>OX422145.1:27965952-29202251 GCA_949129095.1 Volucella bombylans
CCACTGAAGATAATGTGCAAGTGCGTCACTATAAATTGTTGGATGAAATGATAAATCAAAATCCATTGCAAATTTTTGAAAAAATATTTGACTAGGAAGTTTTCGCCATGATGGTTCAATACTCGCAGACTTACGCGGCTCAGGAAAACAATCACGACTTCAAAGTATCTGTCGATGAACTCAAAACATTCTTCTGTATTCTTTTATTGACTAGTTACCATTCATTGCCTCGAGAACGTTTGTACTGGAGCTTGGATGAAGACTGTAATGTGCCTATTGTGTCAAGAGCTATGTCAAGAAATCAATTTGAGGAAATAAAAAAATATCTTCATTTCTGTGACAATCTTGTCGCAGTCGAATCATCCGACAAAATGTGTAAGGTGCGACCGCTTGCAGATATACTTATGAAGAAATTTTTGCAGTGGGGTGTTTGTCCATCGACGAGTCAATTGTGAAGTACTCTGGGCGGCATCCGGCGAAGCAATTCATACGGGGCAAGCCAGTGCGATTCGGCTACAAAAATCGGATGGTCACAAGATCGGACGGATACTGTTACGACTTCGACTTGTACTGTGGAAAATCTTCAGGAGCCAATCCTAAAAAGCCATTGGGTACAAGAGTGGTAAAGCTATTACTCGACAAACTAGGCACAAGTGCGAAAGATCATGTAGTGTTTTTTAACAACTTCTTCACTAGTTTCGAATTGCTCCGAGATTTACGAAAAGCTGGTTTTCGTGCGACAGGTACAGTTCGCGAGGGTAGAACGAAGAAGTGCCCTCTAGCTGGAGTGAAGGAAATGAAAAAGAAAAACCGAGCTGATTTTGACTATCGATTCGACCAAGTCAACCAAGTTTTATTCGTCCGTTGGCTGGACAACAGTGTCTGCACCATGGGGTCAAACTATAATAGCGTCCTCCCTTTGGGGAAAGTAAAGAGATGGAGCGCAGTGGAGAAGAAAAAAGTATACGTTGGAATTCCGCATGTTTTTCAAAACTACAACAAGGGTATGAGTGGTGTAGATCAAGCTGATCAATCAATTTCATTGTATCGCACTGCTATTCGTGGCAAAAAATTGTGGTTTATTTTTGTTCACGTACATGCTGGATCTAGCCGTGGCAAAACGCATGGCGCCTTCACATTCTAACGAATGATAAAAACTTATTGCCCGTCACTATTTGAGGCACAGAAGAAGTGAAAAATTGCGTCCAACAGCTTCTGTCATAAGAAAGCACGTTGGCAATGCAAGAATTGTGTGCAAACTTTATGTGTTGAAAGAGAATGCTTTGAAATTTTTCATACTGCTTAAGCCCAGTGTCCCCAGTTGAGGACGGCTTTTTTTTCCAATGAAGAATATAATGTTTTTTTTTGTTTCTTTATTATTTTCTTATAACATTAATAGTTTTTACCAATTAATAAAGAAATTTTGTTATTTCCACCGCGAATTTTTATTTGAGCTCAAATGGGTTAAATCACATTGCTGAACGACTAATTTTATATTTGGATGAAGTGTTGGAAACCTTGACAAAAAGCGAATGTAGTTCCTTAGAACTTATATCGAAATGGGGATGTGACGGTTCGCAACAAAGTCAATACAAACAAAAGTTTGAGAATAGCACTGATTCGGATGCATATATATATATCAGTGCTGCTGATTTGAATCGATAGGATGGCCTTCATTAGACATAACCGCGGCGGCCATATTGCCGAAATTGCTTTCAAACACTGAGTGTCACAAAATTTGCGAGCTCTGAGCTGGGGACAAGCGACTCAACTAAGACAGAGACGTCGCACACGGCAGTGTGGATCGAAGGGACACAGCTGGCATTCTTTTCATTTCTCTTTACAACACCTATTTCTTTTACACTAACCCTCGTAATATACGTTGCCACCGTCTCTTTTACCAACCAATCCATCCTAAACTCTCCCTCAAATCCGATCTCCTTCACCATCCCTAGCTCTAAGAACAAGTGATAAGTCCTAAATATTGCTAAACCTTAATTTTTCTTTCAGTTTTTAAGGCCTGATGTTGTCGACGAATTGGCGGATTTCTGCAACAACGATGGCGATGTTGTTGTGTCCAAAATAGGCTCGATTAGAGCAGTTACTTTCTCCGAATCCTAGGCTGATATTCACAT
Source organism: Volucella bombylans (assembly GCA_949129095.1). Taxonomy (NCBI): domain Eukaryota; kingdom Metazoa; phylum Arthropoda; class Insecta; order Diptera; family Syrphidae; genus Volucella; species Volucella bombylans. Next base: position 27,968,088 of record OX422145.1, read on the forward strand.
AAGTTTGCTGGGACTTGTGGGTGTTTCATATATTTTTGGTTTATAACCTTAGGGCTCGCGCATCGATTGCTTCATAAATGTTTAAAATTGTGTTTTCTTATAAATGTTTTTTGCTACTTTATCTTTTCCTTGGTGAGGAATTAGGGCATTCACCATTAAAGAACTTTTCCCACTTGTACAATAAATCAAGATTTGGTGTGCATGCTAACACGCCATGCAGCCAAGATTACTTTTTAAACTCTTTACAAGAATTCAAAAAAAAAAAAATTCAAAATCAAATCTTTAGAGACTGACAAGGATTGGGTACAGCCTTTTACCACACCATAGATAAACTATGCGACTGCCACTTCAAAAAAAACAAAAATGAAATCACATGACTTCTCTTCCAAAGTCCTACGATGACGCAAATTGTTTCTTAAGTGGTTTTGCTTTGGATTCGGGCGGGAAAACAATTTGCATACATTGTCTCGCCCCGCTGTTACACAATCCTAGTTTTGTCTTATCGATAAGATAATACCGATGTTGAATGAATTCGCTCAGTGATGTCGCCACGGAATTCCGTCCTAGAAGATTTTTGAAAATGCGGTTTGATCTGTTGGAAACAAAGGAATGTTTGGCATGTCGTTCCCCAAACCCTGGAATATAAGTTCTTCGTGTAAAAGGACTTCGCAAACTTCAACTTTAAGGCGTACGATTACGAGTATACCATCATGAATTAGTTATTAGCAATTCATCAACAAGAATTGAAAGTTAAGATCCAATTATGACGGATGTGACAGGTGAAAATGTCAACTGCATTTGGAGGCAAATTTGTCGTTGGAGATGGACAATTAAATTGGCTTCCGTGATGTTTTTTTTTTTGTTTAGGATTTGGTGTGATTGTCCAGCTGCAGCACCTTATCAACCAACAAGCAATTGGAAGTTCATTAGTAAATATACATACTCGTAATATCCTTTGGCACAACGCTGGGAATTCCTTGGGTGTTATCTATTAGGAGTTTGACAGATTTTACTTTCGAGTGTACTCGTACATATATACATGATGTATTCAATGTTATTTGTTCTGTCCTATTTAAATTTGATAAATTGTTTGGGGCATTTTTTTTTTAAACACAAGAACACTTTGACAGGTGTCAAATGTCAATCAATGAATTGTGTTAACGCGTTACACACAAGTGAATGAAATTTCTAGAATCTGTTGCTTTTGATTTTTCTTTTCTCCAGTTCAGTATTTTCGGTTTTTTTTTTTGTTCGATTCTTTGAAAGTTGCACGAATACTGTTTGACTTTTTGGGTGTACGGAGGCTTAAGGTCTTTGTACATTGTACGTACTCGTATGTCCAAATGTGTATACATATCCGAGAGGATTTACGTTGATTTTTGAAACTCCTGCTCTCTTCCTATTCAAATTTTGTTAAAAGAGCGATGGTTGTGGTGGTAGCATGGCGATGGCCATGATGATGGTGGCAATGTTTCTACTGCTGTTGCTGCTGCGCTATCATATGAGGAACACGAAACCCTTTTAAAATTGTGTGTAATCCTTTTTGTACAGTTTTGTATTGCCTTAACCACGGGAGCATAGCGTTCGGTTATTTTACTTGAACCAAGCCGCAGACGAGATTGAAATCAAGGCCTCTTGGTTTCGGTATTGACATGGATTGAAATGAAGCGTTCAACATGCGATTAGACATAGTAGCAGCTTGTAAGCTTAAATGCATGAATATGATGGTGGATTTCTCCTCTTTGCTAAACCGAATTGAGGACGAAATGTAAAATCAATTTTCTAAATGAAGTTAGCTCAATTCCTAAGAAATTGATTGAGAGTATCTCGTGTAAAAAGCTGCCCTGCATCTAGTCAGTCAACAACTAGAGATTTGCCCATCAACCCTTACACTTGCCTCTAACTCTGACTAAGGGACGTCGCAACGGGTGTTGAGAATTCACAAAGACGTAAGATATCAAAGTTAAAACCTAATCTAGCTGCTAGAACAGACCGGCTTCGTTCTGTAAGATACGAGTATGACCAAGAATGTTAATCCTTCTGACATTAACCATCTGATCTGCTCCGACCGCAGCTTGTCCACTATCGGTTTTTTGAATCTGGACATATCCGCGAATACTTCGATATCGGAGGTGTGGTTTTGCTGGTCCATGATTGCATGAATCGTAGAAATATGCTTGTTTTCGTAAAAAATCGGCTTTATATTTTGGGATAACAGTTCTGAAATCTTTAAGTTTGTAAGATGAATGCTACCTTCTACCAGTAGGCGCAAAAGCTATTTTGTGTTGCCGATTTCTTCAACACTTCAAGATTGTATTCAGGACGTCATGAGCATGCTTCTTAAAAGGGTTTATCGGTGAAACTTTTGTACAATTTGGGTTAATATTTTGCAGAGAGAGACGACCAGTTGTCGGTCTTCTATAATAAAAGTCGTAATAGTACTGCCAGCGTAAACTTCTTGAAGTTACCAACAAAGAATGAGTTCCAAGTCGACTTAAGATTACTAACCTTTGACCGAGAGGACCATGCCTTTTGTTGAAGATTTTCAAAGACCAACAGATAGATATAAACTCTGGTCAGATTATTTTTTCTTACTTATCCAAACCAACAAAGCTTTCCAGTATCCAACGGATTCTAGTTATGCAAGAAGACTGATGTACCCAATACTTTCAATACAGAGGTTGTATTGGATTCGCAGCATGATCAGATCACTAGGATGAAACGAATCTTCTCTTTGAAATCCCCTCTGAAATGACCGCCTACCTGTGACCTGTGCTTTGGCAGAAAGTTCAATATAGTGTAGCAGTGTATGTTAATATAACAGTTTTAGTACTGAATATAACATATTGTATTATAACACTTTGTATTGTATGAACTTAATAGTTGCCAGTCAGTAGTTGGTTGGAGCTTAATGAATAAAGATCTGTAATTGGAATCTGTGCTTAGTGTTTTTTTATTGTCAACCAGCTGCTACAGTTCAGAAGTGGGATAGCCGAGGATTGTAGTGATTTGGGCTATTTTATTGAAATTGATTTGAGTTAATCGTGTTAAAATGGAATTTACGAGTGTTGGAGTAAAAGAATTGGAAAAATTAAAAGTTAAAGAGCTACAAAATTTATTGGGAGAACTTTCATTATCAGTGCAAGGGAAAAAAGAAGAATTGATTCAGCGTGTGATTTCTGCGAATTTGCCGTTACCAGATTGGTTTCAACGAGTCGCCTGTTCAAAGGAACCGTTACCGTCGTCTCAAATTGAAAATGATAGGGAAGAAGATGTTGTTTCTGAGGAAGAAAATGGATGTGCGTACACAGCCAGTGGTCAAAAAGAATACATCGTTTCATGTTGGAGTAGGGCAAAACAAAAGGAGATCGAAAAGAAATGCGAGAAAGCGACAAGCAGCCGCTACACACTTTAGTATGGAGTCAGCTGATGGAATTGGCACATTGAGAAAGGAATTGGAATTGATGCGAAAGGAAAAAGATCTTTTGGCTCGAGAAAATGAATTATTAAAAAGAGAACACCTATTAAATGGAAAAGAGAAACACGAGTGAAGAGAACAAAAGTGAAGCGAATAGCAGTGTTGCTAAAGTGAGAAACAATTATGTGCAAATTAATGAAATGCTTCCGTGTTTCGATGGTACATCGTATGTGAGTTGTTGGATTGGACAAATTAAAACTGTACAACGAGTTTATAATATTCCTGATGGAGATATGAAAATATTAATGATAAACAAGTTTAGTGGCATAGTAAAAAATTGGTTTTATTCGAAGCCTGAGTTTATTGAATTAGCTTTTGAGCAATTGATTGGTGAAGTTAAGCAAATGTTTGACTGTCGAATAGAAAAATTAAAATTGAGGAGATCATTCGAAAATAGAAAGTGGCTAAGAGATGAGAGTTTTGCTAGGTACTTCCATGAGAAAGTGATTCTTGGAAATCAATTGTCAGTTCCAGATGATGAATTAATTGAGTATTTGATTGATGGAATAAATAATCCAACATTACAAGCACAAGTGCGAATAAAAGGCTTCACTCACGTCTCCAAGTGAAATGTTGTCGGTAATGTCTAAGCTAACTGTTGCTGAAAGAAATGGGATGAAAGATAATTTGGATCGCCCGTCTTCAAGCAAACCAACAAGAAGGCCAAATGAAATGCCATCTAAAGTTCGATTCGGCAACTGTAATGCAACAGGTCACCGATCTAATGAGTGTAAGCGTTCACCGAGGGAGCTCAATAATTGTTTCAAGTGCAACCAGTTAGGACATTTTATTAAGGATTGTCCAAAGGGTTCTACCGAAATTAATTGCATCCACCCAGCTTATCAAGTCAAACTAAGGTCATCAAGATTTAAAATTCGTCAGGAGATTGAGGCTGTTATTGATTCAGGGAGTCCTATTTCTATTATCAAGAAAAGCTTAGTTTTTAACAATAAGATCGAACAAATTAAAGATAAATTTAATTTTTCAGGTATTAATAACTCAAAGTTGAATGTTATCGGAATGTTTGAAGATAATGTAGAAATTAATGGCGCAAAATGTAAAATAAAATTTATAGTTGTACCAGACTGGACGACATCGCACGTTTGCATATTGGGGCGGGATTTTATAATTGAAAATGAAGTACAAGTAAGTTTAAAAGGTAATGAATTAAAATTATATTTTCCTAATGCATGCAAGGCATATAATTTAGACCAGACAGTTTTTGAATTATTAAAAATAGATGTAGACATTGATAAAAGTGCTGAAATTATGATAGGAAATATACATGCATCAGATCGTATACGAATTGAAAAATTAATTAAAGAAAGGTATTTAGACATTGAGAAACCAAAAGATCCAGAAACTCAATTCGAGTTTAAAATTATTCTCAAAGAAGATAAACCTTTTTACTTTACCCCACGTAGGTTGTCAGTAAAAGAGAAAGAAGAAGTTAATAATATAGTAGAGGATTTGCTTAAGCGTCAGGTAATCAGACCTAGTTCATCCTCTTATGCTTCTCGCATAGTTCTTGTTCCTAAAAAGAATGGTCAGAAGCGAATGTGTATTGACTACAGAGAGTTGAATAAACTTACTGTTCGTGATCGATATCCACTACCTCTAATTGATGATCACTTAGATCGTTTAAAAGGAAAAAGTATCTTTTCATTATTAGATCTCAAAAGTGGTTTTAATCAAATTCGAATGGCAGAAGACTCTGAAGTATTGTGTTATTTTGACGATATTTTGATTGCCACTGCAACATTAGATGAACATTATTGTATACTAAAAAAAGTTTGTCAAGTCTTAACAAACAATTGTCTGGAGCTAAACTTATCAAAGTGTCAGTTTGCTGTTGACCGAATTAAGTATCTAGGATATCTTATAAATTCCAAGGGAATATCACCAAATCCCGATCTCGTGAATGCAATTCATCGCTATCCTATGCCGAAAGATATTCACGCTGTTAGGAGATTTTTGGGTTTGGTTAACTATTGCAGAAGGTTTATTAAAGATATGTCCACCATCTCAAAACCTTTAACACATCTTTTGAAGAAGGAAGTGCCTTTTTCATTTGGCGAGACCGAAATGCTAGCCTTTGATACATTGAAAAATAAGCTAGCGTCTGCTCCAGTTTTGAGTATTTACTCCCCAATTGCCCCGACAGAATTGCACTGCGATGCTTCATCAATGGGTTTTGGTGCGATTCTTACACAAAAACAATCAGATGGTTGCTTTCATCCTATAGCATATTACAGTCGCCGAACGACAGAAATTGAAAGTCGCTATCATAGTTTTGAGCTGGAAATGTTAGCCATCATTTTTGCATTGGAAAGATTTCATGTATACTTTTATGGTATTAAATTTAAAATTTTTACTGACTGTAACGCCTTAAAACAAACTTTACAGAAAAAGGATATACACCCTAGAATCAATCGATGGGCTCTCGTCCTTCAAAATTATGATTTTGAGATTATCCATAGAGAGAGTAATCAAATGCAACATGTCGACGCTTTGTCTCGATGCACTAATATCCTCTTATTAGAAAATACTAATACCTTGGAAAGAGCGTTAATTGCCGCCCAAATGAAGGATAAAACCATTATGGAAATTCGAAAAAGTCTTGAGAACAGGGAAAATCAGTTCTACGAGATGCGAGACGGAATCGTTTATCGCAAATTCAAGGATGAAATATTATTTTATGTACCAGAGGCAATGATTCACAGTGTAATAAGGAAATATCATGATGGTGTTGGTCATACTGGCGTTGACAAGACGCAAGAGCTTATTCTACAAACCTATTGGTTTTCAAAGATGAGGGAACGGATAAAAGATTATATTAGCAATTGTCTTACTTGCATTACTTATCAGCCTAAAGACTTGGGCCATAAAGATGAATTACATTTAGTTAATAAAGGGGTATTGCCTTTTGAATCCATCCACATTGACCATTATGGACCGTTACCACTATCTAAAAGAAAGAACCGATTCATACTATTAGTAGTAGAGCTTTACCAAATTCACGAAAATATATCCGTGTACAGGAACAAATGAAGTCATAACCCACATATCTAGATATTTTACTAATTACAGTAGGCCTAAAGTTCTTATTTCTGACAGAGGGACTTGCTTTACCTCTAAAGATTTTAAGGAGTTCTTAGCCCAAGAAAGTGTGAAGCAAATTTTGGTTGCTACAGCTTGTCCCAGATCGAATGGTCAAGCAGAGAGAATGAATAGGTTTTTGACTCCTCTCTTGAGTAAGATATCTTGTGAAAAAAATCTCGATTGGGATGAAATATTATCTGATGTAGAATATGTATTTAATAACACAGTTAATCGATCGATTATTACGACACCATGTAAAGCTTTATTCGGTAGAAACCAGAAACATCCGGAGAGTGATCAACTTGCTGAGTTCTTTGAAAATAATAAAATAGGTAGGATCTGTCTAGACGAGATTCGAGATCGCATCATTTCAAAAAACAAACAACTGTCTGAGTATAATAAAATTCAATACGATCGTAAGTGTAGATGTCCTATAGCTTTTAATGAAGGAGATCTAGTTGTAATTAGAAACGTTATTGGACCAGGTGAATGCAAAAAGCTAAGCCCTAAGTTTAAAGGCCCTATATTGTTAGTACAGTTTTATCCAATAAAAGATATATAATAAATGATGTTGAAGAGTTTAAAATGTCCCGATTGCCATTTGAAGGCATTTTTGATTCATCAAATTTAAAAAAATGGATAGAAATCAACAAAGAAGAAAAAGAGCCCCAATATGCAATGAAGCTGCGACCTCGTCAGGATGGCCGAATGTAGCAGTGTATGTTAATATAACAGTTTTAGTACAGAATATAACATATTGTATTATAACACTTTGTATTGTATGAACTTAATAGTTGCCAGTCAGTAGTTGGTTGGAGCTTAATGAATAAAGATCTGTAATTGGAATCTGTGCTTAGTGTTTTTTTATTGTCAACCAGCTGCTACAATAGTGACCCCAAGGCGAGAACCATGGAAGTGCAAAAACCCAATATCAAACCTAAAAGGTATACGGATGGATCTAAGACGGACACGTGGGTGGATGCTTGTAAATTTGGACCAAACACTAGAATATCGCTACCAATGAGAACTAGTGCGAGTGCATTTCCAGCGGAAGTACATACGAGTACACTCCATTCAGGTGTGCGCCAATCTCATCCTCGATAATGGATATACTCACTCATTGGCTCCAAATCAGTCTTGCGCTGCTTCAATATACTACAAAACCTCTCCCATAAAAATAAAGTAGAACTTTGTATATATAAAGGTATTCTCGGAAATGACATAGCCGACGAACTGACGACACAAAACATCGTTTAGTCATAAGAAATCTATAGAATCCCTACAACTGGTCCAGACCTACACAAAATAGGTCTTATTCAGGCAACTGAGTGTCATCTTTGGATGGAAGACGACGACCTACAAAACACATTTTAAGTGATCCTTTCCAAAAAAAAAATAAAAAAAAATCCTGCTGCTCAACACGGTCGTACAAATTTAGCAAATTATAAGTCCGGTTGGGTACGAGAGAAGGTGAACTAATCAGAATTGAATGTATGCCTTCTCACAAACGGTTTATGGCACATGTTTGTTCGTCACCTACTTGCATTCAACCGATTTCCCAAGCAAGACCTAAGAAAATTCGTAATAAAATCCTGAAGAAGCCTAGAAAATGCCCGACGTCATAGGCCATGGTCTACTTTCTGGAACTTTGATTATGAAGAAAATTACGTTTGAGTACTTACGTGCACCAGAGAAAGTTTCAAATGACTGGACTCTTACGTCAAATCTCCTGGTAAGTATTCATTCTGGGTTCACGTTTCCTTCGGAATTAAATCTCCTTCAAATGTGTGATTTCCGATTATCCGTAGTACGGCAGGTGTTACGAGAGAGTCTACGTAAACAACGCGATTTCTTGGTAAATATATTTTTTTTTTGTTTGTTTGTTGCACACTCGTGAGATGAAAATGGTGTTAAACACCCCCGTGACAAAAAAAAAGGGAGGTACATATTCTAGGTCCTCGAAGGGCCTTTAAAAAATCTCACAAGAGCACCGACTTGTCATTATTATGAAATTATTATAGAACACCCCACATTGAATTTTTTTTTCTCATCAGTGCAGCAGTGAATGCTACCCCCAAAAATTGCACAAGAGAACTAATGCTCAAGCTCCAGTGAGCATAAGAGAATTAGTATCAGAGGCAAGGTTCAGTTGCCTTTCTCTTTCAATAAGTGTGTACATATGCGCAAGTCCAGATGCTTAGATGTGGCCCATTGGAAGAGTTCCAAGGTTACAATGGCCTTTATACGAGCATTTGTACGAGAGTGTGTAGTATTGTACTATCTGCGGCTATGTGTACTATCCTCTAACCCTGTGCTGGCTGTGGTGCTTTGTAGAGTACACTGTGCTATTTTGTTTGGTGTGTATCTGCACAAAATAACGAGAGCATTACAAACATCACGCAGGGATCGAGATGTCGTGCTAATAATTATTTGCTTTCAGCACCTCAATTTTGCATTTACGAGTAAGCGATGTGCTAGAATCACACCGAATACGAGTAGTTTCTGTAAGTGAAAACTCACCAAGAACACACTAAGAGTATACAATTCCACCGAAATGCATACATTTTTGGCGCTTTGAATAATAACATCGACACTCCTGATTTTGCTCGTTTTCGGCTTCTGCCACTGCCACTGCCACAGCCACTTCTATAATACTTCTGCTGCTGCTGCTGATTTTGTCTTTGGTTTTGCCCATGCTGTAGCTTCCTTGGGAATTGACGACTCTCAGGGCTGGAGTGTAGTCAACTGTATTCAAATAGAAGTATATGTATGTATGTATGTATGTACATCTACATATATATATAGATTGCAATGTGGTTTGAGTGGCGTACAGTCCTTAGCCGTACTCCGTCTGAGAGCACATCTATATCAATTTGCATGGCATTCGCTGACTGGGAGAATCTTCTTTGCCAAAATGGAGTAATGTATGCAATTACGTGCTCCTGTACGAAGGCGATGGAGAATACCGATGGTTCGAAATTGATGAAATTGAGGCAAAAGTTAGCTCTGAACTTGATAACGGCTATTCAACAGATGCACAAAGTAACGACGATGTGAGATAACCCATCTGTCGATGTTTTCCCACACACTCTGTGTTTTAACATGTTTAGACGTACGAGTAACTCTACTCTAACGGGTACATTACAATAGAACAAACATAACTTGCTTTTGATGGTAAATGGATCCAGATGCATTTGTCAAAGCCGCAATTCTTCAGAAAACTCATGCACTGCAACATTTATTCGAACGATTGGGGCTATCCACCATATGTGTCTTATTCTACGAGTAAGTAACCAAAAACAATCTACGAATATGTCTATGTAGGTACCTTTCAAAAAGTATTGATTTCCCTTTTGACAAGGGACAGCACTTTTGAAGACATCACAGTTTGGTTAGCCCCAAAAACACTTTGCGGTTGGTTAAGATGCATGCATCTCTAAGGAAATCGCTTGAGTACTCGTATAATCCAAAAAAAACTTGTTTAAAGGGTGAATATATTTCTGTAGCAGTTCGCTCTTCTCGAAAACAACCCGCAAAACTTTCGTGCTTTCTTCAAAATATTTTTGCTTTTCATAGACAAGGTCATCCTTTGTCGTGTTCCTTTGGTACTGTACCATACATATCTCTCTTAAGATCCTGTTTACTAGTTTAGGTTTCATGGATTGTAAATTAGAGATAAATTTGCAGAGTTACACGAAATGACAACTTCGAATGCTGTACACTAGACTCGTACACTCGTCGAATCTAAACTTGCCCCAAGACATTTCATCAACAAATAATTCGTTCATTTATTTTCAACTAATTCTATTAGGAATCCTATCTTAGAAGCAATCATCGTTAGATTGAAAATTATGTACATAAATGGACGAAGAAAATGAATTTAGAGTTTTTCGTTACACGTAAATACATATATATATATATACGTGTATTTTCTATTTCGAAAGTATATTCTTTATTTAAGCTCTGGCTGAGCGCACTTACCTCGAGGAAACAAACAAAACAAATAAACCTACTGCTGCTACTGCTACTGCTGCTGGTGATGCTGATGCTATGTTCTTATCCATATATATATATATATATATATATACCGTAGTGGAGAGACACAAGGATCAGTACTACAGCAGCAATGGAATTATACATAGAACTTCGCAAGGTCGTTCATTATAACTACGAGTATCTCTGCGGGTATTACCGTTGCGGTGAATATTCATTTAAGCCTAGTATTTCCCAATCTCTTGATGGAATTTGTTTTGTTGTGTGTTGTTGGCAATAGTAAGAAAAGGTACGAGTAAAAAGAATTCCCAAAACCCGGTAAGTCACCACCACTTTTTCACTTTTTCATGGTTAAACAGCACCTACTCGTAGTAGGTGCAGCTGGTAAGGTACGAGTATCTATTGTATAATCATCATTATCGAGTTGAACCAATGTGAAATGATGAGGACTGGTAGGTAGGTATATACAAATACCGGGTAAGAAGGGGGATTAATGGTATTTGTATTTGAACAGCCACCCAAACCCATTACGATGGTAAAATCTCCCACAAGAGAGAAAGCTAAGAAATTACTAAAATGAAGGCTATCCCTGGTCCTTAAACATTGAAGGTTGCAACAAAAGAGAGCAAAAAAACATTCGAATTTTCGCGAATAACTGTGTTTTGAAAATGACAATATCAAAATGGGATGGGGGAGTAGTATCACAATCATTGTTTCATCTTGTATCCTTGTGCTGCGCATAATGACACAACCATGGCACTATTTAACAACAAATGTATCTCGATATTCGTGGCACCACCCCCTTTTCGGCTTTCCGGCTTTCCGGATTCCAGCAGTGGCTAAGAATTTGACACCAGAGTGTCAGAGCGGTGCCTGTGGATGAATGTAGGAAAAAAACAAAACTTCCTCCACTCCAAATGAAAATCCAGATGGGTTTTTACGACACAACGAGGAAGAGCAAACATGTCTCCCTTCGTTTGTATTCTCTTTAAACCATCATTGACCTCAGGACTAGACAGTGAGGTGGAAATGTTCCACAATCAAATAACAAATAACAAAAACAAAATCCAAAACCTAACGACTCAGAACGAACGTTGGTAGGTGAATTTTTGGATAAGAACGAGTATTGTGTATGTCATTGTCGTCCTCTGGTCCCGGATAGCCTTGATTTTAATCGCCCAACAACAATTAATATAATTATGAGTTAATTGTGATGAATTAAATAATTAATTCCGTTGATGTGCTTTAGTACTCGCGTAGTTGTTTCGGATAGTGGAGAGTGGAAGATAGGTAACACTTGATCCATCATAATTGAATTAGTCGGTTGAAAGCACAATTTCATTAAACTCTCAGGCAAGCAAATTTGCAAGAAACATACCGCTGAATCAATCAATTGTTACGTAACCTGATCTGCAACTTCAAGGAGCGCCAGAATAATAGAGATATTAGGTTTAATAACTTGTTCTAGTTAAATTAACTTTTGCATCTCATAGCGTTGCTTAACCCAGAAAACCTATCAGTTGTTCAATGAAACATGTTAAGCTCGTCGGAATAACAAAATCTTTTAGAAATCACTCCAAACTTTCACCTCGTACTCGTATGTTGCTACAATTTGTTCACATGTGAAGAGTCATCTTTTATTGCCACTGTAATACAAAATACTCGTACATCCTTTTTCTCCCGAATTCGGGTAAATCCTTATGTGAGTCCCGGGAGATGAACTTCACTTCGCATGCGTCATTTGAATCTTCAAAAGAGTTATCAGGGCTGCCACTTACCATAAATTCTCATGTTGAAACAGTTTATTGAAATATGATATTACAGCGAGTGCATAGGATGGGTAGTTTTCGGGGGCGGATTGTACGCAAATGAGGGTTACTTTTGGATTTATAGCATTCAGCGATTGTATATGAGTGTGTACTGTGTACATCCAAAGAGAATACTGACATAACTGACTCTGAAATACTCTCTACCTCATGAATTCTACAATAATAAATGGTAGTGTGTCTGGAGAAACCGTCTAGTTTAGAAATATCATTCGTGATTGTGATTTGTTTTGATTTTTCTTATTCATTCATTTAGGGTGATTTTCGAAAGACATTCAATCACATTTTTTACAGTATATTTTCCCCAAAATTTTTATAGAAACAATTTAACAATTTAATTTATCTTTTGAACAAAAATAGTAACAATGGGATTTACAATATTTCTCTTCGGTTTTGACTCGTCTACTACTTATAATAAAAAGAATTCAGCCTATAACCGTCAAGACTCTGAATTGCCGATTCTAGGAAGACAATCGATACGTTCGCATGATCAAACAACACCTCAACAAAGACTGTAAAATCTTTCCGGTGTCAAATCTCTGCTCAATTTACGAATGTTTGTTATTTCCTCTATCATCTTATCAACTTATCAACGATCGTAAGATTTTCTTATCAATTAGTCAACTACAAAAAGATAATACATCGTCGACCGACCCTTTTTAAAAAAAATCATTTGCACACTACTTGGTACCCGATCCCATATATTTCATGTACCCTACCAATTTGTCCATCGATACATCTTTCTCTCAACCGTTTGATCCTATCCTTATCGAAGAAAACCGCCATGTTTCTCAAAAAGTGTGCCTACAATCTATGTATCACTTACACAAGGGGAATTCCCTCAAGTTTGGAAGACCTCTTCCACAAAAAGCGATCAAAAAATGAAGTAAAGAACTACCGTCCCATTGCTAAGCTTTCTCACTTACCTATGTCTTATATCACTTATATCACCCAGTAAGCATGGATTTCTGAAACCTTCAGGCTTCTCAACCCTATTTTTAGCCACTTCTGGTGTCCCACAAGGCAGCAATCTAAGTCCCCTTCTTTTCATTTTAACTATAAACGATTTTGAGAGGATTATTCAACACTGCCACCAATCCATTTACGCGGACGACACTAAGCTCTCCAAAACGATTTCTTCACCCCAAGACTCTATTCTCCTTCAAGGAGACCTCGATAGGTTTTCGATCTGGTGCCTCAAAAATTCCAATCTATTATTTTCTCACGTAAATGCAACCCGTTTCCTCCCCGACTTTATTTTTTCTATGGTTAACCAATCCCCCTGTTTCAATCTTTTCAAAAACGCGTATCAATATCATATCAATAAGATGATCCTTAAAGCCAACTCATCACTGAACTAAATCTCTCTATGTTACCTTTGTTCGCTTCGGGCTTGAGTATGCCAGTCAAGCTTGGCCACCTTTTCACAGAATTCATGTGAGGGTCTGCCTTGGAACGACACTTTAATCTTACCTCCCTATCAGGCAAAAAAGACTTCGTTCAGAAACGAAGTCACTTGAGCGGCTAAACCCTGCGGTAAGAGTTGAAATCCCCTTTGTCAGTGAAACGGTCCACGCATGTACCTGTAAGACGGAGGTGCCTGCCTGACAGTTGTTGACATACCCTTAGTTCAGAAACGAAGTCACTTGAGCGGCTAAACCCTGCGGAAAGGGAATTGAAATCCTTCTTTCCCGCTAAGCGGTACACACTACATGCTCACGGGAAATTTTCAGGTTTGGAAATATGAAAATGGGCATCTCTGTCTAAATTTGTGTATATAAGGCCGACTCGATTTACTTGGTGGGGTGAAAAGTAACCTCCTTGACCGCCAGAATGCGCTGCTACTGCAAAAAAGGCTATGGTGCCTTGAAGTCCGTTCATATTTAGGCAGACAGCTGATTGTTGTTGACGTGTTTGGCATCATGTTGAGTATGGACAAAAACGATTTTCGTTCTCTCATAAAACATTATTTTTTGAGAGGCAAAACGGCGAAGGAAACAAAAGAAAAATTGGATAAATATTATGGGGCTAATGCTCCGTCACAGTAGACCGTCAAATATTGGTTTCGAGAGTTTCGTGATGGCCCTCCGATGCGGTTACAGAGGACAATGTCAAAAAAATACATGAAATGGTGTTGGCTGACCGGAAAGTGAAGGTGCGCGAGCTAGCAGATAACACAAAAATTAGTACTGAGCGCAGACGCCATATTTTGGGCAATATTCTGCATATGAAAAAGTTAGCCTGCCGCTGGGTGCCGCTCCTTACCAAAAACACGAACGCGAGAGCACATCGAAAGAGTGTTTGGACTTGCTGATGCGGAAGCGGGACAACTTTTAGCATCGATTGGTAACAGTTGATGAAACTTGGATCCACTACTACACACCAGAGAACAGAATGAGTGCAAAGCGGCCGAGGAAGGTTCGATAGGTCGGAAAGGTTATGGCGTCGGCTTTCTGGGATTGTCATGGCATACTTTTTGTGGACTACCTTGAAAAAGGAAAAAACATCAACAGCGAGTATTACTGTGAATTATTGGAGCAATTGAAGGCCGAAATCGCTGGAAAACGGCCTCACATGAAGCGAAAAAAAATTTTGTATCGCAACCACGGCTAAAATCAATGACTTCCGGCTCCAATTGCTGTCGCATCCAGCGTATTCGCCCGATATGGTTCCCTCGGACTATTATCTCTTCCCAAACCTTAAAAGATGGCTCATCAATAAAACAATCAGCTCACGCGAGGAAATCATCGACGCCACGGAGGAGTATTTTGCAGACCTTCCGGAAAATTACTTTTCGGACAGGATCAAGAAGTTCGAAAATCGCTGGAATAAGTTCCTTAAGGAGTAGTCTATAATGTGCTTACAAAGGACGATGCAATAACGTGGAAAATTGATGTTCAGGGCCTGCGTTTAGAATAAAAGCCCGATAGAGCCTAAGTCGATAATATTCAATATTCAAGAAAATCTATAGTGTTGGCCGCATATTTTAAACGGAAATGAGGAATCCGAATGTTTTTAGTACGAACTCTGACCTACCAAACGTGTTATTTAAATATATCCAATATTAAGGATGATAAGAAGAGCTGAAACATACGAGTACGTTGACAACAAATAAGCTCCTTTCTATCTCAAAAGTACAAATTTCGAGTACTATGTGCCAGCAAGAGTTCATCACTGAAATATCGACCGCAAATAGAGGAAGCATTTTACAATAAATACATATTACAGTATCAAAAATTTATCTCGGTTATTTAATTTATGTAATTTTCAATTTCAATAAATAAAATATTTTTTCTAAAATTATCTTGTTGTGGCATCTCTGTTTCGCACAACAAGATGTAAATGGGGAATCAAAAAGGTACTTACAGTGGAATCCAGGCTTCCAGTTTACATGGCTGCATGTTATCCTGCAATTTCTTTGATATTTTAGAGCACCAGAATCACTTTTAAGTCACCATAAGGCTTTTGGGATCGAAAAGCAATGGAATAGGAAATGAAACACACACGAACTAACACATCTAGATCAGAAATTTGGCAACACTACGATCAAAAATATCGAGATAAATTTTTTTTTATTATTTTTCCCAGATTACCCGAGACAGACTATTCACTTTTGGAATAGACTTGCATGGACATGGACAGACAATTCACTTTTGGAATAGACTTGCATGGACATCATGGAATTATCACTTTTCCCCGAGACAGAAAAGTATGAAATTAAACCAAAGAAACTTAGACCAAGAATTTTATTAGCAAATATGAAACATAAGAACAGTGAAAATGAAATTATTGAAATTGATGAGGACTCCTTTCCAAAAGTGTTAGAAGCAGGAAAACTCAGCATTGGATGGGAAAGATGCAAAGTATTTGATGGAATTGACATCCTAGGATATAATCATCGTTCAACCGAATGCAAAAACGAAGAAATTTGTGCAAAATGTCTAAAGAATCACAAAACAAGTGAGTGATCCTGGAAGACAATTACCTTCAACAAAAAATGCAACGATACTCAAGAATTACAGCGCAATCTAGTACAATAGTGGACTACATCATAAAATATAGACGTACTCGTATTTTAGTATTTTAAATATCAGAAACGAGATTGAAGATGTGGAATATGTAAATGGTGTAAGACAATATGAATGCAAATTTCAGTTTCAAACCATTACACTAGAGCAGTTAAAACATATATGTAAAAAACTAAAAAAATAAGGTCGACTTTAATAAAATAAGTCCAAGAATTATCCTTGATAATTGGGCCGCCTTAGGAAACACGTTATTAGAAATTATTAACCAATCTCTACAGGAAGGTGAATTTCCGATGGTGACTCCAGTGGAAAAAATACCAAACACAAAAAAATGTGAAGAGTTTAGGCCTATAAATACATTAAGAACATTTGAAAAAATACTTGAAAGCGTAGTTAAAAGTCAATTAATGCCATATATGGAGGGTGACAAAATCTTTAACAAATATCAATCTGGCTTTAGGAAGAATTACTCGTGCGAAACGGCGGTAAACAACGTTATAAATGAATGGAGAAGCGAAGGAAGAGCAAAAAAAACAATGGCACTTTTGAAACAATAGCAAATTTTACTCAGAAAAATGTCAAAATATGGAATACAAGGAAAAGAACTGCAATGGTTTAAGTCATTTCAAACAAATAGATCACAGAGAACCAAGGTCAACGACAGCATCTCACACACGATAGAAGTAAACATAGGAGTCCCACAAGGATCTATCTTAGGTGCACTGCTATTCATAATTTATATAAACGATATGCCAAATAACCTAAAAGATTGTAAAGTCATTTTATATTATCTACTCTGAAGGAAAAGATGGAAATGAGTGCAAATCAAAGCTTCTAAAAGATATAAAACGGATAACATCATGGTTAGTGATGAATAAATTAAAATTAAATGAAAAAAAGACAAAATTGATGGAAATAAATATTAATAATAAGACAACTATAGAAATCAACAATAGCATTATAGAAAACGTAGACAATATTAAGTATCTGGGAACAATAATCGATAGAAATCTCAAGTTCTCGGAGCACATCGATTGCATATGCAAAAAAATTGCAAAAAAATAGGGTTCTTTAAGAGAATAAGGAAGAAAATGGACTGCAACACAGCGATCAAAGTTTATAACACAATTGTGAAGCCCCATTTCGAATATTGTTCCACAATTACATATATACTCATGCTGTAACCAGGGACATGTGGAAAGACTCCAAAAACTGCAGAATAAAGCGATGAGAAGTATTCTTTAGTGCAATAGATTTACATCGATAAGAATCATGCTAAATGCGCACTCAAAATGAAGCAAGAAAGCACACAAAGTCTATTAATGAGTGAAACAAGGACCTTAGGAGAAGCACAACCATATCGATTACGTATTTGCAACGATTTTAGAATTAAACGACAGATCTCAATGTCCGGACAAAACACATTTCTATACAAAGCAATTCTCCTCTTCAACAACCTGCCAGAGTATATAAAACCGAAACCAACTACAGATTATTTAAAAGAAAAAGCATAGATTTTTTTAAACTTAATAGCTAACTATACTTTTGTACCTTTTCTCCCTTATTTATTTATTAAAGTTTTTAAACCGTTAATTTAGTAAAGCACTATGCAAACAAAAGACTTATACATATATAGTAAAAAAAAAAAAATGTAAAACAACATATATAAAATGTAAAATTTAAAAGTATAACTATATACTAAAAAATACAACTACTACTACTACTACTACTACTACTTTTGCAATAGACTTACATGGACATTATGGAACTTCCAGAAGGGACATCACTTTTGGAATAGACTTGCATGGACATGGACAGACACTTCACTTTTGGAATAGATTTGCATGGACATTATGGAATGATCACTTTTCCCCGAGACAGACAATTCACTTTTGGAATAGACTTGCATGGACATGGACAGACAATTCACTTTTGGAATAGATTTGCATGGACATTATGGAATGATCACTTTCCCCGAGACAGACAATTCACTTTTGGAATAGACTTGCATGGACATGGACAGACACTTCACTTTTGGAATAGACTTGCATGGACATGGACAGACACTTCACTTTTGGAATAGACTTGCATGGACATTATGGAATGATCACTTTCCCCGAGACAGACAATTCACTTTTGGAATAGACTTGCATGGACATGGACAGACACTTCACTTTTGGAATAGACTTGCATGGACATGGACAGACACTTCACTTTTGGAATAGATTTGCATGGACATTATGGAATGATCACTTTTCCCCGAGACAGACACTTCACTTTTGGAATAGACTTGCATGGACATGGACAGACACTTCACTTTTGGAATAGACTTGCACGGACATGGACAGACAATTCACTTTTGGAATAGATTTGCATGGACATGGACAGACACTTCACTTTTGGAATAGACTTGCATGGACATCATGGAATGATCACTTTTCCCCGAGACAGACAATTCACTTTTGGAATAGACTTGCATGGACATGGACAGACACTTCACTTTTGGAATAGACTTGCATGGACATCATGGAATGATCACTTTTCCCCGAGACAGACAATTCACTTTTGGAATAGACTTGCATGGACATGGACAGACACTTCACTTTTGGAATAGACTTGCATGGACATGGACAGACAATTCACTTTTGGAATAGACTTGCAAGGACATGGACAGACAATTCACTTTTGGAATAGACTTGCATGGACATGGACAGACACTTCACTTTTGGAATAGACTTGCATGGACATGGACAGACAAATTCATTTTCGGAATAGAACTACATGGACATTAAAGAATTATCAATTTCCAGAAGGGAAATCACAACACATACTAAAATCACAAACCGCACAAAAAAAAAACCGAACAATATGGCGAAATCTTGTAAATCTCGGAACGAATTGCACTAGATTTCTCGACGACGTTATTAGCACACCGAAAGCGAAATTGACACGTGCGAATTGATTTTTCTACAAGCCAGCCACGATCGCGAAAAACAAATTTCTTTGCCATCCATCGAAAAGAATAGAAAAACTTCTACTGCACGCAAAGACGCGTCAAAACCATTGTCGTATATGAACAAAGCTAGTCGACGTGCAGATGGTGGTACGAGTTTACCGTTTCTTCGATTTACAGTAATTTCGTTTCTCATCTCCGTTAATAGACTTGCATGGACATGGACAGACAAATTCATTTTCGGAATAGACTTGCATGGACATATCACAAACCGCACAAAACAAAAACCGAACAAGATGGCGAAATCTTGTAAATCTCGAAACGAATTGCACTAGATTTCTCGCCGACGTTATTAGCACACCAAAAGCCAAATTGATACAATAAGCCACGATCGCCAAAAACAAATTTCTTTGCCATCCATCGAAAAGAATAGAAAAACTTCGACTGCACGCAAAATTCGTCAAAACCATTCTCGTATATGAACAAAGACGTGCAGACGGTGGTACGAGTTTACCGTTTCTTCAATTTACACTACGAGTAATTTCGTTTCTCATCTCCGTTGCATAAAAAAACTGAGCATCAAAAACTCAAGCGAGTACACATCTGCAATTTGTTTTCATGCTTTAAACAAAATCACTCAGACTGTTTGTATCGATACAACTTCGCAATATTGTTTTTGAGATCTGATGAGATCTTATATGCAGATCTTCTCAATCTTCGGAGTTTTTTTTGATTTTTCATAAGTGTGGGAGCGAATTGTCGTGTACATGATGGAGCTACTCGTCGGTCGCTGAGAAATACAGATTTTGTATTGAAGCACACGTTATCGGTTTTGAGTTGGGAGTTTGACATGTTCTCACAACCGTTATCGAGTGCAGTTCTCGTACGAGAGCTTGGTTGTTTTATTTTTTTAACTCACTTGAACCACCATCTGCAAAACAATTGTTTTTGGTCATACATGCATTACATAGAATTTTTTCTGTTTTTTTCGATGGATGGCAAAGAAATTTGTTTTTGGCGATGGTGGCCGGCTTGTAGAAAAATCCATTCGCACGTGTCAATTTCGCTTTCGGTGTGTTAATATTTTAATGTCGTCGAGAAGTCTAGTGCAATTCGTTCCGCGATTCGCCAACTTGTTCGGTTTTTTTTTGTGCGGTTTGTGATTTTAGTATGTGTTGTGATTTCCCTGCTGGAAATTGATAATTCTTTAATGTCCATGTAAGTCTATTCCAAAAGTGAAGTGTCTGTCTCGGGGAAAAGTGATAATTCGAGAATGTCCATGCAGGTCTATTCCAAAAGTGATTTCCCTTCTGGAAATTGATAATTCTTTAATGTCCATGCAAGTCTATTCCAAAAGTGAAGTGTCTGTCCATGTCCATGCAAGTCTATTCCAAAAGTGAATTGTCTGTCTCGGGGAAAAGTGATAATTCGAGAATGTCCATGCAGGTCTATTCCAAAAGTGAATTGTCTGTCTCGGGGAAAAGTGATAATTCGAGAATGTCCATGCAAGTCTATTCCAAAAGTGAAGTGTCTGTCCATGTCCATGCAAGTCTATTCCAAAAGTGAATTGTCTGTCTCGGGGAAAAGTGATCATTCCATAATGTCCATGCAAATCTATTCCAAAAGTGAATTGTCTGTCCATGTCCATGCAAGTCTATTCCAAAAGTGAAGTGTCTGTCTCGGGGAAAAGTGATCATTCCATGATGTCCATGCAAATCTATTCCAAAAGTGAATTGTCTGTCCATGTCCATGCAAGTCTATTCCAAAAGTGAAGTGTCTGTCCATGTCCATGCAAGTCTATTCCAAAAGTGAAGTGTCTGTCTCGGGGAAAAGTGATAATTCGAGAATGTCCATGCAGGTCTATTCCAAAAGTGATTTCCCTTCTGGAAATTGATAATTCTTTAATGTCCATGCAAGTCTATTCCAAAAGTGAAGTGTCTGTCCATGTCCATGCAAGTCTATTCCAAAAGTGAATTGTCTGTCTCGGGGAAAAGTGATAATTCGAGAATGTCCATGCAGGTCTATTCCAAAAGTGAATTGTCTGTCTCGGGGAAAAGTGATAATTCGAGAATGTCCATGCAAGTCTATTCCAAAAGTGAAGTGTCTGTCCATGTCCATGCAAGTCTATTCCAAAAGTGAATTGTCTGTCTCGGGGAAAAGTGATCATTCCATAATGTCCATGCAAATCTATTCCAAAAGTGAATTGTCTGTCCATGTCCATGCAAGTCTATTCCAAAAGTGAAGTGTCTGTCTCGGGGAAAAGTGATCATTCCATGATGTCCATGCAAGTCTATTCCAAAAGTGAATTGTCTGTCCATGTCCATGCAAGTCTATTCCAAAAGTGAATTGTCTGTCCATGTCCATGCAAGTTTATTCCAAAAGTGAATTGTCTGTCCATGTCCATGCAAATCTATTCCAAAAGTGAATTGTCTGTCCATGTCCATGCAAGTGTATTCCAAAAGTGAAGTGTCTGTCCATGTCCATGCAAATCTATTCCAAAAGTGAAGTGTCTGTCCATGTCCATGCAAATCTATTCCAAAAGTGAATTGTCTGTCCATGTCCATGCAAGTCTATTCCAAAAGTGAAGTGTCTGTCTCGGGGAAAAGTGATAATTCCATAATGTCCATGCAAGTCTATTACAAAAGTGATGTCCCTACTGGAAATTGATAATTCCATAATGTCCATGTAAGTCTATTACAAAAGTAGTAGTAGTAGTAGTTGTATTTATTAGTATATAGTTATACTTTTCAATTTTACATTTTTTTTTGTTTTACTATATATAAGTCTTTTGTTTGCATAGTGCTTTACTAAATTAACGGTTTAAAAACTTTAATAAATAAATAAGAGAGAAAAGGTACAAAAATATAGTTAGCTATTAAGTTTCAAAAAATCTATGCTTTTTCTTTTAAATAATCTGTAGTTGGTTTCGG
Source organism: Volucella bombylans (assembly GCA_949129095.1). Lineage (NCBI taxonomy): Eukaryota > Metazoa > Arthropoda > Insecta > Diptera > Syrphidae > Volucella > Volucella bombylans. The sequence goes on from OX422145.1 coordinate 27,990,398, forward strand.
TTTTTATATATGTACTCTGGCAGGTTGTTGAAAAGGAGAATTCCTTTGTATAGAAATGTGTTTTGTCCGGACATTGAGATCTGTCGTTTCAATTACGTAATCGATATGGTTGTGCTTCTCCTAAGGTCCTTGTTTCACTCATTAATAGACTTTGTGTGCTTTCTTGCTTCATTTTGAGAGCGCATTTAGCATGATTCTTATCGATGTAAATCTATTGCACTGAAGAATACTTCTCATCGCTTTATTCTGCAGTTTTTGGAGTCTTTTCACATGTCCCTGGTTACAGCATGAGTATATATGTAATTGTGGAACAATATTCGAAATGGGGCTTCACAATTGTGTTATAAACTTTGACCGCTGTGTTGCAGTCCATTTTCTTCCTTATTCTCTGGAAGAACCCTATTTTTTTGCAATTTTTTTGCATATGTAATCGATGTGCTCCGAGAACTTGAGATTTCTATCGATTATTAGTCCCAGATACTGTATATTGTCTACGTTTTCTATAATGCTATTGTTGATTTCTGTAGTTGTCTTATTATTAATATTTATTTCCATTAATTTTGTCTTTTTTTCATTTAATTTTAATTTATTCATCACTAACCATGATGTTATCCGTTTTATATCTTTTAGAAGCTTTGTATCATCCGCGTATAAAATGACTTTACAATCTTTTAGGATATTGGGCATATATCGGTTATATAAATTATGAATAGCAGTGCACCTAAGATAGATCCTTGTGGGACTCCTATGTTTACTTCTATCGTGTGTGAGATGCTGTCGTTGACCTTGGTTCTCTGTAATCTATTTGTTAGAAATGACTTAAACCATTGCAGTTCTTTTCCTTGTATTCCATATTTTGACATTTTTCTGAGTAAAATTTGACGATCTATTGTTTCAAAAGCCCTTTTAAAATCTAGAAAAAGTGCCATTGTTTTTTTTGCTCTTCCTTCGCTTCTCCATTCATTTATAACGTTGTTTACCGCCGTTTCGCACGAGTAATTCTTCCTAAAGCCAGATTGATATTTGTTAAAGATTTTGTTACCCTCCATATATTCCATTAATTGACTTTTAACTACGCTTTCAAGTATTTTTTCAAATGTTCTTAATGTATTTATAGGCCTAAACTCTTCACATTTTTTTGTGTTTGGTATTTTTTCCACTGGAGTCACCATCGGAAATTCACCTTCCTGTAGAGATTGGTTAATAATTTCTAATAACGTGTTTCCTAAGGCGGCCCAATTATCAAGGATAATTCTTGGACTAATTTTTTAGTTTTTTACATATATGTTTTAACTGCTCTATTGTAATGGTTTGAAACTGAAATTTGCATTCATATTGTCTTACACCATTTACATATTCCACATCTTCAATCTCGTTTCTGATATTTAAAATACTAAAATACGAGTACGTCTATATTTTATGATGTAGTCCACTATTGTACTAGATTGCGCTGTAATTCTTGAGCATCGTTGCATTTTTTGTTGAAGGTAATTGTCTTCCAGGATCACTCACTTGTTTTGTGATTCTTTAGACATTTTGCACAAATTTCTTCGTTTTTGCATTCGGTTGAACGATGATTATATCCTAGGATGTCAATTCCATCAAATACTTTGCATCTTTCCCATCCAATGCTGAGTTTTCCTGCTTCTAACACTTTTGGAAAGGAGTCCTCATCAATTTCAATAATAGCATCGTAATTAACTTCATTGTTTTTTCTCCGTTCGAAATATTTAACTAATTCCATTTGGCTATGTGTAATGACAATGTTTTGTTTTCTAAGTCTTTCAATAATTTCATTTTCACTGTTCTTATATTTCATATTTGCTAATAAAATTCTTGGTCTAAGTTTTTTTGGTACCTTAATTTCATACTTTTCTGTCTCGGGGAAAAGTGATCATTCCATGATGTCCATGCAAGTCTATTCCAAAAGTGAATTGTCTGTCCATGTCCATGCAAGTTTATTCCAAAAGTGAAGTGTCTGTCTCGGGGAAAAGTGATAATTCGATAATGTCCATGCAAGTCTATTCTAAAAGTGAATTGTCTGTCCATGTCCATGCAAGTGTATTCCAAAAGTGAAGTGTCTGTCCATGTCCATGCAAGTCTATTCCAAAAGTGAAGTGTCTGTCTCGGGGAAAAGTGATAATTCGATAATGTCCATGCAAGTCTATTCTAAAAGTGAATTGTCTGTCCATGTCCATGCAAGTGTATTCCAAAAGTGAAGTGTCTGTCCATGTCCATGCAAGTCTATTCCAAAAGTGAATTGTCTGTCCATGTCCATGCAAATCTATTCCAAAAGTGAATTGTCTGTCCATGTCCATGCAAGTCTATTCCAAAAGTGAAGTGTCTGTCCATGTCCATGCAAGTCTATTCCAAAAGTGAAGTGTCTGTCTCGGGGAAAAGTGATCATTCCATGATGTCCATGCAAGTCTATTCCAAAAGTGAATTGTCTGTCCATGTCCATGCAAGTCTATTCCAAAAGTGAAGTGTCTGTCTCGGGGAAAAGTGATCATTCCATGATGTCCATGCAAGTCTATTCCAAAAGTGAATTGTCTGTCCATGTCCATGCAAGTCTATTCCAAAAGTGAAGTGTCTGTCTCGGGGAAAAGTGATCATTCCATGATGTCCATGCAAGTCTATTCCAAAAGTGAATTGTCTGTCCATGTCCATGCAAGTCTATTCCAAAAGTGATTTCCCTTCTGGAAATTGATAATTCCATAATGTCCATGCAAGTGTATTCCAAAAGTGAATAGTCTGCCTCGGGTAATCTGGGAAAAATAATAAAAAAAAATTTATCTCGATATTTTTGATCGTAGTGTTGCCAAATTTCTGATCTAGATGTGTTAGTTCGTGTGTGTTTCATTTCCTATTCCATTGCTTTTCGATCCCAAAAGCCTTATGGTGACTCAAAAGTGATTCTGGTGCTCCAAAATGTCTGAGAAATTGCAGGATAACATGCAGCCATGTAAACTGGAAGCCTGGATTCCACTGTAAGTACCTTTTTGATTCCCCATTTACATCTTGTTGTGGTGAAACAGAGATGCCACAACAAGATAATTTTAGAAAAATTATTTTATTTATTGAAATTGAAAATTACATAAATTAAATAACCGAGATAAATTTTTGATACTGTAATATGTATTTATTGTAAAATGCTTCCTCTATTTGCGGTCGATATTTCAGTGATGAACTCTTGCTGGCACATAGTACTCGAAATTTGTACTTTTGAGATAGAAAGGAGCTTATTTGTTGTCAACGTACTCGTATGTTTCAGCTCTTTTTATCATCCTTAATATTGGACATATTTAAATAACACATTTGGTAGGTCAGAGTTCGTACTAAAAACATTCGGATTCCTCATTTCCGTTTATAATATGCGGCCAACACTATAGATTTTCTTGAATATTGAATATTATCGACTTAGGCTCTATCGGGCTTTTATTCTAAAGGCAGGCCCTGAACATCAATAATTTTCCACGTTATTGCAGCGTCCTTTGTAAGCTGATGACATTCAGCTCGCCGCACATTATAGACTACTCCTTAAGGAACTTCTGTTTATTATGGGTTAATTTTTTTGAAAGATTTTCGTCCAGTTTGGTGTGGAAACTCATGCCGTGGTCAGTGGAAGTATCATCCCCATGGTTGGGGCTTGGCGTCAAGGCAGCGCGCACAGCTTTCCACTGGGGCGTCGTAGGTTCAATTCCCTATGGAACCACCTTGTTTCTTTTTATTCTTTTTCATCGGCCATTTTCGCCGCGGTTCTCATTAAGGACATCTGATACAGCCTGTGGTGATGTGCATGGTGAGAGCAGCGGAAAAATGGCCTGATACGTGGAATGGGCTAAGACAACCAAGCCATATAATCTAATCCACGGCGAGGTGAGACTTGTAGCTAGCTGAGGAAGATTTGAGAGGGTCAGTTAGTTGGTTCGAAACAGGCAGTGAGTCAAGTGGTATCAAGTGTCAAGTGTAGTAGTGCAGTGCAGGGAGCAGCAAAAAAAAAGTACAGTCGTAGAAGAGTAGATAATTAATTTAAAACCAGTTCGAGCAAAAGTAAGGTGGGTTTTGTTTTTCTGTTTTACGTTATCCTGAAGTGCGCTAATTTTATTTGGTTAGGATACTAAAGGTAAAATCGTGGTTGGAGGTTCTTTTTGGTTGCGGGAAATCCTGGACACGTTTGGTGCAGTTTGGCGATTCATCCTTTCCGAAGTGAAATCCCAGTTAAAATTGGAGCGAGACGACCGAGGAGCAGAGCCCAGAGCCAACTAAGTTCTTCTAAGGTGGTTGGTTATTTTGTTATAGAATTTAAAACGTAACTATGTCCGAAACGGAAACCCCTTATTAATATTAAGTCCGAACCAAGAGCGTATTACCAAAAAAAAAAAAAAGGGACGAGATAAAACGTGGGAAAAAAAAAAGAATCAATTGCTCGGGGGGAAACTGTTATACGCCGCGTATAGTACTTAAACAGTTTTAGACAGAAAAAAGCATATGCGATCGGTGGTCGTGATAGCCAAAGCGCTTGGCTAGGTCGTGCAGAGGTTCCGGGTTCGAGTCAGCGAAATTGTTTTTTTGTTTTTTTCTCTATCTTTTTTTATCTCATTGACCTTCAGTCATTGGGGAAGCGTGTTGTTATTTTTTTGTTTTTGCGATAGCTTTCTACTTAGAATTAAGATAGAATTAAGTTTGTATCATTTTGTGGCGAATGGAATAAAATTGTAAGAACCTTAAGAGTGTAAGGAAATCGTTGTACAAATTGATAAAGGCGGGGTTTGTTCGCGATCGTCACAACCAATTCGCGATTATAGTTGTGTTGAAGTTGTACGGAAGGGTAATCGCGTGGCGCCCATTCATTAACATCTTTACCCACGGCCAGTCTCCGCAGTTGGCCGAGCAACTTTTCGTACAACGCCGCGGGGTAGGAAGTAAAAGGACGGTAACATGTTTACGACGTATGTACGAGTACATTTGGAATGTTTGCCTTTATGCGAATGATTTCACTTGGGAAATGATCAATGTTCATTCGAATGTTTTCAGTAATGAAGGTGAAAATCTCGAAAAACACTATGAGATTCCCAACCAAAAGTAGGGTATTCTAACCTCCTGAATCATGACCGATCAATGAAAGATCGACAAATGATGTTTATTTCAGTTTGAAAAAAGAACGCTTTTGGAGAACCTATTACAATTTGAAGAGGTACAAATTCTCATAATCTTCACATGAGTTCTTGAGTTCTTCCGCGAAGATGCACCTGCAGACGCTGGTTGTGACTAATAGAGTTATTTTTTTATGATCTCTGTGAGCAGGTCAATCTACAAATCACGATGCAAGTCCTTGTTTCAAATAAACCAAGGTGTATTAACTGAGGAGGTTCTTGTCAAAACTTGACTACTCCACTTTTTGTGTTTTTTCACAATCTGTTGTAGGTAGAGTTTTGTAGGTATGCAGACGACAACAATAGTCATTGCCTTGTACAGGATTTAAAAATTTAGCAAAAATTTATTTTGAATAAATCCAAAATTTGAAATGGAATAATCTAGTTTTGACGCGGCTGATTGGAATAATCAAGTTTTGATATGTGCTCTAGAGGGATAATCATCCACCACTGTGGATTAGTATTGTTTTGCTGAAACTACTCGTAATTAGGTATCAGAAATCTCATTTTTGAATTGAAATAACCTGAGGTCGTCTTCTTCTCTAAATAAATTTACTTTTTTTAGAAGGATTTTAATCGGACTACTTGGGAAGGGAAATTCGATTGGATTCAATTCGGATGTCATCAGATCTTCCTGATATCTTCAGTATGATTGGTTTGGTCCTTTTGAAAACGTTTACCAGTATGCTGGTCTCATCAAAAACATCCTACAATCCTTTAAAAAGTTGTAGGTTTCCTTATCAAGTCGCCATATGTATGTTCTAGAATCTAAATAGACACGTCTTAGTTCGAATTGTCGTTTCAAGTCGATCACATCTAGCGCCAAGTTATTGATTTCTTCTTTGTGGTATTTAGCTTTATTTAAAAATTAGTAAGAGAGTAAGGTCCTGTGTGTTGAAGACAACAAAAAGTCGTAAAATGAACTCCAGAGCTAATAACTCTAGGAGTAATAATTTTGCGTGCAATGTTTACCCATTTCTCCAACTATAACAAAAAAACAAATAAAAATTCCTTCCATCTGCGTTCTGCATAAGACTAGTGAACAGATTCATTCTCTACTTCGCGAGTTGAAAATCGAAGACTATTGTGTGAAGAAAGTATCCATCGGTATTGAAATTATTTGTGACAAACCCGAAACACATAGCAGTATTTGTGCGGATTTAACTTCGAAAAAACGCAATTTTCGTTCTGTGTTCAGACCTCAAATCAAGGGGGCTTTGCGCCCAGAGTGAAAAATAAAATCACTCAGTGTTACAATTGCCAAATGTGCAAAAAGTGCTATTTACTCTGAGAACCATCGAACATACTTATGCAACTCATAGAACATCAAATGCGCTAACTGCAGTGATTCGCACAAGTCAGACGACTCGTCATGCGTGAGTAGACAACAATTTTTTGAAATTCGTCTGCGAAACAAACCTCATCAAGTACAAATGAGTAAGCAGATTTTTACTCCGAGTACTACGGACTTTCCCCCACTACGTACACCATACAAGACATCAGAGTTGTGCCAGATTTAAAAACTTACAACACAACTCCGAATGTTTGGATGACCAGTAAGGAACCAATTCAAAGAGTAATATGCAGCTCTTTACGATGGAAGAACTAGGTTAACCAAACCCCCTGTTTCAATATTTTCAAAGACGCATATCAATAAGATGATCCTTAAACCCGAGGAATTTTCCAACCCGTACGTAACTAAATCTCTCTATGTTACCTTTGTTCGTTCCCGGCTTGAGTATGCCAGTCAAGCTTGGTCACCTTTTCACTGAATTCATGTTTCCAAAATCGAGGGTCTGCCTTGGAACGACACTTGGATCTTACCTCCATATCAGGCAAAAAAGACACAGGCGCCTGCCTGACAGTTGTTGACATACCCTTAGTTCAGAAACGAAGTCACTTGAGCGGCTAAACCCTGCGGTAAGAGTTGAAATCCCCTTTGTCAGTGAAGAGGTCCACGCATGTACCTGTAAGACGGAGGTGACTGCCTGACAGTTGTTGACATACCCTTAGTTCCGAAACGAAGGCGCTTGAGCGCCTTGAAATCCCTCTTTCCCGCTAAGCGGTACACACTACGTGCTCACGGGAAATTTTCAGGTTTGGAAATATGAAAATGGGCATCTCTGTCTAAATTTGTGTATAGTATAAGGCCGACTCGATTTACTTGGTGGGATGAAAAGTAACCCCCTTGACCGCCAGAATGCGCTGCAGATACCACAAAAATTAGTACTGAACGCACACGACATATTTTGGGCAATATTCTGCATATGAAAAAGTTATCCTGCCGCTGGGTGCCACGCATGCTCACTCCTGACCAAAAACACGAACGCGAGAGCACTTCGAAAGAGTGTTTGGACTTGCTGATGCGGAATCGGGCCAACTTTTGGCGTCGATTGGTAACAGTTGATGAAACTTGGATCCACTACTACACACCAGAGAACAGAATGAGTGCCCGGCAATGGACTGAAGCCGCCACGAGTGCTCCGAAGCGGCCGAGGGAGGCTCGATGGGTCGGAAAGGTTATGTCGTCGGTTTTCTGGGATTTCCATGGCATACTCTTCGTGGATTATCTCGAAAAAGGAAAAACCATCAACAGCGAGTATCACTGTGCATTATTGGAACGATTGAAGTCCGAAATCGCTGCAAAACGGCCTCACATGAAGCGAAAAAAAAATTTGTATCGCAACCACGGCTAAAATCAATGACTTCCGGCTCCAATTGCTGTCGCGTCCACCGTATTCGCCCGATTTGGCACCCTCGGACTATTATCTCTTCCCAAACCTCGAAAGATTGCTCAACAATAAAACAATCAGCTCACGCGAGGAAATCATCGACGCCACGGAGGAGTATTTTGCAGACCTTCCGGAAAATTACTTTTCGGACAGGATCAAGAAGTTGGAAAATCGCTGGAATAAGTGTATCAAGCTAAAAGGGGACTATATTGAATAAAATAGAAAAAAACATTTGAAAAAAAAAAAATTTCATTCCCAAGGAGGCTACTTTTCACCCCACCTAGTATTTCGCATTTGAAAGTGAAATAAGGCCGAATTTCAAAATTTCGGTCGGCGTTCTTGCTACCCCGACTGAACTTGAATTCAATATACCCAACGAGGAGCTCCTGTATTAGCCGCTGAAAAAAAAAACCTCCAACGAATTAGTAATGCAGCAGAAAAACGTGACCAACACTGTTCGACGCCACTGTTGTCGTTTTAGTGACTTTGTCGCTATATCTAGTGGAATTTTCAAAAGTTTAGTGGTTGCTTTTCTAGTGACTTTTTGCAAAAACACGTTTTTCACTTTTCACTTCTCACAACATCATTCGGTTCTTCAGCGCACAGGAAAACCATCGTATTGGCAATCATACTTCCAATTTTGCACAGCACATCGAACTACCATCCAACTACCATGGCAGTTATGTAGACAAGTGCCAACCAACGCACCAATTTTAATTCACCTTGCAGTGAGTGCCCTTTCCCAAATAGCGGGAGTTGTGACCGACGAACTTCAATAGCCAGCACTTGCACTTCGCCAAACAATGCATCATCATCCACGGTCGTCGAATAGTAGCGGTAGTTGCGATCGAAAAGTAGAATTTCCTTTTGCACTTGCTGACAGATCAAAACCCTTACAAACAATTCTTCCCCATCGAACGACCTACATACTTCGTATCTTGTTTTAAACTCCCCGGCAGGCTAATCACCGCATCCATTTAACAGACACATCTCACCGCCGGCTCTCGATCGAGCAACTCGATCTGCTTAAAAATGCCAAAATTCCAACCCATTGGCCATTCTTACTCTTTCTGTAAGGAAAAAATAACAAAAATCTTATAATGCATTCCAATTATAAATCATCACTGTTTCGTGAAAAATGAGAGTCTCGTCGTATTGTAGTCTTCAAGTTTAAAGAGTAAACTCTAAAGAGTCAACTAATTGTGTTACTCTTTAGCATTAAAAATTAACCGCCAATGTAGCTTCACAATGTAAAGTGGCATCCCTAACCAAAACAACACCAACAAAAAATCCAAAAACAAAAATATTGAGCAAAGAAACACCTCTATTCGATTCGACGACACATCTCCAGAGTCCGGACTTTCTCTCGGCTAAATTCTCTTCGTTACTGAATGCAAACAGTCTGATTCGAACCGTTGAATAGATTGCAGGGTTAGATTCTGCACACTCGTCTACTAGCAAAACCGGGACAATTATTTTTTTTGAATTTTTATTTCCTTCCTTGAACGTAAATCACCTGGATACGGATATTGAGCCTGAGTCAGAGTGTTGTTTCATCTCGAATACTCGTCAATGAGGAAATATACACTTGTCGTCGTCGTCGTTGTCGTCGTGATTTAACGCAAGAGTCGGATGGTTTTTTTATTTTCAAAAATTTATTATAAAATACATACACGAGTATGTATTAGTTTAATTTAAATAAATCACACCAATCGAAAGTGTGTTGTGTGCTGAGAGTTTAAGTGGCTTTTCGACTCATATACGAGTGGCCAAAAACCATTCAATTTGAAAGGATACAAACACCATCAGAGCAGTGAATTTGTGAATTGTTGGTGGGGTTTTTTTTTTTTTTTTTTTTGTGAAGTTTTTAAGGCTCTTGAGGGTTTCTGTGTTACGAATTACGAATTTCTCTGAATTACGTACGAGTATTCGAATACGACACCGGTATTATCTGTTCTATGATTAGTTGGTGGTTGGCCGGGTTCTGTCTGATCCTTTTGGTTTAAATTAGAATAACAATGTGTTTGAGTGCAAGTGTGTGTTTAAGAAATTGCCACCACCACCATGGCCGCTGTCATCATGCCACTAACGACAAAGAAATGCTCTAAACTCGTTGTTATCTAATTTTGCGAAATAAATAAAATGTAATGTATTTCGATACAAATGCGCATCCCTATTCTTACTTTTGTTGTGCAAACGAAGTAAAAGTAGCACCCGAATCCCTCTATGGCATGCGAATCGAGAGCAAAATTCATATAATCGGCCTAAATATTCAAAACGTGTATCGTGAGATAACCAGGTGTTTGTCGGTTAGTTCTAAAACGACGATAACATCGCCAACAACAGAAAACAGAATTTCTTTTGCAATGGCCAAGGTAATAGCAACTGCGACAAAGGTTTTACAGTAAATCGCGCGCGTTTAAAAATTCACATAAAAATAATTTTTACTGTTATATCGCTTACGTGACACGGTCTATTTGTTGGTGCTTTGAAAAATCCCAATAGTGAGGTTGTGCCGTAAATTTGGAAAATAACATAAAAGGAAATACAACACAGTTTCGAACACCAGCAATTGCAGACCATTCTACTACAATAAATTCCCAACAGAAGAAATCGGGTAAGTCTAGACATGGATTTTATATTTTCCAAAAAAACAAAAAAACATAATACAAAACTAAACAAGGAGCCTAGGGTGTACAATTTTACTAAAACTCGTAGATCATTTTTTTTTTTTTTTAAAAGAAAATCAGTTTTCAGTGATATCAGTTGACCTGTGAATCAGGTGTCAATTCCGAAGACTTTTTTGAAATTTGTAAAATTGTAGGAACGCCTTAAAAATTGCTAAAACCAAAAGAAACATCTGTCGGGGCCAAGACTGGTTGTTAGTTGTTATTTCCTGAAAAATTTACAGTGTCTTGTCTCAAATGCTCTTGGGCAATCAATATGGACATCAGTATCCTTTGGAAATGCATTTGATAAAAATGCAAAATGTGCTCCTCCGCGGTTAAATTAAAAGAAAGGCCAGCTTACAGTCAAAAGCCGATTTTGATCCTTTTTTACTTTTGTACTGTCGTACTTTTTGTCGACGGCATTCATTAAAGTTCTTCAGCTTCGGTCTTTGGAGATGGCTCGGAAAATAGATTTTGAGTTTTTGAAACATTCCCGCCAGATCCCAAGTATCATTTGCTTTCTTTTTTGGTTCTTTCTCATCTGCTGCTGGTATCACGTACAAACTCATTTTGAATGCGAATCGGTCTTGAAATCAGTTCAGCTGATGACCATGACAATAGGTCCATACGACGACCTGCTATTGTGTATTGTCTTCATTGTCAACAGTGGTGTTTTCAATTTCATTGATGGTGTTATCTTGTTCATCTCAATCAACTCGGATAGGGTGATCAATTTGTGTATATCAGGGAAAATAATCGAGTGGTGTTAAATCACATAATCGCTTCAACCAAATGACCCGAGCATAGTGCTCTATGCTATGACAGTAATGGTGTCTCCTTCCTCATTTCTTTGCGGATGCATTGATGCTTGGCCAAACAGCAGCTGAGCCAAAAATCAGCTCGTCCGATAAGATGATTTTTTTGGCCAAAATCAGGTTGTCCGGCTTCACTTTTTGTGTCAGCACAATCTTATACGGATGTAAGCCCAAATCCAACCGCAAAATACGTCTCGCGATGCCCAATATTCAGCTGATCGGCACTAAATCGACATTTCTGGGGCTCCTTCGATACTGACTTCATTTCGCACCAATATCCACTTTGTTGCTAGCTTAAGATTCAAAAGAGTGTACTCACGCTTTTAATAATTTCCGCACTTTCAGGAAGCATACAACGATGCATAATGAAATGGTAAAACCAAAATTGGAAAAACTATCCTTTCTATCTGGTCACCCTGAACTTAAACGACTTGAAATGTTGATAAGTTTTGAAGAAGATATCATAGTTCTTCTTCATCTTGGCTTGGCACAGTAACTAAATTTATTAAGCGGGTTCGATTCCCAGGTCATACACTGAAAAACCGGAAAAGCAATTTGCTGAAGAAGTTTCTCATTCTTTCCGCCGTTCTTTGGGAAGACAAACAACTCAGGGAGTGCAGCAGTGTTTTTGTTTTTTTCTAAGCATTCTTGGGTCCATATCATCTGATCAGCAGACACCGTGAATGAATTGCCCTCGTTACTACCTCAGACTTTACTGTATTTAACAACCCTTATCCATCGTTACTCGTATGTTTACTTATGAATTACATGGATGCTGTACTCTTGAAATCGTCAATTTGGAATGAGGGCCAATGAATAATAAAACAGGTCAATCTATGATACGTGTTTTGACGTGAATTGACAGAGTCTGTAATCATTTGGGGTAGTTGGATCTCTTCGGCGTTCAATTTAAAACCCAGATATGCCTAAAATGTTATATTGTGTGGCATAAAGCACACATCATTTGCTTCTCCTGTGGAATTACCGAATTACCATATGATCAAGGCGATAGTAGCGTATATTTGCACCTTCAGAAGCAGATAGCCTTCCTCGTGCATAAGAGCTCTACCGAGATCGATGCAATGTGTGACCAGCGAGCAGTACTACTTCTTTCCTCGAATTCCACTTTACCAAATGGATTGGTGCTATACCAGCAAAGCTTGAACAGAGCGATACGATATTGTTATCGTTCCATTTGAATATTTTGGCTCTGGATTTTTGTAAAATCGCACGAACCACTCTCTTTTCTTTCTTCAGGGACTTAGAGTCGACCAATGGTACCAGTGGGAAAGAAGTTTTTCTGGGCGAGAAGATCTATAAGTTCTACCAATGTGGAAAAAATTATCGGAAAACAGATGTCATTTTCTTCTCAAAGCATCTGCGTATTCCAGTACCACCCCAGCACTAATTCCGTATTCTGCATAAGTGGTACTAATATTGGTTGTACCTACCCACAATATTTGTAGCCGTACCGAATTGGCTTACCGTGGATAAAGTGCTTACATCAATGCCGACCGAAATAAGGCACCATCGCTTCATCTACGGAATGATTTTCTTCAATTGGGGCGTTATCCAACCTTTACATTGGCAAATTTGTCGGCTTGTAATTGCATTTGCAACCAAATCCTTCTCTCTTTCCCAGTAAATTCTTCTTCGCGGAACCTGAATGTACCCGCACAGGTGGGAGACGGTATATTTTTTTTTTGTGTCTTCTTTGATTGGACAAGGGAATGTCATCATCGGACGAATACTCATCATGAACACTACACCATTTGAGTTGGAGCTTGTAATTGAGAACCTAGCTGACAGAAACAAATTTCTCGCACACCAGAATCTCCATATGTTACACATGCATTTTTCGTTGGAAATATTGCAATTTCATCCACTTTTGCTGCCAATTCCTCATCATCCTCGAAAAAAGCAAGGAAAATTCTCTGAAAAGCAAAAGGTATACTGTGCCTGACGTCCTACATGTGGCGAAACATAGTTCTAAGAGCTCACTTGATTATTATTCTCGAAAGAATAATATTTTGTAAAACATTGTAATTTGTAAAACAAATACCTGCTTTGTGAAACGTATACCGTAGTTAGTCATGCTGTAAATTGGTTGGAATAAATACAATTTACTAAAAACACGTCCAACAGTGAAGACGGTTTATTCAGGTTTGCACATGTTCTGACCGGCCTACATGTAGGACGTCAGGGCACATCTGGATTAAGTCGTCTTAGACCGCTGATACTCTAACCTGTTTGGGGACCTGTTTGTAGATTTTGTTTTTTTATTTTCTTTTTATTATACAATAACTTGCGTGCGCACAAGGGGATGTATGCACCCTTACAATGGACCAGCCCTTGGGCGTATACTAAAGACAAGACCGCTTCTTGAAATCTGTCACAACACTTTGCCAAAATAGCTGAAAATTCTAAACGACGAGAAGTAAAGTTCTGATCTGGTGAGTAGTGTGAATGAAAAATTGGCTTTAGAAAATTGGTTGGAGGAGCAATGCGAGTTTGGATTAGGATAGATTAGATGCTGACTTCGTCCATCACGCAAAACGAAAAAAAAAAGGTGCATGCTGATTAAAATCGTAGTTTATTGTAATCAACTCGTCTAGAATTAATTTGTACACTGCACTTAAGATAGACCAAGGTGTATACGAGTACTTCCACCCACATTTCCGTGCACAGTTTTTAATTGGTCATACGGAGAAAATAATTAATCGAGTAGTTTCCACAGAAGCTGTAGTCGTCCTTGACAATGTGTTTATTGTAGATGGATTCGTGGATTCGTTGCATCCAAGAGAATTATCTAACTTTTTTCAGAATTGTCCACGCTCTGTTTGCTAGGTCAACACAATTTAATTGAAACGTATAAGCGTTTTCTCGGTATTTTTAGAGTAGAAACTGGTTTTTCTTATTAATTTTGAACATCACTTAGTTACTTTTCTATCATGATGTGTGCTGATTAGCGAGGAATATCAACCGCCGCTTCAATGGTTTTTTGATTTCTTCTTAAAAAGAAATTGTTTTCCTCGATACTGGAATTTAATTAATTGAGACTATGATCGGGAATTAACCATTGCACATGTCATGGGTGAAAGGAAGTTATAACATCATGGGCATCCATTCTTTCTAGAAGGATCCTCTGTCATGTTATAAAAATTCGTTGTTGTGTTGTAAATATGAATGTGTTTTGGCAGTGATTGAATTTTGAATGACAAGAACGTGGTTCGTGGTGTTTCTTATTGGTTTGACAACCAGTTGCTTGGTTTACAGGGGATGTCCTCCCTTTCATGTGGTGTCAAATTTGATCATCCCTACTTGTGACCTTTTTTCCTGTATTTTCACCCACAAAAGAGCTTAGATAATAGGCACTTTGTGCACACCATTGCCAAATATTTGCCACTTGATAGGAGAGCAGATAATAGACACTGAAATATTGTATGTGTTTGTGAAGTCTTTGCCTTTTCCAGGTGTTTCAGAGGAGCGTAGGTGTACTCTCCTGAGAAACAGGCGAAATGCTGCGAATTTCAAAGAGCATTCTTGCAGTTTGACTGCATTTCACCAAGCCTTGCCATCGATGATTGTGTTCCCTGAAGCCCCAATTGAACAAATTTTCACTTGGCTCTATACATTGTCAAGATATTGATCCTAAACTGGGCAGGACGTAATAGCTTTAGAATATTGACCAAATTCTCAGTTGTTGCACTCATGATGCTCATGAGATTATTATTGGCCCGGGTCTACCCCGGACAACTTTATTAAGCTTATTAACAAGCCAAACTTAAAACTAGACTTAAAAACTAACATAGATATATTTAACCTAATGGGGCGAGGAGAAATGGTGGACGGGGGAGATGTTAAGGGAGTGGCATATTGAGCAGCGCTGTTTTTATTTCTTGTTTGCTGCTATTTTGGTCAAAGACTTCGGCGTAGTTGTTCGTTATACGCAACATTCTGGATATGGGTTCAAAGTGACCGTAGTTGGTGCGGTGAGTTCGGATCAGGAAGAGTGGGACAGATCTTAGATTACGGGGATTGGGAGTGAATGCAATATTTTGCGTTATTGTCGAGCAGTCGATATTTCCAGTCAGTAACTGGTGGATATAAAGTACATCAGCGACTTCACGACGTTTTTTTATGGATCGGCCTAAGGTAGACCACGAAGTGCAAAGCGGATAAAGCTGCGTTGGACTGCTTCAAAGAATTGTGGGTTAGTTTATAGGGTGACCAAACTTGGCTGCAATATTCGAGAAGAGGCCTTACAAAAGTAATGTACAGGGACTTTGTAACGTAAGGGTTGGAAAATTCTTTTGACCAGCGTTTGATAAAGCCGAGTGAAGAGTTAGCTTTATTTATAATGCTGTCAATATGTGAGTCGAAATTCAATTCTCTATCACAAATTATACCTAGATCCTGTACTTGGATAGTGGAACGAATAGGAATAGTTTCTTGGAGGGGGAGGTAGACGTTTACGGGAATAGGTTATCGTTTGGCATTTGCTGACATTAAGCTCCAAAAAGTTTTGCTTGCACCATACCGAAAACTTATTCAAGTCATCTTGCAGGCAATGGGAGTCAGAAGGCAATGAGATGACTTTGGAAATTCTCATGTCATCAGCGAAAATAGAAAGATTAGAGTTAGTTAAAATTAAATTTATATCATTAATTGTGAGGATAAAGATGATTGGACCAAGATGACTACCCTGAGGGACACCAGATGTTGCTTTAATGGGTTCGGATATTGAAGATCTGAAGATGACCCTGTATTCTCGGTCTTCTAAATAGAATTTGGTCCATGCCACAAAATGAGGGGAAAAGCCAAGTTTTTTTTAGTTTAAAGATGATACAACTTATCAGTGAGAAATTTTATCGAATGCCTTGCTGAAATCTGTGGAAATTGAATCGACTTCATTACCGTCTTCTAAAGCATGAAGCGTCCTAGAGACGAACTCTGTTAGGTTAGTGGTCGTTGATTTACCTTTCATGAAGCCGTGCTGATTTGTGCAGATAGTTGGCCTACAGTACGGAAGCAGTTGTTGATAGACTATGCTTTCAAAAAGTTTGGGTATGCAAGAGAGTTTCGCTATGGGCCTATAATTATCGACTTCGGCTTTACTTCCTTTTTTATGAATAGGGATAATGTAAGATGCCTTCCATAGGAAAGGGAAAGTACCTGTTGAGACAGACAAGTTAAATAGAGCAGCAAGAGGAGGACCGAGATGGGTAACACACTCTTTTATTACAATAGCCGGAATTCCATCAGGGCCGGACGAGAAATCATCTTTAAGTTTGGTAATGTTTTCAGATACCAAAGTTGTTGTTATATTTAGTGAAATGGCTGATGTCTCAGGATAGTTTCTCATATAGCTAAAGTAGCTAGGATCGGGTTCAGCTGTTTTCTTAGAAAAGGATTTGTTAAAATGAGAGGCAAAGAAATTTGCAATGGTTTTTGGGTCGGCAGAAGATTCACTAAGAAATTTAAGAGTAGATGGGTAGCCATCTAAACTGGTAGAAGCGTTTAGGGTCCGAGACTAAGCTAAATTGCATGCGGTAGAGGTACTCAAGGTAAAGAGACACACAAAGTTCAGAAAAACGATTATATACCGATCGATAATTACTGTAGTCGGAATCAGATCGAGTTCTTAAGAATTTGTGCCACAACTTGTTTCTGTTATTACGGAGAGAGCGCAACTCATTGTTGTACCAGGGAGGAGCAGATATGCAGTCCTTTCGGAAGATATACGGAACCGATTGGGCAAAGCAGGAGAAAATTAACGAATAGAACGTTGATAGGGCAAGATCAATGTTAGTTGTCTCACCAATAAATTCAAAGTTAATGTTGCTGATGAGGTTTTTAAGTTTGTTAAAGTCGGTTCTACGGAAGTCAAATGAGAATGAATTTTCCGAATCGACACATGTGTTGCCATTTTCATATGAATATATAATTGACAAGGGGGGATGAAGGCGGTCTAGGGTAGAAAGAAGATGATCACTCCTATAAACGACACAGTTATCTGAATCGGATGTGAAGACAAGGTCGAGTTGTCTGTTCATTGTGTTAGGTATTCCACTAATCTGAAACAGACTTGAGTTGGTTAGGCAGTCCACCATCAATATTTCTATTTCAGATGTCGAATTACGAGAGACAAAATGAGACGAATCATCGGAAGGCTCCCATATAAGGTGAGGGAGGTTGAAATCTACTAGAACAATGCAATCTTCAGGTTGTGCATCCTCAGTCAAAAAATCAACTGCGTGAACTACAGATGGCCTTGACTGTAAAGTTTCAAATCGATATCTCGTCATGAGAAAATCTTAAAACACTTGAAACGTATACGAATAGATGTTGTCCCTTTTTTGGGCTGTGAAAGACAATGTCTGGGTTTTTTCAAATTCTAAACAGACGAGCTATTTCGAAAATTCATATTTTATGGCTTAACCCTGGTAGGTACATACATATACATATTGTATTTATGATCCTAATACGATCCTGAATCAATACATTCTCGCTAAGCCAAACATCACATTTGCAAACTTAGAGAATATTTCCTGTCCTGTGCTCCGGATTAATATCCGTAAGATGCTCGTTTTGTTTGTCATCTGTAAGGTTGTTTGGAAATTTGTAAAATTTCTCATAATCAACATATTTTTTGAGGAGCTTACCGCATCACACTTGTTCTCAATTCCTCACCACTCCCAAGTATAACCATTCTATTTGAGTAATGAATTCTCAATTTGACAGAATGAGAAATGTTGCGCCCCAAACATTGAACAAATATCCTTCACTACACAAACTATTATCTCACAAAAGTCCTTACAACCAAAACCGTAATTTATCTGTCGAGAATTTATTCTTGTGCAGCTGTTTTCCCATCACCGCTACCATACCACCATCACATCACAACCACAGACAACATACCTAAAACCCTTGGCAAAATAACCAATGATAGAGTCTAACTAAAGTCTGTTTACCCTTGTCAGCAAACGAGCGAGGGTGGATTGAATAAAAACCAAAAAAAAACCAAAAAAAAAACAACAACAGAAACTGCCTCCCCCAACCCCCCCTTTTTCAACAACCAATATTCGCCTGCCTCCTTCATCTGATTACATTCATTCATCCTAAATAAATATTGTGCATAGGAAAATTGCGTAATTTGTGAGAATACGTCGTTTTTTGTTTTTTCGTTTTGTTGTTGCGGTTTTCTATCTTATTCCACACGATTCGCATAAAATTTTAATTTTCCCTTACAAATCATATTTCGCCCTGGGGATTGGTGTTTTTGGTTTGCCTCTGGCATTAAACGGCCCCAAAAGCCTAAGTAGAGCCCCAAAATCTCCTACCATTACCATTATACGACAGCTTAAACGTGTAGGTAAATGCAATAACTCCTGGGAGCTAGGGACTATCCGTACCACTAGTCCCAGTAATACAGAATTGGATATTACCGGAACACCCGGTAGATAGACCAAGATGATGGTCATTTATTTGTCGATGACGAAAACTTTAATAAAATACGAGTGCGGAGACAAACAAAATTACGGGACCTCCTTAACTTAGTAGTCCTATTAAAATATCATCATTTCACCCAATTAATTATACATACATACTCGTATATAGGTAGGTATGTATGTACAATGTACATATGTTACATAAGCCTGTAATGCTCCTTTTTTTTTTTTTTAAGTTTTTTAATCATTTTAATGACATGGCCATCAACGGCACTGTGTGCAACTGACCCAGATACGAGTAGTAAAACTCATCATTTCAACCCTATCCCATTCAAACTTTTGCAACCTAGACCGGATTGTTTGAGAAGCCTACAGCTTGCGATGGTGACGCATTTACTCGTAAATTTTAAATGAATTGTCAAAGGATTTGTTTGGAGCAATCACACACCGACTTGGATTTTCGAATAGTTACGTGATTGTTGAGTTTTTTTTAAAAGAAAAAAAAAAACAAATAGTAAACCACTGACTGCTGTCTTTTGCCCCGAGAGTAAGGGATCTTCTTAAAGCCAGAGGTTTTGCCTTTCTGTGATTCACTTTTGTCTGCTGAAAAGGCAATGTCTTCAGAATCTATGGTGTTTTCCTTTATGAGAGAACTTATTTTTGGTTGAAATATGTAGGAGTAACTTGTGGTATACACTTCTCTGTGTCGTTGTTAAATTTGCTCAGAATTTGCTTTCTCCGGCTTCAATGGGATGAATCTACTTTCGCACTCGTGTAGTAGCAAGAGTACTTAAAGATCTCAACATACATAAATCCGCTGGTCCCCTTCTTCTGAAGAGGTGTTCTTCCACGCTGGCAAAACCACTGCGAAAGCTTTTTCATCAATCCTACTCTTTAGGACTATTCCCGAGCAGATGGAAAACAGCATTTGTCCAGCCCGTCCCTAAAAAAGGCGAATCATCTTTTGTCTCCTCCTACAGGCCTTCTTTCCAAGGTCATGGAAACGCTGATAAATATCTCGAAATATCTCGAAACACGAAAACTTCTCAATGACCGGCAGTACGGTTTTTGATAGCAACAGATCCACTGGTGATTTGATGGCATGTCTCACCGAAAAGTGAAACCAAAGCGTACATCAATCTGGCGAAAGTGAGATAGTTGCACTTGATATTTCTAAGGCATGCGACAGAGTTTGGCATCAGGTTCTTTTGTCGAAAATGGATTACCTTTCGGAACGTTCAATTCAAGTTGTCTTGGACGGTTTCAAGTCTGATATTCACAAAATAAATGCTGGTGTGCCCCAGGGCTCTGTTTTGTCACCGACACTCTTTTTAATTCTCATTAACGATCTCTTGTCTGCTACTTCTAATCCAATATATTCCTTTGCTGATGACAGTACTCTCTGCTTTTCATACTCGTTCCCGGATTCACGGCCTGCTCTTCTCATTAAATTCCGATATCAACAGCATAACCAATTGGAGAACTATCAACAGATTGGCATTTAATGCTTCCAAAACACAATGCTGTCGTTAAAGCGAAATTTAAACTCCCAGCCACTATCCATGAATGGCACTTGCATTGTCGAAACCGGAAAACTTTCCATTCTCGGTATGTGTGTGTCACTGACAACATATTTGATGTCGCCAAAAATGCTGCGAAATGTCTAGGTTTCCTCAAGCGATGTAAGAAATATTTTACCCCCTCTGATCTGGCCTCAATATATAAGGCATTCATCCGCTCAAAACTGGAGTACAACGCCCACATCTGGTCAGGTGCTCCTAAAACATCTCTGCACCTGCTAGATAGAATTCAAAACCGCGCGATAAAACTCAATCAGTGGACACCCTCGAACACCGACGAAATGTCTCGTGTCTCACTTTGTTTTATCGCTATTTCCACCACCAGTGCTCCACTGAAATCGCCAGTAGCATTCCGCTCATTCAAACTTTCAACCGTAACACCCGTCTCGCTATGAATGCTCATCAGTATACCCTCAAGCCCATTTTCGGACGTACTCTAAAATATCGTGATTCGTTCCTAAGCCACACAACTCCCTTATGGAATGCAATAACTTGCAAACATTTAAAAACAATGTACATCGGTACCTCTCTTTTCTTCCTCCCTAAATTTCCTTTGCCCGCGCTGTGTACAATCACTTTAAGGGTACTCAAACCCCTTGAGCGCGCGCTGATTATAAAAAAAAGTACCATTCCACAGGCAGCTCCATTTTGGATCATCGTATTTGAGTGATTTCTGTCGACCTGTTCTACAAACATTGGCTTGCACGTTAGTCTCTATTGCTTTTTGGGCCGGATTTTTCGACAATCTTTGCTTCACTGCGTTTATTTGCAGCAGCCCATTCTTATGACCTTTTCATTTCGTCGAAACATTGCGATATGTCCCTTAGATTTCAGAAAGTCGGGCACTTTTTCCGCCAATATGCGGATGTAGCGCCTTGCTTGCCCAAGGGCTTTGTTTCTATGGCATTACCATTAATTTGAATATTTTCTTATTTTCCACAAGTTGTCAATTTTTCAATGCAACTCAGCTGAGGTCACTAGTTCTAATTCTTCTATACTGGTTGCCCTAGTCCGAATTGTGGAAGACCTCTCTTCGAAGGCTGCACAAAGTGTGGCAAATCTCAGGAGAAGTACATGAATTTGGTTATAGGTCATATCGTGGTAAAGCCATTTGCCATCCCAGCCATTTTTTAGATCAACTAGAATATAGATTTTATACGCGTTGCTTTTTTTTTTTTAGTCGTGCCATTATGAACGGAGTATAACATCCTTCAAATGTCATCCACGGGAGTTCTTGTAGAACATGATTCTAACTAGGTAATTTTCGATGATTTTTCAACACAAGTCGGGCAATATCTCTGTCATAACTTGGCGAATCTTTATTTTCAAAACATCAAAAGTTTGCGGATTGTGTGCATAAAGACGAAAAGAAATCACCAAAACGCGAAATATTGTAACTCGTCCAGGAAATTTTTCCTGCAATAAAGCCAAAACGGATTGTGTTGTGTGAGATGTGGCACCGTCTTGTTGAAACCACATGTCTTCCACATTCGGTTAAAATTTTTGCTATATACTAGGTGGGGTGAAAAGTAACCTCCTTGGGAATTCCAGCGACTTTCCAACTACTTGATCCTGTCCGAAAAGTAATTTTCCGGAAGGTCTGCAAAATACTCCTCCGTGGCGTCGATGATTTCCTCGCGTGAGCAGAATTTTTTATTTATGAGCCATCTTCTGAGGTTTGGGAAGAGATAATAGTCGTACGGTGGATGCGACAGCAATTGGAGCCGTAAGTCATTGATTTTAGCAAAAACAAAATTTTTTTTCGCTTCACGTGAGGCCGTTTTGCAGCGATTTCGGCCTTTAATGGCTCCAATAATGCACAGTAATACTCGCTGTTGATGGTTTTTCCTTTTTCAAGGTAGTCCACGAAGAGTATGCCATGACAATCCCCGAAAACCGACGCCATAACCTTTCCGACTTATCGAGCCTCCCTCGGTCGCTTCGCACTCATTCTGTTCTCTGGTGTGTAGTAGTGGATCCAAGTTTCATCAACTGTTACCAATCGACGCCAAAAGTTGGCCCAATTCCGCATCAGCAGCATCGGAGGGCCACCACGAAACTCTCGAAACCAATATTTGACGGTGTAATCTGACGGAGCATTAGTCCCATAATATTTATCCAATTTTTCTTTTGTTTCCTTCGCCGTTTTGCCTCTCAAAAAATAATGTTTTATGAGAGAACGAAAATCGTTTTTGTCCATACTCAACATGATGCCAACACGTCAACAACAATCAGCTGTCAAAACAAAACTAAAGACAGTATCGCACTGAAATTTGGCATGTCTGCCTAAATATGAACGGACTTCAAGGCACCATAACCGCTGTTAGCCTTGTGAGCGTTTTCACAAGGGGAAAAATATCGACTAAATAAAAAAACGATTTAAAACAACAATTCAACTTTTTATTTGATCTTTCCAAAAAACTAAGCCACGTCCGCTCTTCTTGGAGGTTACAACGATCATCCTCCCTATTACAACAAATTCTTTCCTTTCGTACCATCATGAATTCGCTGCAATATCTTCGAAAGGAAAATAATGAGGAAAGCTACATTATTCGGAGGTGTAATTAAATGTATAGCGACAGATGTATTAACATTCTGCCCGCCTTGAAGTATTAGCGGTATCTTCAACTGTCCATGGGTAAGGGTGCTAATCGATGAATTGCTCTGCGTTGGATTCCATTTTTTGTACTCACATCAACAACTCGAACCTTGCCATCAGATGATCGAATAAGGTTGCATATTCGACCCAACAACCACTGCTGAGGTGGAGTCTTGTCATCCCATACTAAGACAAGCGTACCGACCGAAGTATTTGCTGACGACGTTTGCCATTTATGTCGCTTCTGCAGCCCCAGGAGATACTCCTTCGACCATCGGTTCCAAAAATGCTGCTTGAGAAGTGTCAACCTCCGCCATCTGCTCAACGAGGACGTCTTATAATCCGTGATGAGAGGTTCTGCTATCGCATTAAGGGGGCTCCCTATTACGAAATGCCCTGGTGTAAGAACAGACTCATCACTTGGATCACTGGACATGGCGCATATCGGCCTGGAGTTTAGCACGGCTTCAACCTCTGCCACAACAGTGGACAGTTCTTCGAATGTCAAGCATGCATCGCTCACAGTACGAAAAAGATGATTTTTTGCACTCTTGACTGCAGCCTCCCATAGGCCACCAAAATGGGGCGCTCTTGGTGGGATGTGATGAAACTCGATACTTTCGGCTGCACACCATTCAGCAATTTTCTTTTGGGTTTGATGCGCAAGAAACTGGTTCTTAAGAACCTTCAGCTCATTTCGCGCTCCAACAAAGTTCGTCCCATTATCACAATAAAGATCCTGGCACACACCTCGCCGTGCAATAAACCTCTTGAGCGCAGCAAGAAACCCTTCACTCGATAAGTCCGATACAACTTCAAGATGTACAGCTTTTACGACAAAACACACGAAGACTGCTACATATGACTTGTAGTTCCTTTGGCCTCGACGGTTCAACGTGGTTTTAAATGGGCCGCAGAAGTCAACACCAGTTTTTTGAAACGGCCTCGCTGGTTGCACTCTGCCTGCAGGTAGTTCACCCATGATTTGGCTCATCAACTTTGGCTTGTACTTGAAGCAATGCAAGCAGCTATCTACAGTTTTCTTTGCAAGCCTACGCGCGTCCATAACCCAAAGGCGTTGTCTCACGATGCCCACTAGTGCTTGTGGACCGGCATGGTAGTTTTTCCTATGTAAATAAACAAAAAGATTTTTTACAAAAGGATGGGATTTAGGAAGAAGGATAGGACATTTTGCAATGTAGGGAATGTCTGCATTCTGCAGACGCCCACCAACTCGGAGGAGTTTTAAAGAGCCTTTGTCAATGAAGGGATTTAAGTTTTTGACATAGCTCGAAGGGCTGATCATGTTTCCCTTCTCCAACTGACAAATTTCTTCTGAAAAGCTCCCCTGCTGGATGTGCCAAATAATCCTTATTTGGGCTTCGTTCAATTCTTTTGCAGTATAAGTCCAATTTAATTTGGTAATTGTTCTACCACGTAAATCAAATTCTCGATTTTCTTCGAAACAGATCTCTCCATTCCATTTGGATTTTCGCAAATTTTTTATGAATCGCAAAACTATAGCAAAAATGCGACATGTTTTCTGCAAGCTGCCAAACCGTGTATAGTTTTCCGCGAAATTTGGGGACACACTCCTAG
The DNA here is from genome assembly GCA_949129095.1 of Volucella bombylans. Taxonomy (NCBI): domain Eukaryota; kingdom Metazoa; phylum Arthropoda; class Insecta; order Diptera; family Syrphidae; genus Volucella; species Volucella bombylans. Next base: position 28,014,996 of record OX422145.1, read on the forward strand.
AAACAAGTACTACTCCACTTTTACGCTTTCCGGGTACCTCCTTGTTAATCAACGAAAAATCTTTTTTCTTGGGCCAACACTCTTCCGACGAATAAATGAAAGACGGACCTACGAACCACCTGCTATCAACTAGTTCCTCAGCAAATGCTCCACGAGATATAATATCCGCTGGGTTGTGTCTTGTGGCCACATGACTCCAATGGGCTTGGGGGACATTGTTTTGAATTTTAGAGACTCTATTTGCTATAAATACTTCCCACGTCGATGGATGAGAAGATAACCAACAAAGCACAATCTCAGAATCTGTCCAACAAAAGATTTCATCAGCCGCATGCACAAAATTTGGAAGAATCCTAACAAGTAGGGACGACAACATCTCCGCTGCACAAAGTTCCAATCGTGGTAAGCTTTGTGTTTTAATTGGAGCTACCTTCGATTTTGCAGTGACTAAATTGCAGCACACGCAATCGTTTTCATCCACTACTCGAATATAAACGCAACATCCGTACGCACGCAAAGAGGCATCCGAGAACCCATGAAGCTGTAAACTCTTTGGTCTCGACACTAAGACAAATCTGGGAACTTTTATCGATTCAAGCTCCTTTAATCGGTTACGGTAAACTTCCCATTCACTGTGTGCCCTTGACTGTACAGACTCATCCCACGTAACTTTGCTTACCCAGAGGCCTTGCAAGATAATTTTTCCCTTCACAACAACAGGATTTATAAGACCAAGGGGGTCAAACAGTATAGACAGCTCAGCAAGAATGATACGCTTTGTTATCCTTGTTAACGCTTTCAAATCGGGTACAACATACTGTAATTCGTCTGTTGAGGTGTTCCATTTTATCCCAAGAGTCTTTATAATGTCAGAGTCATTAATACGAAGCGGCCTTTCGCGATCTGTCTCTGGTATATCTTTCAACAATGTTTCTTCATTTGTCCACCATTTTCTAAGTTCGAACCCTGCACTACCTACCAACTCCCTAACTTCCTTGTAGATGGCATGAAGTTCAGCTAAAGAGTCTGCTCCACTAATGAGGTCATCCATATAGAAATCCTCTTTAAGAACAGTTGAGCCCAACGAAAATGTCGACGATCCTTCCTCAGCCAACACTTTCAAACAACGAGTAGCCTGATACGGTGCAGAGGTAGTACCATAGGTCACCGTACATAACTGGTATACCTTTAAGTCATCAGTTGCATTGGATCTCCAGAGCACACATTGAAACTTCCGGTCTTCTACATCAACGAGGATTTGGCGGTACATTTTCGATATGTCTGCAGTCAGAGCATACCTATAACATCGAAATCGGAGTATTATAGAGTAGAGTTCATCTTGTATGGTGGGTCCTTTCAACAAGATGTCATTTAAAGATACGCCCGACGAAGTTCGAGCACTGCAATCGAAAACTACTCTCAGTTTCGTAGTGGTGGAATCTGGTCGCAATACAAACTGATGGGGACAAAAATATTTCATGTGCTTAGAACTCTTCGACCTTACTTCCTTCATATGCCCTAGAGTCTCATACTCCTCCATGAAATCTATATATTGCCTTTTTATCGATGGATTCTTATCGAGTCGTCTTTCTAATGCCAGAAACCTCTTTTTTGCCATTTCGTAGGATTCGCCCAACTTAGAAGGATCTGTTTTAAAAGGGAATCGAACGATAAATCGACCGTGTTCGTCTTTCTTAACTGTCTTTATAAAATGATTTTCACATTTTTCCTCTTCTGACGTAAGAAACTTGTTTTCCACATTGACATTTTCTATCTCCCAGAATCGTTCTACAAGCTCATGGAGGCGCAAGTCATCCTGTACTTCGTGCCGCCCAACTAAACACACAGTTGCTTTCTGCGAAGCGTTTAGCTCCTGTCTCCCAGACACAACCCATCCAAAGAGTGTTTTCTGGAGAATCAATTTGTCTTCCAATTTAATCTGGCCTATCGCTAATAGTTCAAAGAAATGCTCTGCGCCTATCAACAAATATATTTTTGAAGCTTTATTAAACTTAGGGTCAGCTAAAACAATATTGTCTGGAATCTTTAAACAATTTGTTTCGAAGGATTTACTCGGCTGAGGATTGGTTATGTTTTTAATGATTAAAAGTTCCAGCTCTGTTTTGAAATCTGAAATCCTAGATTTGCAAATTGCCTTCGTGATGTTTCGAATATTTGTAACGTCGCTTCCTATCCCGCTAATCTGTACGTCTGTTTTGATTTTGGACAATTTCAACCTTTGGGCCATATGTTCCGAAATGAAATTTAACTGCGACGCTGAATCGAGCAGCGGACTGGCTGATAGACGCCATAACGATCCTTTATCAAAACAACCGCAGTTGCTAGCACAACCTGGTTATCACACCTTCCAACCAAAACTGAACTGCTTGGTCCTGGCTCCGAGGTTGTCTCGTGCTGACCAGCGCTGTCAAGGGTGAATCTATGCAACAATTGGTGATGAGGTAAAGAACATATCGCACATTTTCCTTTAGAACATCGACGAACGGAATGCCCTTTTTCAAGACAGTTGATACATAAAACCAACTTTTTCACCTCATGGAACCTCCTAGCTACCGACAAATTCTGAAAATCGGTACATGACTCGATAGTATATTTTTCCGATCGACAGTACTCACATTGGGTGCATTGTACTGTCAAAGAAGCACCTTTAAAGGACCTCTGAACTCTCTCCGACTTCTTCTCATTTCGGAAACGTTGTTGATTGTCATCTTTATAGCTTTTTTGAAAAGGTTCCGAAGCTGACGATTGCGATTCCTTTGCTTCTAAATTAATGCAACGACGGTCGAGGATTTTGGTAAACTCCTCCCAACTTGGTAGCTGACTGTAGTCGATCGAATCCTGCCATTTCGCCTTCGTATCTGCATCTACACGGTCCAAAGCTAACGAAATCAGAATCGCGTTGCAAATATCCTCATGAGTTCCTATCGACAACATAGCTGTGAGATGCGTATTAAAGCTATCCTCTAAATGCCTTAGCGAAAGAGCAGAGACCTTTGTAACTTTCTGAATTCTCATCAACGAATTTATGTGCTCCTGAAAGATCAGATTTTTGTTGTCAAAGCGTTGTTTCAATCTGTCTAATGCCTTTCTGTAGTTAGCGCCGATCATATCGAACTCTTTGATAGCACTCAACGCTGCGCCTGACAAACAACGACGGAGATAATTCAACTTTTGAAGGTTATCTATATCTTCCTTATCGACCAAATTAAGGAACAATCCCATGAAGTTAGGATATTCAGAAAATTTCCCAGAAAATGTAGGAAGTCTAACTGCTTCTAACTTCGAATAAGAAGGTTGACGTTGGGGATACTGAGTTGCATTCAACTGGTCTGCACCGCTGGTGCTATTAGCTTTATGCTCAGACAGTAAACTCAATATGACCGATTTTGTGCTCACATATATTTCCTCAACCTCGTCACGAAAACTATCATTTGCACTCTGCTCACTCACCACATTAAATCTCTCGATCGACATTTGCACCTGCATTATCTGCTTAAAATAGGACTCAAGTATTCCTAATCTGCATTCCAATTCAGTGGCCGTCAACTTATCACCCTTCGTTGAAATAAGCTTCTTTGCGCGAGTTAGGCTTCCCTTTGTATTCGATCGCAAAACCTTAAGTTCAGACAAATTCTTTATATCGCCTTGCGAATCAACTTTGCTTTGGCCTGGCAAGTCAACTTTGGTTGATGGACCTCCTTGGCCATCAGCTTTACCACCTGCAGATTCCTTGTCGTTTCCCATTTCCAAATGAAAACTAATTATCCAACCGGAGATTGAGAGCGAATTTAATTGGGGTAAGAATAAAAAGCGTAGCCTTTAAAAGAGAGGAATCAGCAACAATAACCTCAGCAACAACGATAAGCTCCAATGAAAATTATTCTAAATCCCAACTAGACTCGTGCAACAAGTTTCAAATCCTCCAATCCTCGCAACAATACGTATAGCAACAACTATCCTGCCTCAATGTATCAGAACTCAATCTCACCAACACTACTTATGCTTATCAACACGAAATTAATCAACATGCATAAAAACTTATGTACATATAAAGCTTACTGCTTATCCACAATGTTGATGGTTGTCTGTTATGCAGTCCACACGATGATTTGAAAGCTTCTCGTGATGATCGGTGGATGGTGCTGAGCTGAGCTGATGGTGGCTGACTGCTTACGTGGCTATGTAAAAGCTTTAGTTGCTTTATTACGTCACTCCTCATGCGGCAATTTTTTGGCTGCTGGTGGGAGTTCGTTGATTGAAGGTCACCGTCCACTAAAGCCTTCTCTTTGAAGTGAGAGTTGGAATTTCACGATGCACTGCAAGAAATTATATTTGAATGCGCACTTTTTCGTGAATTTACCAATTTCAGCAACACAATCCTTTGAGATGCGAAAATATTTTTATCATTTCCGTGGACGAATTGTATTTTTGTTCCTTTTCTTTGAATCTAAAGATTCCCGGGTTTCGGCACCAAAAAATGTTAGCCTTGTGAGCGTTTTCACAAGGGGAAAAATATCGACTAAATAAAAAAACGATTTAAAACAACAATTCAACTTTTTATTTGATCTTTCCAAAAAACTAAGCCACGTCCGCTCTTCTTGGAGGTTACAACGATCATCCTCCCTATTACAACAAATTCTTTCCTTTCGTACCATCATGAATTCGCTGCAATATCTTCGAAAGGAAAACAATGAGGAAAGCTACATTATTCGGAGGTGTAATTAAATGTATAGCGACAGATGTATTAACAACCGCATTCTGGCGGTCAAGGAGGTTACTTTTCACCCCACCTAGTACATACACCTTCCTCATTTTCGAAGCAATTGCAGACCAAATTGCACACCAAACAGTGACCTTTTCTGGATGCAATGGTCTTTTGACAGTTACATGTGGATTCTCACTTCCCCCATATGCAACAAAATTGGTCCTACAAACGCTGATGTTCAAGCAACCAAACACAACTTCCACTCATCATGCAAAATGTTGACGGCTAATTCCCTTAAATCATATCAAAGACCTTTACAATGATTTTTTCAGCAAAATCACGTCTGCCCGGGCACTGCTCATCAAACATGAATGTATCTACGGCCACGTCCACGTGCACCAAAAAGTTGAATCGGTATTGCTCTGTTTCCATTGTACGAAAAAAATGGCTGCCAAATCAAAACTAACCGATGAATCCATTTAAAATTTTATATGGTTGTACTCAATGAATATGCCAACCCCACCTGTCTTTAACGAAGGGTACTTAATACTTATCCATCCACCCCGTAATTTTGTTCATTTTGCCTGGCTTTACAAGATTTTATTAAAAAAAATAAAATATATATATTCGATGCCGATTACGAGTATGCTTTTATGTTTTTGCTTTCATTAAATCATGTTTTTAAAAAAAATGTATATATATTTTTTTAACGCAGGATTTTACAAATCCGCCGCATTTTAGAGTGATTTTCAGTTCTTAATTGCAATGCAGGAGATCCTTTTCCAAGTATTTAAAACACTATACCCTTTTAGTCGTATTTTTGAATCATCAAACTCGTTAAAATAGTACAGTACCATCAGAGATATGAATTTATTAATATTTTAACTGTAGAAAAATGTTTGAATTTGATATCAATAACTTCAACATGTTTTTTTTTGAACTACGAGTATGAACATCGGCAATAATTATGACAGAAATAATTTGGAATTGTTGAAACGTAAACTGATTTTTCCCTTACGTGTAACTGAATAACCTCTTATAATTAAAATATTAAATGGAAAACCAGAAAATAAAGGGAATAATATGTTCACTTTGCAATCCGAGTTGAAGTTGAAGTTTGAATAAATTCATTCGTCCACTTCAACAGGTGATGCATATACGAGTACATAAGTATGAGCCGTTGGCTGCTATCTCATATCTTGAATGTAATTGTGCCAGTGCAATTAAGTGAGCCGTGAGCATAATTTCTACAGCTTAAGAGCATTACTTTTCAAATTATTGTTCCGTACTCGTACAATATGCGAAGGTTGAGTGAAGTGAGTGAGTGAAGATTCCTTAATCGTGTTGTTAACAAGTGCATGGCCATTTTACTCGTCTACGGGTAAACTTCACAATCCAATCCTTATTCTACAACCTACAACATCATCGGAGTCTGATACTTTTTCGGTCCCACACGGCCAACCCGACAGAAGAAAAACGTAAAAAAATTTAAAACGAATCGGAAATGACTGCAACGCCTTTCTTAAGCCCGTAAGATTCCAATACGACCAAAAACTGAGGCAAAAAATACTACGTCCATCAAAAACATTAGAAAGTCTGCCTCATCCTAGATCTCAACGCTCATTTACAATGACATTCCAGCTGTCAGTTCTTTGGACAAGGCCAATCTGCTTGCTGCATAATTTGCGGCCAGCTCAACACTCCCAGATTGTGCTTTGTCTCCGCCTACACTTGAGTGCGTCGAATCATCAATGGGACGATTCCACTTTCGCACTCGTGTAGTAGCAAGAGTACTTAAAAATCTCAACATACATAAATCCGCTCGTCCAGATGGTGTATCTCTCCTTTTACTGAAGAGGTGTTCTTCCACGTTAGCAAAACAAACCACTGCGTAAGTTATTTCATCAATCCTACTCTTTATAGACCAAGAGCCCGCAGCATAGATTTGGCAGTGAAGGATAATCAAAAAATAGGTAATCTGGCAGTCCTCACTGAGGGCCGAGGAAAATAACCGTACTTTCAAAATGCCATTTAATTTTTATTGAAAACGATGGAGCAGAATTTGCTTGCTTTAGATTCGTTTATGCCAGACGTTTAGGATACGGCGAAGGTTACGCCAGACGCCATCAAAGCGTTTGAATTATGCCCCAGAGTTATATTATTATGAATATATGGTTCCAAGACGTTTACGGTGCGTTGAAGGCAGTGCCAGACACCTCACTGACAGACGTTTTGCGCGCGGCCTAGTTCTTGCCAAAGTAACTAAAAAAAGTAACAAAATGCGAAAATAACTTATAAATTTACTATTTTTGTGCGTAAACACTAGAAATTGACCAATAAAATAATAGAACATCCGTTCTTTATAAATATACCAACCCCAGATACTTTACCTATCGCCAAGTCCTCGCAAGGCGCATCCAAATTGTCCAAACCTAACAAAACCATCCAAATTTCTAACAAGTAAGGAACAATTTCCACCGATTACTAACACATTACATTGTAGCGCTCCACCTGATGTCAAGATTTTACCAGATGCATCTAAAAATATTTTTAAGGGACAAAACATATGCAATGAATGTACATATTTTTTGGTAATCCTTCACTGCCAAATCTATACTGCGGGCTCTTAGACTATTAGGCCTCTTTTCAAACAGATGGAAAGGCGAATCTTCTTCCCTCTCCTCCCACAGACCCATTGCATTTACCCTGATAAATTGTCAGCTGATGAAATATGTCGAAACACGAAAACTTCTCAATGACCGGCAGTACGGTCCACTGGTGATTTGATGGCATGTCTCACCGAAATCTGGCGAAAGCAAGATAGTTGCACTTGATATTTCTAAGGCATTTAACAGAGTTTTGCTTCCGGCTCTTTTGTCGAAAATGCATGCTTTTGGGATCGATGACTCCCTTCTTGCTTTCTTCAATGGATGGATTACCTTTCCGTACGTTCAATTCAAGTTCTCGTGGACGGTTTCAAGTTTGATATCCACAAAATAAATGCTGGTGTGCCCCAGGGCTCTGTTCTGTCTCCGACACTCTTTTTAATTTTCATCAATGATCTGTAGAACGGGAAAGCCTGCGTATGTTAAGCTCATTAAATTCCATCAACAGAGTGCAATTTAATGCTTCCAAAACTCAACATTGTCTGCGAAATTTAAGTACCCTACCATTATCGCATCCCATGTTAGCTCCAAACGGATACTACACTTCCAGAGAACACGGTCTAGTTTCAAAAACTACCATCGCTCCTAACCCACCACTCAATTCTTTGCCGAAGCCTCCCAAATATCTGTCCCTGTATTATCAAAACGTAAGAGGATTACGAACTAAAATTTCTGCTATATATCTTAATTCGCAGATTCTGCCATACGACATCTTTGCCCTCACAGAAACCAATCTCACCCCTGATATTAAGAATAATGAATTATTTTCCCAAGACTTCGATTTACACCGTGACGATGGTCTAGATAAAGAGGAGAATTTATATGGCCGTGGTGTACTTCTAGCTATACACTCTCGTCTCGAGTCTAGACCCTTTAAAAAATCGTCCACTGCATTCTTCGAATTCGTTTGCGCTAGAATTCCTATTTGCAAACGCAACCTATATATTTGTTGCTGCTATATTCGCCCCTCTCAACCAATTCAAGGTTACCAGCTAGCTGTTGATGCAATCGACTGCATTTTTAATGCTGCTGATCCCAATGACGTTATTATTTTTTTAGGTGATTTTAATCTACCTAAACTTCTATGGACTCAGACTGATCAGTGCTACTATACTGCAACAAATCCTACCTCTGATAAAGAGAATCTTTTCATTGACTGCCTAACTGACTCTGGTCTATATTAATTAAGTGGTGTCACCAATAACATCGGCAGACAACTCGACCTAGTCTTCGCCACTGATACAGATAACTGCGTCGTTTTAGAAAGTAAACATCTGCTTTCTAAGTTGGATAGTTACCACCCTCCCCTTTCTCTTACGCTGACATATGACAATGGTCTTAATCCCGTTTCCTATGAATATTCTTACAGTTTTAATTTTCATAGGGCTAACTACGCCAAGCTGAACAACCTCCTCAGTATGGTCAATTTTAACTTTCTCTACAATAACCCTAACCTTACGGTTAACGATGCTCTTGCATCCTTTTATACCGAAATTTTAAAATGTCTCTCCCAATCTGTGCCTTTTTTACCCAAAAGGAATCCCTCATCGTCACCACCCTGGTATAATAAAGAGCTGCGATCTCTTCGTAACAAGAGAAATAAGCTCTGGTATTCTTACTTAAAATCGCGTTCCGACACCGATTTCTTCTACTACCAGTCTGCCCAAATTAATTTCTCTGTACTTTGCCAAACTCTCTATAACAGCTATTTAAACCGAATGGACCACACACTCATTTCCGACCCCAAAAGATTCTTTCATTTCATCAAAACTAAAAGCAAATCGGATAACTATCCATCATCCCTAAATTTTCTTGATAGGTCCTCGGGCGATCCCCAAATTATTGCAAATCTCTTCGCAATCTTTTTTGGCCAAGCGTTCGCCATCCATTCCCAAGAGCCAGACCATTCTTACTTTTCCTACTTAAACAGCTGCCCACAAACAACTATGGAATCGGTGTCTATAACTTTAGAGCAAGTTAGAGATAAAATAATAAAACTCGAAGATGATTATTCTGCTGGCCCTGATGACCTTCCCCCTATATTTTTAAAGAAATGTCAAATGCATCTAGCCCAACCTCTTACAGCTCTCTTTCAGCTTTCCATCACCCAGGGATTATTTCCATCAACCTGGAAAAGGTCGTTTATTATTCCCCTACATAAAAAAGGTAGAAAAGACGATATTTCCAACTATCGACCAATTGCTAAGTTGTCCTGCATACCTAAGCTTTTTGAGAGCATTATCTATGACATAATGCTTTTCCATTGTAAATCTATTGTTTCCCCAAACCAGCACGGATTTTTCAAAGGCAGATCTACGACCACCAACTTAACGGAATTCGTATCAAGCACTTTATGTGCACTGGAATCTGGAAATGAAGTTGATGTGACTGCCACCGATTTCAGCAAAGCCTTTGATAGAATTGCTCATGACATAATCCTTCTAAAATTAAAGGCTCTTGGTTTCCAGATAAACTTTATAACTTGGGTTCAATCCTATTTAAATGAACGACTTTACTATGTTCTATTTAGGTCCATGGTTTCTGACCCAATTAAAGCCTCCTCTGGTGTCCCACAAGGCAGCCACCTTGGTCCCTTATTATTTATTCTGACCATTAATGATGTTTCAGATGATATGAAAATATTTAGATATATATATCATCTTCCTCAGACAGCCTACTTCTGCAGCAAGATCTAGACAGGTTTTGTACTTGGTGTCAGAAGAATTTTCTTGAGCTTAACGTCAATAAGTGTCAGGCTATAACTTATACCCGTAAAAGCCTCCCTACTTCACCTCGTTGCTACCTAATCTTTAATCTGCCTGTTCCCTTAGTGAATGAGTTGCGTGATTTAGGTGTTATCTGCGACAAGGAACTCAATTTCCGTTCTCACATTGATAGTATAATAAAAAAGCCAACTCTGCCCTTGGCTTTATCAAGCGCTGGTCTAAGGAGTTTTCCAATCCTTATGTTACCAAATCTCTTTACATAACCTTTGTTAGGCCTCTTCTTGAATATGCCAGCCAAGTTTGGTCACCCTACTACAGAACTCACATCCTCCGTATAGAAGCTGTTCAACGCAGGTTTTTACGCTTTGCTTTACGTGGTCTTCCCTGGGATGATAGCCAAAACTTACCACCTTACACTGACCGGCTGAAACTTATAAATTTACAACCCCTTTCTATACGCTGAAAAGTTGCCGACATTCTCTTTATTCATCCTTCCTTACTTCAAATTATTTCTTTTAACACCAATCTCCACAATCTTAGGTCTGTGCCACTTTTCCGGCTCAATCTTCACAGAACGAATTACGGACACCTGGAGCCAATGTCTAGGATGCTTCGCGAAGTTAACGATGTACTGCCTCTCTTCGACTACCATCTCAGCAAACTCTCCCTCAAGAACATACTTATTTCCACCTATGCCTCACGTCCTTATTTTCTTTAACTGCTCCCACCCTTTAGTTTTTAAGTGAAAATGTTAGTTTTAAGTATATGTTTGCTTGCAATAAGCTTAATAAATCTGTCCGGGATTGGCCCGGGCCGCAAAATCAAAAATCAAAAATTATCCATGAATAGCACTTGCATCGTCGAAACGAATAGACTTTCCAACTTACGTTGGAATGACCACATATTCGGTGTCGTCAAAAATGCTGCGAAATGTCTAGGTTTCCTCAAGCGATGTAAGAAATACTTCACCCCTTCTGATCTAGCTGCAATATATAAGGCATTTATCCGCCCGAAATTGGTGGCCGTGGCTCAAGTGGTAATAGACTGGCTTCTAAATCGGAAGGTTCGTCCGATCCATCGAAACCTATGCTACAAAAAGTGACAAAGGGGATTGCATGTATTGCCATGAGAACGACGGCAATGTCGGGACTAGAAAATATACCTGGTCTCTTGCCTCTTGATCCCTATTAGAAACCAGAAGGCATACGCATCAATTTTTACAAGTAAACAGGGCCTTATGCTCCAATATGGACTATAGGACAAACAGAGAGCCCGATTAAATGGTAGAATACTGGGTATTCAACTTCACAACTTCACGAGATCTTCTCCAATCAACTGAATTTAAGATGCTCACGTTGCCTGTCGAACTGCAGCAGTGTCCTCCAGGCTAAGATATTGGCTAAAGCTAAAACTTGCGACAATAAAGGTAACACCCGACGAGCCGGAACTCAGCAAATCCGGAAAAAAACGAAGATTTTCTTGAAAGTCAGAGTTGAACTATCTACGCTTGTTCGATTATTCGTAGGCCTTACCGACGAATACCGACGAATACCCTATGTCACTACCCCAGCCTCAGTAATTTGAGACAGAGAACTTTAGGAAGTTTTACTCCCACGACCTGAGTCTGTGGGGACGTTGACTCACAGGAGGATACCCTGCACTTTCAATATCAATGCTCCAGCCTCATTGATTTGAGACAGAGGACTTTAGGAAATTCTACTTGCACGATCTCTTAGAGCTATTTGCTTCATTTACATACCTTTTCAGATTGTGTTGTATATAAGATGGCTTAGACGCGAGACGGAAAGCGGAAACCAAAACAATTCCCCACCCGGGCACAACAATGGGTCTACACAGACCTAAGTGCGATGAAGTATAGGGTGCCTTAGGCTCCGGATATTAAGCCGTTTGTGAAGGACATTTTTTTTAATTCCTCGTGAAGACTATACAATACATTCCGGTATGGACCAAGGTCTAGTCTATCCACTTACTGTGTTGTGGACAGTCAGAGGACTTGAAGCCTTTTGCCGATTCTGAGCGATGAGGCGGCATTTTCATGTTCGAAGCAATGCGATGTTTCTGATTCGTTTCGACAGCAAAAGTGCCAGAGATTTCTTGTCATCAATGGCAGAAATGTATGACCACTTGATTGGTTCCCTTGGACACTTGGGAGTCCAAAAATAAAACCTGTCTCTATACATATGGTTCGTCTCCAGAAATATGGTTGGTTTACTAGATTCAAGGCCACACGGACAGGCACTCCTCCCCCCTTCAGAATGCTGATGAAAGCTTTTAAAATGCTGCAGAGGATAAGGCAAGCGGTGCTTCTGTTCTTTGTCAAATGGAAGAAATATCTTTCAATCGTCACGTTCACTGTTTCGTTCATTCTGACAGTGGAATGTCGGTTCATAGATTGTAATTCTTTTAGATTTCCAACATCCTTATTTCTGTTCGGAATTTATATCATTGTCATTGTCCTGATTAGAATATTATCTTTAGAGTAGCATCTCTCGACATATCTAATTTCCTTTGCAGAGAAGCCCATGTCTCCCCTCGTGTCATCTACTCGTGGTGTAAGCATATTGTTCTCATCCTTTTTCATCAGCTGCTGCTTGAGTTTGTCGACACTTTTCATTAAACCAACATTTCGGTTGGCTGGACCGGGTAAAACTTATGACATTGAATGTGACGTCTCTGATACCTCAAGAAGTTTGACAAATACTTGTCATTTCTGAGGAATTTTCCATTACGACACGCAATACTCTGGGGCTCATATAAGGAATGCCTCAAAATATATATAAAAAAAAAAAAAAAAAAAAACAACTGAGGAAGGCAAAACAAACACCCCTGAGGTCATTCTGTGACAAAATCACAGAAAGCTCTGAGGCATCGCGGCTAAGAAACATTATCTTTGCAAATCCTACGATGCTGTGTGACAAAACCGACTAAAAGTATCGGTCTGATTACAAGAGAGAAGCTGCATAGCTTCAAACTAAATAAATCAGCTGGGATGGACGGCATAATACGGCATAAAATAGAAATGATCCACATTCCCTTATCATGTCAAAGCCAGACAATTTTCTCATGTTGTCCCAAAGGACCTCAGACTTATACGTTTACGATCTAGAATAGATCCACGACTTTTATCTACGGCTACATTCTACATTCACTGACTAGCCACGTCGAACGAGAGTATAGAAGTGAGAGTACACAATTGTCGCGTTCCTAGACATAGAAAGTACCTTTAACGAATCTGAAAGTAGATGACTCACTTGGGGAGTTTATCAACCCCAAACTGGGAGAGGCATCTGCTAAAAGATGTGTCAGCAGAGGTACGCCGCTTAGTGTAGTTCCGCCAGAACTTTTGTGATCTCCTTAACCACTTTCAGCTTTTCTAGTGTCTGTTGTTGTCAAAACGATTAGCTAGGGCTAACGTTGTTTCTTTTCCTTTTGTGAATTTAGTTCCCTGAATAAAATCCAAAATGCGTGCGTTTTTCTTTTGTCGAGTTCGGCATTTCCGTTTTTGCAACAGATGTCCTTGCGTAGCTTTTTTATCTGCGGCTCATTGTTGTGCGCTGCTTATTATACGTTGATTTAGGTCTTGTGGATCTTACATGTCTTTTTAATTTTTCTCAATTTTTGCCTTGCCATCGTTGAACGCTGAAATAAGCTGTTCTTCAACCATGTCCTGAATGGACATCATGATCATGGCTTCGAGTGCATTTTTGCGCAATTTCCTGATCAAAAACACGTCTAGAGTTGATTTCTCTGCTGGCAATTGCAGCAAACTAAGAAGGACACCATGTCTGTGGATATAAGCGGAGCCTTACGTACTACTCCCTCCGCGGCACTGGATATTCTGTGTCAACTGACAGCCGTCGATATTTTCAGCAGGCATCTGGCCCCGTTACTATTTTTAACACAGCAGGAATCATTTCGGAGAACATCGACTACATTACGCCCCAACATTCGTTTGACAGACTTTCTTTCATGGATGACAATTCAATTCATTTCTATACAGATGGATCCGGGATTGGTGGAGATATTTTCTCAGATAAGCTTAATCGAAGTCTCCTTCCGCCTTCCAAATCCAGACAGAAATTTTGCCGATTAAAGGAGTCCTAAGGAGTCCCTGGACTCAGTCTCACAAAATGCAGGGAAAGTAGTTCATCATTCGCCTATGTTGGGTGGCCAACAAACCCGCCAAAATTGGAACTATTCTACCTGGCCTGGTGGACTGTTGTGTCAATATGTCTGGCGACCAAACAAAAGCTAGATTTGAATCGCTCTAAAAGTTTGATCTTTCAAAATAGGAAACATCTCAGCACTATTATATGTGTGATCACTGCACAATGTCTTATAGGCAAGCATGCAACAAGGCTTCTGCAAAAGATGCATGGACTTTCTATACATGCCCAGCTCTATTCTACTATGACTTAAGCGTCCACTACTCTTCAAATTGATTCAAATTGGCTCCAAGAGTATCCCAGATCCACGGGGCATGACAATGCACCAATAGGCCTAAGTAAAGTAAACCCCTGTTACCTAACCTAACCAAGCGTTCTCGGAATTTCCTTACTCCAAATTCGGCTGTTCGAATTTTTGAGATAAGTGCGCTTCATCGGTCTCAATAGGGATGCCTAACATGTTGGAATTATCTGTAGCTAGCTGTAATAATTCCTTGGCCAGTCGAATCGTGTGTAGAAGATGCCGAATTGACGGTCGTTGTCGTAGAGCCTCCAAATCCTTTTCATTGCGAACAGGCCAACAAAGATTTAGTCATTACAGATCAAATGGCCACCACAGTTGATTCTGTTCCTCATCATCTTATCATGTTTGCACTAGGAGCTGGCCCTGTTTTCTTTGCGTTGTAGCAATAGGTACATTAGGTGTGAAACATTACGTTTCATCGTATATCCCTGCGAACGCGACATACCTCCAATTATCATAAAATTCGCTAGCCATTCTCCCATTGCTCCGTTTCGTTTTTGTTGCTTGGACTAAAAATTGCATACCTTCATATCGTATTGTATATTGCGAATAAGAATAACGAACGACCCCACTTAGTAGCCTACCTTGACCTTCTTAGGATTAAGTAATTGCGTCGCAAAATGTCTTACGTAATGCTGTCAATATTTGAAAAGTCTTTTTGCTAGCAAATGAAAAATGGGACGACAATGCTTCTAAAAAAAATATAGCCACCTTTAGAAATGAAAATAACTTTAATTCGTGACCGGAAACATGGTCATCCCCGAAACATCAAAATATGGCATTTGTTGTTTTTAGCCATAGACAGGACAATGAGGCATGTTTTTGAGTTTTATGGTATTGTGGGGGCTTTTTTGTTTGGCTTTATCCATAGCAATGTCCCTCTCAAAATTATCGAACCGACTTGGAAGAGGTTTTTCCATATTTACTATCGTAAATAGGCAGAGGTTTTTCACATCATCTGGAAATCCGATGATTTCTGTGGTGGATTTGAAAAGTGGTAGTCATCATAGTCCAGCACGGTTTTGAATTGAGCGCAGATGCCTGTTCACTTCAGTGGCTCAAAATTTTCAATTTGCATTTCGAAATGCCCTATGAAGCATTTGGTTCTATGTAAAGGCTTTTCTATACCACCTTTCGACAAATATCTTATTTGTGCTGATTTGTCTTTCATTTCAACACCGTTCCGTCAGTAGCGACTAGGGCATTTAGTGGCAAATTCGAGTCGACTTATTCACTCTATAATGTTCCCATGCCAGTCAGGCAGCGAAGAGCCAGAAGTGGAGAGAATATTGCGGCAATCAATCGACTCCTCGCAGCGGCGTTTTTTTTTTCGAAAAGACTTGGTTGTATATCCGTACAAGGATTGTGTGGAAAGTTTCCGACTTAACAGGATCAGCGATGTTTTCATCTCCTCAACCCGTCGACACAATACCTGGCGTCCTTCTCTACTAAATAGTCGCTTATGAAGGTGGTTGCCTCCCCATTTGGCAAAAATCTCTATCTTCCGAGAGTCTAGGGAACACAAAAACGTCGCTTGGAGTTAGATCTGGTGAGTAATGTTTCTTTTGATGAAACAGAATTTTTAATTCTACAATAGGTGGCCGTTTTTCCGCTCCTTTGAGACAAACAATCCATGACTGTTGTAGAAAACAGTCGCCATCACTTCCCAGCCGAAGGAGAAGCAGTCCACTGTTTTGACTATATTTTTGTTTCTAGAGTATTTGTTGGAAATGTTCAGCCGAACACTTTTTTGACCAAAGGTGAGCACGGTCACGCGCCACCCAACGCACGGTCAGCTTTCTCAAGCCAAAATCTTGATATAGTATGTTCTTTGGACATGTTCACAATCTCCGCCTTCTCTCTGATCTTAATTCGACGGATATCTGAAACCATTCGGTCAGCTTGAGCGATGTCATCGTTAGTGTTTGCAGTTTTTGGACATCAGAAACGTTTTTCGTTTAAATTCAGCTTCTCAAAATTGCACGGTACAAAATTGACCTCGTACACAACGTACTGCCTTCAAAAAACAAATATATTTAGCGATTTTCTCCACTTGCACATCGACTCATTACAACGATTGTCAAACAATAAATGCGCGTCAAAAGTTTCATGGACGAAATTTTGTTGGCTACCATTCAAATTATGGGCAAACACATTCTGCAACTTTTGCTAACGAATGCTGTCATCTGGATGCAGGGGTCGGAAGCTTCTCGAACAACTCAAGAGCTACAAATAAATGACCAAGGTGGCCTTTGAACTTTTGCTGATTGGGCTCTTTTGAAGATCCGTCGGAAACTTTAAGAATGGCAGTATAGCTAAATATAGAGGATGTACACTCCTTTAGACCCTTTGCTTTAGAGTGTCGATTGTGACTCGTGGAGTATGCGCCGTTGCACCGTCCCAATTCATCCAATTGAGGAATGAAAACTTCATTGATCATGGCTCTGTAGCGTTTGTCACATGCCAGTGTAAACAGCACAACAGGCAGTGATTTTGAGTGGATTTAATGGCTCTGCCCAAGAACCGCACATTTTGTTTGTTCACGTGTCCACATGGAAGTGGAAGTGGGCTTCGTCACTCATGATCATTTTTGACACAAAATCGTCTACTTCGTTGAGGGTGGGTTAGCCGCGATTTACGGTAAAGACGTGTGTGGAATGGCCAATTGCGTGCCACATCGTCTGGTCGATGTCAACCGAGCCTTTTCTGCCGGACGAGAGGTACGAGGTCGGCTCCATTGAACGACCAATGAGAGCCGGGCGGTCAGGAAAACGGGCACGAAATGCACGTTGCACCAAAATCACTGACGAATTGTTCACATCAAAAACATCGTGATGATTAGTGTAATGTTTCATTGCTTGCTTACACAAATTCTAATTCAGCTTGCGTTTGACATTTGTAAGATGTGGTCATACATCATGGCCCACCCTGTATATATCTATCTATCGATCTATGGAAGAAGATCCTGATTTTTACCGAATGACGAGGCACGTTTTTAGTTAAATGGCATTCGGCCAAGCAAATAGTCGGAGATGCTCGAACAGCAGCCATTGTAATGATACACGAGAATGTTGAATGTCTGGTGTGGTTGTCATTGAGCAGTACTGTTTCTCAGATGATTTTGGAAGGTTAAATTGAAACTAGAAGGCAGAGAGCACTATCGTCAATAAAGGTGTGCATTGGAATGTAAGTGACAAACAAGAGATCATTTGTGAAAATTAGAAAGAGTGCCGCAGAAAGTGCGGAGCCTTGAGTACACCATCCAAAATAATTTCTAATCCACTGGAGGCCAGTTTTGTTTTAATATTAAAACTCACTCTTTTAAGGGAAAGCTCGCCTCTGTGGGTCCAAATGATGACCAGGATCTGATTTTACTTGACCGAATCGAGTAGTGAACTGCCTCGAGGTCGTTTGCATACATTTGGAACTGTTGGCAAGTTTTATGCGTAGCCTGTGGCTTTATTGGACCATTTACGAGTATGTATGTGATATAGACGGGAATATGGTATTTTTAGCAAAAGAAAATTGTCATGCCCGTAACCGGACTTTGTTGTTGCTCATTGGTAGAAAATGCGTCCTTTTTTCATTCATTAGTTGGGTGCTAGTGATCTTCTTTGCGGTCAAAGGTGATGGACGATAGAGACTTGATTTCGTACGGACAAAGAGTGTCTGAGGCAAACCGAGCTTTGTGTCATGGTTTCACCTTCGCAAATTAATTTTACTGCGTTGCTCTCCAGATTGATATCGGTTACATACTACCCTCTAAACGAAATGTGCTACTATGTATGCCAAACATGCACAATTCCATTGGTAAAGCATGGAATGGCGATGGCCTAGCTACTCCAAAGAGATTTGATGGAAAATTTGTCAAGCCCGGTGACCTTCCTAAAGCAGGTAGCTCCAGTTGCACGTATGCCCCGTGATGCAGACTTGTTGCAGATGTCTGTTCTCCTAAGGTTGAAAAATTCCCTTAAATGCTAAGAATCGAGTTTGGATTCAATCTAGCCTAGATTTGCAATAGTTGCCTTGATGAGCCTTAGAAAGCGCTTGAAAGTGTGTCTTAATCTGGCCAATTCATCAGCGATGAAGTTTCCTGGGACGTCTGAGTGTCCCAGAACCCAACGAAGTATGATTTTATGGTCTGATTTTATGGGGAAGAGAAACAACTGCCTCAACACTTTCGGGGTTTTTAGACCAGCCTGTGATAATGGAAATTGATTTTCTTAGAAAGCCTTTGCATTGTCTTTATTAGTCCCGCTCTGGAACCAATTGTTTGTTGTAACTTTCGTGTGTAGAGTGAAGTGCAATCTGCATGCCAAACAAGCCTGGGACTATCAAATGGAGCTAAGTTTGAAGAGCCGCCGTATGAGAGGCTCTTTTAGTCCGTCTTGTCCAAATGGCCCCCACACATAAATTTGGGTTTTAGACCCCACCTTGAACCGACAGATTTTTTTCGGGATTAGATGGCAACTATAGCTTTCCAACAATGGGATGGAGCCTAAGTGCCTCCTGGAACTACTCGAGAAACTCAGAGGGTCTCATTTGCAAAACTTCGTTTTGGCTGGATTGACGTTAAGAGTATGCCTAAGACGTACTGGAGAAGCTCGACACAGCTTCTTACACTTTTTACTTTTTTTAACGCTTGCACACAGCGCTGGCTTTAGTAAGCATCATCAAGTAAGCCCTATGTGGCTTCTTCCTAGTATAGCAGCGACCAATGGTTAAATCTATGACAGAGAAAGTCATTTATGTTCAGATGATCGGCGTGGTGTCAATGTTGTTGAAGGCTCCCTCAATTTCACGGATCGCCACCAACTATAAGAGGGGCTGTAGTGCCGTCTCAGCAGCCAATTCGACAGCCTTCTGTGACTGGGACTGCACTCGATGTGGTGATCGTGGATTCTTTCGAAGATCTTACTAGGAAGGGTGACAGACTGATCTTCTCAGATCCTTCGGGGGCATATATTGTAGATGGTTAGGTTTGCTTTGGGTATGCAAATTAAGGTTAGCTCAGGAACTGGCTTTTGTACCGAGAACTAAAAGTCAGTGTAGTTTCTTAATGGTGAAGAGGAAGGAGTACCTTTTTGTGAAAGTCCGATATTTTTTCGCCTTCCTCCTATGTCGCTTCAGGATAACAAGGTCATGTCGAATTTTTAGCAGCTGGTTCTCTTGATGCAGCGCTGACTTTTCGACTAAATGAAGGGAATTGCTGTTGGTTTTCGTTCTCATTAAATGCTCTATTCTGCTTGGCAGCGTCTCTTCAGAAGTAATCATTTGAGACATGCAACACTGACTGTGATTTTAGTACTATGTATGCTATTGTTCGGGATGCATATTGAAAAAGAACAACAACCTACACTACTTGTACTTCCGAACGCAAATTCGTGTGACCTTAATCGAGTGCTTCCCTAGTATTCCTCTCGTGTCTCTTTGCTCGGAGAGTACAAAAAGGACTCTCATGTTTCTTCGCAGCACATGGAGTAGAAAGGGGTCTTAAAATCTTCCTTAATTGGATCAGTGGCCAGCGTGAATCATTTAATCAACAACAGTGATAAAATTGGATTCAATTTGCAGGTCGCTCACGGGAGAACAATGGTTTGGCTACAACGTGGTAGTGACCCGATTTAAATTGTCTCCAAACTTCTGAAGCTGTATCTTGTGTCGATAGCAAATTGATCAATCTGGCTGAGGGCTCTTCGGTCTCTTTGGTCTCTTTGGGGATTTCGTAGGTGAGGTCGTTTTCCAATTATTTCCACTGTAGATCTTCGTATGAGAATTGGAGATTTCCTCTCGAGATCTTTGGATTCCCTCCCATCTGAATATTTGTATCATATCATAGATAATTCCAAATCATTACTGGAACACTGTGACCGATTGTTTATTTTAATTTGTTTATATGTTCACACTATGTAAAATGTAGTCATGGCTCCTTTTTTTTTTGTTCATTTTAATTTATTTGCATGCACTTTCGATAGACTCCTTGCCAGAAGAATATGCAATAGCAACCGTAGACTGGCTTGGGGCAAGCTTACATGCTCCTATCTCCATGATTTATTTAATTTTAGATAGCAAGTGTCATTCAAAAATCTCCTTCAAAACTTTGAAGTAAATGTAATTTCCCATTAACTTGGAATAAATTGTTTTGATTTAAGAAACTGTAATGACGAAGGAAGAAAGCCAACGTTCTACGTTCACTGTTGTTTTCTTAATCGAATGAAAATGCCGGGCAGAAGGGTAAAAATTGGAAATTTTCCCAAAATCAGCCTTAAAGAGGATAAAAATCTAATTCCAGTTAGCTGAGCACATCTCTTAAAACACATACGCATATTTTGCAAACTGTTTAACCGTGCATTAATCATAATCATTTTCAAATTCTGTATATTTATCAAATTACGTTAACAAAGGGAAGCAATCTATTCTGTATTTCGTGCAGAGAAAAATTGAACCAACAAAATTGCAGGTTCCCCCGAGAGGAACTTTGTAAAAGGTGCTGCGAGATTGGTTCCCCCAAAATTCCTTAACTTTGTTTACTTTCATTTTTTTTCTTACTCTCTTTCTTGTGTATTTGTGGTGTTGCCATAGGTAGGCTGGAATGTAAAGCTTTCTAATAATGTTCTGTATTTTGCGCTGAGTCTTTGAAATCGTCAATACGACTTGCAGGAGCAATTGTACGAGGAATGTCTGAAAGCCAACCTCGGGTGTACTTGTGGATAGTTAAAAGTTTCCATTCAAACTTTCCAGTCGCGTGAGTGTTTGTAATTTCAGTGACCTAATTATTTATAGAATTAGGAAAAGGTCCTTCAATTCGGTTTCATCAGTCATCAGTTGTACCGATGTACTTTGGTGCTTTTCAGAGATGTACGAGTAGATGTGGGTGGTGATGGTGGTAAAGCTATTCTTCCCACGGTCTGTGGAGCAGAAGATTCAACGACGAACGATACGAGCTGCACAGCAACATCGACCTAGCATCAGTCGGCTGAAATGTCTAGAGCTTGTAGAGACCCAAATACTCGGGGCCACAAAGTCTTCGAATCTAAACCGGAACTTACGTGTGAATGATCACATATTCAATGTCGCCAAAAATGCTGCGAAATGTAAAGGTTTCTTCAAAAGATGTAGGTTAGGTTAGGTAAGAGTGGCTGTTGGAAATACCAACCCACTTAGGCCTATTGGCCCATTGTGATGCCACATGGATCTGTGATCTTCTTACTACTGGAACCAGTTTGAGCTTTTAATAAAGCGTAGGAGACTGTTAACGTCTATTTTTTCTAGATCGTTTAGGTCGTTGTAGAAGAAAGCTCCTAGGTGAAGCTTCCTTCTCTGAGAGAGAGCTGGGCATGTGCAGAGTAAGTGGGGGATTGTCTCCTCCTCTTCCTCGTCCATGCAGCTTCTACAGAAATCGTTAGTAAAAGCGCCAAGCCTTCTTGCGTGCTTGCCTATGAGTCAGTGTCCGGTAATGACACCTATTATGGCGCTGAGATGTTTCCTATCTAAAAGGATCAGACACTTAGATCGACTCAGATCCAGCCTTGGCCAGATCTGTTTGGTCGCTAGACATGTTTGTCCAGCAGTCCACCTAAGGTCCGTTCTTTTATTGGCATCTAGCTTTAGTGTTAGTTTGCACGTAGCGATTGGTATACCTATACTACCTTTGTCTGGTAGGATAGGTAGAGTGGTTCCAATTTTGGCGAGTTCATCGGCTCTGCAGTTCCCTGGAATGTCTCTGTGGCCCGGCACCCAACAGAGGTGAATGTTGAACTGCTCTGCCATCTCCATGAGAGATGATCGGCATTCAAGGGCAGTTTTAGAACACAATGAGACCGAGTCCAGGGACTTGATGGCGGCCTAACTATCAGAAAATATGCGGATATCCTTTGCAGATATCACGTTTTCTTCAGCCAGGACAGAGCTTCTTTAATCGCCAAAATTTCCGCCTGGAACACGCTACAGTGATTTGGAAGGCGGAAAGAGAGGCTTAGATTTAGCTTATCTGAGAAAACACCGCCACCAACTCCGCTGTCGGTTTTAGATCCATCTGTGTAGAGATGGATTGACTTGTCCTCCATGAAAGCATCCTCCTCCCAGAATGATCTAGAGGGGAAGCTTACATGGAAGTTTTTGTCAAACCAAAGTTCAGGTATGGTGTAATCGGTGTTCTCTGTGAGGATTCCTGTATTAAGAATGTTGGCGTGGCCAAATGAATTATTTGTCCACTGTTTAGTCGCTTTAAGGCGAATAGCTGCAGTCGCAGCTACTTGCTTGCTAAAAATGTCGAGGGGTGTCAAGTGAAGCAGAATATCTAATGCCGCAGAGGGGGTAGACCGCAAGGCTCCGCTTGTGCATAGACATGCTGTTCTTTGGACTCTGCTTAATTTAATGCGGTTGACTGCATTTTCCAAGGCCGTCCACCAGACAACCACCCCGTAAGTAAGTATCGCTCTTATGACCGAGATGTATAGCCAGTGGGTTATGCGAGGTTGAAGGCCCCATTTGTTCCCAACGGTTTTTTTTGCAAGAGAATAAAGCATTGTAGCTTTATTGACTCTTTCTTGAATGTTAGGTTTCCAGTTTTCAAAAGATGTAAGAAATACTTTTCTCCTTCTGATATGGCCTCAATATGTAAGGCATTTATTCGCCCAAAATTGAAGTGCTATTCAGACATCTGAAACCAAAACTCACAAGTGGATGCTAGTACCACTCAGTCAAGGGATACCATTGAACAACGACCTAATGTCTCCTGTCTCACTTTGTTTTATCCCTATTTTCACCACCCGTGCTCCATTCAAATCTCCAGTACCATTCTGCTCCTTCAAAACTTCAACCGTAACACCCGTCTCGGCATGAATGCTAATCAGTATACCCTCAAGCCCACTTGCGCATTCGTTTTAAGCCGTACAACTCGCTTATGGAATGCATGTCGAGCTCACTACTTCTTTGTCGTTATAACTTGCAAACCTTTAAGAATAATGTACATTGGTACCTCTTCCTCTTCCTCTTTAAATTTGCTTCATCCGCGCTGTGTACAAAATTGTCAAGGGTGCACAAATCCCTTGAGCGCGCGCTAATTGTAAAAAAAAAAAAAACTTGGAGTTCGCACTTGTGAGGGCCGTGCGTACGAGAATGTTGCTCGACTTTCATCTTGCCATATCTGTTACCTTAAGGTGGCCCTAAACGACGAGCATGCTCGTGCTCGCTATATTTTTCGATTTTCGATTTTTTCGTGCTCGGTGAGCAAACCTCATTTTTGCTCTGAACGCCGCCGAGTGAATATCGTGGATTAAACATAATGGCAGCAGTAAATAAATAAATCACCATAAGCGCAACCACTTGTGCTTCTTTATCGCACATGTTCACAGTATGAAGGATCAACACGAAATGAATGCACGCCAAATGTGTTCGTCGTGTAGGGGATAACGCAAACGAGCATGTTCGGCGAGCATGCTCGTCGTTTAGGGCTAGCTTTAATTCTATCGTGCTACTTAAGTTCGCGATACCCACAATTGTATCAAGTGGAGGAATTTAGACTCCAGAAATGAAACAGTTACCAACTACTGAACTGGCGATTCCCCAAATAAAAGTATGCTCTCTCGCAACTTCTATTCAGAACTCGAGCGTCACATGCATATGTTAGTACGTTGTATGTACGGTGTTCATTTTTCAGGAAGAAAGAAGCTGGCTGGTCTGTCACATTTGGTCAAAGATGTTCTTATTAATGGTTCCAATGGAGCTAAGTGCCTGGCTATTATCCAGCAAACTCTTTTAGATTAAACGTTGCTTAAGTGGTAGTGTATTGGCTTCCCAATCTGACGGTTCGGAGTTCAACACTAGCCGTGCCCGAAAGACATTCTTTTTCTCAAATCAATTTAGTCTCCCCATTAAATGTTGGAGCGGAATAACCACTGAGCTCAAACATCTTTCTCTCTCTCTCTTTAAGAGTAGTAATACCCTCGTAAGTGTTGAGCAAAAACCCTCCAGTCTAGGGGCACTCGGTTTTATGGGACCGCAAGGAAACTCTTGTCAAGACATTGTGCTTCTTGTGTCCTATGTTGCGTATTGGTGGAGTAGGCTGGTGGATGTTCTCAAAGATCTGTGTATTGCTTGCTGATTAGACATGTGATACTGGACGGTGTAATACTGGTGTGGCATCAAAACCCTATTTAATACGAAAACGAGGAAAGACTCTAGTCGAACATTATTTATGAATGACACCAAACCAATTAATGGCTTATCCACTGGCAATCAACTACAATACATTGGGAACTTTGAGTGGAAGGAGCAGAGTTCCTAAAATCGTTTACTAAGAAGCAATCAAACTTGAACCGACCGCAATTAATGGAGTTGCCACGACTATGACTTTGGAGGCTCTGATGTTTCGTTTGAACCCTCGCTAACACAATTTCAAACAATTTTCCAAACACAAAAAATTTGATAAACAGAGAACACAGACGAGAATACCAAGAGCATTGATACGAGTACCGACCTTGCGGGCAAATAAAATGAATTTTTGAAATTTGAAAACTTTACTTAAGCTCATTACGTACACTTAAGTCTCTTTGCTCGGTTTTTGCACTGTCTATTGTATCTGTGCTCTATTTGCATGTTTCAGGTCCCTCAGAGTATTGCTAAGTGCTTTTTTCGCTTTTCACGGGAATTTATTCAAAAAGCCTTTTCGCATTAAATTACAAAAACATTCAAAAAGTTTTTTTTTTCTCCTTTTTTTGTTGTTGTCTTATTTATTTGTAAACCGAACTGAGTCATCTTCATGGAGCTGCAAGGGATGGGATACGTCTCGTCCTCCTAAATATGTATGTATTCGATTTGAATATTTTTCGCTTATGAGATTTTTCTGTAAAGGACATTTTTCATTGCTAACGACCCACGGATCCAGAACGCTGAGGGGGGTGGGGGAAAAAAAAAAAAAAAAAAAAGTGAAACTGTTTGCAATCAATCAAAATTGATCATTGAGTGCAATGACATACATAATCCTTGATGGGCGTAACCAGGCTCCAGGTTCTACACGCAAATACCGACCACTGTGTTGGATGGCTTTATTTCTGTGAAAAGAATATTTCTAGCGTAATTGTCGTTTTGATTTCAGGAAGCCAAGGGACGATAATAGCGACAGCAACAGCACTGGCAACAGCAACAACAACAACGGCAACGGCAACGGCAATGAGGACAACAACGAACGACGTTACCCAATAGCTGTTGTAGACTTGTACGAGTGCCTAGGTAAACGTAACAACGATACGTGAGCGCCTCATATAAAATCGACTCGACGACGACAACAACGACAAAATCTATCCAAATTGTAGAGACGAATGAGAGGAAGGCGAACCACTACGAGGATTACGAAGCTGAGGACGAAACATACCATTGGCACAATGGAGCAAAATAGAATAAATAAACTTGACAAAACGGCATGCACAAAATTTCACTCATGGACTTGCAAACGTCAAATATCGAATTTGTATGTTTGACGGTTGATGGTTGTTATTGTTGTTGCATTATTGGTATGGGCGGAACAAAGGATATTCGCGGTGTCGCCTCTATTAGTACACATCTACATACATGCATATGTATATGCTCGTACACTACCTACGGCCGGAAGAGCCGTAATATTCTTCCTGTTTTAGCCTTGTTCGATGGTTTTGTCAGCCGTTGTTGTGTCATGAATGGGGCTATGTGGTTCATGATGGATACAATCTTGGAAGCATATGTACGAGTATGTATGCCTTACGATTAGAGCAACTACTCGTATATTGTCCGACTGCAGAATGTAAAAAAAAAAAACGAATACGAAGAGAGCTTTCCATTTTTGCGGAACCTTTTGTGAAATTGGTGTTCTTTGGGAAAATTCAAAACGACTTTGATTCAAATCGTGAGGCTACGTAGGTACGAGTATAAGCGACTTTGGATTTTCAAAAGCGTAGTATGGATCCCGTCCTTTATTAAATTTATTTAACTCCGTGGGTCATGGGTTCTCAACATTCCTACGCCGTCCGTACAGTCTTACAGTTTCTTTTTCCAGACACTGATGTACAGATAACACCATATATTGCCAACAGAAAGAGAGGCCTAAATAAAATACAGCCCTCTCGTACTGCTGGCCCTACAAGTTGGCGATTGTGTCGTCAGGGTAACTGCCCGGCCGTGGAAAAAAACAAAGTTACGAAGCAACAAGTCTCTGATACGGACTGATCTACTGTAGAGAACCCCTGCAAACGAAACAAGGACAACGAACTTCGGATCTGCACGTGGAATATTAGGTGCCGAACACCTATCGGATGTCCTGGAAATGGGTCGGACAAAAAGGGTGTCGTCAAAAATGCTGCGAAATGTCTAAGTTTCCTCAAGCAATGTGAGAAATACTTCAACCGCTCTGATCTGGCCTCGATATATAAGGCATTTATCCGCCGGAAATTGGAGTACAATGCCCACATCTGATCGGGTGCGCCCAAAACATCTCTGCACTGCTAGATAGGATTCAAAATCGTGCGATAAAACTCATAGGTGATATTAATGTCACTCAAACAATAGACACCCTCCAACACCGACGTAATGTCCCGGTGTTCGAGAGAAAAAAAATTGTAAAACTGTTTTCCGATTTTCATGACGATACTGCTGCTGCTCCCACCAGCAATCTTGCCAGAGCATTCATGCGACCGTCTAATTGTAAGGCTGGTTGAATGCTTTAGCAACTACTAGTGGGCATGCAAGGCTGTTTCGAGGTTTAACAAAAGGACCGCTTTTTCAATACCAAAACAAGGTTCTGATGAAAGATCTAATAACTGATCTACCTCAGTACCTCCACTGACGACTCTATTTTAACGACAGTGCAAGGACTTTAATAAACCACCTGAAGATCCACCATAGACGAGCACTTTACCAAATCTTTTTTGCACAACTTGTAAATTTTTTTCCGATTTTTATGACGATACTGCTGCTGCTCCCACCAGTAATCTTGCCACAGCATTCATGCGACCTTCTTATTGTAAGGCTGGTTCAATGCTTTAGCAACTACTAGTAGTCATGCAAGGCTGTTTCGAGGTTTCAAAAAAGAGCCGCTTTTTCAATACCAAGACAAGTTTCTGATGAAAGCTCTAATAACTGATTTACCTCAGTACCTCCACTGGCGAGTATATTGTAACGACAATGGAGGGACTGGTGTAAACCACTTAAGATTCACCATAGAGGAGCACTCTACCGAGGTTTCACAAAACAGTCGATTTTTCAATACCAAAACAAGGTTCTGATGAAAGCTCTCCTAATTGATCTACCACAGTACCTCCACTGGCGACTGTATTGTAATGACAATGCAAGGACTGGGCGAAACCACCTGGAGATGCACCATAGACGAGCACTCTACCAAATCTTTTTTGCACAATTTGTAAAAATATTTTTCGATTCTTGTGATGGCCTTGCTGCTGCTGCCACCAGCAGTCTTGCCACAGCATTTATACAACCGTCTTATTGTAAGGCTGGTTGAATGCTTTAGCAACTACTAGTAGTCATGCAAGGCTGTTTCGAGGTTTCAAAAAAGAGCCGCTTTTTCAATACCAAGACAAGGTTCTGATGAAAGCTCTCCTAATTGATCTACCTTAGTACCTCCACTGGCGACTGTATTGTAACGACAATGCAAGGACTGGGCGAAACCACCTGGAGATGCACCATAGACGAGCACTCTACCAAATCTTTTTTGCACAATTTTTAAAAGTATTTTTCGGTTCTTGTGATGGTCTTACTGCTGCTCCCACCAGCAATCTTGCCAGAGCATTCATGCGACCGTCTAATTGTAAGGCTGGTTGAATGCTTTAGCAACTACTAGTGGGCATGCAAGGCTGTTTCGAGGTTTAACAAAAGGACCGCTTTTTCAATACCAAAACAAGGTTCTGATGAAAGATCTAATAACTGATCTACCTCAGTACCTCCACTGGCGAGTATATTGTAACGACAATGGAGGGACTGGTGTAAACCACTTAAGATTCACCATAGAGGAGCACTCTACCGAGGTTTCACAAAACAGTCGATTTTTCAATACCAAAACAAGGTTCTGATGAAAGCTCTCCTAATTGATCTACCTTAGTACCTCCACTGGCGACTGTATTGTAACGACAATGTAAGGACTATTGGTAAACAACCCGGAGATTCATTATAGACGAGCACTTTACCAAATCTTTTTTGCACAACTTGTAAACTTTTTTTTCCCGATTTTCATGATGCTACTGCTGCTGCTCCCACCAGCAATTTTGCCACAGCATTCATACCACCGTCTTATTGTAAGGCTGGATGATTGCTTTAGCAACTCCTAGGGTCATGCAAGACTTTTTCAATAGCAAAACAAGTTTCTGATGAAAGCTCTCCCAATTGATCTACCACAGTACCTCCACTGGCGACTGTATTGTAACGACAATGCAAGGACTGGGCGAAACCACCTGGAGATGCACCATAGACGAGCACTCTACCAAATCTTTTTTGCACAATTTGTAAAAATATTTTTCGATTCTTGTGATGGCCTTACTGCCGCTGCCACCAGCAGTCTTGCCACAGCATTTATACAACCGTCTTATTGTAAGTCATGCAAGGCTGTTTCGAGGTTTCAAAAAAGAGCCGCTTTTTCAATACCAAGACAAGGTTCTGATGAAAGCTCTAATAACTGATCTACCTCAGTACCTCCACTGGCGAGTATATTGTAACGACAATGGAGGGACTGGTGTAAACCACTTAAGATTCACCATAGAGGAGCACTCTACCGAGGTTTCACAAGACAGTCGATTTTTCAATACCAAAAAAAGTTTCTGATGGAAGCTCTCCCAATTGATCTACCACAGTACCTCCACTGGCGACTGTATTGTAACGACAATGCAAGGACTGGGCGAAACCACCTGGAGATGCACCATAGACGAGCACTCTACCAAATCTTTTTTGCACAATTTTTAAAAATATTTTTCGGTTCTTGTGATGGTCTTGCTGCTGCTCCCACCAGCAATCTTGCTACAGCATTCATGCGACCTTCTTATTGTAAGGCTGGTTCAGGCTGTTTCGAGGTTTCAAAAAATGGCCGCTTTTTCAATACCAAAACAAGGTTCTGATGAAGGCTCTCCTAATTGATCTGTGTTAGAACTTCCACTGGCATCTCTATTGTAACGGCAGTGCAAGGATCGGCACATCCAAATACGAAATGGAAAGTGGCGTGTTCACTCTCTGCGACGGAAGGACTTTGAAAATTGTCATATCTGCAAAAGAGAACGGGTGGTGAGGAATCACTGAGGGATCATAAGTGCATGGCCGATTTAGACTTCATCCAGGAGGTATTGTAGATTTCAGGTGGAAAATAATAGATTCAAAATAATTTAAAAATAAGTGAAAAGGGACCTACCGGTGCTTTCTAAAGTGGAATTAGTAAACTTGTAAGGAATAATTAAATTGAATAGGATAAGCCCAGCAGTATCCGGTCACCGTGAATCAATCCAGAATAAACTTTATTTGGATTTGCGTAAAATTGGAGCTAACTAAAGACCAATATTAAGTTCTGACAAAGTTGGACAGCTCTTAGCTTCACAGAACCTCTAGGTATCGAGAGTCAAAAGAGAATTGACTACATTTCTTGTCAAAATGTAATTTTTATCCTACCTCATGCTCAATTGAAGCCAAATATCATTCTACTTTCGTTGTGTGAAAATGAGTACATTGCCTTTGAAATGTGAAGTTTCAGTAGTCGGCCACTATTTACTGCTGACCATATCGAAAGGCAGAGCTATAGTAACAGATACTAGCATAAGCAAAGAAAGCCTGCTTACTAGCAATAAAAATTCATGAACTGCCATTGCAAATGTCTTCCGCAAATGCGCGCTTCATCCGTTTCATAAAGTAGCTGCTGACTGGTTTGTTCGGAAAAGTCTTTTTTTCCAAAAGAAATAAATCGGTTGAGGTCTTGTCACGTGCTGAAGAAGATCGGTTCTCCATAGATGCATCTATTTAACGAATAAATGCCCACCACTAGAGTCAATATTTGCGACGAAAGTCCCTGTCCCTGTCCCTGTCACTACCCACTTCTCCATAACTTTTTCCACATAACTGAGCCGATATTCAGGTAATTTCACAGCGACTACCCGCCTTGTTTGTTGAAGAAGCTTTGTTTTACTTCTGTCGGAACAGAGGACCCACACAAAGAACTAGTTCAGTGCCATCCTTATCTGTTTCGTTCACCAAAATTCTTCAGCCTTTCGATGTAAAACGAATAAAAAGTCGGCGAAGGGACAAGAATGAAGTTGTTAGATGAAGCAGCGAGATCGCCACATCGTACGGCGTACAGTCGGCTTAATCACGATCTAACCATTCAGCTTCTAAGAATCAATTTCGTCCTGGCAGAGGGCAAATCGTCAATATTTTCAGGGCATGCGGTATGTGGTAACAAAAAGGCACATTCTAGTCATAGATCATCAAAGGCAGCAGTGATGTATTTTCGTGAGGGCTTGCTCCACCGGATAACCGACGCATAGGATAGAGTTGGCCCCATGACTTGCCGAGAGTTTGTTTGCACTGCCAATAGGCCGACAGCGCTTAGAAGCTTTTAACGTAACATATACTAAGATTCTTTGGAGAACTGAATGAATTAAAGCACTAAAGTCAGACCATACAATTTCCCCTTCTCGTAAAGTGAAGCCCATTTCTAGTGCATCAATCTTCGATCACGTCTAGGGCTGCATATGCTTGAGCATAGACCCCAGCACTATTGACTCAACCAACAAGTGCCATATCAGAGAAGACAGGACGCTGCCGTGCGTGTAACCGCTTTTTACACTTGCCATCAGTGTCCGCAGTCGGAATCCTCTTCTCTGGTCGAGTGAGACATATGCCATCAAAAGTTGGGCCACCCTCAATATCTATGCAAATATCCAGTGCGTATTCCTTCTTGTCGGGTGCGTCTTCAATTCAGCCCTGGTATTCTCAGGTCTTTTCCAAAATCTGCCACAGCATGAACATTTAGTCACATTCACACTGCGCGGTCGAAAAAAGGAGAGGTACCGCTGTACATTGGTCTTAAATGTTTGCAAGTTATAACGACTACGAAACAGAGGGCATATTAGGTTATTGAGGGTCAGTTTAAGACGTTCACATAATACGGAAGCAAATATCTTATATGTATCAGGGGATCCAAAAACGAACTGAGGATGCTCAGATTCCATTCAGAGGGCAAATTTTACAGGTGAGCATTTCCTCCAGCTTAAAGAGCATGACCCTCCGATCAAGAAGATATGTAAGACTTAAGTTTGGATGTACACAGCTTCTTCATTTCGTAGTGCCTCCACTAGGTGTTTCAGTGAACCTGGTCTGTTAAGATTTCTCACATCCCGGTTACATTTTCATGTTTTCATGGGATCCCAACAGTTAAGTCGTTCTTAACGGAGGCTGTTGTTGTTTTCATCACAATTATATCGCATAGGCTTCTATGGCCTTAGACGACGTATTTACTTGGATCAATGCCGGTTTTGAATTTTTCCTAAGGGCTTCTTGTAACGCCAGAGATGCACTGAATACCACTAATGTAGCCTCAGGCAAAGGTTCAGCTCTAAGGGCTTGGCTATACTAGATCATACTGGTATCAGGAAGGACTCGTAATTATAGAACTGCAACAGAGTAAACAGTTCCGCCCTTGAGGAAGATGATTAGAAAAATAGTTACCAGCTTCACATAGACTTATCACGACTTTGTAAAATGATCCTCACAACAATGGTCCATGCAAAAATAGAAAATCGAAATAGAAAAATGTCTAACCTTTAGAGTGAAAATATTATGGTATTGGTCAGTTCTCGAATTTTGAGTTTGAAGAATCATGTAAAGGAATTATTGTCCTCGAAACGGATGAATCTCACTTGGTTGCCCTTGGCAAGAGCACAAATCAATAAAATAATGTTGAAAAATGTGGTCAAAGATACTTTCAAAATGCCGTGTGAAAGGCCATGCTTCTGCACCGTAAATTGTTACCTTGGTGTCTCCCCATTTAATTTCCTCTTTAGAACAAAAAAGGACAACAATTGGGGCAAAAAGTGCTCTGTATTTGGCTTCTGGTTTTTTTTTTTCAAATCTCCTCCATTTTTTTTGGGTGCATTTAAAACCAATGTATATCGGTACCTCTGTTTTATTCCTCCCTAAATTTCATTTGCCCGCTCTGTGTACAAACATTTTGTGTCCTTATTATCGGAAGTTGTAAAGTAGAAGCTCGTAGAAGATAATTTTCTTCTACTACTTCTCCTGCAACTTCTAGACATGGTCATTTGTTTGGGATGTTTGCGCGCATTCTTTCTCTCCGGTTCCATGTGACGATGTTTGGAAATGGGGGTCCTTATCGGTTCTCAACATAGATACCCAGAAGCATTTTTTAACCGAAACTTTTTGCAGCTGACTTCCTTAAGCCGATTCAGTCAACGAAAAATGGCCAACTTTTTGCCGATTGAGCCTGAATGATGTGATGATGCGATTTCAGTCGACAGGAAAGAGTCCCACTTGCAGATAAAATACCATAGAACAGATGACGCCCTGTTAATATGAACTATGGTCACAAATCCTGCTTAAAAGTATCCTCGTGGGCATCACGGTGGGGTTCTGAAAAGTTTTTCTTTTCCACATGAATAAAAAGACGAAACATCTACAATACAATTGCAGTCATGGAATTTTTGAACCTTACGTATGAGCACTGTAAAAGAAGAAGCAAAAGAAACAATTTGCGGCATACAGGCAGGTACGACTACTCTGAAATGGAGAAGTGAAGATGGCGAGGATGTCTAAATCAAAAAAGGAGCAGCAGCAATAAAGTTAATTACTTTCAACAATTTAAAAAAAAAAAAAATAAATTCTACAATTTCCATCCATATGGCAAAGTTCTCGGAATTGTTTGGCTTTATATTCCATTTTGATTCACGTTCACCTTCAACCGAGAACGGAGAACGGAGAATAGAGTCCTAAGTCTTCACTGCTCGGATCTCAGTTCTCTGTACGTACATTGAATATCTGCCTTATTCCGGCAACATATATCCCACACAAACTCAAGCCGTAAAAGGAAGAAAATTGAAGGCGAATTCTCGAAACTTAATAAAAGTGGAAATGCGTTATGAAGCCCAATTTTTTCCATAATTAAATACTGCAGGAAAAATAACTGAACCTCGTATCCTATTGAAAGTACAGAATTTAAATATGCGGGAAGAGCACTTTGCCCATTAGCGAAAAATTGCATCCGAGTTCCGAATCACATTGCCCAAAGTAACTTTTCAATTTCGACTATCACCCGATGTGTGGGTGGTTCTTTTTATTTTGTAGGAGCTTGTGCCCTTCTCCAACTTGGGGATTGGGTTACTGAAGTTTTTCTTTGAATAGAATTTCCGGCAGAAATCAAGGGTAGCAATTGGCATTTGGCAGTTTACAGTTTTGCTTAAAATGAATTGAATGTGTGAGGGGTGCCAGGGATTATTGTTCTGTTGGCACAAATTTAATTGTTACGGTCAACTTTTAATAACTCAATTCTCATATTCTATTATATACTTACGAGCAAATACATATGCGTGTGCTTGTATTTGTGAAGCGAATCGCTCCCCTCGAAAAAAAAATGAAATAAGCTGCTTTGGCTGAGGGTCCATTCGGTTGAGGTATCTGTATTTGTGAAGGCCAACGGACGATATGGAAATCCTTGATTTACCTTCGAAATTACTTTGATGTAAATTACTCTGTCATTATGTTTACCCTCGTTTTTGGCGTCGTAAAAATCTTAGGGCTGCCCACTAGCAGCTAATAATTGTCATTTACGATGATTTGTGGACAGCTCACGTCCTTGGCTTTTTTTATTAAAGCAACGTCATTGAGATTATAAAGCTTAAACATTTCTCTTTGCCACAGGAGAAGTAAATAAATAAACAAAAATTTTAAATATGCACAATACATGGCCAATATATGACTATTTGTCCGTCAAGGACTTAATCCGATTAGGACAAAAAAGGAAGAACAATTAAATACAACTAAAATATGAAAAAACACAACTGTGCCCTTCTAGGGATGAAAGGCAATAACAAAGATAGCTCAAACCCTTGATGTCAGTTCGATTTCAATTTTAATTTCCAAGTCTCCTTTCCATCCATAGAGAAACGAAAATTGCCACAGGTATCTCCGGGGTGTAGCATAGGATTATGGTCTTCTCAACCGAACTGAAAATTTACCGCCTTTCTGGACATGCTAGTCTTGTCAGAAATACTATACATTGCAACTAATTTCATTATCACAACCTTTATTGACTTTATACTTGTACTTTGTCAGTTCTAGTGGGACAATGTGAGGAAGAACTCAGTTTAATATAACTCTCCTCTGGACTAGATGCAGTTGTTCAGATTACGGCCCTCCAGAAGTTCTTTCCCCGATAGTAACATAATTGTAAGGGGATGAGATCGTCCTGCCCTCTAATTAGCCGAGGGCTACTACAAGAAGTTAATTTGAGGAATAAACTAGATGTCAGCTGAGTTGCGGTTTGTTATTGGAATTTGTTTCAAATTGAAGGAAAGATAGAGAGGTACCGATGAACGTTGGTTTTGAATGTTTGCAAGCTATAATGACTAGGAAATAGAGAGCTAGACAGGGCATTCCATAAGCGATATTTTAGAGTACGTCAGAAAGTGGGCATTCATAGTGGAACGAGAGTTACGGTTAAAAGTTTGCTCTCGGAAATTTGACCAATTTTATGGAGCTGAAACCCTGATGTCCACCATTCATTTACTGTAGTCGACGAATTACCTTCTTGACTATATTTTTACAGAACATAGAATTCGTCGACGCATATTCTTATCTATAAAGTCTTCTTAACTTTTCCGAGTATTCCTCTTCCCTTCCGCCTGAAATTGGCTCAGTTATTGACGATATGCAACGAAGCTAGATCTTTTTCCATCACAACGGTCGTCGAGGGTTCTTTTCATCATCACACTGCCTTAAATATAATTTCTGTTGAGTTACTCGTAACATTTCCCTCAAAGCAGATAGATACGAGTAACTCCTGTTCGGTTCTGTTCAGGATGGTGTGCAGATAGATTTATTTCTGGTCACCAGCAAGGATGGTCAGCGCATCTCAATAGCTGAATGATTGTGTTTACATCTTAGAATGGTTGGGGATCTATGGTTCCGAATTGCATGTTCCAACTAATCATTGGATCAGTTTTGTCTGAGACCCAAAGTCAATGTTATTGGTCATTGGTCATTGGTCATTGGTGATTGTTATCGTCGGTTGTCGTTGTGTGTTTTTTACGGATCTGATGTTCCCATCGTCGGATATCCCTACATTATCAAAAGGCAGTAAGCGCCTTGTGGGTTAGTTGCACCCAAAACGTGGATATATGGTCTTGCAGTCGAATGTCAGGATTACCTGTTTTCTTAAACACCCATATGATCACTTACAGGCTTGAATTCGATATCCTTGTACTGCATGATGGTACAATACTTTCCTCTTCTTGCACAGATCCTGCAGTGTAAATTGCCCGCTTTATGGGCATACATTTCATGAGTACACTGTTGATTCATTGCAATTTCGTAGTCGTTTAATCGGTTTACTGATATCCAAGGCTTTTATCCTTTTCTATCCTTTCCTATTCCACTAAAACCACGTGGTGGCGGCCGTATGTCACTTTGAACTTTAAGAGCTCAGTCAGCCACTTTACTCTGTACTCACAAATGCATGCCAATTTGAACATAGCCTGGATGGAGCCTATGGACATTGAGTTGGTTGAAGAACTTAAAAAATGAATTATCTTCCTTTGGGAAGCGTGTCAACATTTTTAAATAATGTATCAACTCCCCAGCTCTTACTTTCTTTCTGGCTTTTCCATATTTCATGTCCAAATTTTGTTGTTTCTCGGATTTTGGGCTTTTATACATTTTTCAAGCCGACCTCATTTTCTCACTCCAAGATGATGGTGATGATGATGATGGTATGGCTTCTGCTGGCCTCCAATGTGCTAATACTCCAGAGAGCAATCATTCAACCAAATGTAAATCACAAAAATTACCCCATTCATTGATCAACATCACAATCACAACCGCTGGCTATACGAGTACTACATATGCACAAAAGTATAGATTCAGAGTCATAGTTGGAGTGTTAAAGCCGGAGCTAGAAAATGAAGTCGAAAGTAGATTCAGCCAACCAGCCAACCGGCCGACACATTTTCCGCCACACTACGAGTACCAACAACAATACAGTCCTGGCTGGCAGGCATATTACGAGTACCTCTCCGCCTATCAAGTAAAATCGTTTAATTGCCCCATAAAGCAACATTAATGTGCATTCTCTCACACTTCAAGGATCAAGGATTTTTTTTTTTTTTTTTTTTTTTTTTGTGTTGTGCTGTGTGCTGTTTGCCTCTTCCGCAACCCCATTTGCATTACATATGCATCACGGCGGTGTGTATATTCATTACTACTTCATTATAGCAATAAAAATTATTTGTTTTTGTTTTTGTCTGTTTGTTCGTAAATTTTTCTTTTATTTTAATAGTTTTTCGTTTTTTTTATTATTTTTTATATTTTTTATATTTTTTACTTTACGTTCGCCACGAAAAATGTCACTTTGCATAAATCATGATCATTCCACTATTAACTTGTGTGTGCATGGGCAAATGTAAGGAATATAGACATATGCATGCATGTATGACTTTATAAATATGACAAATCCACTAGATACGAGTACGTTCACGTCTACACATGCATACAAACAGACCAGAAACAGTAGGGCAATGGCAGCAGTCTACCTACCTGCTATAGCCTTTATTAATTCAATGAAGAATGAAAATAAAATAAATTAAGGAAAAAAAAAAAACAACAACAAGGGGGGTGGGGGGTGAGAAAACTCAGCAGAAACGACAGTTTGTTCGACTTTTTAATCTCTTTCCATCCAACACTGAAGTTCCGGTCTATTCGGGGGGAGGTGTTTCATGGCTATGAATCCACCATCAACACTATGTGCTACGGTAACAGCGCTCGGCGGTACAACCACTATTCTACTCATGCCCAAGCTGAGTGCACAGGAGTTGCTGCCTTTTTTTTTTTGTTTTTCATTAACAAAATAGGTAAAGAATCGCAAAAATAAATATACACGTTCACATTGAAATGAAAAGAGGACACCGTACACAACGGGCATAGGACATAGTACCCAGGACACGAACTCGGACACAGATACACACAGACATTCCGGCACCGGGGAACCAACCGACCAAGAACGGACCAACGAACCAACGGACCAAATGAAAATAAGACAAAAAAAAACCAAAAACAAAAAACGCTTAATAGCCCTGACTACTAGGATAGTCCCGTTCTTTCTCTCTCTCTCTCTTTCTCTGAAACATCCGTATTTGCTTGATACTCCGATTCAAATGACCGGGCTGCTTCTGTGCATGAGTATTCGTATAGTACCCGGAATCCGGAAATTTCTTTATGATTTATTTATCGGGGGAGACGAGGGGTGGCTAGCGTTCAAAATGAAAATAAGCAATATCTACATAGAAAAAGTCTAAATAACATTCGCAGTATTTTTTGCCACAATAGTTTCCTTTTCTTGTGATTTTTATTTTTTTTTAGTCGAATATCTATTGTATCTTTGTTTTCGTGTTCATCTTCATTTATTTGCTGGGATTTTCATCTCAATGCAGAGGTTGGGTGATATTTTGGATTAGAGTTACACTTTATCTCCTTCAAAAAACTAAAAAAAAAAATGGTTTTACCTGCTAATTGATAAAAAGATTCCAAGTGAACACATGGTAAGGGTTGAGCTTCTTTAACGAATGCGAATCGTACTCCATGGGCATGCGAAGGGAACCGCACTGAGTATAGAGGTCAACCTTACTTCTGAATAGACTACATTTATTTCTTCCTAGACCAGGGTGTCAAATCTTTCACGTCATAGTTGAATCCTCTCAAAAACGCCAAAACGCCCCACTTCATACTTAAACGTATGTTTTTGCTTTAGATCACTGGATAGAGAGAAAGAAGGATGTTTTTGAAGGATAGTATTCTATAATACTATTTACTTAGCTGCTGAACTAATGCCGCTTTCCATCCTTCACGGTCCCAGGGATATTTCTTCTATTTTACTAGACCAAGGCGTCCGCGATTGCTTGATCTTTAAACCGTAGATTCGGTCCTCCTTTTCTTCGTAAACCAGGCGGCTGGGATTCGAAAATTCTCTTAGTTATAGCACTCTCGCCCAGTTGACGGATTTTTGCTTTCCGGACTAAATCCACATATCTTCTCCTCCATTCGCTCACCAAATAGTAGAGTTTTTCTTTTCTTTCGAAGGATCCCAAGATCTGCTTCGCTGTCTTACTTATCGTCCAGCATTCAGTTCAACTAAAGCAAGACTGGCAAAATCAGGGACTGGCAGCATCAGGGTTGACTAAGATTATTCTTCGTCGCAGCTCTACTAGGGTGTCATTTGTGGAGTTTATATTTGGCCCGAGGTAGATAAACTCCTTCAATACCACAATGAGACCACCTCGTTTGGCTTGTTCTTCTATAGCAGTATATAGGGGTGGCCGTGGTGTTAGCAATCGCTTCTCAACCGGAGGGTCCAGGTTCGAATCCTGCCCATGGCAAGTCAGTTTTTCATTTGTGTAATTGGAATTCAGACAGAAAAATTCTGCGTTGTAGAGTTTCAAGCACAGAAAAAAAAATACTGTGAATTATACCTCGAATCACTCTGAATGAAGAAAAAACTCTCCGTCCTATTGGGACTCCCACCCCCTGGAGAGCGAATATCGAAACCAAACACACCTGAGTTTCAAACCACTACAACACAATTTTCCTTTCTCCTCCTTCTAACTGTCCGCCTGCGCCCTGGCAACAATAAAAGGGTATCTAACCCCTTAGGCGCGCGTAAATTATAAAAAAAAAAGTAAAGGACTGAATAATGACATGCTGATTCTGTAAAAATTCTGTGTTTACACCGGCCTTTCGCACTATCTGCTCCAGCACAAGATTAAAGAAATCACACGACAGCGCGTCTCCTTGCCGAAATCCGGTGCATGTTTGGAGCCGCAGGGGGCATTGCGAATTCTCTAGCGAATTTGGCCATCGCGTTTTATGATTCCTAGATGGTGAGTATCGACTTGGAACTCGTTGGTCTTTTCCAGGATTTGCCGGAGTGTGAAGATTTGGTGTATCGTCGACACACTGGCAGGTGCCGGTGAGTGTGGTGCAAAACCGCTTTAGTTGTTCACACAGTTAAGCAGGCATATGCCTCAGTAGTTCTTACAAGTCATCAGATAG
This sequence comes from Volucella bombylans, assembly GCA_949129095.1. Classification (NCBI taxonomy): domain Eukaryota; kingdom Metazoa; phylum Arthropoda; class Insecta; order Diptera; family Syrphidae; genus Volucella; species Volucella bombylans. Next base: position 28,054,895 of record OX422145.1, read on the forward strand.
ATCTGATAGTGCAACAGTTGGGCATGCTTTCGTCCTCCTTTACTTATATCAAAACATCGCCACCAGCTTTGAAGAGCCTGCGGCCTTATTGTTCTTCAGCTTTTTAATGGCTTTTAATTACCGACTTCGTCTAGGCTGTGTGGGAGAACTACTTCATCGACTGGAGTTGAGTGTTCTTCATAACCTATCACTCTCTCCTGGTCTTACCCGAAGGGCGAAGGTTTCCTGGTCTGTAGTCTGCAGCCAGGCTTTTAGATTTTTTATAAAAACTGCGAAGTCATTTTTTTTCTCCTCCCTCGTTTTGGCTCTGTACTCATCCCACGTAACGTCTTCTTCTATGCTTCATCTGTTGCCTTCTCCTTGTGCATTATCCATTATGATTACCTTCCGTTTTGGTGCATGAAACACAGTACTCGTATATTACAATTCCAAACCCACCCCAAAGACAACACTAAAAAGTCGCATTTTCCACCGGATCGTTAACTCCGAGTTGTCAGAATGTCCGTCTGTGTTTCTATTTCAAAATGGAGGATAGAAAAAATTACAAAAACACAAAAATAAAAATGAAAACCACAAAAAAGCAACTCTTTTCCATTGCCTGCCACCAAGTGGAACGATGACTCGCAGTGGAAAGGATGCGAAACCCAAAGCAAAATATAATTTCTTTTTTTTTTTTGTTCTTCGAATAAGAAACATTTGGGTGTTTGCTTTTCATCCCCTTTATTTTGAGTTGAAGTCTCCGAACACCCCCAAGGGATGAATTCGAAATCCACCTCTAGTGAGCATCGTCGGAGGGCATCGTGTTCTGTGTTTGCACTTTGCAAATCTAACGATCAAATTGGCATTCAAGCATTGCTATGCTATTTCTATAACTAAAGCTTATGCTATGGGTTTTGGGAAAATCTCCAAAAGTGACCCTAAGGATGATGCATAAGTATGCGTATGCCTGCAATTGCAACTGCAACCAGAACAAAAGAAAAACTAACGACAACCAACTGCAACGTTGAAGTGCTGAGATACTTTGTAAACAAAAGTTTTTGCACTTGGCGAGTAAAAGATTTCAAAAGTTAAGTGAAATTTGTTATCTGTCGTAGCCGTCTTTACGCTGCTGCGTTGGGTGGATGGTGGATTGATCCTGTTTTTAATTAAAACGACGCGTTCTCCCAAAGAACAGAGGAAACTTTGATAATCCTGTATGTTTACGAGAACGAGTACTTACATACATATATGTATCTATATGTTTGTATGTCTCTCTACCTCCTATCTACTCGTATATATATATATAACTCACAATTGGCTTCACCACTTCAAGATCAAAATCCGACTCAGCATACGACTCGTAGGTGGTTATGAAAAACTCATTTGATTTAGGCCTAGGTTCCCAAAAGTGCTATCGCGTCAATTTATTTCTTTCTCTCGCCTAAAGTTCATTCCATATCCATAGACAAAAAAAAAAAAAAAAAAAAAACCCAAGTGCCAATGGGACGATAAAACCAGTCCAGAGAAAATAGCGAACGGGATGGGGACTTTACTATTTTCATTTTCGTCCTCTTTTCTTGCCAACTTTGCCTGCTACAGAGGATTATACTCGTATGTGTCTACATCAAGTATCTATCATGTACATACATACTCGTAGGCCACTTATGTGAGTATGTATGAATTATTGCAGCCAAACGTGCGAATGTATAAACGCTTGCAAAGAAGTTATGTGTCTTTATAATTCCCCATTCGATAATAAGAAGTGCTGCCTTAAACTAAATCCAATGGAATCATAAAAAAAAAAAAAATGGAAAACCAAACGGTGGGGAGGAGGCTAAGAAAAAACAAAAAAATGCCTCGCAATACCTTTCCATTTCCGTTTCCTTAATACGAGCATTTCGTTGTTGCGTCCTTTTGCACACCGGATTCGGTGGTGGTGCTGGATGCTGGGGTTGGTTCGAGTACTTTGGTGAGGATTTTGGTACCGATACTGCTACTGGTCCTGCTGCTAGAGCTCCTTAAAAATACGAAACGAATATTTGTACGGAAATGACATTAAGTTGAGTCAACTTGTCTTGAACTTTTGTCGCGCGAAACAAGTTTGCACGTCGCCGTTTGCTATGCAGCTGTGGGTTCGCTATTATGTTTTATGACTTCGAAAAGCCACTCTCTCCGAGATGCAAGAAAAGATGAGGAATATGACAAAAAACAAAAAAACTAACATGATACCAAAGAACGGGCAAAAAAAAAATAGTAATAATAAAATATCCTTTCAACAATGGGTCTCCTGGGTCTCCCTGAATAGTCGAGCTTTAAAGAAATTTAAACATCCAGTCGGTTGGTAGTGGAAACGAGTTGAAGAGGATATTCGCCAGAATGTAACACACACATATACGAGTATAAATGTGAGTGAATATTGAGGAAAAGATATTTTTCTTGAAATTTTTCTGGGTTTTCCACGAATTTTCATTTCCTGAAAGTTTCGAATTTTTGCCTGGACTGACTTACTAAAATACTGCAGATCTGCAGATGGAAATATTTGTTTACCAGCAAATATGGCACAGTTTTGGTTGTAATTTTGGTCATGCGTAGTCTTTTTACTGCGGCCAATTTACTGCGGCTAATTTACTGCAGCAAGTAAGGAGTGTGAAGTTGGCCCACATGCAGTCACAGAAACTTTATTCAAACTTTGCTCCTTTTGAATCATTTCTTTCGTTCAAAGGAGTTATACTCGTAGTATACGTAATTGCTGTGTCCTAATCAACTAAGCAAAATACCGTAAGTATCAGCTACGTAAGGAAGGCGAGACAGGAACTCCACATAGGTTCTCCATGGGATTGAGGTTTTCATCACAAGTGGGTTAGTCAAAAATGGGTTAGTTTTTGACAGTTTGGCAATGCTGGAAAAACTACCCTTGTTATACTCAAATTTTAATAAAATTCCTTCTAGGGGTAGTCATAAAAAATGAAGTTCAAGGCCTGTACTCATGCAAACATTTAAAACCAACGTTCATCGGTACCTCTCCTTATTTCCTCCCTAATTTTCCTGCGCTTTATGCAAGCATTTTAAGGGTACTCAAATCACTTTGTTTCTCACACCAATATTGTGAGTGCCTAGTTACTCTGACTGAAGGTTAGATATCCAATCCAAATAGCATGTCACTGATGGCGGAAGACGATGACGGCAGATTAACTACGGCAGCCACATCTCTATTCACTTGGTGAACACTTGGTGAATTTGCAGTAGAGATGGCGATGCAAGAAACCGGTCCAGGGATTTCACAAAGGACATGGCTCTTCAAGTTGTGCGTTAGGTAACGTAGGGACGGATATAATGTTGAAGACCCCAGCAATCGTTTTCAAGTTTTAGGGAGAACGAATTTCGACTTTGCGCATGTAGAGTTAAGACCGCTAACAATACAAAAAGGGCGATGGTATGATTTCAATGTGGATTTGCATGTAAGCGAACGCCTCGTAACAATCCGCATCAAGTTCGGAAATATTATGTAAACCTGATTTATGTTCATGTCCCTACAGAGGATAAAAATGACAGCATCAAAGACGAACTCTATTATACGATCCCCTAGACAGCCACAACTCTGACACCAGAATTGTTTTAGAGATCTGAACGCAGGCCAGGGTAAGGAAGCCGTCTTTGAGCAGGTCATCGGAGAACACAGCCCGCAAAATACCACTTCTGACAATGAATTCAGATTTTTCGAATTTATAATGGAGCCGCGCTGGATGTCCGAACTTTCCGAAGAGCCAAAATCGACTTGGATTATTACTACTAATGGAGTCGACGATTTTGCTGAAGCTCTCTCAAAATCTTAGTCCCCATGCGAATGGAAATGTTGTTAACGAGCCATCACAGCGCCTCTACAAGGAAACCTTCTAGACGGACGACGAAATCAACCAAATAAGGGGGACGTTCGAAAGTTTTGTTAGATAACCAGAATAGTAGTCTGAAAAGATGAACATAGATAACTACTTCTGCAGTGGATAACTTCGATAACGGTCCAAATCCCATTTGTATTGGCAGGAGAAGAAGGACAATATTCTACCACAAACTGCACGGGTTGTAAAGCGAGGAATCTACAGATCAACCATATTGAGCGAATGGACACCAAAACTCAAAGAGTCTTCGGTTTGAACCTCGTCGATCGCGAAATTTCTGTCAACGGCCTTTTCAATAATTTGCGCTTGATATATCGATGTACGTTGGTTTTGAATGTTTGTAGGCTATAACTGGGAAATAAAGAGCTTGGCAGACAGATGTCTCTTGTGTTTAACGTAGGTACCTGCCGTGAGGGCTTAAGCCTACGGTGCGTCTTCGCACAAGATATCAAAACAATGCGTTGATAAGCGCCCATCGGGTAGTACAAATACTACCACCAGTACCAGATTCGAAGTCGTGTGTAAGGCACGAACTTCCCCTTTGGTGAAGGGTCGAGGCCTATCTAATACCTCAGCCATTCTGTGGGTTATGGCACCCGGTTGCAATGCAACTCCACACCGAGTAAACCAGTTGGTTCCATGGCAATCCCATGGCCCAGCACAGGTCGTAGTACACTACAACATATGTTAAGCCATGAGATGTCCAAGATCCATTCGGTCCACTCTCCCCGCGATTTTGGGTATAAACCTACAGCCACCACGATACTCCCACAAGGGGGCCAACTCCTAGGTCAGGCCGGAACCATAGTTCCGGGGGCTCAAGTCAGGATCCGCCTTTGGCCATCAACAGTCATAACTCTGTCGTACCATACCGATGCTCCATATGTTGCACAGGCAACAAATAGGCCATCGTATATGATACGAACAGAACGCCTGTTGAGACCCCAGTCAGATCGCAAAATGCGCCTTACCTGGCCTACGGCACTCAGCATACGTATTCTGGTACGAACCAGGTGAGGCATGAAGTTCATGCACTCACCCATCGTTATGCCCAGATATGTGACCTCAGTCACACATCTAATGCTAACGCCGTTCAAGCGTATCTTAGGAGCCCGACGTCTTACGTTCAGCTTGCCCTTGAGCTTCATTAAGACGGTCTTATCCTGCGATACACTTACCCCTACGCTTTCTCCCCATTCAGCAACGACTGCTAGAGCTCTTTCTCCTCTTGCCTCGATTTCGGCCCTAGACTGGCCTTCAAGGAGGAGGAGCAGGTCATCTGCGTAGGCGCAGCACCCACAGAGCTCATTTAGTCGCCGCAAGAGTGGATCCATCATCAGGTTCCAGATAAAAGGACCACAGATGGACCCCTGGGGGCAACCTCTCTCAACATTAATTGAGACGTCGTCGTGTGCACTTACAACACTCGCTTTTCTGTCGGAAAAGTAGCTTCCCCAAAGCCCAATTTCCCGACAGCCCAATTCATGCAACCTGGTTACTATTTTATGCCAGTTCAGGTTATCAAAGGCACCTTTAAAATCAATAAAGATGCCTATAACCACACTGGCGCTGCTTCTGAGGACTCTGTCTTTTACGAAAGACCATGCATCCTCAACACACTTGCCTCTTCTAAAGCCGAATTGGAGGGGGGACATTGGTTCCGCCATGCTCTCTGAAACCCTTTCCACCATAACCCTTTCCAGTACTTTTCCCAGTACCGGAAGCAGGCTGATGCCCCGATAAGATTTAGGGTCAGACCTATTCTTATCGGTGGACTTCAGGAGCACAACCACCCTTGCCACCTTCCAATCCTTGGGGAAGTAGCTACAAGCAATACATTTGCTGTACAGTCCGAGTAGGTATTCTGGGACGGCCTTCCAGATGGCTCTCACCATCTCTCCGGTCATTCCATCATAAAACCGTATTATCCACACGTATGCCTTCAATGTCAGCAGTCTTTTTAGCACTACGGCAAATCTTGTATAGTTTGCCCCAGGGATCATCTCTGTTATTTGCGGCAAAGTTTCTCCAGTGAGACTCCTTTGTGCTGACAATGAGACGCTTGTACTCAGCGAGCGCTCGCCGAAAGGCAATGCCCATCTGAGCCAGGTTCTCAGCGTTAGCCGCCCTAGCCCTTTGGAATCGCTTCCTTAGGCTTCTGACAGCCCTACGCTTTTCTGTCAGACAGCGGTTCCACCAACTTACCCTTTTCGCCCTACTCAAAGAGTTCGTCATTAACCCGCCATACGGACCCATTAATGTGTGCGATTTGCTGGTCTATGCTTAAGCTGCCGTACACTTGCGGTGTCAGGGAGGAAACCTCCGCAAGTATACGCGCACCATAAACATTCCAATCAACGCCTCGCACACACCATCTCCTGTAGAAACTGCATTATTTAAATCGATTTCGCGAGCGATCTCAAACTGAATCCAGTTGTGATCACTCACCCCTACACTAACACGCCATCTAAAGCTAAACGCCCTAAAAGCTGTCTCATTGGCAAGAGTAACATCAATGTCACTCTTGCCACAGCTTGGCAGACAGGAGATATTTCACCGTTGTTCAAGGGTGTCAATGGACTGGGTATTGTACTACAATTTTGAGCAGTTGAATGCCTTATATATTGAGGCCAGATCAGAAGGGTTGTAATATTTCTTACATTTCTTACGAATATGGGAGTGGATCAGGGATCATTTATGAAAATTCGAAAGAGTGTCGGAAACAAAACGGAGCCCTGTGGCACACCAGCATCTATTTTGTGGGTGTCGAAAACGATCCAATTCATTGATTCCAAAGAAAAAGGATTATTCCTCTATCGCTGTTGATCAAGTAAGAATCCTCTACCAACACGTGAAATACTCAAATTTGTGGTGATGCAGGTTTTTGGAATGGAATTCATTAATTTTATCACAAATTTCGACCACATATGTACATATGGTACATCGTTTAAGGTTCCGACAACAGTTGTGTGTGGATGCCTTTGCACCTGTTTACACTAAACATCTAATATCATGGGCTTAACAGACCGTACCGTCAAGACGAAGGACACAAAATACACCCAAACACCTTGAAATTCAATACTTCCCTTTGTATCATGTCCCGTCGATTTCCCACACCCAACAATTGTCAATTAAGTGTCAGCAAATAATCACGACAACGCAAAAGCAAGCAATATGGTTAAGTTTGATTTTTTTTTCCCCCCTTGTTGTCGTTGTTGTTGTTCTTGGAAACATATTTATAGATTTATATATCTTCAACTACAAGTACAAGCCACAAATTTAACTAGGAACTTCAATCAGAGCAACCTCACCCGGCACAGCCACACTTGGTTGAGTTTTGGGAATTGGAACGAGCTCCATGTTGTCTTTATACACTTATGTATGCGAGACTTAATAAGATATGAATTGTTAAAATAATAATTCTCCTTGTGGTGTGCTTGTGACATACGAGTACTACTCGTAGTATGAGCCTGTGGGTATGTCTGACTAGGAAATTAAATCCTTTAATGGGGAGTCGTATTATTTTTCCCCCAAAATACAAGTACGAGTGTAAGCAATAACACACGGAAACACCGCCAGCTACAATATAATTATTTAAGGCACTGTCGAATACACGCACACACATACGTGTATTAGACTTGCGAATACCTACCGCCATAGGTACTCATCTTTCTTCACCGAATGACGCATTAGAAAAACTTTCAAAAGATGAGGTCGCATGACTAACGGCATATGGAGGAAGATGCATTATTAGTTAGTTGTAACATACTTAGAATTGCCACTCAGGGAATCCGCTCATGACTTATGTAAGGTATAAACCAGCACAGGGAGAAAGAATGGTTGACATTAAGAAAGAGCTCACCTAAACAGATACTTCTGACGTCTGTCCTAAGTGAAAGAGCGTGAAGAGAAAGCTGTCAGTTAGAGTCCTAGTCAATCGGATTGTTTAGCGTTATTTTTATCGTGTACTCGTATCTTTGTTTCACATGCTTATGTACTCGTAGCAGGGTATACGGGTATTCGTGCTCATAGAGACGTTGTCATCGCCTCAGTCGTATCTGTATTCGTATTGCCATTTGTAAACTAACATACTAAAGCACGATTACGATGCGAATAAATGTATAGGGCAAGCGCCTTCTTAATCCTCCCTCTATTCCGCCATCAATTCGGTAAGTATTGTACGATCCACGAGGATGAAAAACAACAGAGGGTGCGGGTATACCAGAACCAGCAGCATTTATTTACTCTGAATAAATTGAATTTGCTTAAAATAACTCTTGGGATTCCGAAAAGCTACTTGCGGGCGGGAGAGATCCAGAGCCAAAGCCAGAGTTAGAGCCAGAGCCAGCCAAAATCAAGGAAGGGGTTTGGATTGGGGTCGAAAAAGAGGAATACGAGTAAAAACCCTTTATCCGACCGCATCTTACATACTTGTTTGAGTATATATCTATGTATGTACATACACGTGTTCCATATCGTACAGATTTCGACATACATACATACATAAGCACTTACTTTTGTTTCCCTCCTCACTACGAATTCCATATTCCATATTCCATATTCCATAGACGACTAGGTTAAGGTTTACATTGTTTTTGCGTTTTCCGGCAAAGCATAATAATTCGAGTGGGGAGAGACGAGTAAAACGACGAACTACAGCGGTGAGAACGAAGACTGGTAACGCTGGTGATGCCAATAGCAATACGGGTCGAGGAAAGAAATGAAGGCATAGTTATTATTAAACTTCAAATTGAATGTAAGGTCTTGTTATTGAGGATCAAAATCAAAAATCTGTAATCCCTGAAAATTGTTAGTTCCCATCGAAATATTATATAATCCTCAAGGATATTAAGGAGATTAGTCCTAGTGCTCTCATTGAACACATTTTTAATTTGACTTGTGTGCCATAAGGTAAACGAATGAGCTTTTTGGAGTCATTAACCTGGTTTCCACTTTTGATGAGATTTGAATATTTAAAAGTTTGCATAAGTACCTAGTAAGTACTCCTGGAATCATTGCCAAAGTCGGTAGTGCAATTGGAAGAACGGACTTGCAAATTGCTTTTGTACCTTCAACATTGAATAATTACCCAAAATTGTTTCGGGCTTCAGTTGGAATATTTGTGATGAATGGTTTGTAAACTTGGTAAATTCCTGCAGCAAAATTTGTTCTTAACCATTCAACTACGGGCAACTACCGTGAGTTGTTTGATGTGTGTGCGAAGAGGATAGAACCGAAATCGGAGTGAAGTCGAATACGCAGCAGCAGATATATATTCAACATCATTGCATGTCATTGCTTCTAGAGGTATGATTCAGAGGGCAGTAATCTCTGTGAGGGGATGGATTAGGATGGGGCTTCGAAGTACTGATGAAGTACTTACGCTCTAACAGATCCTTCTCCGGCCTATACAGCTATTCAGTCGTTCAACATTACATTCTAAATACGAAGAACAATGCTTAAGAACGTACAAATGACCCAACGGTCGGTTTCTTTATCAGCAGCATATGGACTGTACAACTTGCTAACCAAGTCTGATCCTGAAATTCCATCCTCCTGTCATTTTTCAAGCTGAAAGGCAACTCAATTGGTATTGCAAATTTACCTTTGCTAATAGATCAAAGATGAGATCTTCTCCGATCATCTAACAAGCCGAGATGTTCTCCACTCTATTAGAAGTCGCAGACAAAATATCATTTAGAAGAAAAAGTATCAGGGAATAGCGTAGCCCTGCGGCATACAAGCAAGCAACTTAAATAAAACCTTTCGAAAGGAACTTTCTAATGCATTGAAGACGAGATTCATCGATCCAAAATACAAGCATTTTCGAAAAGAGAGTGGAGTTTGGCTGCATGTCCGTCAGACCAATGACTCTGTGGAGAGTATATACCAAATTATTTCTCAGATCTGGTCAGACGACTGTATACCTGATGAAGGGAATCTCAGCATAGTTTGCCCGATCCACAAAAAAAAAGGAGATCCCCTCATCTGCCCCAGCTATGGAGGTGTAAGTCTCCTCAATATCGCATACAAGATCTTATCTGCCATAGCAACCTCATTAGTCCTTAGTTTCAGACCAGGAATGTCCAAAATCTACCAAATCTTCACACTATGACAGATTCTGGAAAAAAAATATCAAGAAATCCAAATCGATACCCATTCCATTCATCGTCCTTTTTTTTTTTGCAACATAACGATAACCGAGGTGACGCTCGAATGGTGTGGAACTCGAAGTGACCTGTTTGGAAGTGTTCTAGTTTCTTTATGTAGTCGCTGTAAATTTGGGTTCTACCATTAGACAGAGGATCAGCAGGATTATTTTTATTTTTTTTGGTTCCGAGTTTAGGTGGAGCATTAACAGATGTCTGAATTCGATAAGCCTATGGTCGGGCATGGAGACCGATGATAGATAGCGTTGAGGCGTTTACTTTCTGTCTTAGTTTCGTAACGAATGTTGACAACCAGATGAGATGATAGTATGAATTCCGAGAGACTATATCCTGTATTTATGCATCAATCAGACGACGACTTTCTGCCATTCTCCCGTAATTTATGTCTGCACCAAAGAGGATTTTTTTTACATTTTTTATAAAACATCGAGTGACTCGAAGCCAAAGGAAGCAAACATTATAGTTGTCCGTTCCACACTTGTCACTGATGTTGGATATTATTTTTGTTAATATCATACTTGCGCCCTCTTTTTGGATTTTGTAAGATTGAACCTCGCATAATGGCGCGCCGAAATCCTTTTTTTTTTACTCCAACAGTATCGACTTTAAATGCCTTTTAGCCGATACGTTCCATAAGCTGTATGTTCCTTGCAGTTGATACTGACGAGGCTTACTAAAGGCTTTTCCAATAGGGACTTGACAACTTTGAGTTTAATTTGTGAACGCACTCTTTCACTAATCATCAAACTAAACAACTCAACACAAACGAGCAACGTCTGCAAATTATAAAAATTTTCTACCGAAATTCGGAGTCGGTGACTGCAACTTTAAGAGCGTTAACTCCAGTTTTGGGTCGTAATTCTCGCCCTAGTAGACAGGCAATAACAAGTTTAGTGCAAAAATTTGAGTCTACATATTATGTTGCCGTGTCAATGAGACAACGAGTTGGTCGAAGTGTCGAAAATATCGCTGTCCGTAGCAGACGATCCAAAACAGTCAATTCCACGACATTCTCAAGAATTGGGCATCGCTCAGACCACATTATGGCGTGTTTTGCGTAAGGATCTTGGTTTACACCCATACAAGATCAAGCTGACTCAAGAATTGAAGCCGATGGACAATTTGAAGTGACGTACGTTCTCCGATTGGGTTCTGGATCGCAAAATCATCTTCAGTGACGAAGCTTATTTTTGGCTCAATGGGTTCGTCAATAAGCAAAATATGCGTTATTGGTCGAGTAAAAATCCACATGTGCTTCATGAATCACCACTTCATCCACAAAAAATAACTGTTTGGTGCGGTTTGCATGCCGGCGGCGCTATTGGGCCATATTTTTTCGTCGACGATGACGATCGTCACGTTAGTGTGAATTTTGGCCCGAATTGGAAGATATGGACTTGGACGACATTTGGTCTCAACAGGATGATGCCACAAGTCACACAGCACACGCTACAATCGATTTATTGAAGAGTAAGTATGGTGAGCGTGTTATCTCAAGACATGGGCCAGTCGATTGGCCGCCTCGTTCGTGCGATCTAACGCCTCTTGACTATTTTCTGTGGGGCTACGTTAAGTCATTGGTTTATGCCAACACGCCGACGACGTTGGAAGAGCTCAGAGCCAATATTGAACGAAAAATAGCGGCCGTTACGGTCGAAATGTGTGGCCGAGTCGTTGAAAATTGGGTCCAACGAATCGACCGCTGCAAACGTGCCCGCGTTGGCCATATGAACGAAGTCGAGTTCCATTCGTTTACGTTTTATTTAAAGAAAAAGTTGTCAATTCCTTATTGGAAAACCGTATACCTTCGCAAACATTTACTTCGGTTACATGCAATGCAGATTCAGTAAAAAGCACAAAACATACCGCGATACCAGTAATGCGACTGAATTTGAGTAGCAAAAACGTAACCCTTACGGGGAGGTGGAACTATGTAACTATCGTTTGTTTCGTCTTCGTTTTCATTACTCTGTTTTTTTTTTTGTTTTACCACAAAACTAAATGTGAACAACAGTTTTAGTTGGAGTTAGTCGAACGATGTAGCGTTCTTCTGTTCTCCCTTTGGCCCATGCACATTCGTGTAATTATAAATAATAAAAACAGTTAACCAGAAATGAAATTAACTTTTGTGTACTCCTCGCCAATGGCAACAAAAAGTCTAACAGAGTTTTACAACAATTCCAGACCACAGGAAATGGAATCAACTACACTACGAGTACTTTACCTCCAGTGAATACAAGTACAGCCCTTGGAGCACAATTTATTATAAACCATTGTGTGAGGATTTTTTTTTTTTTTTTGGATTCGGTGTGCACCCCGCACAGAAAATGACGATTTTTTTTATTCTGTCCATTCCGGGTTTACCATTGAAATTTTTCGTAATCATTTATTTTAGCTGTGGTCCCGTCTCGTTAATTTGTTAATTTTTGTAATATTTGGATCTAAAAAATATTTTTATTATGCCGGGCGTAATTTGTGTATACGTTACGAGTATTTGGCCGCATTCCCATGCTTTAACAAAAGAGTACATTTCATAGAGGATAGGTTAGGGGGTGGCGAAAACGAACTTCAAATACGAAAACCCAATTAAGGTTATCGATGAGTTTTGTCGTGTGACGTAGTTGTTGCGTTCAGTGGATACTTGGCGAACATTTTGAATTGGGATTGTGCAATAAATTTACGCGCTGTGGCTTAGTGGGAGTATATGATGGTATTAAGGACATACAAATTTAATTATTTTCGTTACACAAATTATGAGGGTTGTTTAGAGGGGGGGCAGTAAATGTACGTACTTTAATCATTTGGACATGTTGCTACAAATGCCAATGTTAAAGGAGGCAACGGACACAACTCGATAACCGGACAGGTCTGCCTTAATGGATTACCGGTTTAATGAATTTGGTTTTAAGTTTTTTTTTTTTGTTGTTTTCTATTTATTTTTTTTCTATTTTGTTTGTTTTGGGCTTTTTGTTGCCAGGAAATGCTCGTTTTGCTAATATCAAACACTTAGCACGGATGCTGACTGCAAGTGGGCAGCTTAATGGACAGGCGTGTTCAAAACACACGCATATTCTGTCCTCGATGAGATTAATTATTCCGGTTGTGTACGGGTAATGTAAATTAATTATTAGATATTTACTTTTGTCTCTTTTTTAGTTTTTAATTTGCAAATACGCATAATTGACTATCAATCTTTCCAATTTGTCTAATTGACAGCGAGAGTGGGTTCGGTGTCTGTTGAGTTGTATTCAAAAACATATTTTATTCAAGCAAAGTCAATTAATCTATTGCAACATCCGTCATTGATGGATCTTTTCTAAATTCCTTCAATAGAAATGTGGATCATACATCACTAGACTCTGCCGAGGTAAGGGCATACATCTTCTTTTTTTTTTTTTTTTATTTATTTCTTTATTTCTTGATAAATTATAAATTATAAATATGAATTTAAAATGATAACACTTCAATTACTTATTTAACTAAGAAATAGCTTTGTACAATCTGTTGCCTATGACAAGTGGCGAAAGTACTTATAAATTCAAAAAAATTAGATTAAACAATAATAATAATAAAAAACTATTGATGGGGATAATACAATGCGAAAATATAGTTTAAAGAAAAAAAAAAAAACGGTAAAACAATAATAATTTATATCACTGGATTAAAAATTGTATCTATTTCATTATGGTCAAAAGTAAAGAGCCATTTTTTAATACTATTTAAAAATACAGTTTTCTTCCCCATACGGGGACCGAGTGGTTTGGTCCCTGAACGGCAGGGTGGGTATGTTCACCCCAATCCCCTGCCTAACTCTATTTTCCTACAAAATAACTCATCTACTTCGACCTCCAGAAGTCCGAGTCTCAACCCACACCCATCTAACTTACTCAACCCTAAACTAAAACGATATAACACCAATTTAAAAATAAAAGTCCTGCAATGGAATATGAAGGGATTCGTCAATAATTATGATGAGTTGTGCATTCTGATAAAAGAACACTCTCCTAGTATTGTAGCTCTTCAAGAGACACACTGCCCGCACCTCTTTACACCCAACACACCAAAGAGCTATAAAGACTACTTCTATAATTTTCCCTATAACTTAACAGCTAAGCAAGGCATCGGAATACTAATAAAGGAAAACATTCCACATAAACCAATAGCCATCAACTCGAATATTTTAGCAATAGCGGTTGAGATACAACTTCTGCCAAAGTTTACTGTCGTCTCCATTTATATCTTGCCCGACCAAGTGTTTTCCAGGTCTGATTTAGAAACCATTTTCAACCAGATCCATACCCCTGTACTAATTGTCGGTGACGTCAACTCCTGGAGCAGTCTGTGGGGATCCCCTACTACCAACCCCCGAGGAGCTATACTGGAAAGCTTTTTAAACGACTCTAATCTTATAATTCTTAATGACGGCTCCCCAACCCACTTTTCAACCCATAAGACCTTCACACATGTAGATTTAACATGCTGCTCACCCGAATTGTACACGAGGACTTCTTGGGAAATTTTAGATGATCTCTATAACAGCGACCATTTTCCTCTAATTTCCACTATCGTCACTGGCCTACCTTTTTCCAACACAGCGATAAATCGTAAATTTAAAACTGATTCTGCTAACTGGGCTTGTTTTAACAAGCACATTTTAGACTACCTTTCAGATAAAACTCCCTCTTTGAACGTTAATAAAGAAGCTTCGGTAATCCAAAAAGCAATTCGAGTCGCGGCCAATAAATCGATACCTCAAAGCATCGCTAAATCTTATCAGCGTACTGTTCCCTGGTGGAATCCAGAGTTGAGAGCTCTAAGACAGGAAAAGGTAAAAGCCTGGCGAATTTTTAAAAAATACCCTACCAACAATAACTTAATTCTTTTCAAAAAATCCAACGCCAGATTCCGCAGAGAAGTAAAAACCAGTAAAGCTAAGTGCCTTAGCGATTTCACCTCTACACTTAACCCCAACTCATCGATTAACACCATCTGGCATAACATTCAGCGTCTGACTGGTAATTACACCTCAAAATCGATAAAGTTGGTTGAAACTCCTGCAGGCTCTATAGCCACCCCATTTAAGATTAGTAACTTTTTTGCTCAAAACTGGTCGGATCTATCCAACGACAAAAACTTTTCAATTAGTTTCAAATCTAGTAAGATAATGTCCCTCAATCTTACCCCAGATATTAGGTTAATGTCTACATCAGCAAGACTCATCGAAGGTCAAATCACCTTACTAGAGCTTGATACTTGCTTAAATAGACTCAAAGGTAAAACTCCTAGTAGGGACAGAGTATCGTACCCTATGTTAAAAAACCTACCACCTCCAACTAAACTAAGACTCATACAGCTATATAATAACATTTTGAATTCAGGGGTGATCCCACAAAACTGGAAGCTAGCGACAATTCTTCCTCTTCCTAAGCCTAACAAAAGCACAGATAATATTAACGGCTACCGTCCGATATCACTTATTCCCTGCACGTCGAAAGTTCTTGAGAAAATTATTGCTAAGAGATTGCTTTGGTATATGAATAAAAAAAAAACTATTATATTCAAACCAAGTTGCCTTTCAGCCTAATAAAGGTTGCTCTGATGCACTTCTGCATCTAGACTTCTTCATCTCTAACGCCCTATCAGCTCGCAATCATGCCACAATCCTCTCTCTTGACTTCGAAAAGGCTTTCGATAAGATAGGCATACATTTGGTGTTAAATAAACTTAGAACATGGGGCATTGGCCCGAAAATTTTCCTCTATGTCAAATCTTTTCTCACGAATAGGAAAATTTGTGTAAGAGCAAACAATTGGTTTTCATCTACCCATCCACTATTTAATGGTATTCCGCAAGGCTCTCCATTATCGGTGGTACTTTTCATCATCGCTTTTGATGATATAAGTAAAATTATAAATAAACACAAGCAAATTGATCACTGCATTTACGCTGATGATATATACATCCTATGTAAGCACACTGATCTGGAAGAAACTAAAACACTACTAACAATTACAGTCAAAGACATACTAAAATGGTCAGATTCATCTGGAGCCAAATTGTCACTAGACAAATGTAAGACCTTACACATCTGCCGCAAGACTTCATGTAGAGGCTTAACTTTAAGCTTTAATAACCTCAATATAGAAAGTGTAAAAAGTCTAAGTATTTTAGGTCTAATATTTAATAATAAGTATAATTGGAAAGATCATTGTTTAAAACTAAAAAAGAGCCTTGCTGCGAGAGCCAATATAATAAGTTATTTAGCTAGCAAAAAATGTAATACACATATCAACACATTATGTTCGATTGCGAAATCGATAGTACTTAGCAAGATTGATTATGGTTTACTTATCTACGGAAACTGCCCAAAATCAACAATTAACACCATCAAGGCCCCCTACCATCAAGCAGCACGTAGGAGTATTAATGCTTTCCCCACAAGCACTGTGAAGAACATGTTAGTTGAATCCGGTCTACCTACAATAGAACATCGCATAGAAGTAACCAGAGCCAAGTTGTACATTAAGCTGTTGTTCACAAATGGATCCATCATTGATAAAGACATCGCCTCCGCTAGGAAAATGAAAACTGCAAAGCGCTTTCCATCCGCTATCTTACGTGCATTGAACTGCTCCAAAGAACTCGAACCTCCGGTAAACACGATCTCTGTACACCGCCCGTTATATCCACCGTGGTTCATAAAGCAAACATCTTTCATCATGGACTTAGCAAAATATAACAAAAATGACACCAACTTAGACATATATCACGCTTTATTCCTTGGCATTACTTCGGAATTAAGATCCAGTGGTTGGAAACTTATATTTACTGACGGCTCCAAAAACAGTGACAGCACATCCTTCGCAGCTACCTACGAAGACGGATCTTTGTTCAGCATAGGGTTACTACCTAATAGCGCATCTGTTTTTACCGCTGAGGCTTTTGCTATTCAAAAAACCACATCAATAGCCACCAATATGCGTGGTAAACACGTAATATGCTCTGACAGCTAATCAGTACTCAATGCAGTTAAGAACCCTAACCACAATTCGGAGTGTGTCATTCAGATTAGAGACTCCCTCATAAGATCCCTCAACAAGCTTAAGCTAATGTGGATCCCCAGTCACATGGGGATTCAAGGTAACGAACACGCCGATATAGCTGCCAATTTTGCACACAGCGCTCCAGTGCACAAATTTGCAATTCACACCAGACCTGATATGTTAAGATTTATTAACAAAAAGGTTATATCTAGGCAACTCTTGGCTTGGAATAACTACCATCACCATTATTCCACCATCAACATGGACAGATCGCAGCCAACCTACCCTACCACAACTTCAAAAGGCATGAACACTACCTTCGTGAGGATGCGTTTAGGACACACAGCATACACCCATCAACATCTCCTCAAAAGGGAAGCTCCGCCATCTTGCCAATCCTGTCACTCCCAAATCAACATCAGTCACATCCTAGGAATAGGTGAATATCGTAACTGCCTACCAAAAAACCAACATCCACCCTACGAATTTTTAAGTAAACCCAACCACGAGAATATTGTCCAAATTAGCAATTTTGTAAATAAATGTAATCTACAGATTTAAGTTTCCTTACTAACACATATTAATTTAGTTTATAACTAAGTACCATAGAGCCGAAGGCCTCTGCAGCTAGTGCTCGTTTTTCTATGTATTAACACATGTATTTTAATCATATGTTAATAAATTATAATAATAATAATAATAAAACATTAAGATTGCAGTAGAGATTGAGATGGTACATTTGTCTGACAACCCTATAAAGATAATGCTTTAGATAAAGAGTGTGGTCATTCCAATTAAGCTTATTATCCAATATGATGCCCAGATATTTAAAGCTGTCGACACATTCAATTCTAAAGCAATCGTCGCTACAATTTATATTTTCATCAAAAGGCATAATACCAGGGGTAGTTGGGTTATTTAGACGAAAACGTAGGCAATTTGGTGAGTGATAATAAAGTGGTAAGTCATCACAAGTTATACCCTTGATATTGCATTCCATAAACTTAGTCTTACTACTAATTACCAGCTTATGCTCCTTGAACCATCGTCGTAGTATATCTAGGTCGTTATTAACATCCGAAAATAAATTGAGATAATTGTTGCTAGAATACGATAATGCAGTATCGTCAGCAAAAGCTGTGATTCTGCCCTTAAATGGTTGGATAAATAATGAATTAATATATATTAGAAATAAAGTCGGACCCAAGACTGAACCTTGCGGAACTCCGATATTTAAAATTTTTTCAGAACTCAATGCATTTTTGACTCTTACAATTTGCTTACGATTTGAGAGATAGGAAGAAAACCAGTCGTGAATAAAACCTCTGAAACCCGCATTTAACAGTTTATTTAAAAGCAAAGTATGATTCACCCATATCAAATGCCTTAGTTATATCGATGAATAGGCAAGAAGAAATTTGGGAGGCATTCAGACTAGTATAAATCTCCCCAATCAGTTTTAATAATGCAGTTTCAGTAGATTTGCCGCTTCTGAAACCGAATTGATGCTCGCTAAAAAAGTGAGCCCTATCTAAGAAAGAAAGCATTCTAGACTTAATACCTCTTTCAAAAACCTTGGAAAAGACAGATAAAAGTGAGATAGGACGATAATTGTTCAAGACGGTGGTATCACCTTTCTTGTGAAGTGGTATCACTATCGCTATTTTTAAGGAGTCAGGAAAAATACCTTTATATACACAACTATTAAAAATGATACATAGAACATCGGAGATTTGAAAAGATATATTTTTTAGTACCATGCTTGAGATGTTATCAAACGAAGTTGAGTTTGATCTTTTGATTGAAGCTATTATTTTTTGTATTTCAAGTGGAGTAAACTCTTCGAAGAAAAAACTCTCAGGCTGAAAACTGGTTTCTACTATACTATGGTCACAATAAGAAGTTGAACTAGCATTAGATATACTAGGACAAGAACCTACTTTGGAAAAGAAATTGTTAAACACGTTTGCAACTTCTAAAGGCTCAGAAATAGTAGAGTTGTTATTGTTTAGAATAATGTCTATGCTAGATAAATTTTTGTTTAGGATCTCAGAAACTACCTGCCATTCTTTTTTAGGGTTACCAATACTATTAGCTAATTTGTTGCTGTAGTAATTATTTCTACAGATTGGTATTTCTGTTTTTACCTCTCGACAAATTTTGACGTAATATTTCTTTAGTCTAGTATTATTTGGGTGTTTTTTAAGGAGTAAACAGAGTTGTTTTTTCTTTTGGATTTTTTTCAAGAGTGAGGTAGACATCCATTGTTTTAGACGATTTAGTTTGTTGGCTACTTTATATTTCCTCTGGAGACAGATCGATATATAGTGCTGTAATTTATTAAGAAACACATCAAATGCTAATGATGGATTAACAGATGCGTAAACATCATCCCAAAATTCAAAGTTTAGATGAGTTCTTAAAGCGACAAAATCTATTTTGGCGGATTCACTGACTTCGGATTTACTTAATCGGGTGATTTGAGAATTCAGTTGAATACAAGTCAAACTATGGTCAGTAATTCTTACGTCATATACCATTGTTTTGTAGTCCACTCGACAGTTCCGGTGCAGTCTTATATAAATATGGTCTAAACAAGAATTATAACGCGTAGGTTCATTTAGCACGGACATAAAACCAAACGAATACAGGACAGACAGAAAGCAATCGACATCTGAAGTATCACAGAGGATATTAATATTAAAATCCCCCAACAATACTACATTTTTGGATCTCTGAAGTTCTAAAAATTCTGTGAATTCATCCAAAAAGCATTTGATTGTACATTTATGTAGTCTGTAAATGCAGATGAAACAATAGTGAATACCAGAAACTTCGCAACTAACACTTATAATGTCAGCGCTCACCAGTTTACATTTTTTAACTACACACTCTCTTAAAGAATTTCTAAAATATACCGCGACTCCACCAGCTGCATATGAATCGTTACAATGAGCATCAAATATAAAATTTGGAATGATATCAAATTCAGATCTCTCTTCCTCAAAAATCCAAATTTCAGAAAGGAAAATGAGATCAGGTAAATGATCCAAAGATGTGAGATGAACGAGAAATGCATTAAAATTAGTTCTCATGCTACGTATATTTTGGTGTATAATAGAGAAACCAGAAGATATATCATTGACTTGATGGTCAACACAGAAACATTTCAGATTATCATTAATTGAAAAACTACTATTACTACTAGAAGGAGAATTCAAAGTGAAATTATTATTAGGCATAGCTTAAATTAAATACTCAAACTTTAAAGTTTATGAAAATCATCAAAAGAATTAATTCTTATTACTCTATATCCTTCCTTTTTCCTGATAAGTATACAAGAATTCCTAACCCAAACAAATTGACATATATTTTTATCTTTAAGTTCTCTTGCCTTTTTCAATAACGATCTTGAATAGCTTGTGAGACAGTCGTTGATATATATCTTGTAGCTGTTGATGCTGTTGCTGCTGCCGTCACCATTAACGTTGTTATTGTGATGAGAACCAGGCAAAGGGACTTTATTTCTTCTCTCCCGCATTTTCTTCATTACAGCTTGCTTACGTGTAACATTTGAGAACTTTAAGTACACGATGTTAGGTGTTCTCTTCCTATCAGTATTAGGTCTAATTCTCTTTACGTAGCACGATTCAATTTCGGTCTCACTAATCTCTTCTCCGATGACATTAGTTAGTAGCTCGTGTATTCTTTCTTTAACATTCTCACTGGTAACATTTGGAATGCCAATGAACACGGATGCCATGCAACATAACACGGGATAAGGTGCAAAAGGGTATCTGGTTGTCGTCGTCGTCATTTGAAATTTGTACTAATTTTTATTTTTGTCAGAATCTTGATATATACCCTGTTGAAAGGTTGCATCACGTTCGCTGTTCTAATAATATTTGTCGAATGTTTGCCTCCAAAGTTTCTAGCTTATTGGCACTGACCAGAGACTTAATGAAACCCCAAAGAGAAGAGCCTTAAGGGCTATTTCTGGCAATCAGATGATCACCGAGCTTCGTCTTCAATAGGTCTGGGACACTGTTTGGCAAGTGGCACGTCTTGTTGCTTCAAGTCATATTCAAAAGAAAATTCACTTACATAAAGCGAAAGCGGTCTCCATTGACTGCAACGGACTTGTTAGCTTCTTTTTGGAAAAACGATAACCCAACGACACTTCCCACACCAAAAAGGTTTTTCGTAATATACTCGGATTTGGCGATGACCACGATTTACAGTCAGATGACATGGAGAACGCCATATGGTGTCATTGGTAACATTTTCTTCCACAGGAAATTCAATCATCTAATCCTGTCAGCACTATGATTAAGAAATCTCTCGTAGGGGTTGTAAAGTAATTCGTATAATAAATCTTTGGTAGAGGGCATGCTGACAAATTAAAGCTCTCTTGCCTGCAACCCTAAAGGTTTTGCTACCGATACCTTCGATATTAGATAAAGTCACAACCATGACTGTTTGTTTAAGGCCCTGCTCGGGACCTTTAAAAAATCAATGCATACTGAGGCATGGCAAGCCTACTAGACAAACCATTCAATCAAATCAAAAAGCCGATAAGCCCCATGTCTTGCCAGAAGCACCTCTGAGCATTGACAGAGTCGACAACAATTTTTACCGGTGAAACATTTCACCTTCCTCAAGAGAGGTGGAGCCTCTACCCCACCAACATAAGAACAATGAGTACATTGGTTGTCGTGTAGTAAGAGTCCACCCACTTGTCATAGCAAAAGAGGCAAAGTACCACTTTGTGACAACCCCCCGTGTGCATTAGTTTTGACGAAATGTTACTCGTTTTTGAATTTATTAACTAATTCTTTCAAGCACTGGAATTTCATTTACTAGTGGCGTAACTGCAGAAGTAAGAGTACATACGTAAACAGAAGCATTAACCCCATGCAAATCCGCTTCCTGCCGAGTATCCACTTTAATCATCATCTTCATCCTTATTATCCTCATCTTGCTCGTCACCAGGGTCGTAGTCAAAGCAGTCGTCTTTGTCGTCTTTGTCATCTTCGTTATCGTCATCGTCATCGTGTACGTTGTAGCCTTCGTCTGCGTCTTCGTCGTCGTTGTCGTTGTTTTGCAATTCTATTTTTTGTTTTGCATACCTTTAAAAACGCACTTGACCGGGTTTGCGCGCGCTGTGAACACTGTTTGCCCCCCACTTTTCCTCTCCAATTATCTTCCCTTGACGCCTCAATTTGAAAGGAGAGAATGAAAAAAAAAACAAAAAAAAAAGGAGGACGCAAGTTAGTCACAAGCACACATTACGACTCACTTGGTGGTGTATGGAAGATCTCAGCACAGCGCCAGTCAGAATGGAAGTGCTCCTTGACGTGGTTTTATAAGCGGTAATTGGAAGAAATTATACCATGGAGCAGCGTGAATCCACAATGCAAATATGTGAGATATGGTTGCTTTGTTGCCCCTGCTCTAACCGCGCTTTAGTGAAATTTCCAGAATACTTTACTGTTGACTCAAATATTTGTATAACGAAATCGACGAAAATCTAAGACAGAGACGCCTTCATCGTGGGTTGGCATCATTGGTATCGTTGGACATACTCGTACCTGTGTGTCCTGATGGTCCTGTGCGAGCTTTTTACCATTCATCCGTTGAAGTAATCTCCCAATATTCACTGATAATTACTCAGAGTAAACGAGAGAGTACTAGAACAGTCGGGTTCGGGAAAACTATGCTGTGGTTTTGCACGTGCCAGATGAGGTGACTTTGGATGGTGGCTTTATAAATCTTTTCATTCGTAAAACGCATAGATCCAATGAAGAGCGAACCAAATTCAAAGCGGAGGAAATTCTGTGATTGTGGAATTATTGCGGTGGCTTGATATACTATCTACACCAGTCCCTTGTGAAGACCTACAACTCTTAATTAAAAGTTGTGGATACTCGGATACTCGATGGAATTCTGTCCTTTGATACATGCGCAGGCAATCTAACCAGGTTACCGGGTTGGGAATAATTAACAAACAAGAAAAAAAAACTCACACAATACTTGGATGAGATATATGATACAGACTATCTTGGGGAATTTCAATTAACCAACGTCATCTGTATGAGAGCATGTATGGTACTGTACGTCCAATGAAGTGCCCATATGATGGGGTTAAATCTCAGAATGAAAACCTTATTCCAGGTCATCTTGTAACAAAACATTAACCCCGATCTATGTCAGTATCTGATTGTGTACTCGTATGTTTGAATTTAAAAACAAAAACCAAAAAAGAAAAAAAAAATGAAAATTTCAAAACCCGTCCGTCTACAATATGAGTCTTCAAAACGTACACTAAGCCAAAAAGAAATTTTAAAAATTGAAAAGGGTGACGACAATAACGTGCGTTGTGTTAACTGTTAACCCTTTTCGGTAGCTTCAAGTTAAGATAAATGTTTTAATTCAACCGGGTCGCATTAAATAATAATTTAACCTTATTTCGTGTTCATATTCCTTGCCACCACATCTGAATCCAAAGTTCAAACCGAAAACCAAAAGTTGCATGTAATTTTTCGAGGACCTTAACATCATCCCTTATTTAAGATGAACACAGCATCCCAGATGCTCGGGTATATTGTATATTGTATACATTTTTGGGTGGCGATGACGAGTTGCTGTGACAGAAGGGATTACGCGATAGTGGTGATTTTTAATTTCAAAGTGAGGCCATGTTTACAGCTTTATGCTTAGTAAAGTTTGTGTTTTACTTTTAGTTTCGCTTGCCGTACATACATATGGTATCTTGGATTAAGGTCCACCACCCTTAACGAAAACAATTGGAAATACTCTACACTCAATCATGGTGAATCCTTATATGGATGGGATTCAAGTATGCGTGACGAAGCTTTTTTTTTTTTTTTTTTTATAATTATACGCGCGCCTAAGGGGTTGGATACCCTTTTACTGTTGCCAGGGCGCGGGCGGAAAGATAGAAGGAGGAGAAAGGAAAATTGTTTTTGTAGTGGTTTGAAACTCAGGTGTGTTTGGTTTCTATGTTTTGCTCTCCAGGGGTGGGAGTCCGAATAGGACGGAGAGTTTTTCTTCACTCAGAGTGATTCGAGGTATAATTCCCAGTATTTTTTTCATTGCTTGAAACTCTTATAACAGCCAAATCTACGTGTCAGTGTTATGCCTTCACACGCAGAATTTTTTTGTCTGAGTTCCAATTATACAATGAAAAACTGATTTTGCCATGGGCAGGATTCGAACCTGGGCCCTCCGAGTGAGAAGCGTTTGCTACTACCACTACACCACAGCCACATGATGGGAACATGATGTAGTTATTGTTCTACTCAGGGTAAGCTCCCAAAATTAATCAAGTTTTCCCAAAAACATGGCCAAATTATATTTAAAACACTAGAACGTGTATTAGAAGCATTCCGCCCCTTCAAACCACTCGTCCCGGTATGAGTGCTCATCAGTATACTCTCAAGCCCCTTGAAATATCATGATTCGTTCCTAAGCCGAACAACTCGGTTGTGGAATGCCCTGCCGAGCTCTCTATTTCCTAGTCATTGTAAAATTCTGACATTTAAAACCAACGTACATCGGTACCTATTTTTTTTTTCCTCCCTAAATAAAAAATACAAAGAATATACCCTAGCCTCCTTCATAGGCATAGAGGGAGCCTTTACTAACGTATACACTGAAACTAACCTCTGATCGAGCCAGGGTATAGAGGAATTTATTAGCCAATGGATGATCTCTATGTTCAGAACAAGAATTATTCAGGCAACCCTAGGTAATAGTCACTTCACCAAATTCGTCAAGAGAGGGGTGGTCGTGGCGTTGTGGTACTAGCAATAGCTTCTCACTCGGAGGGTCCAGGTTCGAATCGTGCCCATGGCAAGTCAGTTTTTCATTTGTGTAATTGGAACTTAGACAGAAAAATTCTGCGTGCGAAGGCATAACACTGACACGTATATTTGGCTGTCGTAGAGTTTCAAGCACAGAAAACAAAATACTGTGAATTATACCTCGAATCACTCTGAGTGAAGAAAAAACTCTCCGTCCTATTCGAACTCCCACCCCCTCTGGAGAGCGAATATCGAAACCAAACACACCTGAGTTTCAAACCACTACAAAACAATTTCCCTTCCTCCTCCTTCTATCTTTCAGCCCACGCCCTGGCAACAGTAAAAGTGTATCTAACCCCTTAGGCGCGCGTAAATTATATAAAAAAAAATACCAAAAAAAAGAGGGACGTTACAGGGCGTCGTTAACTCTCCTCTACTCCTGCTAATGGTTGTAAACAAAATTCTTGTAAGAGAACCCAGAGCAGTGGTCAAAGTGGTCGTGTATGCGGATGACGTGGTAATGATAGTGTCAGGGAAGATTCCCTCATCGAGGATGCCCTAGATAAGGCAAACACCTGGGCCGCAAGTTGTGGCCTTCACGGATATTTATTAAGACCAAAACCAAAATACTTGATTTAACCCTTCCCTGTCTTTATGGTTAACCGCTCACACTATCCTCCAACGCTAGGTATCTGGGTATCATGCTCAACCTAAAACTGGAGGCAAAGCATCGAGCACAGAGTAAGAATGGCATATATCGCCTTCTATTCCTGCAAAAAATTGTGGTTAAATGATGACCTTGTGGATGAACACTAGTATGTTGGCCAGCGTTGAACAAAGGCTACAACCTCACGAAACTAAAAGGGCTCCAAAGATCATCCAGTATAGGTGCCGAATCGTCTGCCTCTCGACCTACAAACAAAAATTTCCTCACTATGCATCGCAGATAGACCCACAGAACTGTGTTACCAATCGGCATGGTCACGTTTCCAACCGACTACTACTACGTAGGATTTTCTACCACAGCTCAGTGGAAGCAGTAGTAAAGGTCTTCGACACTCTCATCTACACCGACTGATCAAAGATGAACTATGGTCTTTTGGCCGGTGCCTGCTCTGAATCTCTGAAAATATCAAAATCATACTGCTCACCGGATTTTGCCAGTGTCTTCCAGGCGAAACTGCTGGCCGTCTGAGAGGCTTGTGTGCAACTCGGACGTGACACAACGCACAAAGAAAACAAGCTATCATAGCTATCGACGCAACGAGCTTGCTCATAACAGGAAATGCTGGTTAAATAACAAATTCATTCACACTTCTTGCAAATGCACAAAATTCAATGCTATAGCCGACCTACGATAAGAGTAGAACAAAAGACCCACTAAACAGGTCCTGTCTATTGGCCAATTGGAGATCATGTGACCAAACAAGGTATCCGATACAGTTGCCACTGCCACAATTGCGGCAAAACCTGTATTGTTTTTATTTTTGTAGTTGCTGAAAGGTGTGGTGTAGATCTCAATTGGATGCTGAGATTTTGTATTCGGAACCTATGGTCCTATGGGGACATTAATGAAAATACTTTTCAACTGATAGAGATGTCGAATTTTGTCAACGGCCTCACCACACTGAATGCATCGATTTTCAATAGATCATCGATATAAAGCAGCCTTGAGCACGGTGAGTACTCTAATGGAAGACTACATTGAGTTCATGTACAATTCCATCTGCTGTTGGCATTGGGGACAGCTATACTGTACACAATGGACTGGTTCATATATCTGAGTGTCCCGACGTTGAAATGTTAAAAATAAAAATAAAAAAATTCAAAAGGGATACACTTTCGGTCTGGGGTTTGCTCGGTGCTATTGTTTTACCTTGTTCTGTCTGTCGGCATTCCCGTCACTTTGATATTGTTTGTGTTTTATCAAGTTTATCCTCATGTCATGCAGTAACCCAAATCAAACTGACTTAGGGCAGTATGTTTGCGAAGACACAAGTCAAGCTGTGCTGGTTTTTTGTAGATATCTGATTTCATGACTGATACTTCGTCACCACATCGAATATCGAATGAAGATTATTGCCTGCCAATCACTACTCCTTTGGGGAAGCTAAGAACTGTAACCTAAAATTCTCACGCGAAAAAAGGGAATCGGTCATTTCAGTTTTGCTTTTATGGCTTGAACTTGAAAAATGAACATACGAGTATCCTTGGCTATTCGAAGGAAGATATTGGCCATAGATGACGTAAAAAACAATAATTAATTTGCAACGGCTTATTATGAGGGCAATTATATACCAAACATCTGGAAGTTGCTCATTCGGAAAAACTGGGACAAATTTGATTAAACGAGTTAATAACCGGAATGTTTCATGAACGTCACAAATTAATACCCAGCATTTTGCACATCATTGTGGTGGTAGAATTACACTAATTACTGTATTTTTTCCATCACAGTGTTGTGGTAATAGATGTTGCGCTGACAACTCTCATCATTCAATTTACAATTACTCGTACATTCATTCGAAAAAAAATCCTTTCGACATGGTTGCATCCTGATATGGATCTGCCACACATATTACCATATGAGTACTCGAACAGTTTTGTAGTCGGATGTTCAGTTGACACAGTTTCCGCAAAAATCAGTCAATTTAGTTGAAAATCAATTCGATCAATCAAACGCGGTTTCCTAAAAATTTCGTTGCGGGAACTCGCCAAAATTATTGAAAATATTTTCAAATGTGACCTTTACAGAGCACTGCTAAAATTCCCGATACTTGCGTCACGATATGAAAACAATTACGGTGGCCAATTCAGTCCTTTAAGCCGTCCGAATGGTATTTCTAAAAAATTGTGGAAATTCTTAGGCACAGTCTAAAAATAGGAAATTAAGGTGGCAAACAGCAAAATATTTCAGACCAATAAGTCTGTCATCAATTATGCTTAAAAGCCTAGAGCGATTATTGGAGATTCATGTTAGGAACCGATGAAGTAATGGAGAGCAGTGCCATTAAAAGTGCTAAATTGGGTTTGCAACATGCTTGCAAGTAGGAAAATAAACTTTTCCATTGGACAAAGGTCGGTTAGAAGGTCTGTAACCAGGGGAATCCATGTCTGTACTCCTGTGAGTGCTGGTTATCAATGACATTCTCAAAAAGCTTAGTACAATGGTTATAAGTGTCACGGCATACGCTGATTTAAATATTTTAAGCGAGTTTATGGAGTTGATGTTTTCTCAATGCCAACCCTTCTCAAAACGCAACTCTGCTTAATTTTCCCAGAAAGTACAAGATACCGCAATTCAAACTCCCAAAACTCAACGGGGTGGAATTGTCCCTCTAGAACTACGTGAAATATTTGGATGAAATTCAGGACAAAAAAAAACTGATTCAAAAAGGCACATAATGCTCTTTTTATCTGCAAAAGGACGGTAAGAAAAATTTGGGGCTTAAAACCTGGTGAGACGCATACTTACATATGGCGCACTAGTATGGTAGAAAGCAAGAGACAAGAAACGAAACAAGAATATAACATTTACCGGCTCCCAGGTCAAACTTGGAACTTTTGTGTTTTTCTTTTCTACTCAAATTGTTATCAAAACAAAACTAAAAGGTAATTAATCAAATCACGTGATGGATGGTGGAGAGCACTCTACTCTTCCCATAACAATACAGTTGCCGGTGGCGTGGCTAAAGCCATCAAAAGGAGGAAGAGGTTGAAAACCCCTCCTAACCTAACGAAAAAAGAAAATAAGTGCAGTGTTAAAAGCTAAAGGAGATAAAGTTGGGGTGCAGTATGAGGGGGGCAATAATAACTTTGCCTCTCTAGCGTCATCTGAGTCGGAAGAACGAAGATGAAGAAATAAACAATATTACCAGCAGCATACTAAAGCTGGAAGAAAAAGTGAAAAAGAGGGAGCAAGCAAAAGTAAAGAGCTCCCAACAACAAGAGCAGAGACAACAACTGCAGCAAATAATACAGCAGTAGCAGAAACAGCAACAGCTGAAAAATCAACAACAGCAGAAGAAGAAGAAAAAAGAGAAGGTGCCTCCTATCAATACCTATAAATTAGAGGTAAATGCAACCAAGGACCTGTGTAACATTAAGAGGGCTATGCGAAAGTGAAAGAGCTCCTAAAGGAAATGACGACGGCAATCGATGCTGCTGAAGGGTTTGGAATCGTCTTCTGATTCTGAGGAGATTCTGGCACTACTTAAGGGGAAGTAGTGCGAAGGACTCAAGTTTGTGGGGGTAAAGCCATTTACTACGGCTAGAACCAAGCTCTTCTTGGTGCAGCTCAGTCCCGAAAGCCGTCTGGATAGTCTAAGGAGTATCAATGTCCTAGACTAAGAGGTGGTTCAGAGGTTCGGGCAAAATGCAGCCTCAATGCGAGAAGTGCGCAAAGAACCACAGTTCCGAGGAATGTGCTCTGGGTAGGGACGGAGCATCCGATAGGACGCAGCTCTCGTCCGTATTATGTGGGAACGTCGGGCACACCGCAAAATTAGCTCGGCAGCAGAAGGTGGAGGTCAAACGTTCACCGGTTAGGTTTCAAACACCAGCCGTCACGTCACAAATTTCCTACGCCCAAATGGCGTCAGGTAGGGGGGCTACGGTACAGCAAGCGACTGTTGCTTCTCCAGCGCCAATGCCGAGCACAACGGAAGCTGCACCTAAAATGCTGGCCATCTTGCTCGCAATCCAAGGGCAGATGGCTCAGCTGCAGCAGCAAGTGCAAGAACAGGCCGGGCCTAATGCAACACATGTCGTAGTGGGTACGTACACGGCAGAGCAAACCCTGAAGATCGAGCCAAACTATTTAAGTTGCTTAAAGACCAAGCCTCGGATGGTTAGCGAAACTAAGCTTACCAAGAGACACAAAATGAGGCACAGAAGACACAAAATATTACGGAGAAACCGACCCACCTCCATTCAGGGAGTTGCATCGTGTATATACCCCTCCGTAGTGGAAAGCGGTTGTACATGGTGTCTGTCTATGCACCTAAGGCTACTCAATCCACTTTATTCATCTCAGAGCTCGAGACGCTTTTTCGATTCCTGACAGACATAACCGGAAGTCATGCCACTAAAGTCGTCGATTAAAAACCGACGGGCTGTAAACACCAGCAACCCATATTCGGGTTCGCATATTCGTTACCGCAAATAAATAAAATATTTCGGAGAAATAATCAGAAGGACCTTCCATGTCTTAAAATCGCCCGAACGACGGTTGATGATGACAACTTCTTTGTGATTGAGGATCCGCAGGAGCAGTTAGAGGCTATAGGAGCGACTTTCCAGAAAGTGTACAAGGCGAATGTTATCATTGGCCTGAACCATGATCTGGAGAATCGAGTCCTTCTACCTTCAAAATGAAATAGTGAATTGGCGATTCGAGAGCTCGGGTTTCACCCAGTTCAGTGACGAGAATATGGCAAATAATGTCATCACCAACGATAAGGTATTAACCCCGTTCATTTCGAAGGAACAGCTCCAAACTATCTTCGAATCACTTAGAAGTAAGAAATCAGTGGGAACCGATGAAATACCGAACATTGTGCTTCGACATCTCTCTCTAGAAGAGGTGAACATTTATATCATCTCAAATACAATACAAACAGTGTCTTACTGGCTGTCCTCAGGGCGGCTGAGCTAATGCAGGTGAGATCGGTATCCGAAAGAGATATCGCTATCTACGTCGACAGTGCTCAAAGCATTATGCAGTCAGAACTGAGTGAGACTATGCTGGGTGCCAGAACAAGCGGATGAGCTTGTAAGAAAAGGAGGGCACAGTCGAGGAAAAAATCATAAAGACCAAGGCCAACTTAAGATGGTCAAGTCTTAAAGGACACAGAATATCCAAGGCCACTTTTTGATGGTAAAAGAGTTAATAAAATTAAACAGGTCAATAATAGGAACCCTGACAGGACACTGCCTCGTGCGCAAACACGCAAAGAGACTCAAATTGTTAGATAGGGATATTTGCAGATGTTTTTTTCGAAATCCTAGAGGAAATAGACGACACAAACTTCAAAGGCCATCTTGGCTTTTGCAAAGAAATTGGATTTTTTACCAGGCTTGTGTGATGGCATATCCATCACCTTCGTCCCAATGGATTTATCACATCATACCAGCCTTCGATGAAGGTTTAAATTTTTAAAATTCTTAATTGAAAGCACGCAATCAAATTTTAGTTATCAATTATCATAAATACTCGTACAAATTGAGAAAGCAAAGAAGAAACAAACAAAAGCGGCAACGAGAGACAAATGAATAAATTTTCAGAATAACCCCGCGCAGTATCATAGGTTGAAATGAAATTTTAATACAAAAACCAAACTGAATTTGTCAAAAAGCGTGGCTATGGCAAGCACCCCTAAACAAATCAATAGGGCTTTGTGGACTATTAATAGCTTTCTGCTGAAAGAAGGGAGAACGACTGCAATGGGAATCAAATTCGAAATGCAAATCCTTTCAACAGACAAATGATCAAATCATCAATTTGGCTACCTAGCCAAAAATCATTAATTTAAATTCGAAGATATAAACGATAGCACTATACGGAAATTGCCACAAACCATTCGGGGCGTATTCCCATTCCCAGGACTGAGAACTGAGAACTGAGTGGAACGTGGAATTCCACGAATTTCAAGAAATTGGTTTTGTCAACAGTATGGATCGTCATAATAAAATGAAAATTCTCCAGTCAAGGACATCTATGTTCTATAAATATGCAAGTCCCGAGTGGAGCTAATTCTCAACCAACAAATTTGAGGTCCCTTTCCACTTGTGGGTGCTCATCTGGAGGAGTTTCTTACAAGGGTTTCGAGAATTATCCACTCTCTCTCTCTCTTTTCTCATACAATATACAGCAGCGGACGTTCTCTTGCAAATTTATAAAAAATAATTGGCTATTACGGGTTGTCCAAATGGTGGATTCTTCTTGAATTGCATGTTATTTTGACACTGATAGCTCTTTCCCGCTCAAAATCTTGACTGCCAGTCAGTATCGTATCCCCACAGAATGAAATGAATCTCATTATGCTTGCATAACGTTGGGAAATATTACAAACTTATTTGAAGAATGAGTGTTGGGTTAGGTTGGCCGAAATGAAGTACCGACTCATTCCAGGAACATCGACTCACCATCGATCTCAACAACTCAACATTTCACTCACCAGCCAGATGAGAATTTTGGACAAAGATCTCGGATTATTCCTTTACAGAGTCAAACTCGATCCAACATCGATCTTTTGCACGCTAAGTTCTGTAATTATGTTATCACTCACCTTGGAGATGACAATTCGATGTTATGCGCGCAATCCAGAAACGATTCAAGCCCTTCGTGAGATAGAGCCAAAAATATTCAACAATATTTTAGAAAATTGGTTTGACAGGATGCGCTACTGTCGTCAATATTTCGGTTTTTCGCTCAGTGCAAAGGTAGTGCCACACTGTGTTGAGACTATCTATCGTTGCTCACAAACAGCCAACGAAAAGTACTAAATTCTGTACAGCAAACATCATTAACATAAACTTCCAAGGTTCATCCTTAAATGGTTATCAAAATTTTACGACTAATTCGACAATGTCATTTTTCTCTGATCAATGAAACAGAAACCAAGTCAAAGATGAAGATAAAATCGTCATTCATTATTTCAAATCAAAAACGACGAACGACGAGAGGGAGGTAAAAAAAAAAAAAAAAATTAGAAAAACTTCACAAACGAAATGAGAAGGACCAACATTAAGATTGGTCACTGTCTGCTGTATATTGGATCCTTTATAAAGTCAAAGTAATTGATGGCTAAAATTGAAATCGACTCCAAGTTTTCAAAACCAAACTCACTACAACGCATACGAGTATCTGTTTGTTTGGTATCTCCACAAACTGAGTAACAACGACAGCATCAATTTCTAGCTTCCAGCGTTCATAGTCAACAAAATAATATGGAAACTAGCAAACAAAACAAAATGAACGAAAACAAAAACACCAAAGCAACAACAAAATGGGGGGAAGAATATCGAGAATACTTCGATTTGGACTTTGACTTTGCGATGGACATAATTTTAGGTTCCTAAGCTTTATCGGTTAATCGCAATAAAGAACAGGAATTTTCGATTTAGTCTTTTCTCTTCTATTGTAGTTGTATGAGCACATACGAGTATGTACAAGTATGTATTCGTATTACATTCTACTTTTTCTCTTGTTGATTCCTTGGCCTTTTGCACTTAGCTATGTTTATTATGTATTGAGTTTCCTTTGATTGTTTTATTTGGTCCTGTGGAAATGGTCTCCTTCTTATTTTAGTTTAATTATAGCCAGTAGAATGAAGTTTGTTTTGTTGTTATGATACCGTTTGTTTACTCATGAAAGTTGTCTCTCTTCTGCCATAGGCAACTCAAAACTTAGTTGAAGATATTGAAACAAGCCAAATCTACATTTGACAATTTCACAAATGTACTTCAAAAAAATGCAAGAGACCACGAAGGACACTTTACGAGTAAGTAAGTAACTACCACCGATGCAAAAGTAGACCATTGTTGTACAAGCGGACTACTGACAGACATAACTCGAAGGTTATGGCACTGAAGTCGTCATGAAGTGTATACTCTTAGATCCAGAGGAATCTGTTGATGATGAAAACTTCGTTGGAGCGGCAATCTTCCTTCCTTCAAAATGATATGGAGAACTGGAGATTCAAGAACCCAGGTTTCACTGGCAAATAATGACATCGCCAATGAACGCTTCATTTTGAACGATGGGCTCCATGCATCCCTGAGAAGTAGAAAATCAGTGGGGACCGATTGGAATGCCGAAATTTATGCTTCGACAGCTGGCACTTGGATAGCCACTTAGAACAAAGGCATTTCCAAATCGGACAAAACCTTCCAAATATCAGCAAGGTATCCGAAAAGCTGGTCAAGAGAGTCCTGACTTGATCGGCTGAAGTATTTGATATCGAGTATGATTAAGCGATATGGCCATGACTGGAAGTTAACGACTAACTTTCATAAGTCGGTAACAGAAAGAATTGCCGAAAGTTCTAAATCGTGAGACAACATGAGCACCCACTTCAGACCCTGATATCTAGATCCATATCTATTTTATAACAAACAAAGCTGCTCTTTCCCTTACAGAGAGACTGTAGGGTGAAGGTACAATAATTTGCCACATGACCTCAATCTAACCCAGGGGTGGTCGTGGTGTAGTGGTACTAGCAATCGCTTCTCACTCGGAGGGTTCAGGTTCGAATCCTGCCCATGGCAAGTCAGTTTTTCATTTTGTGTAATTGTAATTGGAACTCAGACAGAAAAATTCTGCGTTTGAAGGCATAATACTGACACGTAGATTTGGCTGTTGTAGAGTTTCAAGCACAGAAAAAAAAACTACTGTGAATTATACCTCGAATATCACTCTGAGTGAATAAAAAACTCTCCGTCCTATTCGGCGGACTCCCATCCCTGGAGAGCGAATATCGAAACCAAAGACACCTGAGTTTCAAACCACTACAAAACAATTTTCCTTTCTCCTCCTTCTACCTTTCCGCCCGCGCCCTGGCAACAGTTAAATTGTATCTAACCCCTTAAGCGCGCGTAAATTATATAACAAAAAAGGCTGGTATTTGGATGTCTGGAACCTAATAAGGGCTACCAACTTCGTTCATCAGTTGATTCAAAGGTCTATTGCTAAAGAAATAGCCTCGACAAACAATCAGAAAATCGGGCTCTACTACCTAAACTAAAGGGTCCGCCATCTAAGTGCTTATTTCGTGAATGGTAACACTTAGCTCATGTCTGATTCGACAAATAATTAGTTTTATCCTTCCGGTTAATAATGGAAAATAATTTCATTCAAATGGCTGCCATGCTATCGGCTGGCCATGCAGTAGCCTACACGATCGGTCCAATTTTTAAGCACATTATCGATTGTGTGCAGCTGTATTTCACCAATGGCTTCACGAATATTGTCCTTTAAAGCGTCAATTGTCTCTGGCTTGTCGGCGTAACACTTATCTTTTACGGCACCCCACAAATAAAAGTCCAACGGTGTCAAATCGCAGCTCCGAGGTGGCCAAACGACATCAGCTCTGCGGCTGATAATGCGATCTTCAAAAACAGGGCGCAAAACATCGAGTGTAGCTTCGGTTGTGTGGCACGTAGCGCCGTCCTGTTTTTGTGAACAAAAATTCGTTCAAGATGGCCCGATAACGATCGCCATTGACTGTAACGGCCACTCCTTGCTCATTTTCGAAGAAAAATGGCCCAATTATGCCTCTGGACCAAAATCCGCACCAAACAGTTACTCGTTTTGGGTGTATCGGCTTTTCAATGTCCCAAATGCGACAATTTTGCTTGTTTACATATCCGCCAAGATCAAAATGAGCTTCATCTGAAAAGATGATTTTTTTTGGCAAAATCGGCTTAGAGATCGCAGGCCCGCATTGGATGGTCAGTTGGCTTCAACTCCTGAACCAATTGGACTTTGTATGGCATCATACCAAAGTCTTTATGCAACATTCGTCTCAATGATGTCTCCGAAATGTTCAATTGTTGAGAACGACGATGAATTGATGTTGATGGCGCTTCACGCACACTTTCTGCCACAGCAGCAATATTCTCGGGTGTACGCACTGTTTTTGGCTTTTCACGCTTTGGTTTATCGATGAGGATGCCAGTTTCTTTCACTTTTTTCACAAGATAACGAATATACGGAGCTGACGGTGCTTCTCTTTTTCCAAAATCCGTACGCAATTTTCGCACACATTCTGCAACATTACCATGATTTTCAAAGTAATGTCGCAATATTTTCCAGCGTTGTTCACGCCTATACACAACCATCTTCGTTCAGCGGAAGGATGAAACTAATTATCTGTCAAATCGGACATGAGCTAAGTGCTACTATTCACGAAATAAGCACTAGTTGAGAAAAAAAAAACGTTAGATGGCGGACCCTTTATTTGTATGACGACTTTATTCTTCCAGAAGCGCTCCTATGTGAGATCCAGGACAGACTAGTGTCACCGCTTCAAACGCTGCACAAAGTAGTGTAAAGGGCTCTTGTTTTGGTAGGGCTGTAGGGAGTCACGATACGACTCGTCTTAGGTCAAAGAAAAAACGTTCGGCAAGAGTAATTCTACGTCTGATTTTCTTCACTGATGTCGTTGTAACTGCTGAACCAAGGTGCACGAAGTGTGTCGATGTTATAACTGCCTATGGTGGCGTTCTGGTTTTCTCTGGCTTACTATCAAACCTTGTTTGGTCGCTTTTGCCATACGAGGCTTGTAAAATATAGTACCTCTTTCTTTGGCCAGTGGGTTGTGCACGATTCTTTCTAGGACGTAACGCTTCTCGTCATTGAATGTCTCCTTAACTTGATGGGGCAGTGAGAATTCTCCATGGTTATCCTGCACACGCTGTCACATGCCGCTTTGAAGTCGATAAATAAATTGTGAGTGTCGACAAGATTTTTTGTTTTAATCGAGGGATTAAGGGACCCAGTATGAATATTTGATCGATGGTGGAGTTTCCATGGACTGAAACCGCTCTGTTTTAAATGGAGTAGGAAATGGTCACTTTAGAATGTTTTAGTCGCAGCTTTGCGTTATTCCAGCATAAGTGCGACTCAATCTTGATAAAAAAAAGTCGTTGCAAATAAGAGGAATAACCAACTATCTACGCCCGATTACTTAAGGTCCCGTTTGAACTGCGCACGCCACCTCAAGTATGATATGTGCGTCCCTCTGGCTTAGATTCGAAGGTGAATTTTCCTTCAAAGTGCCCAAGGATACCCCCATTCCTTTGGGTGAGAGTCGAAGTTAGCCGCTTTTATGCTTGCAAATGCTCCACTGGGACTCCGCAATGTTTTTCGTTTAAAACACTCTGCCGTGGGTGTTGATCTCTGAAGATGAGTAAATGCAAACTCTGCATCAGATGAAAACCACAGCCTTACATCGCAATGTAGTCAATCTGATTGACCGTGATTTGGAGATGGGCATGTCCTTTTTGCGAATGTTGACGTGGTAAGATTTTCTTTTGGTTATGGCACCTTAACAGTTGTTCTACCAAAATTTCTTGGTCTTAACGATCTATGATGACGGCGTTTCGTGCGATTTTCGACTTGAGCTAACCTAATGACTTTCGTATGCGTGATGAACTCAAACTGATTGTATGTATGTACAGTATATCAGCAATGAAATCCATTCAATCAAGTCGCAATTTATCTAGAAGCTTTCTTCAATACATAGAATATTCATGTCGTTAATCCGATTTATACGTAGATATTTTCAAAAAAAAAAAGATACAACCTTCCACCACACTGAGTTTAAAACGAACTTCCAAATGCAACTCAACTTTCTAACATGCCATTATTGCTCATTAAATAGCTGAAATTGGAGAAGGAATAGAGAAAAGCAACCAAAAACAAAAACAAGGCAACAGGAACATTTAATTATAGACATACATACGTATGAACATATAAATTAAAAGCAAACACTAATCTAGACAATAAAAGCGTTTCAATTTGGAATCAACTTCTGCTATCCGAAGCCACAGTCAGTCACCACTATACGGCGCGCTATAGTACATCAATTGTTTGCAGCAAAGCGGCGCTATAAATTCCCCCCTTTTTCCTTATTACTTGTTCCCTGTTCGTTGTTCCTTTTGGAGTATCCTCTGCCGAATCGTAAATCGTAAATCGTGAATAGTGAAGAAATGGGAAAATTTAAAGGATTCAACTGATTGAAACTTTCCCAACGTCGTTGCGTCCTTCGTTTAATCCTTCAAACCAGAGTACCCACACACCACCGTATTCGTACTCGTAGTTGTAGTCATAGTCCTTAGTGTCGGGTATTTTAAAACGTAAAGTGGCTTACGTAATTCTTGACAATCGGTTGCTTATGCAACCAAATTTACCCCAATGAAATTGGTAATTTATGTTTGTATGCCATTGAGTGTTTGGTTTTTGTCTCCTTCACGGTTTCCAAATGAAATAAGCAATAACAAAGAAATACACAGTCACACATTTTGTTGTAGAGGGTTAGAGGTGGGAGACCGACCCCATGACACCCTTGCTCTATTCTACAATAGAAAGACAAAGCTATCAGCAATGCTTCTCATACCAAACCATTGCGAATCGCGTTCGCAGATCCACATGACGGCGCGAAACCATGGAACCATTGCCCGCAACCGAATTGAAAGCTAAGCAAGGTAAAACAAAGTACGAATACGACTATAATAACCTTCACGTGCTCCATGTATACTTTTGGATTATCAAACGTAAAATTAAGCCACCTCAGTTCTAGGTTCTCCCATCACCGTTTCCAACAGTATTCCTGGCTCCATGCCCACCCCAATTTCCATGCATGTTCTATCACATCGTTGGAATTAGCTTGCTTATTATGTACGAGTATTTGTTTCGTTCGTTGTCGGTTTTCGAAAAATCTTTTGGATTCCTTTGGGTTTTATTCCTGTTTATGATGTCGTCACGTACGTAGAATTAATTGGGAATACAAGCTATTAAGAATAATCGGTGCATTAATCGTGAGTACGATGTACGAGTATCTGTACCGAACGCAATCTGAAGCCTCATAATTTACGGCCCAATAAAATACTGTTGTGTCGTTGCCAACTTATTCTAATGCGCATACGAGAAAATACTGCTAATTTGTAAAAAGTCACAGACAGACCCACCAAGAAATGATTAGCAAAGCAACGACTTCCATGCCGGAGGACCATTAAAAAGTGCTACGACGGCCAAATCATCTTTATTACATCTCTATTGGCCTTTAGATCTATCGAAATGTGCGTCTGCCTATGTGTGTCTTCCTAATCCAACTTAATAAAGTTCTTGGATCATAGTTGTCTTTGTTATGAATTAAATATTTGATAACTCTCAAACATGGTTAATTGGACTAGACTAACAAAACTCGGCGTACCTGGTGGTTTGTATCATTTGAGCCGGCAATCAATTGCAGGAACTAAATTAAAACCTTCACTCGCACTGTATTACTCGATTGTATAGTCAATCCTCTGAAGACACCAATTCAATTTCAATCCGAGGTGGAGAATAAGCTTCCATCAACAGTTCGAGCTATTTGGAGTGGTCTTGCGAAGACTAAGGTCTCGTTTTATTTGAGCGCGTCATCTACGACAAAGTCTTCTTCGTGTTGTGCATCCGGAATTGATTTGAAGACTTTCCGGTAGGATTGTCGATCTTTCTTCGCTGAATATGTGCTAATCACTTAAGCTCAAGAATTCGAATACTATAACCCTTACATCTTCAACCAACGATTTTGGAATCGGGACCAACACTTTTCTCCCCCCGAAAATCAATGGCTTCTTTGATTGGTTTTTGTTAAAGTCCTGTGCTGTCTTACTTGTTCATCAAAGAGTCTTGAAAGCCCTACTGACGTTAGAACATAGCACGGTACGTTAGAGCAAAGGCCCACCTGCACCCACATTTCTTCCATATTTCCAGCCCTTTCGGCGAAGTGTTAGAAATGTTGCTGATCTACGTGTCAGTGCCGGACGGTTGGTGATTAAGTATGCCATGGACTCCTTAGTTTCACAGCAAAATCCGTTTTGTTTCCTCTCAAGAAAAAGGGCTGCTCGTAATTCGGCTCTTTGGTTAGGAATATCTAGATTCATTCCTGCCAATACTTAGGCTTTCTTCACCTTTTTTTCTTGCCTTTTGTGAGATTATATCATATTAGTGAGACTTTATGTTAGTAATTTAGTAGAAGCTCTGAAGAAGTAGATTTGGTTACAACGAGCAAATGTGATGTAACTTAGGCCATATCCATCGGATGACATGACACGCTACACCGTTCGCCCATCTGTGGTTCGTCTCATCAACCGTATCGTGAGATCCAAAGATCCTGAAACATCACAGTGGCCTGGCATGCAGCAGAGGTGAATATTTAACTGCTCAGGCATCTCGTTGTTAGATGTGCGGTAATTAAAGGCCGTTTTTGAATTAAAAGTGACTGTTTCCTGGGACGCAATAGCTCCCTGGCTGTCAGAGTAAATGCAGATAAATTTGGCCGATATCACATTCCATTTCAGCCAATAGAGAGCTTCCTCGATGTGTATCACCTTCACCTGATAGACACTACAGTGGTTTGGGAGGCGTTTTCTCGTAGTTCCTTAAAGAAGATACCAGCTCCCAGGGTTTCTTCGGTTTTCGAGCCGAACTTATGTAATAGATGTCGACAGGACTCACATTTATCGAAGCAGAATTTGGTAATGGTGTAGCCAGGATCTAGTTTTTATCCTAGGTTATATAAGATTGTGGAGTGTTCCCTGTAAAGAGGCATCCAGTGAGTGGCCCAATGGCGTGCTCCTAAGATCGCCACTGATGCACATGCAGCCCAAATGCTGCACCTTATCTAGGTGCACCTTGCACAATACATTAGCATGGGTCTTCTGACAGCTAAGTACAACCAGTGCGTGATAAGGGGTTGAATACCCCATTTCTTCCCAACCGCGAGACCAAGGTATTTTGCACATTCTGCATTTTAGAGAGTCGAATCTTTTGTGAATTGATGGCTACACCACACAGACTAGTCCAATTTAGAAGCTTGGAGCGTTGGCGAATTTTCTGACCGAGGTCCCGCCGAGTTCAGACTCCAAGGTTCGAAAGGGCGGTAGTAGTCGCCCATGGTTCTGGTTGTCAAGAAAGGCTGCCAGAAAAAATTCCTTACAATTAAGAGATTTTTCTATGGACCATAGTAATGAGTGTAATGCCGTCTCAACGGGTTTCCCTTCCTGCAGCGAAGGTGAATGTCAATCTTTCGAAGATTTTGAAGGAGGAAAGACAATACGCTAATCAGAAGGTCTGAAGTCCTTAGGGCTTAGGATTCAGTCCAAGTCCTAGGAATGTAGGAGAATTTCATACCGCCACTAAAGATGGTTAATAACCATGGGAGAGTGTGGTTGTAGATAATGTCATCCGGCATCCGGATCGCCTTAAAGGGTTTGGAGCTGTGTATAGAGATTGTGTACACTTAAAATGCTTGCACACAGCGCAGGCGAAAGTAAGAGTGACGCAGATGCACGTTGGTTTTAAATGTTTGCAAGTTATAATGACTGGGAAATAAAGCATTCCATAAGCGACTTAAAGTTCCATAACCGAAAGTTTAGACATGCTTATGATCCTATCGGGATTTTGAGAGGCTATGAGCGCATCTATAATAGTCTTCGGGTTTTCATTAGTCCAACCAGGAAAGTGGATGATGAGGAGAACAACTATCCGATGTATGTAGGTAACTTTTGGAGATTTGGACTTTCGTGAGTCTAGACACCTTCGAACACTCTTCTATTTTATTGCAGAAGTTCAGGGATCCTCTGTATAAAATCCAATCATGGGCATTTGTCGTTCTTTTGACTCTGTTAAAAAGACGCCTAGAATTACCCCACGTTTTTTGCCTCTGGTCTCACACACGGGGTAGGGAACTGACATTGCCTCGCTGTAAGCCTCAGTCCCAGATGTCATAAACACTTTCCTTATGCAATGTACTCACTTTCAAATGTAATTCAAGTTCACAAGGAGGATTGTTGCCTTTTCTTTTTCCTCCTAAATAGAATCAAATAGCTTTTTACTTTCGAAATATTTTCTCTATGATTTCAGAGAAATATACAATCTGGATACGCATAAATAATGCATGTGTGTGTCACATACTGTTACATCTAAGAACATCAAGTTAACTCACTTCGGAGCCCTCTTGGCAAGCCATCCCCTATATTGTGAATCGTTAGCTAAATGGCATAGCACTCTAACGCTTTATTAAATAAGAGTCCGCAATCGTGTGATTAATGAATGAGCACAGCACTGCTTTTAGTTTAAGTGTACGAGTATACTACGTCACATACAAATTTTATGTAAGTCTGTCTGAAAATCAACCCCAAAACACCGAACCCCCCATCCTTGTTCTGTCAAAAAGACTAAACTTTTTTTTGGGGTATATTGCTTTTAAATTGTTTGTGAAACTTCCATAAAATGGCCGCTTACCGTTTAACGATCAATATATCCCACACTTACACAAATTATACTCACATAAAAAATGTGGCAACAACATTTCTTCTTCGAAATTTAAAATTCCGTCGAAGGTACGAGTAAGTACTTGTGTATATACATATATGTATGTACGAGTATGCTTGCTTGTGTGTTCCTGTATAAGTACATATGTCTGTTTGTAGTCACACTTGTACTTTGATAATAGCGACGCGCAATGTTTTCACCTCAAATGCCGCGGCCCATCATCATCACGATAATTTTCTGTTGACAATATTATAAAAAATTTATCTAAAAAAGTAACCCCCACAAGTATCGGGCTTTTATGCAGGATTCAAACAAGCCACCAACCAGCGACAGCCTCCTTAAAATCACCCCCATGGCCCATTCGAAATCCACCAACCTAAACACCAACAACACCATCG
Organism: Volucella bombylans; assembly: GCA_949129095.1. NCBI lineage: Eukaryota > Metazoa > Arthropoda > Insecta > Diptera > Syrphidae > Volucella > Volucella bombylans. Next base: position 28,097,248 of record OX422145.1, read on the forward strand.
TCCCATTGACCCAATCTCCTTAGTCGTCGCATCTTCTTCTAGTGCCGTCTCCTGTTGATTTTAATAAATATTTACACAGCCTCAGCTTCAACAAAGGAGCCACTCAAAAGTTATCCTACGAATGAGTGGCATTGACTATATACCCAATGTGGGGCAGTAGTAGCATCAAAATCAGCGGCAGCAGCATCTCTGAACTCCGGAAAAAAAAAAAAAAAAAACAACTCAGAGAAGAGCACCTCTACTCGCATAGCCTGTAATAGCAGTGCACGTGAATGAGGGTGATATCCCATAATAATAGCGATTGGGGGCGATGTTTAGAAAGGCATGCAAAAGCCATTTTTATCACTTTATGCGAATGCAAACAAAGAAAGACGAAATCAACAAAAAGGGAGATATTTCCATGGTATTCGGGAGAAAATTGAAAATAAACCGCGCTTCATCTATTGGCCCTTTGGCACTGTCCTTGGCTTTGCCTCATTATTTTCGTATTGCAAAGATGTCCTACCACCTAACCTACCCTATGTCCATCCGCCTGCTGTTTCCTTCTTTTTGACAGCTAGTTGTGAGCCTTTCAATACTCCTTGAGAAATTTTGTATTGTATTTTTCAAAATGTCCCTCTACATAAATTGAAGGACACACGGATCCAACAAGAACAAAAAAAAAAAAAAAACTCCCCACAAGCATACATAAGTACATCCATGCATAATCGTATACACAAAAAAAAAAAAACGAACAATAGAGCAAAATTCAATATGCAAAGACCAGCAAATACCGTCAAACAAAAAAACAAAAAAAAAAAAACACAAAAACAGGAACGAAAAGATCTTTTAGTTCAGCTCGTTCAGTTCTTTTGGGGTGGTGATTCTGCTCCTTTGGGTTGTACACTTATACCATCGGTTATTTTGGTTTCCTTTGGTTGCTTTGGTTCTATTGGTTCCTTTGATTCTTCGTTCGATTCATTCTTTTATGTGTCCTTTAATTTAAAAGGTCCTTGATATTTAATGGATTGCGTGTGGGTGGCACGAGTAGATAACCTCTATAATTGATAATCTTGCAATCCATAGCAACTCATACATAAGAAGAATCTCAACGAATAGAACAGGATTGCTTTGGCATTGCTATTGTATATCTACTTAGTATCTACAATATAATACGACTACAAATCAGCTTCATAATATTCATGTGCTACACAACTTCAACTGGATCTACGAGTATGTCTATGGTATACGCATGTATTGCATCTTCAACACTACAGCTGTATACCTACATAGTACTCGTATACTCTACTCGTAGGAAGGAGTATGCGTAGATTTTTCAAAAGAGTTTTCCAACCAAAGTAAATCGGACCACTTGTTTCCAGATCGTTTTCTTCAGAACTCAACCTTATATGAGGATGGTACGTTCTGTAGTTAGAAGTTTTTTTTTTGTTTTTTTTTTCACCCCCTTTTGCTCGTCCCTTTTGATTTTCTTATTTTCCTACTTTTTTTCTTACATTTAACTTAAGGTCGTCCTTCAACTCAACCAAAAGATTTCTAGATAGAAAGGTTGAGGGAGTAAGGATGTATACATATTTGAAAGATTTATTTTTCTCTCAAATAGATAAAGATTATTAAAAAAGGCCACAGTAAAAGCAAGGAATCTGAAGCGTGTTTGTTGGGTTATACGGATGGAAGTAGAGCTTACACGTGTGTGTAGTGTATGTGTACATATACGCATTATCGATTTCCCAAAAAAAGGGAAAATGAATATGAAGGATTCCTTTTTCTATCATACGTAGTATTTTTATCTTAAGATGACGTACGAGTACTCGTATCTATGCCTTGGAGCGCGGTTTGTTGCAATTTAAAATTCCACTTTGACTATCTCCGCATGCTCTTACTGTAAAGGGCAAATTTTCTTGCTGAATACCCGTATACGAGGGTCATTTCAAAATATGTTATAGTGCCAGATTAGTTGCAATTGATTTTATGCAACTATTGGCTATTGTCTCCGGTAAGTTGAGATCACCTTTCCTAGCCTGCGCCATCTTAGATGATTTCATCCTCTGATGCGTCATCTTGTGCGTGGTATACATGGCACGTCAGACGCTGGATCCCTAGATATCTGACTAGATCCATTCGTGGTTGAATCCTGCTGTATATGTGTAGCACAGCTACTGGAAAGATTACGTTGCCTCCGATTTCTGGGTTGATTTCGTTGCTGCTTGTAACTGCGTAGCCAAGGTAGACGAAGTACTTAACTACTGTACTTGCCAGTGGTAGCGTTCTAGCCAAATCGTTGGTGGTGAGTGTCCTCGTTTACCGTCAGCTTCATATTGGCCGCTCCCACCTCAATACTCACTAAAGCTTCATTGACTGCTTGCTGTGTTCGCCCAATCACATCAATATCATCTTGGATTTTTCACAGGCAGATCTACAACCACCAACTTAACGGAATTCGTATCAAGCACATTATGTGCACTGGAATCTGGAAATGAAGTTGATGTGATTGCCACCGATTTCAGCAAAGCCTTTGATAGAATTGCTCATGATATAATCCTTCTAAAATTAAAGGCTCTTGGTTTCCAGATAAACTTCATAACTTGGGTTCAATCCTATTTAAGTGAACGACTTTGCTATGTTCTATTTAGGTCCATGGTTTCTGACCCAATTAAAGCCTCCTCTTGTGTCCCCCAAGGCAGCCACCTTGGTCCCTTATTATTTATTCTGACCATTAATGATGTTTCAGATGATATGAAAATATTTAGATATATATCATTTTCCGCAGACAGCCTACTTCTGCAGCAAGATCTAGACAGGTTTTGTACTTGGTGTCAGAAGAATTTTCATGAGCTTAACGTCAATAAGTGTCAGGCTATAACTTACACCCGTAAACGCCTCCCTACTTCACCTCGTTGCTACTTAATCTTTAATCTGCCTGTTCCCTTAGTGAATGAGTTGCGTGATTTAGGTGTTATATGTGATAAGGAACTCAATTTCCGTTCTCACATTGATAGTATAATAAAAAAAAGCCAACTCTGCACTGGTCTAAGGAGTTTTCCAATCCTTATGTTACCAAATCTCTTTACATAACCTTTGTTAGGCCTCTTCTTGAATATGCCAGCCAAGTTTGGTCTCCCTACTACAGCACCCACATCCTCCGATTGGAAGCAGTTCAACGCAGGTTTTTACGGGTTGCTTTACGTGGTCTTCCCTGGGATGATAACCAAAACTTACCACCTTACAATGACCGGCTGAAACTTATAAATTTACAACCCCTTTCTATACGCCGAAAAGTTGCCGACATTCTCTTTATTCATCAAATTTTAGTAGGTAATATCGATTGTCCTTCCTTACTTCAAATTATTTCTTTTAACACCAATCCCCGCAATCTTAGGTCTGTGCCACTTTTCCGGCTCAATCTCCACAGAACGAATTACGGACACCTGGAGCAAATGTCTAGGATGCTTCGCGAAGTCAACGATATTCTGCCTCTCTTCGACTACCATCTCAGCAAACTCTCCCTCAAGAACATACTTATTTCCACCTATGCCTCACGTCCTAAGTTTCTTTAACCGCTCCCACCCTTTAGTTTTTAAGTGAAATTGTTAGTTTTAAGTTTTAATTTAAGGGATTGACCCGGGCCGCAAAATCAAAAATCAAATCAAATCAAATTTCGTTTTCGAGTGATTTTCGCAATTCTTTTAAGGACGATGCTAAAATGTTACCCAACAGCGGATCACCTTCTTTCAGACCTCCCTTGTGTTGAAGGTCTCGATTAATTCATTAAGGGGTGGCCGTGGTGTAGTGGTACTAGCAATCGCTTCTCACTCGGAGGGTCCAGGTTCGAATCCTGCCCATGGCAAGTCAGTTTTTCATTTGTGTAATTGGAACTCAGAAAATTCTGCGTGTGACACGTAGATTTGGCTGTTGTAGAGTTTCAAACACAGAAAAAAAAAATACTGTGAATTATACCTCGAATCACTCTGAGTGAAGAAAAAACTCTCCGTCCTATTCGGACTCCCATGCACTTTTTTTTTTTTTTATAATTTACGCGAGCCTAAGGGGTTAGATACCCTTTTACTGTTGCCAGGGCGCGGGCGAAAAGGTAGAAAGGAGGAGAAAGGAAAATTGTTTTGTAGTGGTTTGAAACGCAGGTGTGTTTGGTTTCGGTATTTGCTCTCCTGGGGGTGGGAGTCCGAATAGGACGGAGAGTTTTTTCTTCACTCAGAGTGGAAGGTTATAATTCGCAGTAATTTTTTGTGCTTGAAACTCTACAACAGCCAAATCTACGTGTCAGTGTTATGCCTTCACACGCAGAATTTTTCTGTCTGAGTTTCAATTACACAAATGAAAAACTTGAAAGACTTGTTCATGGGCAGGACTCGAACCTAGACCCCTCCGAGTGAGAAGCGATTGCTAGTACCACTACACCACGGCCACCCCGTTGCCGTGCACGGGGTTGCAAAACAACACAGAACCGAGGAATTCGAAGAGAAAAGCCTGACGCTAGATTGAAAAAATTCCACCCTTCAAAGTGCGTGGGTCTTTTACTGGAAAAATGTTCCAACAGGACAGAACTTTCTTTTCATCCAACTACAATATTATTGCCACATTTTAGTACTTATACCTATACCAGGTATGGGTATGCTGATGCAAGATATAGTGCTCCTCCGTGTCATCATCATTCATTCTTATAGCAAGCGTCACTTTAGTACTGAGTGACAGAAGGAAATCCTGTCGCTGACTTCCTACAAATATCGGGAAATATTCGTTTGGTATGTTGACATCATTGAAGGCCATGGCATAAGATGAAACTCAACTTCTCGCTTGAGATCCAAACAACACTCAGTGAAAGGATTCAGTAAGGCTGTACTTATGCACTTAGCTGCCGTTACAGACGCACATACAATACAAACTAAAATTGTCATCCTCCAAAAAAAAACAATACCACCGCCGAATCCTAGATCCTACATCCTAGATCATTTTCTAACTGAGATTCTGATCTAGTGGCATGCCTATAAGACCAGAGTCCAAAGACAGTCGTACAGTTGTACCACAGACCACTTTTGTTTTAACAGAATCTGACACTGAGTGTACAGGATGGGCAGCACTCATCACTTCATCCAAACCAGAGGAATGCAAAAATAACTCCCCATTCAGCTGAGACAGACCATTTTTTTTTTCAGATCTGGTTGAAGCAGCAGTAATGTACTCGTACGTTGTTCCCCCACATAACCGACGCATAGGAAGACTTTTAAATACCAAAACCATATTAATTACCATAATCCTCCCCATGTCGGACATCAATCACCTCGATTAATGTTCTCTGAATGCCTTCAGTTCAGCATCGAAACCATACGACTTATTTATCTATAACCAGCTCTAGAGAATTTCAAACTTCACCCTGCAAATTAATAAAGCTGAAACCATAGATTCACCTGCTGCATTCAATTCGATTTGGATTAGTGCTCGACTTGCATGCATATATCATCCACGCTGCGACCTCAAATTCCAACAATCAAAATTAAATTGGATTACTGTGAGAACAATTTTCAAAGGACTAAGCACTTTACACATAATTGTATACAAGAACATTATTCCAGCGGTCAAAACAAAACAATACGAGTACCCTTCATAAATACAGCAACCAATATCCGTGATTTGACCCTTGGCCCGTTTTGTAGCTCTTGCTAATGATGTGTATCTTATAGGTGTATCTGCTACCGAATTCATATTTTAACACATGCAAACATAAGCATATGATTATTAGCGGTTGGCAGTATTGTAATAAGCTGATTCTGCGAAGTCAATAGAACAATATTGATAAGCCGCCTTTTGTTAATCGGGTTATGATTTTGGTACAGGCCACCCTAACTCTGACCCTACCACGTCTAGATTTCCTGCCTAATCCTGCCTAATCATTTGAAATAAAAAGGCCCAAACATCCCATGTATTCGATTGGTTTCGTCACTCGGCTTTAACAATTCGGTCTTGAATAAGACTGGGATGTTCAGGATTTTATTTTTTTTTTTATTTTTTTTTTTTTTATTATTATTAATTCATTATTCTCTTTTACAAATGAGTACCTACATAATTCTTAAGTTCATACTTATAAATAATGGAGAATAGTTAGTGACATTTTTTATTTTGCTGATAATAGCAATAAATAGTGATAAATGCCACTTTTTTTTTTTTTTTTTTTTTATCATTGTGGGGTGACAATATTTAAATTCTTATTTCAAAAACAATGAATGTAGATTAAAAATACACACAAATATAAAAATAACAAAATTTAAAGAATTATGCAAGGTAGGTGAGCAAAACTTCGATCTCATCATGGTTAAAATCAAGAAGCCATAATTTAACTTTATTTAAAAATTTGTGAAGGGATTCTATGACTCTTATATTGAAAGGAAGACTATTAAAAAGTTTACAGGATACAACTGGGTAGGAGTTTCTGTAGTGAGTAGTGCGAAAGGCTGGAATTTTAACAACAAGGCGTGTAGAGCTACGTAAATTAGGATTATCAGATATTGGACTCTGCATATAGCCACCTCTCATAAAAAATATCTTAGAGACTCTGAAATAGAATAGATGTCTTACTGGCAGTACTTTCAAAGATCTAAACAGCACCATGGAATGGGTCAGGCGGTGAGCATTACTAATTCTTCTTATGGCACACTTTTGCAGGACTACGAGTGGCTTTAGATTGGTCATATAAGCACCTCCCCAGCAGCTTATCCCATATTGCAGTTTCGAGTGAAAAATTCCATGATAGACAGTCTTAAGAGTTTTATTGGAACAGCATTTTCTGAGGCGATAAAAACACCGAATGGAAGAGCGTAAGTACTGCTTCAATACCAAAATATGATCAATCCAATTCATGTTATGGTCGATAGTAATACCAAGATATTTAAAGTTCCTAACTACTTCAATTTTAAAACAATTCGAGTTACATGTGGCATTTTCATTAAAAATTGATCTTGATAATTCTGCAGTACAAACACAATTAATTAAGTTGAAACGCGGACAATCAAAGGAGTGGAAAAAGGTATCGACATCTGGCGACTCGGGCGAACTCAATCTAAAAAACATAACTTTGTTTTGCTACTTACAAGTAACCTGTGTGCAGCAAACCACACTCTCAACAGATGAATATCATGGTTGATTTCTGCTATTAGATTTAGAGGGCTTGTTGAGCCGTATGCGATGCCAAGGTCATCTGCAAATGCCGCGACTCTACCTGCAAAAGGTAGCGCAAACAAGGAGTTTATAAAGATTAAAAACAAAATGGGACCCAACACAGACCCTTGGGGTACACCTAAGTTAAGTTCCTGAGGGCTGCTAAGAGAATCTTCTATTATTACTCTTTGTTTGCGATCCTTTAAATATGACGCAAACCAATTGTAGATAAAGCCACGAAAACCTGCACCGTACAATTTGTCCAAAAGAATGTCATGAACAACCATGTCAAACGCTTTCGTAATATCAACAAAGAGGCCAGCGCAAGATTTATTACCGTCCAAAGCTTTGCTGATAAAAGAGCAAAAATACAAAAGTGCATCTTCAGTAGAACACCCTTCCCTAAACCCAAACTGTACCGGACTGAAAAATTGTATTCTTAGTAGATGAGCACACACTCGTTTTTTTACAGCTTTTTCAAAAACTTTCGAAATTGAGGAAAGCAAGGAAATCGCCCTTTTTAAAAAGAGGTAACACGTTAGCACATTTCAATTGATCAGGAAAAATACCACTTAAAATACTTAAATTAAACAGATGTGCTAGTATGTCAACTAAATAGGGTGCAATTTCCTTAAGCGAAGCATTACAAATGCCATCATTCCCACAAGATCTCGAGTTGTTGAGAGAGTAGATAATCTTTAAGACTTCTAACCCCTGAATTTCATCAAAAAAGAAGCTGCTTGTACTCGTCGATTCTTCCACCACTTGATCCCTTGCACAACGATTGCAAATCGACTTACTGTTTGGTTCCACTGTATGCCCGACAGAAGCAAAAAATGCATTAAATGCGTTAGCTACTGCTACTGGCTCCACAATCTCGGCACGTTCGGCACTCAGCACAATGGGATTGAAATGATAAGAAGACGTGTTATTAATTATACTATTGACAATTTTCCATTCCTTTTTTGGGTTACCTTGTGCATCACGAAATTTAGACAAATAGTAGTTGTCACGGCAGTTTGAGATTTCCTTATTAATATTCTTACTCATTTTCTTAAACCGATTTTTTAAATTGGAGTTAAGTGGATGTCTATGACACAATTTGCGCATTTTGTTTTTGAATTTAATTTTTTTCAGAATATTAGCATTTACCCAGGGCTTTAACCTAGTTTGCGAAGTTTTTACGTTTACAGTGAAGCTAGAGGTTTTAACATAGTTTTTGAGGATGTTCAAAAACGAGTCGTACGCTTTAGAAGCATTAACCACGTCATAGACTTCCTCCCAATTCTCAAAACGCAATTGGTTTTTTAGCAAATCATACCTTATTTTAGTAACCGACTGTGGAGAATTACTACAAGTTTGGTTCATACCAGTAAAACCTTTAAGTAATATACCAGTCATACAGTGGTCAGTTATTTGCAAGTCAAAGTTGATACCAAAACAATCACTTAGGAGGATTTTCGAAAAACGACCGAAAACATGATCAATACACCTACTTGAGTTGGGCCTTGTAATTTCGCTTATAAAGGATGTAAGACCATGCTCAGCTGTAAGGGCAAGGTAGTTGTCAGACACAGTACTGGAAGTAAGTATGTCAATGTTGAAGTCACCTAATATGACAAAATTAGACCCTTTCTCATTACGTAAAAAATCTGAAAAGTCGTCTAGAAAAGATTGAGGAGTGGTAGTTTGTAATCTATACACACAAACAAAATCCAAAAATACACTGCGTACACCGATAGTAATTTTAATTAGATCTGCACTAGTCATGCTGCATTGCTCCACATTACAATCTTCACTTGTGTATATATCTCGCACAAAAACTCCTACACCACCTGCTGGATATAATTCATTTGGGTTTGCATAAAATTTATAACCGGGGATAGAATAGTCGTCAATTTCACAAGAGAAAATCCATATCTCAGAAATGAATATCAAATCAGGCAAATATTCAAAAGCTTCCAGATTGCAGACGAGTAGATCGAAATTTTGCCTCACACTACGGATATTTTGATGAACAACGAAAAAGGGTTTGCTCTCATTTGAATTAAAGCGAAAAATGTTATCACAATTACTATTAATGGTCGAAGTGATTGGGTTATTGCTATCTAGATCGATGTTATTATTAATGTTAAACATAATAAAGGACAAATTAGTCTTGGAGTTTTACTATATCATCGAATGATCTAATAGCAATAACCCTACCATTATCAACCTTACGCATCAATATTTGGGAGTTTTGAAACCACAAATATTTAAATTTATTAGCTATTTTACTTTTTTTGCTTCCATAAGTAAAGCACGATTAAATTTAGTTAAATTATCATTCAAAAAAATATTACCCCTTTTCCCCTCTACAAATAAACCAGCATTCAGCTTCTTGTTTGCAATCCTCTTTCCCTTCATAATCTTTTGTTTCACGGCTTGAGATGAGAGATGTACGTATAATATAGGATCAAGGTGGTTGTATTACACAATAGCCTTCTTAACGGAAAGAAACAGCTGCTTTCATCGATGATAGAGTTTTTTTTTTTAAAGGATCTGATCCGCCACTGCGACAAAAGTCTCGAAGGCAAATTCTTGAACTACCTTGAAGCTCTATCATAGCCGTATATTTCATTTTTAAAAAGGCCGTATTCAATATTTTCGTTTTATTTTCATGCGTCGTTCATCCTCAAATCAATGATTTCTCGAGTGAAACACACTGCGGACTTTGTAGAGCTTGCAGAACACTTCTACAAAATTTAAACGACACTCACTTGACAAAGGCTGTGGTAATGGCTGTGATTTCTGCGACCTCTTTGGTGATGAACAGGATATCCTCATCCGTATCTTGCCTACAGTTTGATACTGATTCAATTCATTGTCGGAAAGTTCGAACATCCATGTGGCCAACAGTTGATTGATCAGATATTAAGACTGCCAGGAAGATTCGGGTACATTGAATCCATTACCGAAGGTGTGGTCTTGCAAGCTATGTCATTTGATGGAGATGTTTTTATCTTATGTCCCGGTCATTACTCATTTCTATGAGCTCGCAGATACTAAATATAAATATAAATATAAATATCATAAGTGGGATAGTGGAGGCATTGACAGTAATTGGTGAAATTATCCTTAATCCGGATCGTCTTGAAACTTGAAGACTTCTTGCTTTAATACCATATGTAGTAGGTGATTCTTACGTGCTCAAGGCACCCTTTGGACGAAAGAACCTGAAATGATCCGCTTCAAGGATATGAAATCCATGGGAGCTCCGTTTCTATTTCAAGCTCACATTGTATAAGTTATCGGTCATACTGATTGTTTTGGCCACCAACATCCACCTCACGTCTTTCTTATGAACGCCTGTCTTCGATTCGTACAGAACGTGCGAAACATTTAAATCTGCAGCCCGGAGCACAAAAATGAAGGCAAGAGTTGACGCTTCAGCATTTGGCCGGATATCTCAATGAGTAACGTGATAGATATAAAAATTTAGACTTTTGTCTGTTCGTCTCAGTGTTGACATAGTGAAAATTCACTGCAAAAACGGTGAAAATATCGCGGAAACATTTCGTAAAGTTCGTACCACATTTGATCATCATCAAGCACGCCTTTTCGGACAACAGGCTAGTTATGTGAAGACTCCGACTCGACGTCGCCGTACTGTGTGCCCATTTCTGGACGATCACAATAATTGGATTTGATAAGCAACGACTTTGCACCGCATTTTGCATAAAGAACTTGACACTTGTTCCCTGAACAAGATCATGATTTTTCGCACAAAATTATTCTGAGTTATGAGGCTCCGACAGATTCGGCAACATTTTCTTGAAAATGATGTTGCCGTTTCAGTGAATGGATTGCATTGCTGAACAATGTTGGCTGACTTGTTTTTACCTGAAATTGATACTATGGACGGGGACGACATGCCTCACAGCTGGTGAAACAATGGCTCTATTACGTGTGACTTCTCGAAATGGAGACTTCAATTGGCCACCGAGGTTGTGCGATTTCCTGCCATTTCATCATGCATAGACTGAAAGCAAGAAATCTAAATTGTGCTGCAGAGACGTCGCATAGTGCATTAAAAAAAGCTGTTGCTGCTGTGGAGCGTAGTATTGGGGATGTGCGCATACGCTCTTGGTTTACAATATCCAGGTCGTCCAAGAATTGTAGACGCTTGAACATCCTGTGCATATCGTAATGGGCCGAGATCGAGCTTGCGTCAACGAGCAAAATTGCCGCATGTGGAGTGAAGAAAATCCACAAACTATTATTGAGACGCTGTTACATCCACAAGAAGTCACTGTCTGTTGTCTTTTATGGGATGGTGATGCCAATCAGAACCCAATCGAGGGCATTAATGTGGAGGAGATATGAATTTAATAAGACTGTGTAAACTAAGCGAGAAAAAAAAGCACACAAGTATCCTCTCCAGTAATAGTAATGGAGAGGCGAACAACTTAAGATATTCGAAATTAAAATATCAAAATTCTGCAAACGAATAATCGTTACACCTTCCCTGAACTTATCAACCGAATATCAACATTTCTGGCTGAGACTTGACTTTCAATGAGGCCTTGTTCATCTCAAAATGCATGAGCTTGCTATGAATTCCATTGACTCTCGACATTATTCGTACGTACATTTGGACTTTTCAAATTTCTAGTGAGCTGTTGCAGCCATGTGATACAGTCGATGTTCGTCCATTCAAATAGTGACCTAACTGGCAACGAGATGAAATTCGGAAGCCGATTTACTGTGAGATTTATGAGCATGCAATTTTAATCAAATTGGTAAATTCTACAAGGATATAGTCCACGTTCTGTTCCTAGTGCCTAGTACGTTAGAGGTTAGCATATGCATTGGCACATAATCATCTTGCAGGCCAAGCCAAAAATGTGTGCCATTCAGTGCCATTCAGTGCCATCCGCCGCAAGGATTACTGCAGCCTTGTTTCGTTTAATTCGTGGCAGGAAACACAAAAAGAAAAAAAAAAACATCATTCAGACACGCATTCTGAATTGAAATGGATTTCCCATGCGATGCACTGTGTTGGGGCTGGGTTCTCTACTCATCTTTACCGCACAAGCACCACACCTAACTACACAGAGGTACGTAGAGAATTCAAAAGTTGCACTCTAAAGGCGAAACAAGGTCTCTATCCGCTATACGAATACTATGCAACATGGATTATAAATAAATCAAAAAAATAAAAAATAAATAAAGCAAAAGAAGTAAGCCCGTCGTTTGCGGAAGCATGGGAGTTGGTGAAATTTATTTAGCACGCTATGCACTTAGCCATTCCCTATTGTTGGGGAAATCCTTTTTATATTTTCGTGCATTTGTTTCTTGTTCCACTTAAGTTGTTTTGGAATTTGTTTTATTTTTGTCTTCTTTTTACTTTGTTCGGTTTGTTTCCATTTTTTTTTTTTGGAAAATAAGTGCTGCTAAGTATGGTAAATGTGCACACAATGGATTTATATAATTACTATACCGAAGCCAGCAAACAATCGGAATAATCAAAGCGCACATGGTGTTGTGTGAATAGATATCCATTCTGTGGACTGCGATATGCCCAGCGGTTCTCCTCCATCTCAATCGGGAGTCAATTTCTGAGCTGTGAATTTTTAGGGCATCCGAGTAACATACTCCTAATTAGGTCAAGTGAAATTCACTCCAGCACCAGGAGGTGAATTGAATTGGTATTGCAAGAGTTAAGCTCGAGTGCTTTGCTTTGAGGTTTCTCAGTAGGAGAGCACACAAACAATCGATTCTTAACGAGCTTAGCTCAAGCTCCAACAAAGGCTTGATTATTGTTTTTCTGGTGGCTGAACATCGACTCTTGGAATTTAATTGGCTGCTCATAAGATGGATTGTCTGTTTTACAAAGTGACTTTCCACTTCGAACGTGACACACAAGTGTCGATACGAGTATAAAGTAAAACTCTTATTATCCTCCTACATACTCGTATATCACCCTTAAATCATCAGACTCAAAGAAATAAAAAGACACTCCGTATCTGTTACCCACACAGATTTCAGCTTCGTCCTTTGATATTTTCTCTCCCAAACAAAAAATTATGAATCGACTTCAAAAAGCATCTGTCTCGCCATTCGATGCTCCATCAATATCAAAAAGATTTTTTCTTTTTCGACGAAACGCTATTTAACGTTAGTCTGATTAAAAATATATATATACTCGTATAAAGCAAATACCTGAAGCTACAGAAGCTTATTTTGAGTATTTGTACTCGTAAATGCAAATATGCACTCTATTCATTTAAAAAGTAATAATCTAGCATTCAGATTCAGAAGGGGAATCAGTAATCGAAAATGAGACATGTTTGCCATTGCGGCATTAAAGGAATGAGGAGAATCTGCTTTTGACCAAATTACATTTCTGCCAGAATGCAGACGTTACATCGAAAATATGAAAACATATCAGAATGACGATGAAAACATTTTTTTTTTTTTTGTTCTTTGTAATGAGATGATGTATCTGCACGATTATCCGCTCTTGCCGCGAAAATATGTGTTTTAACGAAATGCTATTGAGTAATATGCCCGACTTATATATCACATTATTTATTTTAATTATTTTAATCCATGCAAGAGGAACACAAAGCCAAAATGAAACACAAAGTTTGTATACTTTGAAAGTTTACACTGGAACGCACTTGGAGGGAGGTCAGGGAATTACCTAAACTATATGTTCCGATAAGCTTGACGTCGTTTTATCTGAAAACAATAGAAAAAATTATTGACGTTCATATCAGAGAATGCTTAGAAAATAGTCTGCCTCTGCACCCATGTCAGTACGCCTAGCAGAAAGGCAAATCGACGGAAGCTCCTTCCGCTTGTCATAGAAGGTACTTTCGACAGCACTGGATATCACTCCATATCAAATAACTTGCTCCATAGAAACATCGATTAAGCTACCATCAACTGGGTCAAAGCGATGCTTGAAAGCCGAACGATTACTACTTCATCAGGGCCGACTTCAGTATCATTATCAGCCGTAAAGGGCTGTCCGCAGGGAAGTATATTATCGTCCTTCCTGTGGAGGAATAGGCTATAACACAATTGGTTATGTCGTTGACCTAGTCATCATCATTACTGCACGTAGCAGTCCTAGACTGCTGCACCAGAGAGAGTCTCTCCATAAACCCTAATAAGGCTGTCATAGTTCCTTTCACTAAAAGAAGAAACATAAACTTAGGTATAGTTTCACTTAACGATACTTTGCAAAATCAAATATCTGGTCGTAATCCTAGACAAAAGGCTCAACGGGAACTCTCACTTAAACAACAAAATAACTAAAGCAACCAACGCTTTGTGGATCTGTCGTCGGATCTATACAATGATAGTCAGGACCATCATAATATATGCTTCTATAGTACGGCGGACTAAAATCACGCAAAAAAAACCGAAATTTTCAAGCCCAACAGAGCATTTCCGGAACCTTCCGAAGCCTTCCGTACTAACCCCCCTACACTTATATATGAGCAATGCAGCACAGAAAGTCTGGTACAAATTAAAGAGTTAAATTTTAGCGAACACCCTGACCTAAGGATCCCACTCTCCGAAATACCGGAACATTAAGTTACAATAAAGGTTTCTCCACGTAGATTCCCAACAAAGAAGCTTGGGTTAGTAATAACCCACCAAACAACCATAATGGCATAAAGTGTTATACGGATGGTTCTAAAATGGACCAAACCTAAATATAACCATAGATATGGGCAAAAGTCCCAGTGTATTCCAGGTAGAATTCTACGCCATTCAAGTAAGTGTCAAACATATTTACATCTCTGGTATCATCTCTGGTTATGTACCAAGCTCCAGGAACAAAACCAAACTGTGGTGGGTTTCTGGTCATGAGGACATTGATGAGAATGAAAAGGCTGACGAACTGGCCAGAAAGGCTCTAGCGTAAGGTTTGCCAAGATCGGTTGTCATCACCAGCCTACCGACAACCTTTAAATTACAAGCATCCATCCAAAGTCATGTTCTTTTTGGTCCTAAAGAATCAAGCACGCTATTCCGCTCTGTTGAAGACACGGATTCGTTGCTTCCAGAATTGCCAAGATATCTTTGTTTTTACTAGACAGACGATCTGTTGTGAAGTTTCTCTAGTCTATATTAAGAAAGCAAGGCAAAGCCCCGTCATCGATCCTCTAGTCCTTGATGAATTACACATTTTTGATTACGGAGCAATCCAATGATCGTTATTGAAGTGAGCAATGACCTCATCGAACAACCTGATTTCCGGGGCTTTCTACCCCAATTGTATGTTATGTAGCACGAGAGAGTTCGCTTTGACGGCTTTATTCCTCCAGAAGCGTTCCTCTATCTAGATAGTAAAGGTCTGATCCAAGACAGATTGGCGGTGCCGCTAATCTTCCACGTTTGCTCGAACAGCTGCGGACAGGCGACTCAACTACGACAGAGACATCGCACATGGCAGTGCGGAGCGTCTCCGGTTCAGTAGGGTGGTAGGGAGTCGCGACAGGAGGGATGTTGCTCAGCAGCACCAGCAATTTTGGTGGCTTATTGAAGGGGATGATGCTTCGTCGTCGAACTCCTCCAGTGATATGTAGCTTCATGTGAAGCAAAGTGGGCCAGCCTAATTTTTTTTTCTTTTTTTTTTAGCCATGGCCGGCTTACATAGGTAGGATTAAGTTAGATTTTAAGAAAAAAAAAAAAAATATATATACAGTGGATTCCGCTTATTTGGGACATCGCTTTATCGGGACAGCCGCTTAATTAGGACAAATGAAGAAGAGCGGAAACAAAAAAGAGATGATTTTGTTCGTTTAGTGTGGACAGCAGCCGTTAATTCATATTCATTGCACATCTAACACACATTTTGACAAAAATATCGCCACATTGCTTGTCTGCTATGTCTCGAAAAAATTCCAGCAGCAAAAGCCACAACACCATCGTTTGCAGTAATAATAACGATGAAGATGAGAAAACAAATTGAGCCAATGCTTTTCAAGTAACGGTACTATCTCGTAGTGTTACGCTCCGTTTTACCTTTGCATAGGGGTGGGTAAAACGGTTTCTTGTTGTTTCAATTTGTTATTCGCTTTGATGTTTCTAGTTTTGTTGTGCTACGACGTGCCGTGCTTTTGGTTTCGTTTCAGAAAATGCCGAGATAAAATTAATAAGTCGCCTATCCGTGCCTACTGACCGAGAAGATTGTTGCATTTGGTTAAAATGTCCAGAAAAAGATTTAACATTAGCTGATAAAATAGCTTTGCTTGATAAATTAAAAAGCCAAGCCCCGAACACTTCCTATCGTGATCTGGAAAGGATCACTGATGTTCCTAAGTCTACAATAGCATGTGTCAAAAGCCAAGAAGTTAAACTGCGTGAGGAATGCGGAAAAGGGGAAAGAAAATCAAGAAAGCGGAAACGAGGAGGAAAGGACCCAGATGTTGATAAGGCACTAAACCAATGGTTTTCTATTGTAACTGGAAGAGGAGTTTGTGTTAGTTATTGAAAGCTAAGGCAGACGATCTTGCGGCAAAGTTAGGTCATGCCAATTTCAATGCTACGGATGGTTAGCTATTGCGATGGAAAACCAGACACGAGATCAAGTTTAAGAAAGCACATGGGGAGAAAGCTAGTGCAGATTCTTCCAGCGCAAATCACTGGAATTTGTGTAAGCTTCCAGAACTACTACAGATGTGGAGTCCAACATGAACTCACAGGTTCAAAAAAAAGCAATGGATCGTGTCATTGTGTTATGCTGCTCTAATATGTCGGGAAGCGATAAACGGAAGCTCTTAGTTATTGGAAAAGCCGTTAAACCTAGGTGCTTTAAAGGTCTTAGAATGGACTGTCTACCAGTACTATATTACGCCAATAAGAACGCGTGGATGACAGCCAACATTTTTACTAAATGGCTTTCCGATTGGGATGCGGAGTTGCAACTTACTTCAAGGAGAATTCTGCTACTCATTGACAATTCGGCTGCACATCCTCTTTCAGTCAATTTAAATATTAAAATAGAATTTCTTCCACCAAACACCACATCTTTGATACAACCATTGGACATGGGAATTATAAAAAACTTAAAGACTTTTTATTCGAGGAAGAAAATCTCTTGACAACATCTACAAATGCTAGAGAAGTTAGCGCAAAGGTGAATGTTCTACAGGCTATACAATTTGTTGCGGATAGTTGGAGACAAAAAAGCTGCTCGACAATTCAAAACTGCTTTTCTCACTGCGGTTTCAAAAATTCAAATCAAGAAATCATACAAAGATCCAACAAATATTGAAAGAAACTATCCACTGGAACGCGTTACAAACCATCAAGAGTTCTTATTCATTGATAACGACCTGCAATGCCACTGCGAATACGAGGATGTTGAGGATGACATTATAGAGGAAATTGCAAGAAAAAATAACTCAGAAGATCCTGGAAGTGATGTGGAGATTAATGAACCTGCTCCAGTTCCAGTTACCATTCGAGAGGCGAGGAAGTATTTACAATAATTGTAAAGTGAAGGCAGCCCCATTATCAGCATTAGAGGTTTGTGATGATTTTATAACATCACAAAGAACTCAAAATATTCGCTAGGCGACAGAACCAAATTCTTTGTGAGATAACCGTGTCCAGATGGTATATCTCCCCTTCTTCGTAAGAGGTGTTCTTCCACGCTGGCAGAACCACTGCGTAAGCTTTTTCATCAATCCTGCTCTTTAGGACACTCGGAGCAAATGGAAAACAGCATTTGTCAAGCCCGTCCCAAAAAAGGCGAATTTTCTTCTCCCTCCTCCTACAGATCCATTGCATTTAGGTCCCTTCTTTCCAAGGTCATGGAAACGCTGATAATTCAATATTTAATTCAAGTTGTCTTGGACGGTTTCAAGTCTGATACTCATAAAATAAATGCTGGTGTGCCCCAGGGCTCTGTTCTGTCTCCGACACTCTTTTAAATTGTCATCAATGATCTCTTGTCTGCTTCTTCTAATCAAAAACATTCCTTTGTTGCTGACAGTACTCTCTCCTTTCATAATCAATTGGGTAACTATCAACAGAGTAGGATTTAATGCTTCCAAAACACAATGCTGTCTGCTGTCGTTAAATCGAAATTCAAACATCCAGCCGTTATCCATGAATAGCACTTGCATCGTCGATACCGAAAAACTTTTCATTCTCGGTGTGTGTGTGTGTTAAAGACAACCTACGATGTCGCCAAAAATGCTGTGAAATGTCTAGGTTTCCTCAAGCGATATAAGAAATATCGCCCAGAATTGGAGCACAATGCCCACATCATCTGGATAGGATTCAAGGGACACCCTTGAACACCGACGTAATGTCTCCCGTCCGCCACTTCAAACACCCGTCTCGCTATTAACAGTCATAAGAGATCAGATGTCCCACCTTCGGACGTACTCTAAAATATCGTGATTCGGTTCCTAAGCCGTGCAACTCGCTTATGGAATGTCCTGCCGATCTCTGTATTTCCTGGTCGTTATAGCTTGCAAACATTTAAAAACAATGTACATCGGTACCTCTCTTTTCTTCCTCTGCTGTTTAAGTCAGCACTCAGATAATCAGTGGTACGAGTATGTTAGGTTAGGTAAGAGTGGCTGTTGGAAATACCAACCCACTTAGGTCTATTGGCCCATTGTGATGCCATGTGGATCTATGATCCTCTTACTACTGGAACCAGTTTGCTGAAGTCGCAGCTACTACAGCCTGTTAAAAATGTCAAGTGAAGCAGAATATCTAATGCCGCAGAGGGGGTGGACCGCAAGGCTCCTCTTGTGCATGGACATGCTGTTCTTTGGACTCTGCTTAGTTTAATGCGGTTGACTGCATTTTCCAAGGCCGTCCACCAGACAACCACCCCGTAAGTGGTTCCCAATGGTTTTGTAGCTTTATTGACTCTTTCTTGAATGTTAGGTTTCCAGTTTAGTTTCCTGTCAAAAATGAGATCCAGATATTTTGCTGTATCGGAGAAAACTAAACTGGTACCGTTTATTGAAGGAGGGTCTATGATTGGAATTTTATATTTCCTAGAAAAGAGGACAAATCAGTTTTATGGGGGTTTATTCCCAATCCACAGCGATCTGCCCAGCGGGTTAATCTGTTCAGATTTACTTGGAGGAGTTATTTAATGGTATTTAGATGTTTTTTCTGAGACGGCTATGGCAACGTCATCCGCATAGGCAATCACTCTGTTACCACGCGCTTCCAGGTATATCAGTAGTTCGTTAACTACTAAGTTCCAGAGAAGGGGAGAGAGGACACCGCCTTGCGGCGTACCTCTACTGAAATATCTTTTAGCAGAAGTATCACCCAGTTTGGAGTTGATTATCCTGCTTTTTAGCATTAGACTGATCAACTCCCCAAGTAAGTCGTCTACCTGCAGAGTTGACAGCGCAGTCGTGATTGCGGATGTGTTGACGTTGTTAAAGGCGCTCTAGGAAGCAACCATTGTGGACTCTTTATATTGTAGGGATAGTTCGATGTGGCTAGTCAGAGAGCGCAAAGCCGTTGACAGAAGGCTTGGATCAACTTTAGCTCGAATATGGATATCAATCAGTCGTTCTAGAGTTTTCAGAAGGAACGATGATAGACTTATAGGTCTGAGGTCCTTTGGGACTACATGAGAACATTTTCCGGGCTTTGGGAATGAATACTACATTGACTTCTCTCCGTATCAGTGGAATGTAGATAAGTTATACATTGAAAATACTAAATAAAATGTGAGCAAGAATGCCCACTACATTCAGTGCTACGGGTATTTATTTAAGGGGTGAGACTAAAAATATCATCATCTCCACATGAGCTTGAGTTTTTGAGAGAGCTAAACACTAAAGGACACATGTTATATTGTTGGCTGAAAAAAAGTCTTTCGGTCACGGCTGGTATTGAACCCCGAACCATCCGATTGGGAAGTGAATACACTACCACTTGAGCCACAGCCACCCACATTGTTAAAGACGAAACTACTACAATATTTATAACATTATCGTTAGATAACTAAGACCTAGCGCAAAGGTTACATTAAGTAGAAAACTCCGAATTAGGAAAAAAAAAATCGTTATTACGCAGTACAATAGGCTTATATAAAGGGTCCGCCATCTAACGTGGATGGCCTCGGCTGGCCATGCAGTAGCCTACACGATCGGTCCAATTTTTAAGCACATTATTGATTGTGTGCAGCTGTATTTCACCAATGGCTTCACGAATATTGTCCTTTAAAGCGTCAATTGTCTCTGGCTTGTCGGCGTAACACTTATCTTTTACGGCACCCCACAAATAATAGTCCAACGGTGTCAAATCGCAGCTCCGAGGTGGCCAAACGACATCAGCTCTGCAGCTGATAATGCGATCTTCAAAAACAGGGCGCAAAACATCGAGTGTAGCTTCGGCTGTGTGGCACGTATTCATTCAAAATGGCCCGATAACGATCGCCATTGACTGTAACGGCCACTCCTTGCTCATTTTCGAAGAAAAATGGCCCAATTATGCCTCTGGACCAAAATCCGCACCAAACAGTGACTCGTCTTGGGTGTATCGGCTTTTCAATGTATGCGTGCGGGTTTTCTGTGCCCCAAATGCGACAATTTTGCTTGTTTACATACCCGACAAAAACCAAATTGAGCTTCATATGAAAAGATGATTTTTTTGGCAAAATCGGCATCTTCTCTAAGTCGATCGCAGGCCCACGTTCCCAGCGTTGTTCAAGCGTATACACAACCATATTCGTTCAGCGGAAGGATAAAACTAATTATCTGTCAAATCAGACATGAGCTAAGTGTTACCATTCACTTATGTTACCCAGTGCACTTCTTATTTTAGAATGGTAGAATCTGTTCCAAATTATTGTAAGCACATTCACCTCTTGTCAAAAAGGACAACTGACTGTATCCTACTATTTTATACAAGTATCTTCATCTTAACAAACAACAACCTTTCTAATGTTTATTTCAATTTGATATAAGTTCTTGAATTGCAGAAGTGTCAATTGTTCGATTTGTCAATGCTTCTGCGACTTTCCATTAAAGAAAAAGGAATTTCTCTAAGCTCGAGGGTAGCTGTTTTAAGGGGTTACTCACCTTCTCAACTTTAAAAAAATACATTTTTTTTTTCGTTAATATTATTCTTTATACTTTTAAGAATATTTTGCATTTTGAATTTTTGAAAAATTCGCATCCGTTCGAAAGATATTCTAATAAATGTGAGCGCTAGACAGGTATACGCAGTCGTTAGACGGGAGCCCCATGTATTCTCCGCCCTCTTGACCCTTAGCAGCTGTCTAACGACCCAATTCAGGTAGAAAAATATTTTGTCGTTCATTCCACTGTGGTTTCTTAGAGAGTACAGTATTGAAATTGTGATCCTCGTGATATTTTAATACGGCAAAATGTTGAAACGTCGAAGTAGTTTTTTTTCCACGCGCAAAACTTTAACCGTGTTTTTCTCTAAACACTTTTTTCCAACCTTGTCGCTGTGATATCTCGAACAGTTTTTAATATTTTTTGATGCTTCCTTTTTTAAAATGTTCAAAAAACAATTCTCTATAGTCTGTCGAGCCATTTTTTTGATTTTCCGTTAAATAATATTTTTTCTAACAATAGAAGGGCAAAATTGTGGCGCAAAAACTCAAGTTTTTGTAAAACCGCCATAATTTCTGTAAAAAAAAAAATGGCTCGACAGACTATAACGACAGTATTACTTTACAAGATGCATTTGGTTTTTTTTAGATCCATTGAGTTCCGGTGGAGATATCACAGCGACAGTGAGACGCCGTTTCTTGGAGACCTAATTATTAAATTTAAAAAAAGGGCACTATTGATAAAAAAAAAATCTATGGACTGTATTTTAGAGTTTAAGAATAAATAAACTATATGCACTTTACTTTTTTTATTTATCTTTATGGGAACCCTATTAAAAAAAATCCTGAAATTTCACTATTTTTCCGCGCTGAGAAGGTACAGTGGCGAGCAAAACCGGTCGAATAAATGAAAAAATTCAGGAAATCTTTCATAACATATTTATTTATAGTCTTACTAGGATTTCTTTTGATTTATTTTATTCGTTGGTGTTTACAGAACAGTAATAAAAACAAAAAAAATTTTCATTTAATTAACAAAAAATACAAAAAAATAAAAAAGTCTACTACCTCTATTCGTCCACTTTTGCACGTTTTGGGTTACCCTAATGTATTGCTATTCTTTAGTATTTTGTCCAGAGCCCTTTGTTTTTAATAACACTATTCACTCTTTTTGGCATGCTTTCTACAAATTTTTCAATATTAGAGTGAGGAGAAGACTTTGCCATACAGCCTGTACTCTAGACCATAGTTCATTGAGATTGCTCGGTGCTTCCTCGTACTGCGACAGTCTTTTTTTCACGAACGCCCACAAATTTTCGATGGGGTTTAAATCGGGCCTTTGTGCCGGCCAAAGCATTTTGGCTGTGTGTTTGGGGTCCCCATCTTGCTGAAACACCATTTCATCAATTGGATACGTTGCTTCATCCAAGAATTCTGGCAGATTTGTCCGTAAGATATCAAGATAGTCTTCTTTTTTCATAATGCCCATGATTCTTACCATTGGACCTATATGCCACCAAGTGAAACATCCCCACACCATTAAACTACCACCTGCGTGTTTCATAGTTTGTTTAACTTGATGTTTTTGAATGCTGTCTTGTGGGCGATGCCAAAAGTATTCTTTCCCATCTGACTGAAAACGGTTATTTTTTGTTTCATCGGACCAGACTACACGTTTCCAATCATCTATTGTCCAAGATTTGTGTTCCTTGCAAAACTTCAACCGAGCCTTAATATTTTTGTCAGACAACGCGGGTTTTTTCTTTTTGATTGCTGACATCAGGCCGATTCTGCGAAGTGCTCTTCTAGCCGTCCACTCGCTAACGTTTTTATTTAATGCTTTTGCGGCCTCTTTTGGTGTCTTAGTCTGTTTGGATAACATCATACGTTCAATAAGACGTGCATCTCCATCTGATAACAGCCGTGGACGACGATGCGTGAAGTGCGCTAAGAACCACAGTTCCGAGGAGTGTCCTCTGGGTGTTGACGGAGCATCCGATAGATCGAAGCTCTCGTGCGTGTTATGTGGAAACATGGGACACACCGCAAACTATCGGGGTTGTCCTAAGTTCGCGGACATTAAGAAAGCAAAACTGGCTCGGCAGCAGAAGGTGGAGGTCAAATGTTCACCTCTTAGATTTCAAACACCAGCCGTCACGTCCCAAATTTCCTACGCCCAAATGGCGTCAGGTAGGGGGGCTACGGTACAGCAAGCGACTGTTGCTTCTCCGGCGCCAATGCCGAGAACAACGGAAGCTGCACCTAACATGCTAGCCATCTTGCTCGCAATCCAAGGGCAGATGGCTCAGCTGCAGCAGCAGGTGCAAGAACAGGCCAAGCGGGTGGACCAGATTTACGCGCTGCTGCCGGGCCTAACGCAACACATGTCGTAATGGGTACGCACATGGTGGAGCAAACTTTGAAGGTCCTTGCGGTGAATGTTAATTCACTGATTAGGATCGAACGAAGAGCCGCGATGTTTAAATTGCTACAAGACCAAACTCCTGATGTGCTTTTCGCTAGCGAAACCAAGCTAACCGATAAGCACAAACTGGAGTACAATAATTATATTGTTAGAAGAAGAAACCGGCCCAGATCCAAACGTGGAGGTGGTGTCGCGATCTTCATTAAAGAAGGTATAAAATTTCACAGAGTGTACAAGGGAGTGTTGCGCAGGTTCCGGGTGTTGGAGGCAGTTGTCATTTACATCCCGCTTCGCAGTGGAAAGCGGCTGTACTTGGCCTCTGTTTATGCACCTGAGGCTTCACAATCCGCCCTATTTATTACAGAGCTCGACACGCTTTTTCGACTTCTGAGGCTGGAATCGGGGGAGAATTATTTTATAATCGGCGGGGATTTCAACGCTAGACACAGAGATTGGGGAAATAATTTGCCAAATACTAGAGGGAACCTACTACTCGATTGGTGGGGTCAGCACGATGTCATGTACAGACTCGGTCTTAAAGCGACGGATAACCCGTTGTTTCCCAGAGGCGGGTCTTATTTGGATCTACTGCTGTACGACGAACGTATACGACTGACAGGTACGAATTTACAAACGCTAAACTGTCTGCGCACATTCGTGTATGACAGCGACCATTGCGGTTTTAGCACCGAAATTACAGTTCCCAACGAAATTGCGGAATTGGAGGAGTTTGTCCAAAGATATTCTTACAACTACAGTAAGACTCGATGGACGCGCTTCTCCGCAACCTTGAACAGAGCGCTCTCCTCGAACACGCTCCACCCACCGTCCAATAGGAATTTGTCAAACGAGGAGATCGACAATTACCTAAAACAGATGGACGAGACAATTAAACAAACTATGGACACTACAATACCGCGGTATCGATGTACAACTAACGAAGACCTGTTCCGCAATCCTACTATTGACGCACTGCACCGACAGAAAAGTAGACTTCTGTCAAGACTCAAAAACTTGTACAGACAGTTAACTGACAGACAAGATCCGGAGATTAGGACGCTGAAGTCGTCGATTAAAAATGTGCAAAAGTTAATAAAAGAAAATTACAGAATTGCTGTAAGCTCATATTGGAACAACAAGGTTCGGGCTGTAAACACCAGCAACCCGAACATGTTTTCGCAAATCAATAAACTATTTCGGAGAAAAAAAACAAAACGACCTTCAGTGTCTTAAAATAGCCCGGACAACAGAAAACGAACGGTTACTGACAATAGCAGGCATTGATCCAAATGAGGCCGCTGATGATGACGCCTTCTTTGTGATCGAGGATCCGCAGGAGAAGGTTGAGACCATAGGGGCGACTTTCCAGGAAGTATACAAGGCCATTGATATCATTGGCCCTAATTATGATCTGGACAGTCGCGTCTTGGGGCACGACTTCTGCATTCGAAATGAAATAGGGAACTGGCGATCCGAGGGTTCTGGTTTCACCCGTTTCACCGACGAAAATACGGCCAATAATGTCATTGCCAGAGAGGGTGACCTACCCCCGTTCATTTCGAAGGAAGAACTCCATGAGATCTTCGACACAATCAGGGCTAAGAAATCAGTGGGGACCGATGGTATTCCGAACATCGTGCTTCGACATCTTCCTCTAGAAGCGGTGGACATTTACACCACCCTGTTTAATAATGCAATGAATAATGCACATTATCCAGCGCATTGGAAAACGGCGGTGGTTCAACCTATCCCCAAAAAGGGGAAGGATATATCCAAGCCGGCGAATCTCCGATCGATAAGTCTCCTTCCGAATATCAGTAAGGTTTTTGAAAAGGTAATCAATAGAGCTCTGTCTAGGTGGGCTGAGGACAAACATATAGTTCCGGATAATCAATTCGGTTTTAAGGCGGGACATGATATCTCACATGCCGCGTCTAAACTGGTTTCTGATATCCAATGGAACAAAGGCAAGAAGCAGTGCACTGGTGCCTGCCTTGTTGACTTGGAGAAGGCCTTCGACATCGTATGGTTAGAGGATCTTTTCTATAAGCTGACTAGGCTGGGGATCAGCAAATCTCTCTTGTACATTCTTTATAATATGCTAACCAACAGACAGTTCATCGTGAAAAATGGTGATGTGACTTCTGTTGGAATATTTCAAATTAAAAATGGTCTTCAGCCGATCCTATTCAACATTTATAAAAGCGACTTGATAGGTTCACTTCCCCATACTATTGCGTACGCAGACGATTTGGTAGCGTACAGAACAGGTCCAAAAATCGAGGTCATTAATACTCTCTTGCAGCGTGACTTCGATAAGATAAGACGATTTTGCGATGACTGGAAGTTGAAAATCAACTTTCAGAAGTCGGAAACCATTCTCCTTAGGACGCCGTTGTCTGGAGCCTCTAGGGATACCAGAAAAAATTGGCGAAAGTTCTCAATCATTGGACAGCCCGGACAGTCTCTTGCCTGTCGAAATGTAGTCAGATACCTTGGGATCTGGCTGGATCAGTTTCTGTATTTTGGCAAAAATGTAGATGCTGCTCTGGCCAGAGCTAGAGGTGCTTTTGCCCTTACAAAGAGACTGTTTTATAGCAGCCAACTCGATGTGAGGGTAAAGGTAATCTGCTACATGGCCCTTATTAGGCCCATGCTGGTATTTGGTTGTCCCGTGTGGTTCAATGTACGAGCAAGCTTAATGGAAAAGATTCGGGTGTTTGAGAGGGCTTGCCTTAGGGCTTGTCTTCGCTTGTACAGAACACCAGAGTCGGAGTACAAGAAATTTTATCCTAATGAAGTCCTTTACAATAGGGCGAACCTAATACGAGTGGACAACTTCGTAATTAAGCTGACTCGAAGGCACATTGCAAGAGCAATGACCTCGATGAATAACCTGATATCTGGGGCTTACTACCCCAATTATCTTTACCACGAGAGTGTGCGATCTGACGGCTTCGTTCCACCGGAAGCATTCCTCTACCTAGATCAGAAAGGGTTGATCCAGGATATATCAGCGGTCCCGTTAATTTTCCATGTCGCTCGGACAGCTGGGGACAGGCGACTCAACTACAACAGAGACGTCGCACATGGCAGTGTGGATCGACTCAGGTTCAGTAGGGCGGTGGGGAACCGCGATAAGAGGGATGTCGTTCGGCAGCACCAGCATTTCTGGTGGTTGAATGATGGAGAAGATGTTTCGTCGTCGTTTCCGTCAATTACGGACCAGCCTCACTAATGAGGCAGAGCTGACCAATTTATTTGCTCTGTAAATAGCGGTGGCCAGCTTACATGGGTTTAGGTTAGCATTTAAGAAACATATACATATATCAGTGTATACAAAGGTGTATACTGATATATGTATATGATTGTGTATAACGTCTATGTGTGTTTATGTGTGTATTGTGCATTTAGGTTAGGTAGGCTAAGGTTTATTTTAAGTTAGATACTAAGTTTTTATAAAAAATAAAAAAATGTCCTTACGCTAAGTTTTTGTAAACAAATTTTTTCTTAGCCTTAAGTATAGAAAATAAGTATTTATAAATAAAATGTAACTGCAGTCGAAAGACATAGATATAAGTATTCAGAGTAGCTTAGAGTGCCTGTGTGGGGCCAGTAAGTTAGTATAAGATTGTTAAGTAATTGTAAGCTAGCATTTAAGCATTTTTTGTTAGTATGTAAGAGTTATTGATTAGAAAATAAAATGCGTTTAAAACTAAAAAAAAAACTAAACTAGACTTTTTTGATTTTTTGTATTTTTTGTTAATTGAATGAATTTTTGTTTTGTTTTTATTACTGTTCTGTAAACACCAACGAATAAAATAAATCAAAAGAAATCCTAGTAGGACTATAAATAAATATGTTATGAAAGATTTCCTGAATTTTTTCGTTTTTCGACCGGTTTTGCTGGCCACTGTATGTAACCCCTTAAGGTCCTCCGAATTCCTTGTAAGATAACTACGAACATTTCACTTCTTATCAGACCATTTTAATTTTATGAGAAAATCCAGGACACTACTGCCATATTGACAAGTGTTGACTTTTAAAAACTCGTTACAATGCCATTTCCAGCCCAGAGGGAACACTTCACCTATTAAGTCATTTATCTAACACACGAAAGTCGAGTCGATAGTTTATTAGAATTTTTCTTTTATTTCCATTGATTGCAATTAACAAATAACATCAAATATATCCATCGCCATCTATTCTGTTTACGGAATCCGTATGGAGAGTATTAACATTTCGCTCAATATATGTATTGTAGCATACAATACTCATACAGGAGTACAGGAGTACAGGAGGCGCCGCAACAGCATAAAATCAGAGCAAAATTTATTGCCCAAAAGCTACTAATTCCGGATACTCCTACATATGTATGTATTTGTACATCTATGTACGTATCCTGATTAATTTCAAATCCCTTGATACACAAATTTACAAATATAACAAACACGTATGTTTCGTGTATACCCATTCGGGGTGTACTCATCTACAATACTGTCAGCTGTACTCGTTTATATTCGTTTCGTGCCATATATCCTGTGCTGTATACGCATGCATCATCAATACAAGAAATGTCAATAAATAAATCGCCTAATATCAGAGAATGCGTGCTTGAGAATACATTTGGTCAAAACCGTAACGACAATTCCCTTTCGACTTATTTGCTTATGCCTTATGCCTTATGCCTTATGCCGGATCCATCCATCCTTTATCCTCATCCGAGGAAAATCTCGGTTAAGGTTTAGAGGGCTCTCCTTTGCCGTTTGTTTTATGAACGTCTTCTTTGTGAAACACCCAAAGCCTCAACGAACCTAAAATCTTCAATACACTCATGAGAAAATAACTATAAATATATATATATATGTATATGTGTGTGTGTGTGAAAATATACAATCATACTTAAATGTACTCGTACACATGTACTCGTATCTTTGCCGATAAGGAACCCAGCAAAGATAAACGACCAAAATTAATGAGGACCAATGGATTGTAATTCACCCTTGTGGAGAAGAGCGAGAAACAAGAAACACCACCAACGTTAGAAGTTTTACCAACCATGCGAGTACTCGTAGACCGAGTGGGCTAGAGTGGGCTGATGGTGGGGTGGTGGAACAAGTTATATTTCTTTTCTTCTTTTATTAGTCAAAAGGGTAAGTAGTTAAGTTATTTCTTCATTTCTACAATTCTTCATGTTCCACATACATATATCCAACTTACTTACTTCTGTTTAAATTTGAAGTAAAATTCCTTCATACGAGAGTCTACCAGTCTACCACCAATCCAACTACAATAAAATGAAGTACGAGTATTTGAGTATCTAGACTTGATTAAGGGATTAGTAGAAAAACAAAACACAATGACAGGCAAACTTTACATAAAGGAATTGATTTTTTGTTGGTTTTACGTCTGCGGTATTTATATGTTACGTCCATGGGAGTTATTTATACTCGTAAATCACGTTACACGTATCCGAAATTACTTCGTACCATATCAGCTTTCCTTGTTCTCTGCTTTGTTTTTTTTTTTTTTTTTTTTTTTTTTTTTTTATGTCATCGAAAGCAGCTGCCTCTGATTGTTTTGTTTTTGAATAATTTTCCATTATTTTAAGCCTTGAGATGCCTATTTTTTTTATCCCAATGACAACTGACTGTATGTGTGTATGTGCTTGTACCTCACATTTCTAATTTTGGTTGTCATAAAAATATGCTGTCAGCTCATGAAAACTTCTAAACGGCCGTCAAAACGGCTGCACATGTTTGAAAAGTTGAATGGCATTTCGCCGGCAATATGCCGAGAAGTTCTTTTACGAGCAGCTTGTAACAAGGGGCACAACACAAGGGCTGTGTGTTTCCTTAATATTTATTCACTTTGACTCCGTAACACGTAAACAAATTCACAAAGATTGATTAGCATCCGTTTGCTAAGATTGTGGTAATTTTCAAAAGGTTGTGATCCTTTGATGAGATGCATCTCTTCAAGTACTTTTTTTTTTTTAATTATTGTACTTCAATGATCAAATTGTATGATGACATCCTCTTAGAGGTTGAACTCACTGAGAACTCTAGCTAGTTTAAGGACTAGGTTGTTATCCGAGTAAAATGATACCGAGTACCGAACGAAAACGGTGCCGGTATAGGCTGAACAGTAGCCAGGGTGTTTTTTTCTTCTTAGAATCATCTTACAGGTTCATTAAGAGTCTTTTAACCCAAGGTAGTGACAATCGTGAAGGTATATACGATATTGAGTTACAGCCCTATTGTACCAATAACGTCCCCCGACGGCCACTAAGCTACCATCTCCTGCAAACTATTTGAGTGGTACAAAAGATATATTACACATCATAAGCGATTTTTTTCACCGTCAAATCTGATGAACCTGACGTCGTATGTCTGATGAATGGAATCTCAGCAACATTTACCCGATCCACAAGAAACACAGATCTTTTCTGTCATGGAGAATCCTGAATGCCCTTTCAAGATCGGTAAGGACTCAACCAAGACCTTTGTTTTTCTTTATTTCCTTTGGCAACAAAGGACTGAAGCATGGACTCATCGGTCGTTTCGAGAGAAAAATTCTTCTTTGGAGGAGGAGATTCTAAGACAAACTATATGAGCTGTACGGCGACATTGATCTTGACAGAAGACTGGAGGACAAGACGAGAGAATGCTCCAGTCCGGGGGTACAACGCAGTAAAAACTATATGCACTGTACGATGACATTGATCTAGTCAGAAAACTACGCATGAGATATAGAGGGAATGGACACCCATGCTCCGGTTCGCAGAATTTTCAAATCGAACTTGAAAGGACAACGTAGCAGAGGCATACCTCTTCTTAGTTGACACGGACAACTAAGAAGTGTACTTTGACTGAGCTAGAATTCGCAGAGCGAGTTCAGGTGGCGTAAAGACACCACCAATCCGGTGAATCTTCACTCAATAGGTCTCTTTCGCAATATAAGGAAACTAGCTATTCGAAAAGTGATCCATAGAGCCCGGACCTAGTGTGTTGTGTTCCTGAAAATCGGGGCATGATATCTTACGTTTCTGCCTCCTAACTGGTTGGTGATATTCGATGGAGCAAGAGCAAAAGGTGGCCGTGGTGTAGTGGTACTAGCAATCGCTTCTCACTCGGTGGGGTCAAGGTTCGAATACTGCCCATGACAAGTCTTTCAAGTTTTTCACAAAAAAAAAATACTGTGAATTATACCTCGAATATCACTCTGAGTGAAGAAAAAACTCTCCGTCCTATTCGGCGGACTCCCACCCCCTGGAGAGCGAATATCGAAACTAAACACACCTGAGTTTCAAACCACTACAAAACAATTTTCCTTTCTCCTCCTTCTACCTTTCCGCCCGGCGCCCTGGCAACAGTAAAAGGGTATCTAACCACTTAGGGGCGCGTAAATTATAAAAAGAAAAAAGACACGGCCGAATGCCTGCCTGATTAGTTAGAGGCACTATTCTACAAGGCGAAAAGGTTAAGCATACGAAAACCACTGCTGGCTTTGTAACTTCTGCTGGAATATTTAAAATTAAATTCGCCGATCTTATTCAGTATCCGCACAAGCAATCTTGTGAGCTCATACTGATACACAGATCAGATACAGATCCGATCTAAAGATCGAGGTCATTCATAAACTCTTGCATTGTGACTTCGATAAGATTAAGCAATATTGCGATGATTTAATTTTGGTGGGGGCGAAAGCCCCCATTTATTCGGCTTAATACAAGCTATAACTTAAAAAATAAACTTAAACTAAAACTTAAAACTAAGGTTGGTTGGAGTGGTGAAGGAGAACAGATTTGAGGTAGGAAGTGGTGCGGTGAAAGTCAAAGACGGTAGGGTTTGAGTTGATTTGACGTAGCATACGGGAGATTGGTTCGTTCGCGCCATAGGAGGTGTGGTGGGTTGGTAGATAGAAGAGTCGAGGGGTACGTAGATTACGAGGGTTAGTGTTGAGGAAAATGGAGTTGTGAAAGGACGCGCATTCAACGTGACCTGAAAGGAGTCGATGAATGAAGAGAAAGTCTGCTGCATCTCTGCGATCTTCGAGGGTGTTTAAGTTGATAAGGTTGAGACGATTTTGATAGGGGGGCAGATTAAAAGGATCGTCCCAGGGCATACCTCGAAGAGCAAATCGAAGAAAACGACGCTGAATGCTTTCAATTCTCGAGATATGAACACGATGATATGGGGACCATACTTGACTGGCGTACTCTAGGAGGGGGCGAACAAAGGTAATATAGAGGGACCTGGTCACGTATGGGTTGGTGAATTCTTTGGACCACCGTTTTACAAAACCTAGTGCAGAGTTGGCTTTGAGGATTATCTCATCCATATGTAAACGGAAGTTGAGCTCGCTGTCACACAAAATACCGAGGTCGCGAAGAGACTGTACAGAGGAGATAGGTTGGTTATGGAGAAGATAGAGTCGGGGAGGAGATTGGTTCCGCTTATGTGAGAAGGTGATGGATTGGCATTTGGCGATGTTAAGTTCCAAAGAATTTTTGAGGCACCAGATCGAGAAACTATCAAGATCTTGTTGAAGGAGGAAAGAGTCATGGGGAGAGGAAATGGTTTTGAAAAATTTGGTATCGTCGGCGTAAAGGGAGACAGACGAGTGTTTGATGATCATATCGAGATCATTTATGGTTAATATAAAAAGAAGGGGACCGAGATGGCTGCCTTGTGGAACTCCAGAGGTGGCCAAAAATGGAGCGGACTGGGCTGACCTAAAACGAACACTGTAAAAACGGTTTTCGAGGTAAGAGGATATCCATTTTAACAATATGGGTTCAAAGCCGAGGGCAGACAATTTAAAGATAATTAACCGATGAGAGATTTTATCGAAGGCTTTGCTAAAATCGGTTGCAACTACATCGACTTCATTGCCATTCTCTAGGGCAGAGAGGGCAAAGGATACGAATTCAACGAGATTTGTGGTGGTTGACCTACCCTTTAAGAAAGCCATGTTGTCTAGGGGAAATAAGTGATTTGCATTGGAAGCTTAGAGCTTCATACAAAATACTTTCGAAGAGTTTGGGTATATGGGAGAGTTTAGCGATGGGACGATAGTTGGTTATTTCATTCTTTGATCCTTTCTTGTGGATCGGGGTTATGAAGGAGGTTTTCCAAACCTGAGGAAATTCTCCTTGTGAAAGGGATAGACGGAAGAGATTAGAAAGGTCAAGGGAAAGAGAGGAAGAACATTTTTTAAGAAATATGGCAGTGAGATCATCTGGGCCGGGTGTGAATTCGTCATTGAGTTGGTGTAATTTATGTTCGATATGAGACGGATCAAAAATATGAGAGAGAAGTGGGCCATTAGAGAAGTTCAGTAGGTAACTAAAATAGGATGGATCTGGTACAAAGGAGTCGTTGGTGAAGGATTGTTTAAAAAATGTGGCAAATAGGTTGGCAATGGTGAGTGGATCGGTTGATGACCTGTTGTTGAAAGAAAGGGAAGGAGGGTAACCATCGGACTTTCTTTTGTAGTTAACAAATTGGAAAAAGGACTTAGGGTGGTTTATAAGGTTGACTTGCGCATTGTTAAGGTAGCGCTGGTAAAGGGAATCGTAAAGTTCGGTGAAATGAAGATAAGCACCAAGATAGTTGGAATAGTCGGTAAAGGATCTGGTACGCAGGAAAACAGCCCATAACTTATTTCTCTTATTTCGTAAGGAACGAAGCTTGCGATTATACCAGGGAGGACTAGTAGATGATGTTTTAAGGCGGGAAAACGGAACGTAAAGGGAAAAAGAATTAAATATTTCTTTATAAAAAATGGATAAGGCATCATTAATACTTAAGTTGTGAAAGTGAAAGAGGGATCTGCTGAGATATTCACTGATTTTGTGAAAGTTTGCTTTATGAAAGTCGTGGGATGAGAGAGTTGTGGGGGGAGTGGACTGGAATGAAGAGTTATGAAAAAATGAAAGTAGAAGGGGGGGATGGTAGTTATCGATTGTTGAGAGAGATAGGGGACAAAGTGAGACTGAGGATTTAATTGGATCTGTTGTGAAAATAAGGTCTAATTGCCTGCCCATAAAATTGGATATACCACTGACTTGGCATAGACTTGAGTTTGTTAAGCGATCTAAGAAGAGACATTCCTTAGCTGAGATGGCATTTGAAGCGATGAAAAACGATTGATCATCTGATGGAGTCCACTGTAGCTGAGGAAGATTAAAGTCGCCGAAAATAAGGATATCATCAGTAGGGTCTGACAGGTCAATTAAATGATCGATCGCATCAATAACAAATTGGTAAGATTCGATAGGTTGAGCTGGTAGGATGTAGCAACATATAACGTAAAGGGACTTGAGAGGCAGTGATATTTTTATTGCGACAAAATCGGCTTTAGAGGATGAAGAAATTGTAATGGGGGAAGAGTTAAGGCTGTTGTCCATCGCCAGTAGGACGCCTCGACAGGGGGAATCTTTATTTGTGCGGGTAGGATCGTCGTCGCGGAAAACATTAAAAGTAGGAGGGAACAATTCCTGGTTCTTTATGTCGGGAATCAAATTGGTTTCGGTCAAGGCGTAAATATCAAAGGGAAGAGCATGCGATTGACGTAGGACAGCATTGGTTTTAGAGCGAAGACCTCTTACATTCTGGTAGTAAAATGTAAGAGGGATGTTGTGGGGTGGAGGTGTGAGGCAGGATGGTTTAAGCGCTGGCAAGGGAGGCACGTTATGGACGAAAAAATTTGTCGTGGTCGGCTCGGCTTCGCTGTAGGTGTGATACTCGTTTAGAGTGAACATAGTTGCCGAATGCAGCAAGGTCGTCTGCTACTTTCTGAGGGGACATGTTAAATATCTCGTGGTACCTGACATAAAGGTTCCTGAGACTGATAGGGTCGGTAGGGAGGCCTTCCTGCTGGATGGAAACCATGATGCTGGTTTTGGTTTTCCCTTCGTAGCAGACCGAGTCAGATTTGTCATGTAAATAGGCAAGAAAGAGACGAATGTTTTCGTATATCTTTCGTTCTCTGAGCCTAGAGAGAGCATATCGACTTTCTGTAGTGCCATTGGTTTGCTGTGTTAGTTTAACAGTCAACTCTATAAGTTGACGATCAACTTTCAGAAGTCGGTGATCCGACTTTGCTTTTCAAACCAGCCTTCCCTATGGTAAAGGCAGAAGGCTGTTTCTTAGGTAATGCTCTACATAGCCCTAATCTGTCTTATGCTGATATTTCGATGTTCTGTATGGTTCTACTCAATTACACAGAACACCAGGGTCCGAATACATAGAATTCTATCCTGAGGAGGATTTGTACAACATTGGCTATCGCCAGATGTCGCTTCTTGATAATCTCGGTCGATCGCACCGTTGATGGACAGACCACTCATCTACGATAGAGAAGTCGCATTTGACAGCACGGAGCGTTTCCGGTTCAGTGGGGTAGTAAGCGGTCGTCACATTAGAGATATTGCTCGGTGGCAGCTTATTTCGCATCGTAGAAAAAGTCTCATCATCTGGTGTCCAAATAATTCAGGCAATGGTATGGTACAAAGCTGAGTGTGGTAGGAGAAGGAATGTATCTCTGGTAAGTTGCTTATTTCCTTTTTCCTCATTTTGCCCTGAGGTTGGACAATTTAAATAAGTGACTCCACAATAAAAGTACTAAACTACATCGAACACACTTATGGTCACTCGTAAGCAGTTCATCATGTATTCACGTTGTCATCAGTTACCTCTGGCAGTCACAAAATAGACGAAGATATCAAATTTTATTGATTCAAATCGATTGGATCAACTTTTTCAACTCTTTTAACTCACAGACATGTACGAGTAGGTATCTGTATATATTGTACTCGTACATACAGACTTTACTTCTATCCTTTATCGAATCTTTATTAATCGCCGTAAGATACCTTCATATATCCTTCTACGAGTATACTTCCTTCCTGTCAAATTTTTAGTTTGAAACTTTTACAATTTTGCCTCAGAAATGACAGCTCTGTAATTTGGCATTTATAACAGAGTTTCAAAGTAGAAAGAGTGCCGGTAAAATACTCATAAGTTGCAACGTGAAACTTTTCTCCTATAGACAAGGACGCAATTCCAAACTCCCAACTCCACCAAACCAGTACACTTCAGCCATCATACTGCAATGGGGATGCTGTATCATTGGTGTGACGTTTATTCACAACACAAGTGTATTACTGAACAACCCAAAAATTTAACAGACTTTTTCGAGCATCGATGAATTTAAGATAAGGAAGGCAACGTCGACATTTTCACCTAGAAATTGATTGACGCACGTTTAGTTAATCGAGAATCGACAAGTACTCCTACTCGTATGTACAATAGTAATCCTTTCGCAACTAATAGGAGTATGTGTAAAAGAATATGTAAATTCAATTCTGGCATCACCCCTTTCACAGTTGGTGTGTGTACGAGTATGAGTACTATGAGTACTATTCTGCTTCGAAATGAGAACATTTATTTAAATGTTTCTATTCACATACATATAATCGCTGTGTAATATGGTAATGATTCCTTTGCTGGCACCAAAAAAAAAAATATATATATACATATACTCAAGGACTAAGGAATACAGGTGCTAGAATTCGTGCGGGTTCTACCCCAGAAGCCAGAGAACTAGAGAGAGAGAGAGGAAGACAATGTAATCATCTACTTCGACAGGGTGAATGACTATGACTACCTAACCCAAAACCTCTGCAATCGAAACCACCATCACCGGCACCATTTTAATATGTATCTGACTCGAGTATTATGAGCACCGCAGTGTTTTGTTAATTATAGAATAAATGGGATACGCTGTTACGAGAGTACTCTGTCAAAAATTGCATTTTCGAACAAATGAGACGGTTCTAGGATGTGGAATCGGGGGAGGATGGCCAGGAATCCACGATCTCTAACTAAGGTTTGATGCTGCTGGTGCTCTCATGTTATTTCATCAATTTTGTTGAAGCATTTTTGTCCGGGGGAGGTGGTGTGAGCATGCGGAGAATACCTGGTCGGATGGTTGGGCCCAAAAGCCACACATTCGAATTGGGTAATGTTATTTGTAAGGTCGTGTTACATAAAGCTCAGTGTGTGAACGTGTATACGTAAAGTCAATTTCTTTTTATGTTCATTCAACACCTACCCTCTATATGTATATTCGGCGGTAATATCAATAAAATAACAGAGTACGCAAAAGGACTTAGTAATCGTGGCACACACGTACTCGTACTTACTACGAATACGGATGGTACGGTCGAACGAACGTTCACACCTTGATTTTATCCTTCTTAGTTGGTTCAGCTGTATTCTCGAATCTACATATGTACATACGAGTATGTGCGTACTACGAGTACTCGTATACTCGTGTGTTTGCTGCCTTTCATGCGTATGCTTATTTAAGTGTTGATAAGTGTTTCTTCTAAATGAATTATCAACTATAGGCGTTGTTGGTGAAAAATTCAGGAATTCAGACACACGTCACACATCTTCAGTCGTCAAGTGATGCTGTCAGATGAACACTTTCGTTCCGGAAACTTCATTTCACACCAAATCGGTTAGCTAACAAGAGAATGTCAGGATTGATATTTGCAATTTCTTTCAAATTTGCGCAACTAACATCTGAAATATGCGACTGGGGACTGAAAATAATTTGAAACTTTTCATCCGCGATGTACATATTCGGGAGCCGGAAATCTATTTAAGATGATGTACAGAAGCGATTTGTTTTTGTTTTGTTTCATTTTCATGATAAATGACTTGAGAATCTTTGTCCTCAAAATAGTTACTTTTCTATAGAAAACGTGCATAGAAGATGAAATGAGATGAGTGACTGTTGCAAGAATTGGACAAGTATAGGTGGCACGCTTGACTTTATTAACCGGCCAATTTTGCGCATCCTTAGTTAAATAGAAAAAATTCCGAAACGCGGTAGATCACCGAAATCCGAGGGCATTTCTAATCCCTCGGTTAAAAAACCTCGTAATAGGGAAAAAATTCGGGGAAAAGGGACTCGAGGCATAATTACTGGAGTCCCTTGCAGTGTTTTGATAGTGATGAAATGGACGACGTAATAATCTCACCGACTGCTAATAAAAAAGTGTATGTTCCTCCAATCAAATTATTGCAAAAAACGAGTGAGTTTGTGCATAATCTGATGAGATCTTTAAACATCTCCACATATTCAGTTAAAAAAATTTCTATCGGCATAAAAATTCTTTGCGAAACTGTGGATTCGTACAACTCGGTTCTTCGTTCTCTTAAAGAAAAAAACTGTCAATTTTTTACACACGATGGAAAGAATGAAAAAGCCTTTAAAGTTGTTTTGTTTGGACTCGATAATATGGATGTGGATTTGCTTAAAAGCGAATTGATTGAGCGCGGACTAAAGTGCATCGAAATCAAAAAAATTATAAAGAAATACGAGAGGTACATAGACACGTTCTATCTTATTTCTCTAGAAAATGGTTCGGTGAAATTAAACGACCTAAAAAAGAATTTTCGATCAATTTTTCACACACAAGTCAGTTGGAACTTTCAAAGAAAAATTAAATGGAAACTGACACAATGCCACAACTGTCAGATGTTCGGACACGGCGAGCGCCACTGCCATATAAAAACGTATTGTGGAATTTGTGCGGGTTCACATAAGACTGCCGATTGCAACAATAGTGCAATTATTAAATGTACTAACTGCAACGGTGATCATAAAGCAAGTGATTCATCTTGCCTAAGTAGAGCTAAATACTTAGAGTTTAAAAGCAACATGGTAAATCGGAGAAATGAATCTCCCTCGGGCTTAAAAAAAGCTTTTTCCCACGTGAAAGCTCCCACTGCTGCACCAGTTCATAATGTACATATTGATTTACAATCAATGACGGATTTCCCATCTCTTTCACTCAGGAGACAAACGATCGAGAAAAACAACCATCATGCAGACTTCAATAGCTGCGTCCAGCCAACAACCACTTGGGGAAATGAACAACAGCAATCAACATGGGGTAAATGCAACAACGATCTTTTTTCTATGGAGGAATTAAATTTATTAGTTATGGAAATGATAACCAAGTTAGCTTCTTGTAAGACAAAAGTCGATCAATTTAATGCCATCACGCAATTAGCTACTAAATTCTTGTACTCCAATGTTAAGTAATGTAATAGATAATAATTTAAACATTGTAACATGGAATGCCAGAGGTATTTCTAATAAACATGTTGAGTTTATAAATTTTTTAAATAATAATAGAATAGATATTGCACTTGGGGTGGCCGTGGTGTAGTGGAAGTAGCAAACGCTTCTCACTCGGAGGGTCCAGGTTCGAATCCTGCCCATGGCAAATCAGTTTTTCATTGTGTAATTGGAACTCAGACAAAAAAATTCTGCGTGTGAAGGCATAACACTGACACGTAGATTTGGCTGTTATAAGAGTTTCAAGCAATGAAAAAAAATACTGGGAATTATATCTCGAATCACTCTGAGTGAAGAAAAACTCTCCGTCCTATTCGGACTCCCATCCCTGGAGAGCAAACATAGAAACCAAACACACCTGAGTTTCAAACCACTACAAAAACAATTTTCCTTTCTCCTCCTTTCTAACTTTCCGCCCGCGCCCTGGCAACAGTAAAAGGGTATCTAACCCCTTAGGCGCGCGTAAATTATAAAAAAAAAAAAAAAAAAAAAAAAAAACTAATAACTGAAACTTGGTTAACATCTGGAATTAATATTTCAACTTCTGCT
This sequence comes from Volucella bombylans, assembly GCA_949129095.1. Lineage (NCBI taxonomy): Eukaryota > Metazoa > Arthropoda > Insecta > Diptera > Syrphidae > Volucella > Volucella bombylans. The sequence goes on from OX422145.1 coordinate 28,136,625, forward strand.
TTTAAATGTTATCGTATAGATAGAAGTAATAGAAGAGGTGGAGGTGTAGCAATTCTGTTAAGGAGATCGATTCAAGATGAGCCTTTGCAATGCATTCAAACTCAGTTTGTCGAAAATATAGGTGTAGAGGCAAAGCTGCAAAACGGCCAGGCAATTAAAATTTTCTGTGTATACTTTCCAGGCAAGGTATCCACAAATGCAAACCAAGTAATACTCAGGTCAGATTTAAGAAAACTATTCACTATGAGTGGTGAGTTTCTAATTGGCGGTGATCTGAATTGTAGGCATAGAGATTGGGGTTGCACAAGAGCACATTTCTTGGGGCAACGTTTTATCTAGTCTGTCTGCAATGTTGCCAATTTGTGTTTTATTTCCGTCTAGTCCTACGTATTTTCCAGCTGGTTCTCGTGGTTGTCCATCTGTTCTTGACCTGTTTATAACTAATATATCCAGTCAAATTTCTCAACTTATATCGACTCATGATCTGTCATCAGATCACAATCCAGTTATTTGTCGAATTCCTAGATCTGGAGAGAAAAAAGTGCAATATTTTTTAGATATGAAAAACGCAGATTGGTCAATTTTTCGGTCCGAACTGAAAACAAAACTTCAAAATTTACCAACTACGCTAGAAGGTATATCTACAACACAAGATGTTGATAACATTATCAGTACGTTTTCTGAGCATATATTAAACTCTGCGTGCCGCAGTATCCCAAAAAAAGAAAGAAAACATAATTGTATTAAACTTCCAAATCACGTCATTGAACTTATTAAAATAAGAAATAAACATAGAAGAAACTGGCAGAGGTATAGGCAGACAATCTCTCACACCATGGTTAAATATTTCAATAAGTTAATCGCAAAGTTAATACAAAACAAACGAAATGAAGTGTGGAATACTAAATTGAATTCCCTTGACAAAGCTTCCAAACCTTTTTGGAATATTGTCAGGATTGTCAAAAGCAAAAATAAACAAATTCCAATTCTTAAAGATAATTTTACCACATACTACACGGATAATGACAAAGCTAGCTTATTCAGCCAAACTTTTGCCAAGAATCACACTGTTTCGGATAACTTAGGGGATGTGGATACAATTAAAGTAGTAAGCGATTCCTTGGAGGCATTTAATCTTATCGATGTTGAAACTCCAGTAAATGCGTTCATTAATGATAACACAATAAAGAACTACATAAAAAACTTAGTGACTAGGAAAACACCTGGCCTGGATAATATCCAAAATTGTTATCTGAAACATCTACCTAAAATTGGAATTGAATATTTGACATTTATAATAAATGTATGCCTCAAAATTCAATACTTTCCTACTGTCTGGAAAATAGCTAAAGTAGTTCCAATTCCGAAAGCAGGAAAACCAACCGACAGCCCGGAAAGCTACAGGCCAATTAGCCTGCTTAGCAGCCTGAGCAAGATTTTCGAAAAAGTTATCAAGGACAAGCTGCTAAGTATTATTGATGTACACAAAATAATTCCAAATGGGTTTAGATTCCATTTGGGTTTAGACGATTTCACAGTACCAGCCATCAAGTACTTCGAATCACCAATTTTATCAGGAAAGTCGACGGGCATGCTATTCCTTGATATAGAGAAAGCATTTGACTCCGTCTGGCACAATGGACTTGTATTCAAAATGCTTAACTTTAACTTTCCTCCCTTTTTGTGCAAAGTTATTCAAAGTTTCTTGTCAAATCGTAAGTTTAAAGTGCTTGTGAATAATAGCTCTGGTGTCCCCCAAGGCTCTGTCCTAGGACCACTCCTATATAATTTATATACATCCGACTACCCAGATCTACCAGGATGTGAATTTGCAACATATGCTGATGATACAGCGATACTTTCGTCGCATATGTTCAGTCTAAACATTGAGACGAATCTTAAATATGCGACCGAAGTATTTAGTGATTATTGCAAAAAATGGAAACTCAAATTGAATGCGGGAAAAATACAAGCTATCTTTTTCTCTAGAAAAAGAAAACATTGTTTCCTCCCATCTGAACGAATCATAGTCATCAGGCAGCCGATAGTCTGGGAAAACATAGTTAGATACCTGGGTATACATCTTGATAAGAGATTGACATTTCAGGAGCATATAAGCAAAACTTTGCACAAAATTAGCATTGCTATAAAAATGTTATACCCATTTATAAACAGAAAGTCTCTCTTATCAGACCAAAATAAAATAATTATACATAAAGTCATTTTTCAAGCACTCTTGCTTTATGGTTGTCCTGTGTGGGGAAAATGTGCCAAGTGTCATATTAAAAAATTACAGATTCAGCAAAATAAACTGCTAAAAATGTTGCTAAACTTACCTTGGTACTATTCTACCTCTAAATTGCATCGGCATGCCAGTGTTGAATTGATCTCTGACAGAATAGAAAGGCTAACTAACTCTTTTCTTATGATATGTAGTATACCTGGAAATCCCCTCGTTAATAAGTTAAATGCCACTTAGCTTAAGTTGAAATACAAAACAGAATCGCGCTTAGTAAATCGTTATTTATTTATTTGTTATATTATTTTCTTATCTATTTGCAATCTTGTTGTTACTCGTAATATATAAATACTCGTATATAGCTCAGTATCTATTCATTTATTTTCCTTTTTTTTGTTAACTTGTTTATCTCTTTATTACATTTTGTTATTTATTTATTTATTTATTTATTACCTATTTATTATTCTATTTGTTTATTTATATATTTATTTTATTTATTTATTTATTTATTGATTTTTTTTTTTTTTTTTCTAAGAGGGTTTTTAATCGTTATTTTCCCTTTAAAAATATTCAAAAATACAAAAAAGTTCGTAAACAATATTGTAAAGTTTTTTCTCAGTTGAAAGATATATTAAATATCATATCTCTGTATGTAAATTGTGTGGTGGCAAACCTTGTACAAATTTTACAAACGAAATAAATATCTATCTATCTATCTAAAAAAAGCCATAAACTTGGTGTCATCAATTGGACATTTACACACATTTTTGAACTCTAATCCAGAGTAATGGAAGAATAGACAGCATCAAACAGTGCTATATGGTAGCAATATCAACTATTCACCTCTTATACCCTACTATACAATGAACAGCGAAGTGCAGGAGAACTCGTATGACCATTGCAAGTATTTTTGTTGCTGAGCAATGCTTTTGCGACAGATGCATACCAGTCGTGTGTAGGTTAATTTGAATTTGTGTTTTTGGACTCTATGAGGTCCATAGCCAGGTAGATCAATAAGGAAGCACGCTTCACAATCTTCATCAATTACCTTCAGACTATTATGCTAACTTATTTCATTCCTTCAAATTTTTAATCTAAAAACGTTAAGTCGATTTCTACATCTGCGTAGTTATTTTCACATTTATCCAAGCTTCTTTCAACAGTTTATTAATTTACCTTTTTCTCTTTCAGACAAAATCAACTTTGGAAGACACCGCACATGTAAATATGTATGTAGACATTTTTTCAAAACATCTAAATTGTAATATCAGCTCTATGATGGCCTCTATATGGTCAAGAGTATCCTTATCGACGATTAGATGATCAATCCTCTTTTTCATCGATTCAAATACCAAATTGATTAAATGGACTAACATGCTCAAGTTCATGCCAAGGTATATAGTAGAGCTTATTCTTATAACGGATTTCATTTCTTATAGAAGATTGCTTCCTGCGTCTCTCCTTCTTTTAGAAAAGTAGTCATGAACCGATCCACATATTTTGTCACATTTTTCGCATAATTATATCCATCGACAACTCCTTCCTACCCAAGTTGTTGATCCTACTCGTATTGATTAATAGCTAAAGTTTGAGGTAGACCTTAGTCTAACTCCCTCCAGTTGTATACTCCCAGTCGATTGAAGTCCTGTTCATTCGCTCTACATGTCCTAGCCATCTCAGGCGACTGATGCGCCGTCCAGCTCGTATAGTTTGAACACTTCTACGGCGTTGTACCCCCGGGTTCGATACAAAGACTCTACGGGCGAGACCATTGGTGTCCATTTGATCCAGATGTCCTAGCCATATCAGGTGACTGCTGCGCAGTTTCCTAACTAGATCACTGTCGCCGTATAGCTCGTATAGTTCTTCTACTCCAAAGTTCGTTAACACACACGGAACCAAATATGTTATGAAGAATTTTTTCTCGAAACTACCGCTTTCTATAGAGATCATGCTTCATCCAGTAGGACTGGGATGATCAATTCCTTATATAGATTCTCCTTAGTTAAGGAGTATCACGTTCGATCGGAAACGAGTGAGGCTGTGGCTGTATCCGCCTGGTGTGTTATTTGTGTGTGTAGAATTATTATTTTGAAATCACCACACCTTCTTAGCCGAAAGAAATGGCTTATGGCAAGGGTGATTCTTCGTTTTATTTCGTATTGTTGGCAGAAAAGACAGAGTCCCCTACTGTGAAGCTATAACTTGTGTGGCAATATACTTAGTTTTGCCATCATTTAGAGTTTCCATCTCAATACTAGGGAGTTACTGAATTGAATATGTCGGCACAGACTTTTGATAGATTATGCCTCCAGTATTAGCTTGATGTTAAAGAAGTCACATGACAGCGTATCACTTTGTCTAAAACCATTTTTGACATCAAAGGTGTCAGTTGAGTCCTTACCGAACTTTACAGAGTAGCGAGCGCTCTCCATCGTCATTCTGGACAGATGGACGAGATTAACAGTGATGCAGAAACTGAGCATGGCTCTGTATAGCTCAAATAATATATAAAAGCTTGTAAGTAACGAGTTGGACTTGTTGAGTTTTTTCTAGGATCTGACAAAGTATGAAAATTTGGTTGATTGTGGACCAGGTAAGATTGCCGATGAAGGGTCTCAGACATTCACACAATATGGAGCAGGCAAACTATACTGAGATTCCATTCATCAGGTATACACGCTTCTGATCTGGCTTCTACATTACGTTTGTTCGACCACCTGCTTGACTACGCGTGATCCTAGAGTGGTTCGGCGAGTTCATAACTTTTTGAATTGTATTGATATTATTGTAGTGTATTGATTTCCCATCGCGACGGTTCGGGGTTCAATACCAGCCGTGACCGAAAGACTTTTTTTCAGGCAACTGAGGTGAATGTGAGGTGAATGGTTGCCTAAATATAGTACAACACCAAGTCAATTTACACTAATAATTTAGTCTCCCCATTAAATGTTGGATGCCACCCATGGAGCAAAATAACCACTGAGCCCAAATATCTGTCTCTCTCTCTCTCTATCCAATTTTCCGTGCTCCGGCATTTTAAGAGTAGTGGTGGGTGGCCGTGGTGGGTGGCCGTGGTGTAGTGGTACTAGCAATCGTTTCTCACTCGGAGGGTCCAGGTTCGAATCCTGCCCATGGCAAGTCAGTTTTTCATTTGTGTAATTGGAACTCAGACAGAAAAATTCTGCGTGTGAAGGCATAACACTAACGCGTAGATTTGGCTGTTGTAGAGTTTCAAGCACAGAAAAAAAAATACTGTGAATTATACCTCGTCCTATTCGGCGGACTCCCATCCCTGGAGAGCGAATATCGAAACCAAACACACCTGAGTTTCAAACCACTACAAAACAAATTTCCTTTCTCCTCCTTCTACCTTTCCGCCCGCGCCCAGGCAACAGTAAAAGGGTATCTAACCCCTTAGGCGCGCGTAAATTATAAAAAAAAAACAGACGATATCCGCTGTGGCTGCCGCCAGTGTTTATACACATTTGTGACCGTTTTATCGCATTTTCCATGATTTTCGCAAGTTTTCCAGTGATAACTGTTCGCATTCCTATCGAATATTCTCCTTAAGGGCTGCGATTGTCTGGGGCTTGTTGGCATAAGCCCGCGACTTCAAGTAACCCCAAAGAAAAAAGCCTGGAATGGTTAAATCCGGCGATCTTGCTGGCCATGCCAAATCGCCAAAACGGGCTCGTGTTGTGTGTGCGGTTGCACCGCCTTGTTGTTCACCAAGCCCCGCTCATCCAATTCCGGCAGTAAGAAGTCGTTTATCATGGCCCTATAGCGTTCACCAGTAACAGTGACCGTATTGTCGATGGCGTCCTTAAAAAAAATCACTACTCCCACGTGAACGCCGCACCACACAGTGGCTTTGAGTGGATGTAATGGCTTCACACACGGATTTTCAGTGCACCAGAAACGAAGATTTTGCTTATTGACGTAACCGCTTAAGTGGAAATGCACCTCGTCGCTCATGATGATTTTCGACACAAAACCGTCATCTTCGTTGTTGAGATTTAGGATGGCTTTAGGATGCACTTTGTATTGGAACATGTGTAAGTCTTTCACTAAAATTCACTGCCCGTCGTCTGGTTGATGTTTCTTCTTCGTTCTTAGCAACATCGGCAGCCACAGCCGCGATATTCTCGGCCGAACGACCATTCCGGTGTTCAAGTGCCGGAATGTTTGCCCAGTTGGCGCGACACGATTAGGATACTCTTGTGAAGTATAGCGCTCCATTGTTTGTCTGTTTTTATACTGCAGCTGTCTAGTTCACAAATGTCAAATATGACTAACGTACGACGCCATTTGCAAAAATTATACCATCTTCCGGTAGGGTGATTAATTAAACTGTCCTGTATGTCCAGAACTGAGAACATTTAACTTCGCTTTCTTCTTCCCTTGAAATGACTGTTTTGCAGACGTAGCGACTCCCATCAGATACAACTTGCACTCGCCTCCTTGATCTACTGAGACCGAATAAAAGTGGGCTCTCACCTCTTAATAGAGACGCTGAAATAGAAGATTTATCCCTGACCAACAACTTAATCCACAGCTAATTACGTCAGCATATGTGCGAGTGTACATGCAATGTATAGGTTATCGTAGAAGTTGTGCTTGTTGGCTTCGCATGTTTTCGATTTCCAACTTAAGGACATCGCCATTCGTCTGTGGGTGATTGTTTTTAATTAGCCAGTCAAAGTGCACTTGTTACTGTATGTCAAATTTAATACGTAGTGCTTAATTTGTCAACGAGGACTCAACGGTACTCATCACAACACAGAAGTGAAAATAATGAGCAAAAACAAGATCCGCACCTTCTACCTTGTTCGTTGGTCCGAAATTATGTCGAAAATTAAATAAACTAGGCCACCAAAAAGAATACAGAGAAAGTTTTCTTTATGGAACCCTCGCATCCACCTAAAAAGGATAATAATCAAAGGCACAGAAAAAAATAAGGAATATAACAAAAAAAAAAATAAAAAGGAATCAACTGCAACACTGTTTACATTATGTTCTGCTATTATCTACCAACACATACCAGACTAAAGGGATATTGTCCCACTGTGCCCATTATGGCAAAAAAAATAAATTGATATATATATATATATACGTATATATGTATATGAAAAAAAGAAAAAAAGGAAAGAAATAAAGTTGAAGATTAAGAGACTCGCCGACAACTCTAGCAAATGGATGGAATGTGTTCAAGGATGTTGTGACATCATTGCAATGAGAGGAAAGTACTAAAAAACAATCAACATCTTGAGGGTGGGCAGGGTGAAAAGTTTTACGGATTGTAACTTCAAACTCTTCTTATCCAACGATGTTGTTGTTTTTGTTATGCCTGAAGTCGTATACCTCATCATACTAGGGGGAGGGTGGCTTACGAAACAGCCCCTATCAGCCAAGAGCGGAAAAAGCCTCTTTCACACGGTGGCCTTCGTCTTTAATTATAACCTTATGTACTTGTCAATGTAATTATATATTTAAGGAGTGATTTGCTTCTCCTCGTTCGTCTTCGTCGTCTCTTCTCTACTAACATAGTAAATTGTAGTACATCATATTGTTGACTCACACTTAAACCGAATACTTGATCATAAGAAAATGAGAAACTCAAATGGTGGAAACTTCCCGGCTAGATACATTTGACGTTAAACAAAAGCCGCTTATGGCCAATTAGTGTGTTCAAGTATTTGAAGCTTATTTCTCTGTAAGACAAGGCAACATTTTGTTAACAGTTATCGTTCGATAAATGGATTAGGTGGGTTAAAATGTGGGTTAAAACTATGAACTTGGTTTAGTTGTTGTTGTTGTTTTATGAATTTATATGTCGACAAATTTGGTCCTTTAGAATCACTTAGTGTTTGGCGTGTCGCAGTGTTTTTGCTCATCGATATTCACCGAGTTCGATACCCAGGCCGTACACTGGAAACAGAAAAAAAATCGTTTTTGATGTCATCAGCGTTCGAGAACTTTTAGCATTACCCGTCGTTTGGAGTGGGCATAGTAGTGTGGAAACTCACCTGGTTCTAAGCCCGTGATATGAACATCTGGAAAGCGCTTGTTCCACCAGACAGCAGACGTATAGAATATAATCAGACATATGATGCCGTACTGCGGAAAGTTCCTTTTCCTTACCAAAAAACCGACAGGGCCTATTTACCATATATTGGGTTTTCCAATAGGGACTTGACAATTTTGAATTTAATTTGTGAACGCACTTTTTCACTAATCATCAAACTGTCGTTGTCAATTTATTCAGTAAACTCATCATTTTCATCATGGTAAAGTACACGAACGACCAACGTCTGCAAATTATAAAAATTTTCTACCGAAATTCGGAGTCGGTGACTGCAACTTTAAGAGCGTTAACTCAATTTTCGGTCGTAATTCTCGCCCTAGTAGACAGGCAATAACAAGTTTAGTGCAAAAATTTGAGTCCACATATTCGTTGTGTGATGTTGCCGTGTCAGTAAGACAACGGGATGGTCGAAGTGTCGAAAATATCGCTGCCGTTCAGGCGTGAGTAGCAAACGATCTAAATCAGTCAATTCCACGGCGTTCTCAAGAATTGGGTTTGGTTTACACCCATACAAGATCAAGCTGACTCAAGAATTGAAGCCGATGGACAATTTGAAGTGACGTACGTTCTCCGATTGGGTTCTGGATCGCGAAATCATCTTCAGTGACGAAGCTCATTTTTGGCTCAATGGGTTCGTCAATAAGCAAAATATGCGTTATTGGTCGGGTGAAAATCTACATGTGCTTCATGAATCACCACTTCATCCACAAAAAATAACTGTTTGGTGCGTTTTGCATGCCGGCGGCGATATTGGACCATATTTTTTCGTCGACGATAACGATCGTCACGTTACTGTGAATTTTGGCCCGAATTGGAAGATATGGATTTGGACGACATTTGGTTTCAACAGGATGATGCCACAAGCCACACAGCACACGCTACAGTGCCCCAGGGCTCTGTTCTGTCACCGACACTCTTTTTAATTTTCATTAACGATCTCTTGTCTACTACTTCTAATCCAATATATTCCTTTGCTGATGACAGTACTCTCTGCTTTTCATATTCGTTCCCGGACTCACGGCCCTGCTCTTCGGCTGTAGTACGAGAACGGCAGCGTATGCTAAGCTCATTAAATTCCGATATCAACAGCATAACCAATTGGGGAACTATCAATAGAGTGGAATTTAATGCTTCCAAAACACAATGCTGTCTGCTGTCTTTAAAGCGAAATTTAAACTCCCAGGCACTATCCATGAATGGCACTTGCATCGTCGAAACCGAAAAACTTTCCATTCTCGGTATGTGTGTCAATGACAACTTACGTTGGAATGACCACATATTTGATGTCGCCAAAAATGCTGCGAAATGTCTAGGTTTCCTCAAGCGATGTAAGAAATATTTTACCCCCTCTGATCTGGCCTCAATATATAAGGCATTCATCCGCCCAAAATTGGAGTACAACTCCCACATCTGGTCAGGTGCTCCTAAAACATCTCTGCACCTGCTAGATAGGATTCAAAACCGCGCGATAAAACTCAATCAATGGACACCCTCGAACACCGACGAAATGTCTCGTGTCTCACCTTGTTTTATCGCTACTTCCACCACCAGTGCTCCACTGAAAACGCCAGTAGCATTCCGCCCATTCAAACTTTCAACCGTAACACCCGTCTCGCTATGAATGCTAATCAGTATACCCTCAAGCCCATTTTCGGACGTACTCTAAAATATCGTGATTCGTTCCTAAGCCGTACAACTCGCTTATGGAATGCCCTGCCGATCTCTGTATTTCCTGGTCGTTATAACTTGCAAACATTTAAAAACAATGTACATCGGTACCTCTCTTTTCTTCCTCCCTAAATTTCCTTTGCCCGCGCTGTGTACAATCACTTTAAGGGTACTCAAACCCCTTGAGCGCGCGCTCATTATAAAAAAAAAAAAAAAAAAAATTTATTGAAGAGTAAGTACGGTGAGCGTGTTATCTCAAGAAATGGGCCAGTCGATTGGCCGCCTCGTTCGTGCGATTTAACGCCGCTTGACTATTTTCTGTGGGGCTACGTTAAGTCATTGGTTTATGCCAACACGCCGACGACGTTGGAAGAGCTCAGAGCCAACATTGAACGCGAAATAGCGGCCGTTTCGGCCGAAATGTGTGGCCGAGTCGTTGAAAATTGAGTCCAACGAAACGACCGCTGCAAACTTGCCCGCGTTGGCCATATGAACGAAGTCGAGTTGGATTCATAAGTGTTTTGATTGTACTTCAAGCCGATAATAAAGTTTTTGAAATATCTCAAATGGTTTGCGTTTTATTTAAAAAAAAAGTTGTCACACTATACAAATGCAATCTCATCCATGCGTGTCTTGTAAATGATGGCAACAATTAGCCGTGTCTGGGCAATTCAATATTTTTTCTCTGAGTATGAGTGGACATAGTCAAACATTAGGTGGCCAATTCGATCAGCATGCGTACGAGACTTTGCTTTTTTAATTGAGTACATACACATTGCTGTGTACAAGTACATATATTGAGGTAAACGAAAGAATTTAATTCAAAAGCTAATAGTTGCCAGGGCTTTCCAGATAGAGATCCTCTCTACGGGTAGTTGCTATTAGATAAATAAAAAAAAAAGTCCCAGCAACTTTTCGCTTTGTAGATCTATTGTATTATGTACATGGCGGAACAATCGGCGCCTGAAGATGCCTTTACCGAGAAGTTGTACAAATATTTTACTTCATTTCTCTTGCTGGCTTGCTGTTTGTTTACATTTGCTTTCGTAATTTCTAACTTGGTTCCGAAACACTGTATAGAGTTAGTAGTTCATGATTGCTCATCGCAAAATTGTATTTCACCAAACGTCAAACACCAAACACTGCAGTTGAAGCGAATTGAGTTTTCTGTTTGGGACAAAGCACGCATACACATCAGTAATTTATCGCTCGAGGAGCGGTATCTAACTGGAGAAACAAAAACAACAATGACATACATAGAATAGTGGCAGCAGTAGCAGTAGCAACTCATATCACATACAAACACACATACACATGCACATACACATGAGTAGCGCGTGCAATCCGGAAACCTTAACCTAAGCTACTCGTATTTGGTTGGAAAGTTTCTCCCGGAAACGTGTCGGAATAATTCTCAAAAGTTTCTCCCATTTGCTCCTGTGTTTCAGAGCGACCATGGCATGAGGTTTATACTCGTATCTATCCTATCTATGCATGTATGTATGCATGAAGGATGTAATTTAAGAAATTGGCGCATTTGAATGAATATGCACGAGTATGAATTTGAGAGAATAAGCTTTAGGGCTTCTTTGGCAAGTATCCTATGCAAACTCTTAGCTCCGGTGAACGGTGCACGTTGAATGGTGAACCTCAATGAAGAAAGACTAACAAACAAGAACAAATATTCAAAAAGGCTTATTGCATTCGCTGGTGATTCCTTCTTTTTTCCTTTTTTCATCCCAAAGAATATCTATTTTTTTCTCTCCTCTTTCCATACAAATTATTCTTTGTTTGCGAAACGCTGGAGAACACTCACCACTCAAAACTGACTCAAAACTTAGCACCACCGTAGGATGTGAACAGGGAAAAGGCAACTCCAATACGAGTAGTACCAAACCAACCACCTTGGCCAAAAACGTAGGTTAAAAAGGAAATTTGCTCTACCCACTGACAGCATGACAGAGTTATACGAAAATTAATAATGGACTAGATTTTTCATATTTTCTTTTGTGTTAGCTGTCCTTTAAGTATACCCAGATCACATCGATGCGGAGAACGCGAGTCCTGCTAATGCTTGTGCTGATTTTCATCCGCCACGTACACTTAAGAAAGCAAAAATGGTATTTTTGCATAAAGATATTGATGGCATCGTTGTCAACAAATGGCGGTCTTTCTGTCACTTGGCCAACAATGGACAGAAGGACACAAAACCGACGACACTCTAGACGATCTGCTTAACTTACAATGTACGTACACTCGTATTTGCTCATGACGTGATTTGACTGCGAATTCACTTACATATACATGCATACAATCCATATATATCACTGATGTGAGAAGAGAATCCTTCAAGGACTAATTTCCATACGATTGACTAGAGATAGAAGAACCAAACGAAGAAAATACCCCCAAATCGCAGCATTCACCATTCAAAAACTCAATCTAAAAAAAAAAACCCAAACTTCTTCGTCCTTGGAAATCCCAAACCATTAAGCGAGGTGATGGATCCAAATGTAGCTCACATAATCGGTGCCACCACCACCGTGCTGGCTTATATTTATGATAAATTACTCTTTATACTTGTTTTAACATATTTTGCTCTTTCAGGATTCATTATTTTTATTTTTCATTTCACTTTATGTTACTGCTTAGGTGTTGTTGTTTTTATTGTTGTTTCGCTTCTTCTAGTTTTACTTTAATTTATTTTTTATTTTTTTTTTATTTAACAGAGGGCAAGAATCGCACAGATTATGATAATGGTACCTACAGCGTATCCTTGCTTTTATAACATCCATGTATGGCTATCAACGTAACATACATACGTACGAGTATAAAATGTATCTTGTTAAGAAGATAAATTACAAAATCAATTATTCTTTTTGAATTTTTTTAAAACAAAAAACCCCAGCCAACACACATAAGCATTATGTTTGGGCGCTCTCAGTATGGGAAGCACGTGCATTTAATTTTGAAATTTGTGTAAGCTCCGCCATTACGGAACACACACATTTTGGCAATAAAAATGTAACAAAGTTCGATTCCAATGTTACCAACAAAATGTCCAGGTAATTTATGAAGTTACCCCCAAAACAAAAATATGCGAACTTTAAGAATAAATCACGAAACCCAAATCGAAAGGGGGATGTACAAAAAAACAAAAAAACAGTCCTGAGAGTATGTTAACATGCTGAAAATGGCAGAGTGTGGTTTGTCCTTTATGTGTTTTACATATCACCCAAGAAAAGAAAACAAATCTCTGTAAAAATTAAAAGATACGAATGTATTCGTACTTGTGTAGCTATCCTTACATACGAGTACATTACATAACTCGAGGTTATGGGCTTTTTGTGTATCGATTGAGGATTTAAGGATTTTTTAAAAATTTATTAAAAAAAACAAAAACATTAACGATAAGAGGGATGCAAGTAGAGTAGTGAGGAAAACTACATATATCTTAAGATCTGAAAATTCAAGTAAAAGGACATTTAAAATGTCCTCTGAAGCTATATACTACGAGTATGTATAATATATTTTATAAAGAAATATTTAATTCTTTTTCCCTTTACGTTCCGTTTTCCCGACTTAAAACATCATCTACTAGTCCTCCCTGGTATAATCGCAAGCTTCGTTCCTTACGAAATAAGAGAAATAAGTTATGGGCTGTTTTCCTGCGTACCAGATCCTTTACCGACTATTCCAACTATCTTGGTGCTTATCTTCATTTCACCGAACTTTACGATTCCCTTTACCAGGACTACCTTAACAATGCGCAAGTCAACCTTATAAACCACCCTAAGTCCTTTTTCCAATTTGTTAACTACAAAAGAAAGTCCGATGGTTACCCTCCTTCCCTTTCTTTCAACAACAGGTCATCAACCGATCCACTCACCATTGCCAACCTATTTGCCACATTTTTTAAACAATCCTTCACCAACGACTCCTTTGTACCAGATCCATCCTATTTTAGTTACCTACTGAACTTCTCTAATGGCCCACTTCTCTCTCATATTTTTGATCCGTCTCATATCGAACATAAATTACACCAACTCAATGACGAATTCACACCCGGCCCAGATGGCCTCCCTGCCATATTTCTTAAAAAATGTTCTTCCTCTCTTTCCCTTGCCCTTTCTAATCTCTTCCGTCTATCCCATTCACAAGGAGAATTTCCTCAGGTTTGGAAAACCTCCTTCATAACCCCGATCCACAAGAAAGGATCAAAGAATGAAATAACCATCGTCCCATCGCTAAACTCTCCCATATACCCAAACTCTTCGAAAGTATTTTGTATGAAGCTCTAAGCTTCCAATGCAAATCACTTATTTCCCCTAGACAACATGGCTTCTTAAAGGGTAGGTCAACCACCACAAATCTCGTTGAATTTGTATCCTTTGCCCTCTCTGCCCTAGAGAATGGCAATGAAGTCGATGTAGTTGCAACCGATTTTAGCAAAGCCTTCGATAAAATCTCTCATCGGTTAATTATCTTTAAATTGTCTGCCCTCGGCTTTGAACCCATATTGTTAAAATGGATATCCTCTTACCTCGAAAACCGTTTTTACAGTGTTCGTTTTAGGTCAGCCCAGTCCGCTCCATTTTTGGCCACCTCTGGAGTACCACAAGGCAGCCATCTCGGTCCCCTTCTTTTTATATTAACCATAAATGATCTCGATATGATCATCAAACACTCGTCTGTCTCCCTTTACGCCGACGATACCAAATTTTTCAAAACCATTTCCTCTCCCCATGACCCTTTCCTCCTTCAACAAGATCTTGATAGTTTCTCGATCTGGTGCCTCAAAAATTCTTTGGAACTTAACATCGCCAAATGCCAATCCATCACCTTCTCACATAAGCGGAACCAATCTCCTCCCCGACTCTATCTTCTCCATAACCAACCTATCTCCTCCGTACAAACTCTTCGTGACCTCGGCATTTTGTGTGATAGCGAGCTCAACTTCCGTTTACATATGGATGAGATAATCCTCAAAGCCAACTCTGCACTAGGTTTTGTAAAACGGTGGTCCAAAGAATTCACCAATCCATACGTGACCAGGTCCCTCTATATTACCTTTGTTCGCCCCCTCCTAGAGTACGCCAGTCAAGTATGGTCCCCATATCATCGTGTTCATATCTCGAGAATTGAAAGCATTCAGCGTCGTTTTCTTCGATTTGCTCTTCGAGGTATGCCCTGGGACGATCCTTTTAATCTGCCCCCCTATCAAAATCGTCTCAACCTTATCAACTTAAACACCCTCGAAGATCGCAGAGATGCAGCAGACTTTCTCTTCATTCATCGACTCCTTTCAGGTCACGTTGAATGCGCGTCCCTTCACAACTCCATTTTCCTCAACACTAACCCTCGTAATCTACGTACCCCTCGACTCTTCTATCTACCAACCCACCACACCTCCTATGGCGCGAACGAACCAATCTCCCGTATGCTACGTCAAATCAACTCAAACCCTACCGTCTTTGACTTTCACCGCACCACTTCCTACCTCAAATCTGTTCTCCTTCACCACTCCAACCAACCTTAGTTTTAAGTTTTAGTTTAAGTTTATTTTTTAAGTTATAGCTTGTATTAAGCCGAATAAATGGGGGCATTCGCCCCCACCAAAATTAAAATTAAATTAAATTAAAATTAATATTTGGGATCACCCTGAATTATGCTCATCATTTAGTAAGTTGTCCGAGATAACTTATTAATCCAGGGACGAATATACTCCTACAACATCATTGATCTCTCCCAAAACGAAATCCTGGATTCCCTCAAAAAGTTTAGCGTTATAGAAGTCAGAAAAAAATTTTTAAAAACCAGAATGGAAATCTAAAAGCCACAGGAGCCGCAATTCTTACATTTGATGCACCACATCGTATCGGACACACTAAGAACCATTGCAAAGAGACTCTCCATTGCTCCACATCAAGAAGAATGCAAGCGAACATTTTGCGTTAACTGCATGACTGCTGCACATTCACCAAAGGACCGTTTCGTTAAAGAGAAAACAATAATGGTAATAAAAACTATGAAACGCTGCACTATCAAAGAAGCTAAGGAAGAGTACGGCAAGTCCGGGCATTTGTATACACCCCATTAGGTTAGGTTAGGTAAGAGTGGCTGTTGGAAATACCAACCCACTTAGGCATATTGGCCCATTGTGATGCCACGTGGATCTATGATCTTCTTACTACTGGAACCAGTTTGAGCTTATAATAAAGCGTAGGAGACTGTTAACGTCTATTTTTTCTAGATCGTTTAGGTCGTTGTAGAAGAAAGCTCCTAGATGAAGCTTCCTTCTCTGGGAGAGAGCTGGGCATGTGCAGAGTAGGTGAGGGATACAGAAATCATTAGTAAAAGCGCCAAGCCTTCTTGCGTGCTTGCCTATGAGGCAGTGTCCAGTAATGACACCTATTATGGCGCTGAGATGTTTCCTATCTAAAAGGATCAGACACTTAGATCGAATCAGATCCAGCCTTGGCCAGATCTGTTTGGTCGCTAGACATGTTTGTCCAGCAGTCCATCTAAGGTCTGTTCTTTTATTGGCATCTAGCTTTAGTGTTAGTTTGCACGTAGCGATTGGTATACCTATACTACTCGTACCTTTGTCCGGTAGGATAGGTAGATAGATAGGAAAATGTTAAAAAAACCAGGATGGAAATCTAAAAGCCACAGGAGCCGCAATTCTTACATTTGATGCACCACATCGTATCGGACACACTAAGAACCATTGCAAAGAGACTCTCCATATTTTTTTTTTTTTTTTTTTTTTTTTTTATAATTAACGCGCGCCTAAGGGGTTAGATACCCTTTTACTGTTGCCAGGGCGCGGGCGGAAAGGTAGGAGGAGGAGAAAGGAAAATTGTTTTGTAGTGGTTTGAAACTCAGATGTATTTGGTTTCGATATTAGCTCTCCAGGGGTGGGAGTCGAAATAGGACGGAGAGTTTTTTCTTCACTCAGAGTGATTCGAAGTTATAATTCGCACTAGTTTTTTGTGATTGAAACTCTACAACAGCCAAATCTACGTGTCAGTGTTATGCCTTCACACGCAGAATTTTTCTGTCTGAGTTCCAAGTACACAAATGAAAAACTGACTTGCCATGGGCAGGATTCGAACCTTGGACCCTCAGAGTGAGAAGCGATTGCTAGTACCACTACACCACGCTCCACATCAAGAAGAATGCAAGTGAACATTTTGCGTTAACTGCATGACTGCTGCACATTCATCAAAGGACCGTAACTGTCCAGCTTTCGTTAAAGAGAAAACAATAATGGTAATAAAAACTACGAGTATTCTCGGTATCGATATGAAGGAAAATGCGAATTCAATTTAAATTGTTTTTATTTTTCAATATAATCTCCCCTAACATCAATGCATTTGTTACATCTTGAGATAAGCTTTTTTAAACCCTCAAAAAAATAAATTTCCTCTTTCTCTGCAAAATACCCATTTATTGTCGACTTGAGTTCTTCATCATCCGAAAATCTTTTTCCACGACGACATTTTTTCAAATCCGGAAACAGGAAATAATCACTAGGGGCAAGGTCTGGACTATGGGGTGGGTGTTGGATTTCTTCGAAACCACAATCTCGCGCAACAGCCTTGGAAACTCGCGCCGTGTGAACAGGAGCGTTGTCATGAAGAAGCAACACACCCGCTGCGAGTTTACCCCGTCTTTTCTTTTTAATTTCCTCCCGCAAATTATGCAAAGTGGAAGCGTAGGATGTGGCGTTGATGGTTTCACCTTTTTTTTTGTACTCAATGAGCAAGATTCCCTTTGAGTCCCAAAAAACTGTGGCCATGAGCTTCCCGGCAGACGGAGTGACTTTGAACTTCTTCGGGGGTTCTGTTCCTTTTTTATGCCACTGCATGGACTCTTGTTTGCTTTCAGGGTCATAGTGGTGGGACCCATGTTTCGTCCCCAGTAACAATTCGATCCATAACACCGTCCGCGTTCTCACTACACATCTCCAAAAGCTCTCTACAGCATGCGATTCTCACTTTTTTCTGAGGCGCTGTGAGCATTCGTGGCACCCACCTTGCACTGACCTTTGAAAGGTTAAGATGGTCATGAAGAATGGTATGAATGGTACCAATTGAAAGCTTGGTGATCTCTGCCATCATTTTCACCTTTATTCGGGCATCCTCAAGAACAAGTTTTTCGACTTCTTTGATGCTTTCTCCCGTACAAGCAGTAGCCGGGCCGCCGGAGCGGGGGTCGTCTTCAATGCTCTCTCTGCCTCTCTTGAACTCACTTGACTACTTTTGCACAGTTGATAATGAAGGTGCGGAACCCTGGTAAACAGCCACCATCTCTTCATGAATAGTTTTTTGGCTTTTTCCTTGCTTAGTGAGAAATTTAATTACAGCGCGATGCTCAATTTCCACCATCATCGTCTCAGTTGCCATTATGATTCTGTTTAACTAGAGGTAAAACGCGAATTAGTAATCACATTTATATGAAATTTTACATGAATGCACTAAAATAATAGTATTACTTGATAAATAAGTCAATTTATATATACAACCACAGTTTCACCCCGATACCGAGAATATGTTGAACGCCCCTCGTATGAAACGCTGCACTATCTGTTGAACGGAATATCTTCCGTTTGATATCAAGCACATACTCGTAAACCAGATATCTTGTTGAGTTGTGAGACAAGCACTTGAACCTGTTCACTGGTTGTTGATCAGTATTAACTGAATGGTTTTCGCAATATCTCTCTTTTTGATGTCATTTGCCTTAGTGCATTGTCGTAATCCTCAAGCCTCCAAAATCGTTCGATGAGCTCATCCGTTGTTTCTTCATCGCTTAGTATACCACAAGTTGCCGAGCTATAGTTTTGATCTTCAATTTTTCCAGCTATTACCCAACCAAACACTGTATTTTGTAGAATAGGTAAATTTTTCCAAAGAGCATTCCTATATTTTCGCAACTCGATTTGCTACAAATGTGTGAGTTGATCCATGACAGCACGATTTGTGAGTCTGTCCAGAAGAATATTGGAGTATCTTGCAGTCTTAGGTCATCTCGGGCGCTGCTTGTAAGTTCAGCTCCTAAGACTGCAGCACAGTTCAAGTTCAAGTTCAAGTCGAGGAAGAGTTTGTTGTTTTATAGGAGCTATTCGTGATTTAGCACAGAGTAAACTTACAACTGTTGTTCGATCCTTAAATGTGGATCTTAGATTCACCGCTGCCATATGCTTCTTCTGATGCGTCGACGAAGGTGTGAATCTGGATAGAGATTGGCGTCTTTTGATTGAAGATATGTCTGTCGATCTTTGCCTGATTTAATACTGATAGACTGCTCCGAAAGTTTATCCATTCTTCCCTTAAGTGCTTGGGTAATTCGAGAGTTCTTTACTGCGCCAAAGCCCTTGCATGAAGATTTTTGCCTTAACGACTACCGGACCCAAGATTCCAAGTGGGTCGACGATACAATGGTTGTTAGATACAATGGTTGTTAATTCGGCTCTTCCATACAGTTGGTCTGATTTCGGTTGCCAGATTATGCCTAGGGTCTTAATTCTGCATTTGATTGATTCGCTAAAGTCCAGGGTAATCTCTTGGTCCTCAACAGGGATGTTCTTCAGTAATAATGGATGATTCGAACACCATTTCCGAAGTTTAAATCCAGCACCATTTAGCACCGCAATTATTTGTTTTTGAGCTTCAACTGCCTCGGAAATGCTATCTGCTCCGCTAATGCCATCGTCCATATAGAAATCGTCTTTGATAATTCGAGCGCCAGCTGGATATGTTGTTTCGTTGTTGGTTGCTTCTTGTTGTAGACATTTAGTAGCGAAGTAAGGTGCTGGTGTTGTCCCATATGTTAGGGTATTTAGTTTAAAATATTTGATTTCCTCTGTGGCTTGTCTTCTCTAAATGATCAATTGATACCCTTGATCTTCTTCATGGATTATGATCTTCTCAATATCGGCTGTGAAGACATATCTGTGTATGCGAAATCGAAGTAGTATTGAAAATAGTTTACTTTGAACTGAAGGTCGGATGACGTCTTTGCGGACTACTTTGTACTACTATCTGGTTTTAATACACAATGATGCGGGTTGATTTCCTCCATGTGTCCAAGAGCTTCATATTCGTCCATAAACCTTACATAATCTTCCCTCAGCTTAGGGTCTCTTCTAAGACGCCTCTCTAATGCCAGAAAACGATTCATAGCAGTTTTTTTTTTGGAGTCTCCTAGGGCTGAGTCATTTTCTCGAAATGGTAATCTTACGATAAAGCGGCCGCTATTGGTTTTTGATACATTTTGACTGAAATGGTTTTCGCAATATCTCTCTGTTGCTGTCATTTGCCGTGGTGCATTGTCGTAATCCTCAAGCCTCCAAAATCGTTCGATGAGCTCATCCGTTGTTTCTTCTTCGCTTAGTATACCACAAGTTGCCGAGCTATAGTTTTGATCTTCAATTTTTCCAGCTATTACCCAACCAAACACTGTATTTTGTAGAATAGGCAAATTTTTTCCAATACGTATCTGTTCCGGTCGATTAAAATGTTCGTAAAATTCTGCTCCGAGTAGAACATCTATCTTGTCTGGTCGGTAGAAGTTGGTATCCACTAAGGTATTCTCAGATATTCTCAGGTATAACCCAGGTTGAAGTATCTAGAACGTGTGCAGGCTGAGGTGCTACGATTTCAGGGAGTATGATTTAGTCCAAGGCTGATTCGTTGTTTTGCATTTCGTGTCCCCCTCCCTATGCCCTCAATGCACAGTGCTGATGGGGTTGGTGAGAGGGCTAGTCGTCTCATGAGCCTCTCAGTTATTAAATTTATCTGCGACCCAGGGTCCAAAATTGCTCGAGCTTCACAGATTCTTCCGTTATTTGCCACAATGAGAACCTTGGCTGTGGCTAGAAGTACGTATCCCTTCTTCTTGTTGACTTGATTAATTGTCGCTAGAGTTGATGGAGGGACTTGATCCATGGTAGCTACAGTTGATGGAGGGAGGACTTCATTTGATGGGTCATTGCGTTTAGTTTTCCCAAATGCAGCAGGCTATTGTGCTTTCCTGTGCACTTAGTACAACATCTTGCTGGGCATTCCTTTGCGGTGTGGTCTACCTTAAACAATTAACGCATAGATTTCGTTTTTGGGTCCATTTTAACTTGTCCGCAGCGGACATTTTTAAAAACTTCTCGCAATAATAAAGTGGATGACCCTTAATGCTGCACACCTTACAGCCTTCGCCATTTGATGTTGTCACGGATGTCACCACCTTGCTCTTGTGACCTTGATTTTGTGTGCGCCACGGATCTGAGACTGTACCCCTTCCTCCCATGGCTTCCAATGCCTCGAATCGACTCTTTAAGAATTTTAAGAACTCCTTAATTTGTTGTAGTTCTCTGGGCTTTTGCAGTGATTGCTCATAAAGCAAGTGGCTTTGTGGATCGAGTTTCTTTATGAGTATGTGGATAAGTAGCGGGTCCCAGTTTTCCGTGTTTACTCCCAGAGTTTTGAGTGATTCTAGGCATTCATGAATGGCGTCATGAAACTCTCTGATTGCCTTCATTTCGGATGTGAGGTTCGGCAAACTGAGAATTCGCTGTAGCAGTGCTGTCTGAAAATGTTTGCCATTTCAGATGATCGCCATCAAATCTCGGTATTGTCATTTTTGGAAGCTGAATTGCTGTGTGCTCGCCTAGCGATTTCTTTGGTTCGGGGAAATGAACTTGACCTGATGTCTTTTCCAAAATGGCTCGATTGCGAATGACCCTAGTCTCCAGACCAAATTCCTTCTATTTGGGTCCATAACTTGTTCATGGCTAATAGACATTGCGCTGGTGCTTCGTCTTTGGCCGTTCCGTTGATGATTCGTTCCAATGAAGACATCATGACTCTTTGTCTTCTGAATAGTAATTCAAGCTGATCCATGGCCCGTTGATGCTGGTCCTCTGGTAGCTTGATTGTTGATACCACTTGTTTGTCGTCTTGACTTGTTGACGACCTTTCTGCCACAATTGGAAAGACGTTTTCTGTCGTCGGATTTAGTCCAGTAACAGGCGTTTTGACATTGCTTGCCTTTATCTGGTGTAGTAGTCTGACAAGAAGTATTTGTCGTCTAGAGGGACCGCCGTAAGAGATCGTATTCTAGTATTCTAGCTTCGACTTCCTCCCATAAATGCAATTTCTCTTGATCGAAAGTAGGATACTTCAGCTCCTTTTTCAAGCAAGTTATACTCGTGAAGTTTTGATGCTAAGAGCTCTGAAGCCTTTTTAGAAAGTCCTAAGTCCCGGGTCAAATCATTTAACTCTTTCTGAGCAAATCACTCTGAACACACTGTTGTTGCACACAAAATGAGGCACAGAAGATACAAAATAGTATGGAGAAACCGACCCAACTCCATTCAGGGAGGAGGCGTTGCGATTTTCGCACGAAAAGGTATTCGTTTTAAAAGAGTATACAGTCGTGTAGTACGTAGGTTCCTGGTGCTGGAAGCATCGTGTATATCAGTGCTCGAGACACTTTTTCGGTTTCTGAGGCTGGAATTGGAAGACAACTATTTTATTATCGGCGGAGATTTCAACGCCAAACATAGTAATTGGGGAAATAATACACCAAATACTAGAGGGAACCTACTATTCAATTGGTGGGGTCAGCACAGTGTAAAGTATCGACTCGGGTTAAGGCGACGGATAGTCCGTCATTTCCCAGACACGGGTCTTATTTGGATTTGCTGCTGTTCGACTCACGAATACAACTGACATGCAATAACCAACAAACTGCCTACGCACTTTCGTGTATGACAGTGACCATTGCGGTCTTAGCACCGAAATAACTGTTCCCAACGAAATTGCGGAATTGGATGAGTTTGTCCAAAGGCATTCCTACAATTATAGTAGGGTGCGTTGGACACACTCCACCAGAACACTGACTAGAGCACTCTACTCGAATTTGCTTTACCCACCGTCCAACAGACATCTGTCAAATGAGGAGATTGACAGGTATCTAAGACTAATGGACGAGACTAATCTAAGTAATTTAAGTTATAAAAATAAAAATGCATAAAAACTGAACTGAACTGATGCGAATATAATCTCGTGCCACGTTCTTTTCCCGTCGCAAAAAAAAAGAGAAATTGCCCCAAACAATCCCTATGGAACATTCTACCTTACAGCAAAATTCCTATCGAAATCGATTCAATCCTTCCCGAAATTAACACGAACAAACAGACCGACAGACAAAAACTTTCAATACGGTTAGGTTTTGTCAATAATCGTATCAGCTTATGAAAAGTTTTTATGACGCAGAAGTGAATGATGAAAAACCTTTGTGTACTCGTAGTTTCGAAAAAAGTTTTTTTTTCAACCATACCCAAATGATGTACCAGCAAAAGTTCAGGCAACCGTAGAATTTCCTGTTTACACGATACGAGTAATGCGTTCGAATTTGTAGCAGATCGTTGGTGGGAATTTCCAAAACGGCAACTCACGGTATTTTTTTCATTTTCATTGCAGATGTTACGTTTCATTGTACTCGTATTTGTCTGGCAAGTTGTAAGGAAAAGTTGCGTTTTCTAGGTTTTGTTGTAGTTTTCTGTAAATTTTGCTTAAATTGGTTTTGAAAATTGAAGTTATTCAACAGATAGTGGATATGATTCAGTTTTTGATATTCAAATTTACAACACACATCTGTAGCACTCTTCTCGTTTGGTAAGCAGGACTACGTTCTACGTACGATCTGTTATACTTTTCACTAGCTCAGATGAATTTTATGCAGCTTCTTACGGTGTTGACGAAGAATTAGATGTTCAGTTTTCAGGGTTTTATCTGGACGCAGCAAAAGAAAAACTCGTCCTTTTAGTTTAAGTGACATTTTTCAATACTGCAATACCACAGAACCTTGGTATTGAGGCCTTTGGTTTGCGGTTTTGGGTAAACGATAATGTAGATATTAAATGTTTATAGCCCTGTCATTGGCCAATAAAACAGAAATCTTTTCGTATTCCGTCTGTACCATTCTTATGTAGGTTTCGCGTATATTTTAATATTTCTGGCAACTCAATCCAACTGATGGCCCCCATCTTTGTCCGTAAGCTTTGAGTAAAGTCATATGTCGACCTGGCAACTGGGACATCTAGTTCACCGATCGATAGATGTTACAATTTTTCGTGTCGCCTTTGCCTTTATAGAATGGAATAAGACAGAGGAAATATGATTCCCTCTAATTTTTCGATTCGATTCCAGTTCCATTTCGTTCTTCTCACTACTACTCTAACATTGATTTCCGTGTGCGACGGCCAAGGTGATGGCATCACACCATACAGGTATTCGTCGCTTAGTTTGGTATCCCTGCTCGGTTTTTGTATGTTTAGCGATCGAACATTCAGATTGTGACTGAATATCGCCCAACACTTCGTTGAAGTTGTCAAACGATTGCTTTCGTTGTCAATTGTGAGGAAACGCGGCATCTTTTTCGTATTCGGTTAGCTGAAATCACTGACTCATGTGATAAGCCTGTAGCCTCTTCAAGTTCGCTCACCTCCACTCGCCGATCACCTGGTTTGGTGGGCGGACAGAACGTTCGGCGTCACCGAAATCGAGTAAACCAGTGGCGGATGCACACGAAATTCAGTTTTTTCCCCATCACTACAAAACTATTTGACAGATTTGTCTGAAAATTTGGGTGCGTTCTTTTGAAAGATGCTTCGTGACAAGCACTCACAATTTACCCAACATTCATTACTATATCCTCCACATCTGATGGCTATAGCTCTGTTGAAAGTTGAGTGCCCCTGCTGGAGAATCCTTTATTTTAGTTTGGTGTCACTGCAGGATTTTTTTTATAATGAGCGCGCGCTCAAGGGGTTTGAGTACCCTTAAGGTGATTGTACACAGCGCGGGCAAAGGAAATTTAGGGAGGAAGAACAGAGAGGTACCGATGTACATTGTTTTTAAATGTTTGCAAGTTATAACGACCAGGAAATACAGAGATCGGCAGGGCATTCCATAAGCGAGTTGTACGGCTTAGGAACGAATCACGATATTTTAGAGTACGCCCGAAAATGGGCTGATGAGCACTCATAGCGAGACGGGTGTTACGGTTGAAAGTTTGAATGGGCGGAATGCTACTGGCGATTTCAGTGGAGCACTGGTGGTGGAAATAGCGATAAAACAAAGTGAGACACGAGACATTTCGTCGGTGTTCGAGGGTGTCCATTGATTGAGTTTTATCGCGCGGTTTTGAATCCTATCTAGCAGGTGCAGAGATGTTTTAGGAGCACCTGACCAGATGTGGGCGTTGTACTCCAGTTTTGGGCGGATGAATGCCTTATATATTGAGGCCAGATCAGAGAGGGTAAAATATTTCTTACATCGCTTGAGGAAACCTAGACATTTCGCAGCATTTTTGACGACACCGAATATGTGGTCATTCAGAGGTAAGTTGTCATTGACACACATACCGCGAATGGAAAGTTTTTCGGTTTCGACGATGCAAGTGCCATTCATGGATAGTGGCTGGGAGTTTAAATTTCGCTTTAACGACAGCGAAGCATTAAATTCCACTCTGTTGATAGTTCCCCAATTGGTTATGCTGTTGATATCGGAATTTAATGAGCTTAACATATGCTGCCGTTCTCGTTCTATAGCCGAAGAGCAGGACCGTGAGTCCGGGAACGAGTATGAAAAGCAGAGAGTACTGTCATCAGCGAAGGAATATATTGGATTAGAAGTAGTAGACAAGAGATCGTTACTGAAAATTAAAAAGAGTGTCGGTGACAGAACAGAGCCCTGGGGCACACCAGCATTTATTTTGTGAATATCAGACTTGAAACCGTCCAAAACAACTTGAATTGAACGTTCCGAAAAGTAATCCATTTTCGACAAAAGAACCTGATGCCAAACTCTGTCAAATGCCTTAGAAATATCAAGTGCAACTATGTTGCTTTCGCCAGATTGATGTACGCTTTGGTTCCACTTTTCGGTGCCATCAAATCATCATTGAAAAGTTTTCGTGTTTCGAGATATTTCATAAGCTGACGATTTATCAGCGTTTCCCTGACCTTGGAAAGAAGGGTCTGTAGGAGGAGAGAGAAGATGATTCGCCTTTTTTAGGGACGGGCTGGACAAATGCTGTTTTCCATCTGCTCGGGAAGAGTCCTAAAGAGTAGGATTGATGAAAAAGCTTACGCAGTGGTTTTGCCAGCGAGGAAGAACACATCTTCAGAAGAAGGTGAGATATACCATCTGGACCAGCGGATTTATGTATGTTGATATCTTTGAGTACTCTTGCTACTACACAAGTGCGAAAGTAGATTCGTCCCATTGAAGATTCGACGCACTCAAGTGTAGGCAGAGACAAAGCACAATCTGGGAGTGTTGAGCTGGCCGCAAAGTGTGCAGCAAGCAGATTGGCCTTATCCAAAGAGCTGACAGGTGGAATGTCATTGAAAATGAGCGTTGCGATGGAGGATGAGGCGGAATTTCTAATGTTGTTGACGAACGACCAACAATTTTTACTGCCTTTGGGACATTGCAGGATTTTGCAAGCAACAGTACTTCGACCAGGAGCGGGAGAGGTGGGATACCCGCACTGTGTGATTTTTTTTCCACTGCACTGCACTTTTTTTTTGGTCTATTTTTTTGATAAGAGCAATATTCCTGAAATCACAATATTTCGGATAGTACCGGACAGAAAATCACATACATATATGTACGTGTAAGTACTCGTAGTGTAATTAAGTTGACGCAACGATGATTCATTCACTTCGTAGATTTTGGTTGCAAAATTGGTAAATTTTCAGCGACAAGAGTTATTCTGACGCATCAATGATGTGCAGGTGTGAACAGTAAAACTGAATGCCCCCAAAACATGTAACACCACAAGTGTATTTTTTCAACATCGTTTTCATATGGTTATCACGAGTATGAAACAACAGGATGGTCTTTATCTCTATGTTCCTGAGGGTTTCAGTGCAGAAATATTCGACGATGAATGGTTGGTTTTTGAATTAGATTGGAACCTGACGGATATTTGTGCCAATTCCAGTGAAATTGATATCGTGTTAATTTAAATTAGCTACTCGTACAGCCAGGTGTACCTGATTGTTTCGCATATAGTTGCAGTTCCCATGGTTTCATTCCATCCACGAGTTTATTGGTACAGATGTATCTACATCTCATGACATGATGAATTCTTTTTCACGGTCTTTCATCCGATTCAAAGGTTAAAGTTTGTCAAAAAAAAAAAAAATAAACAGAAACTTTAGAACGGCACAGTGATTTGGTTGGTACCTACTACCTACGTGTTTTTTGCATTAAAAAAGTTTCACTTCGCAAATTTCAGGTGAAATTCTTGTTTAAAATTTCTCAGCAAAAAAAAAAAAAAAACGTGGCCCACGCCAGCTCTAGTTATATTGTAATATTGTAAAACACGTGCACATCTATTCTTTTTCCTTTGGGGGCCATCAGCAGGGGTGAATGGGAACAAAAAATCCTCCTTATAGCCGATAAGATATCATACATATTCATTTGCTTAGTGTGTTTTCGTTGCTTTGTTTTTTTCTCCTCAGATTAAGTCATATTTACAAGTTTTTGTTAACACCCCAGTAAGTCCAGGAAGGACTTAGGACAAAATATGATGGGTTTTGTTTTTGTTGTTATGGTCGCTATCGGTAGGAAGGCATTATTCCATAAAAAGGCAGACATTTTCGTTTCGTTTTTTTTTTTTTTTTTTTTTTTCAAATTTCCTATTGGTGTGCTGGGATGGGTGGTTCAGACATAAGGTCTGAATTGGTTTTTCTTTTCTCTTTTGGCTTGGTTTCTAATTTAATAAATATTATGGCCTTATCCATAGTTTACAAAGTGCCAAAAGCTACTACAGATGAAGTATGAGATGGAGAAGATGTGTCGAGTCAGCACATTTTAGTGATTGATGATATACTCTGTATTGGATTTTTATCATTAGCCTCTGATAGGTCTCCCGAATTTTATAATCGGAGGGTAGTTGCGAGTATTGTTGTTTTTTGGTTATTCTATGGGTCTGGTGCCACCATTTTCACATTGATCATGACTGACAGCAGCCTGGTGCAACGGAATGAGGACATATTACGCGTATCTACATAGTAAATCGCACGAATTTACTTGGCAAAGGTTAAGCAATTCATAACAGTTTTGATTCGCCTTTAACTCTCTCGAAACTTACTACGAGTATCTACATATATACTCGTAGCTGGGATATTTTCATACAATTGTAGCTCTCTATGCAGTTTGCCTTCGGTTAGGTTCACTATTGATCGATTGGCTGGGATAGTTTTTAAGTGAAGACTTTGCATAAAATCAGTTTATCGAGAAAGGAAAAAAAAACTGTCCACATATGTGTGCAACAAAAAAAAAATGACAGAACAACATGAAGCGCAGTGAAATCTCCGAATCTAAGCAAAATAAAATGACGGGCGGGATTGGGTTGCTGTAAAAACGCTTAACTGGAGCTACAAACACTCGTACTAGCCTGTCGACAACGGCGTGGTGTATTACCTTAGCTTATAAGCTTGGTTTTTGCTTTGGTGACATCCTGACTGGAAAAATCACATCCGAACAGGGTATGCGGACACAGAATCATACGAAAAAGAAGGATAACTATACGAGAATGTATGAATGGGGATGGTGCGCGCATAAGAACTCATTCGTACTTCTGTGCTGGGGCTTATCCATTTTTTCCCATCTGCATCCGTATTCCGTATGCATTTATTTTTCTTTATTTACATTTTGTTTGTTTTGTTTCGGAATCGGGTGACGTTCGTGTTGCATCCCATCTTTTTTAAGTCCCATTGGTTGGAATTTTTAATTCACGTTAGTGGGTTTTTTGACAGTAAAAAGGCCATCCTCAAAGTTCGCATAAGCACATCTACCCATCCAGACATACTGAAATACAAATATAGACGCAAGACCGTCATCCTGTATAAGCACGTTACATTTTAGCTACGCTATAATCCTCATAGTTTTCATATGGAAATTCGCTTGATTTTGTGTGTGACTGTAAATTCACTTTCATGAGAACTGAATCTGATCGGGACACATAGCCTGCAATGTTTAGGTAGCATGAGTGGAAAGCACTTTTAAAAAATATAGTCCATTGGACATTTCAATTGTCGAGTGTCGTTAGGGTCGGTGAAAAGTTTTGCCCATCTAGTGCTTATCCTGATCTTAGCCCTTGCCTTTGGCTTGGAGTTTTCCTTGGTATTATTAGCGACAGCTAATTCGACAGTCGATTTGTACATCGGTAAGTCTAAGTTGCAATAATTTATTGCCTACAGAAAATATTGCAGAGCCAATTTACAATTACAATTATCTTTCTTGAGACTTTAAAAATCAATACAATTATTTTTTGTACTTATACAGGATTGTAGCCGACTTGTACAGTATATGCCTGGCTAAACAGAGTTTAGAAATACAGCTTCGTGAGCTTTTCTATCAATATACATACATGTATTATTTGTAACAATAATCGATTTTATGTATGCTTGCTCCCGGCATACTTTAAGCAACTTTTAACAATGACTAGATAAAAGATACATACATACGTATTTTAATGTTTTTGAGGACAATTATGTTATCCTCTCAAATTAGACTGTGACGCTTTTACATAAAATGGTAACATAAGGCTTCTACCAAGATCTTGTTCAATATGATGGATGGATCTTTCATTAAGGAGATTAAATGGTGAAAGATAGTAATTGTCGTCCAAACCCTCACATTTGTTTGAGTCCAGCAAAGATTTTATTAGTGCATTTGGATGGAATTCTATGCGTTTAAGTTTTCTTAGGGTAAGGTTAATGAGGTATGTTATAAGAGGTGTTACTTGACAAGTGTTATACAGAAGTTTATTTGGATACCATTTTTTATCGGGTCTTCTATACTTTCCACAACAGAATCTAAGTATTCTTCTCTCAAATTGTTCCAGTTCTTTTGCTACTGTGGGGGAGATTGTAAACCATGCACAGAATCCATATGCTAATATAGGTCTTATAAGCGTTTTGTATACCAGTAACTTTGTGTTTGAGGGCAATGCTTTTGACTGCAATAAAGGCTTTAGCGAAGCGGTAACAGCTTTAGCTTTCGCTAATGTCTTTCTAGCATGTTTGTTAAAAAGAAATCTGTTGTGGAAGTATACACCCAAGTATTTCATCGATTTGCAATGGCCATCCCCATTTTTTAAAATAATCTAACAGCAAAGGAAGCTTCTCCTTGATTTTATCGAGAGTATTTTGAGGCCTCGCATCGCTAGCTAATATTAAGGTATCGTCTGCAAAAAAAATTTCACAAGGCTCACGTTCAGCATTTAAAACACCCTCGTATGGAAAATCATAAAGAAATCTGATGAACAGAATCGGACCTAAAATGGACCCCTGTGGAATCCCTGACAACACCGGGTATGGTTCTGAGTACTCAGAATGTATAACTATGGATGAGAAACGGTTTAGTAGGTAGTTGTAAAGTATTCGAATGAGCCATGTGGGAAAGTTTAATCTTATGAGTTTAAAAATCATGCCTTTATGCCAGAGAGAATCGAAGGCTTTCTCAAGGTCAATGTCCAACCCAACTGTACACTTCTTATTCCTTAAGTTTTGGATGATCTTATTACATAACAGAAGTTGCGCGTGTTCTGTCGAGTGCTCCTTCCTGAATCCGAATTGGGTTCTTGGAATCACATTTGCCTCCTCACAGAAAATGTTAACGTGTTCAGCTAATATTTTTTCAAACAATTTTCCTATATTTGAGAGCAAGGATATAGGACGAAACTCCTTGATTTCCTTAGCAGACTTTTTTTTTGCTACTGGCAAAAGTTTGGCTTTTTTCCAAATTGTCGGAAAATATCCGTTATTGATACAGTGATTGAACACAGAAGACAAAATTGAATCCAGTGTATGGCAGCATTTTCTTAATATGAAATTAGATATCTCATCTATGCCTGAAGAATGTTTATTGTTAATGTTGGCCCTTAAAACCTGTATTTTGTCAGGGGTGGTGAAAGGAGGTGCATTGGGGTTGACCGAAAGATGAGATGGCGAAAACGTGGTGATGGGGATATCATTTCGACTAGCACAAAATTCTGTAACAGTGGACAGCACTTCATTAGTCAGATTATTATTGAAATTAGGTATTTTGTCTAAGTAGATAGAGGAATAAAAATCTTTAAAAGTATTGAGCTTAGTCGCAGTATCCACTAGCTCCACGCTATTATGCGTCAGTATGTCGCTTGAGATGTTCGTACCAAAAAATTTTCGCCCAGTTATTCTGTCGATCTCCTTAAAAGCTTGAGGAGAAGGTCTTATTTTCTGTAGTCTTGACTTGAAGGTAGAATTAATATCTAAGTTTATTCTCTTACTAATGATTCTACTGATGCATGAAATTCTTGACGACAACTCGCGATATTCCTGATTTATTCTGTTAAGGTGTCTATGATATATTCTTTTTAGTTTTCTAAGCCAATTTGAACGTATTTTAATTAGTTTCATTGTAAGAGGAGAGATGTTGCTGTACTTAGATTGTTTAGGTGTACATATTACCGAATGAGAATCGATATTTCTTGTCAGCGCTAAATTAATATAAGGAATATAAATACTTCCTAGAAGCATCCGTAAATGTGTTCCTTCTAGGTTTTTGAAAGTAATTGAGGCTAAGCAAACAGAAAAGATATCACTGTAGAAAGGAACAGGATTGTATTTGAGTTTTTCGTCCAAGATGATTGCAGTTCCTCTGCCGGCGTGATTCCGAATGATGTTAAAACTTATTTAGGTTTATATATTAGATATAATATTTAGGTTTGTTGTGTACATTATATTACAATTGAAGCAACAAACTCTAGGTATGTAAACATTTTTTCTTCTTTTGATTGAAGCTGTTGATACTTTGGCCAAAATTGCCTGATTTTTATCAACAGGTCCCTAAATGAAAGGTTAAATAAGTTAATCGATTCACTAAGAAAGTCGCTCAGATTGCTTGTCTGTACAAATTCATTGTTTGCCTGTGTGAGTCCTTTTGAGTTTTCTTCATTGGATGCCATTTTTGCTACGTCAGCAAAGGAAACGTGTGGCCTTATAAGTTGATTAACGTTCTCATGTACATCTCTTATGTTGGTTACTTTTCTCAGCATTGCAGTATGAGACAAGGCTTCCCTTATTTCCTTATATTTTATATATGATGGACAGTTTATATCACTAGCTGCATGCCCTGATTTATTGCAGTTAATGCACTTAAGTTCAGGAACTTCCTGATTTATTTCCCTACATTTTTGGTGCGACTCAATGCAGGACTCAGAATCATGACCTTCTCCACAGAGAAGACAGCGACTACTATAGGCACAACAGTCTCTAGTGTGACCAAATCGTTGGCAGCGGTAGCACCTAATAACCACCCCATTACTTTTCTTTTCCCAGTACACCCTTTGGTGCAATAGAAATCTAATATTTATTAAATCCTTGATGGACTCCCCAACCTCTAATTGGATAACAAATATATTCAATTTAATATTTTGGGCTTTTGTTCTAGTTGTAAAGAACTGGCTTATTTTACAAACCTTCACATTTGGTGCAGATTTCTCCAGAGCTATACGAATGTTGTCAATAGGTGTATCTCCATCAATGCCTTTCAGTAGTATAGAAGCCTTTTTGGTTTCTTTTGGAGAGAAAGAATATGCGCCTATACCAGTCTCGCCCATGTACACTCGCACTATTCACATATACCTTAGTCTTATGATAACTTAAATTAACGAACTTATACTGGATATTAAAAATATTACATTCGGCTGCTGCCAATTTAATTAAGTTAGTTAGTAATGTACAATTAGCACCAAAGATATATATGGGCGGACAAAATATAATTTTGTTGGATCTATTCGATTCAGTATTTGTTATTGTAGGCCCTGTTTGCCTCTTAGTATAATTTCTTCGAATATCACTCACGTCGTTCACTAGGGAACAGTTGTCCATGTTGTCCAGGTCTGCTAGCGGGGAGAAGGGATTGCTATCCAAAGTAGATTTCTGATGACTCATTGCATGTGAACGACCAACGCCGTCTCCATTTATTTTTTTCCTTTTTCCGATATTCGCGTTGTAGGTGCTTGCAGATCGCTTCAGGTTTCCAATAACTGCTGTCCACTCAGTCACATTTGAATTATTATTGACTTCTCCCATATTTGTATGTTGGAGAGCAGAGATTCCTCGCATGTTTGTCGTGAGTCTCTGAGTATTTACCGAGAGATTATTATTTGCGAAGGAGCTGACATTAGGCTGCACGTGTTTGATTTTATCACCAATTGATGCACTTGCAATAGAATTAATTTTATTCTCCAGCGTAGGGGCTGGAGATTTTTTAATCACTTTATCACTTTCCACTTTTATGAGTCTCTGTCTTTTTAAGGAAAATATATGTAAAGTATAACTACTTGCGGTTGAACCGTCGGTATAATGAGCAAAATTGTTTAACTATTGTGTCACACGTCTGTTCACTCCAGAGTCGATTATTCGTCCTATTGCAGAGCCAGTTCAGCCAGAATAAGCCTTACATGTGTTAGATGATGTTGAAGAAAGTAGTGCCATTAATGTTTTACCAGCATTTGAAGAGCCTAAATTATGGCCAAATTTATGTGATCAAGTTATTCAATTATTAGTGGAGCAGGGTCCTGTTCAAGTAGAACATATTTTGATTTCCCTGTAACTAAAAACAGGAAGTTTAGTAACCGTTTTTACCGAAGAGATTTAAAAAATGGTGAGAAAACATCAAGGGCATGGTTAGTTTGCTCGAAATTTTCGGACTCTGTCTTTTGGTTCTGCTGTCTCTTATTTTCGCGAGCTAAAAGGAGTGTCGATTTGTCCAGCGCAGGCTATATATCAAGGGCTATTCAAGTGTATGAGACAAGTCCCTTACATACGACAGCTTTTCGGGCTTGGAGATATTTAGATTTAGGTTTGCAAAAAGGCAAATCAATAGACTCTGGAAAGCAAAACCAGATGGCCAAGGAAACTGAGCATTGAGGAAATGTCCTGAAACGTCTTCAATCTTCAGCAACAACGGCAATTTTCTGCAACTCGTGCAAACTGTAAGCTTTGTTCGTCCCATGCTCCTCGCATTCGTTGAATCTAGCCATCCTTGATGCTGTTCAATGAGAGTTTACATGTTTTTTTCTCTAGCTCTGTGGAAGAAAAAACATCTTATAAATTTGACACTAAGACCCCTATGTATGACCAGATGAGAGAGCAGAATAGATGCGATCAACCGATTACACCTATACTTAGGAGAAGTTTATGAAGCTCTTGTTGAACTATCACAAACTGACGACCCTAAATCCAAAAATATGGCCCAGTCCCTTGACGGCAGTCCCTTGACTGATTTTAGGTTTATTTGCTGCGCTGTAATTTAGCACACAATTTCAGATAGGATTAATATTACTAGCAAGTTCCTTCAACACCGGAATATGTGCCTCAAGCTGGCAATTGAGATTTTGTGTTCAACAAAACAATTTCTCATAGTTTTTAGAGGAAGCTAGGATCATAGCTGTTGATCAAGAAGTTCCTTGCACTTTTCCAATTATCGCAGTCTTGCGATAGCACCATTTGCCGACTTCGTAAAACTCGTCTTGCATCAACCTGTGGTGCTCTTCTTCACATACCGAATCATTTCGTACTTATACAGTATAAAAAGAAGAGGAGATAGTTTTGAACCTTGTGGCACCCCACACTGCACCTTTAATTCATTGCCACAGCCTTGCCGAAAGGTTCTTCTCTTTTAGGTAGCTAATTAACCAGTACGCTAATTTTCCACTTATTCCGGCTTTTTGGTTAGAATCGATCGATTTAGTAGAAAAAATATATTTGATAGCAAACCCATGCATTACACACCGTTTGTGGACACCGTCGTATCAATGATCATTTTTATTGAAATTGCATTCTGCGCAGACAATTTCAACCCTGTCGTTACCCAGGATTGTTCCAATTTTGTGACAAGCTCATTAGGAACTCCTTGTGTTGTGCAAATGCAACATTTGTGCATATCCTTGTTTATCTCTTTTTTTTTATATCCAAAATCAGTTGCCAAAGCGTTGATATCGATTTAAATTTTGTTCCCTCTCAGATTGGTGTTTGGTGAAAATTTAATGATGCGAACGACAGTTGATGATACTTAGGCAAGCACAAGTGCGAATGAAAGTATACGAGTTTGTGTGTAGGAATGTAAGGATGTGGCACTTCAGGGGTTATTTTTTATTTTTTATTTTTTTTTCTTATCCGTTTTCTGTGAATGATAAGTTGCTGATCGTTGTGACTAGAAGTTGAAGCATCATGACCCCATCATGAAAATCATCATCGCTTTGGATGACTTGGATGTGCACTACACACTCCTACATAAGGATGCTCTCATTCATATTCACTGCCACATCAGGATGATGGAGAAAGAACAAAGTGCTGCTGTTGTTTTTGCTGTGCACACCCGGTTGGGCAGATAATTATCCGGTGTATTGGAAAATTGTTCCAATCGAATTCTCTCTCCGAAATCTGGGTAATAAATCAAACTATCAAACATTTCAATTCATTGTGTCCTCGTTGTACGAGGATTGTGTTTTTCTTTTGTTTTTTTTTTGAATACGCATGAAATTCCTCGGATTGGCTCAACCATAACTTCTGGATGATTGGTCACTGATATGTATCGCATACCAGAAATTTCAAGTGCGTCTACAATTAAAAAAAAAATAGTAACGACTGCAAAACGGCCAATGGTTGATTTTATTTCTTTTTGCTTTGCTTTTGATTTAAGGCTCTTCATGTTGGATTGTGGGTTAAATAAAGTGGAAACATTAATGTAATTCAGCAATCAGCAAAATGTATTTTAAAATTGCCTGCAGTGGCAAAAGATACATTCGCCTTGAATCCACTTCAAATATATGGTGTACATTTTACAATAGCTGAGCAGTAGTTTACTCGTATCTTGCTGTTGCAGTAATCTTATTGATTGGTTATCACTCAAGATTTACTCTGCAGGTGGAGCAAAAGTTTATTGTTTACTTTGATCTTAACCCACAAATCTCACCAACGAGTACACAACATCGATAAAGGAATTTTGTTTGTGGCAAAAACGCATCCGCGTCCTACGGTATACTATAAGTTTTATCTCAAAAAAAACAACATTGTCATACTGTAAAGGACTAAGTCTTATTTGTACTTAACTTAAAGCATAAATAAATAGAATTGAATTGAATTGAACATCCTAGACAAATCTGTATTCGAGATGTGGTTTCTGCTATCTAGAGATACAAAAGGAATATATGAGGCTTTGCGAATACAAAGGGCAAACTCGACTGAAGACCCTTCAGAGAATCTACAGGTATGGGTTTGATACTGATAATGATACTATGCTGATTGGAAGGTAGTTGGAAACAACCATAGACGGGCTTCACTCCCGTTGCATGGTGCAATCCTTAGTTTAGTTTGCTCATACCACTTGTCCGGTGCTGTATTTATTTTGTTGTTAACGTTATCCGGATCTTAATGTGTGAACGATACCCCAGAAAACGAGTGAAAAAGGGGAATACTTGGAAGACTGTGGTGACACAAAAAAAAAAAGGAACTCTGGCGAAGAATACACTTCGAGATACACGAATGCAGTGGTACCAGCTCATCAAATCGGTGAGCTGTGTAATTGCCAATGTTTTTCAAAGGTAGGCCAAGATAATGTTCAGCAGATTTACAGTGCTTTTTTGGGTAGTTATGACCAACAAAATTCCTACTTATCAAAGTTTGTTATAAGTAATGATGTTAAAAGGTCTTTAGTAAGTACTGGTTCCGGTGCTTTGGGCGCTGGACCCTGAGAAGCCACCTTCGCTTGCTTTACCGTATTTCCCCTACCTGCCGCCATTTGGGCGTATGTAACATGGGGAGTAACGGCTGGCTGAAACTTTGCTGAAAACTCCTTCGTCATCGCTTGTATGAAGTT
Source organism: Volucella bombylans (assembly GCA_949129095.1). Taxonomy (NCBI): domain Eukaryota; kingdom Metazoa; phylum Arthropoda; class Insecta; order Diptera; family Syrphidae; genus Volucella; species Volucella bombylans. The sequence continues at coordinate 28,173,574 of OX422145.1, forward strand.
ACGGCCGATGATTATGGTGTTGTTATATGCTACACATCCTCCCAATGCGTCCAAACAAAGTGCTGCTCAAAATGATCAATTGAAATATGTTATTATTCGCATGATACCGATGTCAACATCGTCAAATCAGTCAAAGTTCAAAAATTACTTTTACTGCAGTCAGGGAAACTTCGATTGAAAGCATCACAAGCCCCCACATAAACTTGTCTGCGGTGCTATATATGATAACACTTGGGAAAATAGTTTTCAGGATAAAATGAAACTTGCACTACATCGTACCCTACTCAGAGATGATTTTGCCTCCTTAAAATATTTATGAAATACTCGCACACTCGTATAGGTACGAGTAGGTGGCAGCATTCACCTCGAGTAAGTTTCGCAATTGCACTTTACGAGGATGTAACCTCAAACGAAGTTCAAGTTCTCGTCAAATGAGTGATTAACGAGTATGCACACAGTGCAGTATGTTTCTAAGATTTCTTTTGGGTGAGTGTATTGGTGTGGTAATGCGATTGCTCTGAAAGCATTTCCAAAGACTGCATGAGTTTTCGGATAGAGCATTGTTGTTCGAAGAGCTGCTGTGAAGCACTATCCTAGTCGGATGGAAAATGTTACACTTTAGAATGTAAGTATCAGGCACCGGTTAGATAGGCACTACAAATATGGGAAACATTTTCACGTACTAGATGAAGCACTTCGAAGCTACTGTACGTACTGTATGTTTAATCCACTGTTAACGCAACTCTAATGTTTTGCTGCACTTTTTCACGATGTCAGTATCGTCTGCAAACGTAAGGCATTTTCCCTTGGCCATGTTCAAGGGCAATTTTGTACCAAATGCAAATTGAGAGCCAATCATCTAATGGATTTCATACTATCGTCCGTCTGAGCTGGTTGTCAACAGTGTTGGTTCCAAGCCAACTTTTGTTACGTTGTAATCGACTTAAGGCTATCTGACAGGAACGCTAAGGGCTGGAAAGTACATCTAATTCAGAATCGGTTACTGAAGTATCGGCGAGAAACTAGCTAAACACGATTTGAAGAGGAGCTTAGCAATTCCGACAGTACGAGTATTGAACCAAATGTTTTTTTTTTTTTTTTTTTTTTTTTTTTTTTTTTTTTTTTTTTATAATGAGCGCGCGCTCAAGGGGTTTGAGTACCCTTAAGGTGATTGTACACAGCGCGGGCAAAGGAAATTTAGGGAGGAAGAAAAGAGAGGTACCGATGTACATTGTTTTTAAATGTTTGCAAGTTATAACGACCAGGAAATACAGAGACCGGCAGGGCATTCCATAAGCGAGTTGTACGGCTTAGGAACGAATCACGATATTTTAGAGTACGTCCGAAAATGGGCTTGAGGGTATACTGATGAGCATTCATAGCGAGACGGGTGTTACGGTTGAAAGTTTGAATAGGAGGAATGCTACTGGCGATTTCAGTGGAGCACTGGTGGTGGAAGTAGCGATAAAACAAAGTGAGACACGAGACATTTCGTCGGTGTTCGAGGGTGTCCATTGATTGAGTTTTATCGCACGGTTTTGAATCCTATCTAGCAGGTGCAGAGATGTTTTAGGAGCACCTGACCAGATGTGGGCGTTGTACTCCAATTTTGGGCGGATGAATGCCTTATATATTGAGGCCAGATCAGAGGGGGTAAAATATTTCTTACATCGCTTGAGGAAACCTAGACATTTCGCAGCATTTTTGGCGACATCAAATATGTGGTCATTCCAACGTAAGTTGTCATTGACACACATACCGAGAATGGAAAGTTTTTCGGTTTCGACGATGCAAGTGCCATTCATGGATAGTGGCTGGGAGTTTAAATTTCGCTTTAACGACAGCAGACAGCATTATGTTTTGGAAGCATTAAATTGCACTCTGTTGATAGTTCCCCAATTGGTTATGCTGTTGATATCGGAATTTAATGAGCCTAGCATACGCTGCCGTTCTCGTACTACAGCCGAAGAGCAGGGCCGTGAGTCCGGGAACGAATATGAAAAGCAGAGAGTACTGTCATCAGCAAAGGAATATATTGGATTAGAAGTAGTAGACAAGAGATCGTTAATGAAAATTAAAAAGAGTGTCGGTGACAGAAAAGAGCCCTGGGGCACACCAGCATTTATTTTGTGAATATCAGACTTGAAACCGTCCAAGACAACTTGAATTGAACGTTCCGAAAGGTAATTTCTAATCCATTTGAGAAGAAAGACAAAAGAGCCTGATGCCAAACTCTGTCAAATGCCTTGGAAATATCAAGTGCAACTGTCTTGCTTTCGCCAGATTGATGTACGCTTTGGTTCCACTTTTCGGTGAGACATGCCATCAAATCATCATTGAAAAGTTTTCGTGTTTCGAGATATTTCATGAGCTGACGATTTATCAGCGTTTCCCTGACCTTGGAAAGAAGGGTCTGTAGGAGGAGAGAGAAGATGATTCGCCTTTTTTAGGGACGGGCTGGACAAATGCTGTTTTCCATCTGCTCGGGAAGAGTCCTAAAGTGTAGGATTGATGAAAAAGCTTACGCAGTGGTTTTGCCAGCGAGGAAGAACACCTCTTCAGAAGAAGGGGAGATATACCATCTGGACCAGCGGATTTATGAAAAGCAAACTTGTGATTAACCATTCTTTTCATACTGCTGGATATTTAAAAAAACAAAACGACAACCAACTCACGCTTATAAGTCTACTAGGAGAGTCTTAGAGTATCTACCTGCAATTTTTGCTTGCCACCGTCATCAATGTGGTAGCCTTTCAAATGTTCAAGTTCTTTGTTGACCACTAAGTTCCATCCATGTCAACATCGACTGATGGAGTATACGAGGGTGGGTCATTAAGTCCGTGACTTTTGGAATAAAACACAGATTTTTTGATAAAAAAATAATTTTATTTTTCAACGTAGTCTCTCTTGAGCTCTATACACTTTGTCCAACGCTTCTCCAATTTTTTTATCCCTTCCAAAAAAAATGATTTGTCGAGGTCCTCAAAATAGGCCTTTGTTTGCGAGATGACTTCATCATTGGAGTCAAATCTTTTTCCACCAAGCCATTTCTTCAGGTTTGGGAACAAGAAGTAGTCGCTCGGAGCCAAATCTGGAGAATAGGGTGGATGAGGGAGCAATTCATAGCCCAATTCATGGATTTTTGCCATGGCAACTGCACATGTGTGCACCCTTGCATTGTCTTGGTGGAAAAAAACTTATTTCTTGGCCAAATGAGGTCGGTTTTTTTTTCAAATCGTCATTGAATCGGTCCAATAAGTTGACATAATATTCCCTATTGATTGTTCTTCCCTTTTGAAGGTAGTCAATGTGGATTATCCCGCGTGCATCCCAAAAAACAGTCGCCATAACTTTATTGGCTGACAAACCCACCTTGGCCTACTTTGGTGCCGATTCACCCTTAGAAACCCACTGTTTTGACTGTTGTTTGTTCTCTGGTGTGTTGTGATGGATCCATGTTTCGTCCACGTTTACAAAACGGCGCAAAAACTCCTCCAAATTGCGATTAAACAACGCCAAACCAAACCAAACACGAAATTCACTTTTTTCCATTTTCTCCTCAAATTAGTGAGTAGTCTGATAAAAATAGCTGTCAAACACAAACTAACTGACGCAGCAAGTTTAAATTTTGACAGAAGTCAACTGACAGATGCCTGTTGACAGGAGCAGTGTTGCTGTTTCAGTAAAGAGGTCAGAAATTCAAAAAGTCACGGACTTATTGAGCCGCCCTCGTATCAAAACCATAAAAGGCACCTTTACTCGCAGAACTACGGTATCTCCTCTGCCTTGGCATTGTTCGAAAAACCCTCAATTTCAAGAAAAGCTACCATAGCATATTCCGTGATACTCTAACTGATTTGTTCTTAAAAGATGAGTGGTGCTGTGATGAAAATGAGTGTCACAAGGCTCAATCATAGAAGCTTAAGGTATGAAAACCATATTGACCTCGGTTCAGAACAGCGAAATTTCAGTAAAAAACAAATATCTATACGTTGCTCGTAGGCCATTTCCAGAAGCTTATAGATGTCACTTAATCTTTCAACTTTTCTAGGGGTTGTCCATCCAGACAGTGACTACTCGTATTCGAGTTCCAGCAAAAATATTTTAACAAACCAAAATTCTAAGCAGGCATTAATCTGGAAAAATGTATTACTACCACAAGATACTCATACCTTTCGATTGCAATTGGGCCAGCTCCGAAAGACTTTACTTGAGTTTTCAACAACATAAACTACGGGAATTTTCTCCTCATCTATCATTCTATTGAAGTATCTAAATCCTTTCGTACGCTATCCTTTCTGTCTTTCTCTCTCTGTCGCTCTGCCAACAACATGTCAAAAAGTTATTAATCAATAAAATCCCCCCCACGAGCGGAGAGATACTTTTTTTTTCTGACATCAATGGCACAACTTTTGGGCAAAACATTTCCATTTATAACGAGAAATCAACGAAAATAACTTCCTTCCAAAAGAATGTGTCATTTAATCGTACATGTTTTGTTTATTATTTGTCTGCACTTCATGCACACTGCGGTAAAATAAAAAAAAAACTTTTTCTCTCTACCAATTCTAGAAGAACACCCAAAGAACACGGAGCAAGACTCCCATCATACTCTCGTGATCCTTGGATTTATTTTCGATAGTCCTTGTGTAGACCAGAAATTCACTCCAAATGCGAGATTGTTCGGCAATTCGAAAACAAAAACAGATCTGCAAGCACACCACACAAACTTTAGCATTTATAACAGGATATCGCCATCGTCATCGTTATTGCCTTTGCCATTGCTATTGCCTTTGCCATGGTGGGACATTCGACGGCTCTGGTCAGGCTTTGCTCTCAAAAACTTTACGTGCTGAAATCTTGGAAAAAATACAAAAAAAAAGAAGAAAACTGAAACTAACGGGGAAAGCAACAAATATTGGAAAATATAAACAACAACAACAAAAACAACAGCATGAGCTCAATCCTCAAAACAGAACCAGAAAACATCATTACTCAAGCATTAGACTCAGTTGCTGCCAAATGTGTGTAGAGCATCCTTTTAATTCCGATTCAATAATTCATAGCAACGATGTCATATGTGCGACTATAGTGTGTATATATGGGCTAAAGCAGTCGAAAAAGTAAAATCCAGCATTTAAGGAGGCGTATACTGAAATACTTTCTACGAAAACGGCACACGAGTAGAGGAGTCTATCGACGACGTTACTGAATCACCACTTAAGCATTGAGATTTATTTATTCTTTTACTTTCTCTGCTCCGTATATATATATATATATATATATTCCCCCCCCCCCGCCACCCTTTTTCAGTCTTTTGCTTGGGTGTTTTCTTTTTGGAGTGGGGTTTTTGTCACAGCGCTCCTACCATGCCCATGTGGAAGGCTATGGCATCTCTTGCCGGTTTTCCCCAATTTGTTGACTCGTATTTATTTCAGATGATTGTCACGTTCTTGTGACGAACTTTTCGAAAAGATTAGTATTTAAACGTTCGCGCAAATTGTTGCAAAAGTTTCAACTTTGTCTCTTCGTCTTCATCTTCGTTTTAGTCCTGCTATTGGTCGTATTTGTGGAGTTTCTATGAATAATAGACACTTTGAAGGATATTGCTTACTACCGGACACTTCAAAATTCCTAGAATAAGTAACTTAATTGACATAATTGACCGCAGATGGGTTTCGGCAACAAAAAATAGAAAAAAAAAAACTAAATAATGATAAATAATTAAATTCTCTTTAAATTATCCTAAAGTAGACGACCTAATTGAAGCAGATCAACTTGTAACGGATTTGCATGTTAACTGCCATCCACTGCTTGACATCTTTGAAAGGCAAGATTAAGTGTTCCAAGTTAGCCACTACTCGTACACACCTCTACATCTGGTTTCAGTTGACTGTACGAGTACGAGTGACTGAAGTGTGCTCAGATAGATACACAGGGTGGAATTTATTTATATGTACAACCTATCTGAGTTTACCGTATTTTCAAAAGCAATAGAATGCTGTCGCAAAGATACTGAAAATACCGGCAATGGCAAAATATTATGTCCAGTGGTCTGCTCGAGTAGATTACATCAACGGATTCACAGTTTTGCAACTGACTTTCAACAATGTTGAACAACTTGTTGAAAAATTTCTCGGAAATTATTTTCAAAATGAAAAATACAAGTTTATTCGACAGTTGCTGGTTACATCTATGTATAGGTGCCACCCCAATGTACCAGTCCATATACTGCAGTTTAGACTGCACCAAGCTGTACTATACGAGTACAGTCTCGAGGATACATAACATACTCGTACAATGCTGGCAACATATATTTTCTTAGCATGATCCTAGCAATCCATCTTGCAAAACCAAGCTAACCGATAAGCACAAACTGGAGTACAATAATTATATTACTAGAAGAAGAGGTCGGCCCAGATCCAAACGTGGAGGCGGTGTCGCGATCTTCATTAAACAAGGTAGAAAATTTTACAGAGTGTACAAGGGAGTTCGACACGCTTTTTCGACTTCTGACGCTGGAATCGGGGGAGAATTATTTTATAATCGGCGGGGATTTCAACGCTAAACACAGAGATTGGGGAAATAATTTGCCACTCGATTGGTGGGGTCTGCAAGATATCATGTACAAACTAGGTCTTAAGCGACGGCTAATCCGTCGTTTCCCAGAGGCGGGTCTTATTTGGATCTACTGCTATACGACGAACGTATACAACTGGCAGGTACGAATTTACAAACTCTAAACAATCTGAGCACATTCGTGTATGACGGCGATCATTGTGGTTTTAGCACCGAAATTACAGTTCCCAACGGAATGGCGGAATTTGAGGAGTTTGTCCAAATATATTCTTAGAATTACAGTAAGACTCAATGTGTACATCGCTTCTCCGCAACCTTGACAAGAGCGAGTCGTTCATAGACCTCCACGGAGATTAGAAGTGATTTTTGTTTCGGCTTAAAAAGTGCGGAAAAATAAGAAGCATACTTTTAGCCAGTGAATTTACAAGTGCTCGGTGGCCGAGGTGGTAAAGACCTGGACGACAACATATTTGGTGCGACGATCCCGAGGCCTGGGTTCGATTCCCATCGGGAGACAAACTATTTTCAGTTCTAATTTTTGTTAAATAATAAGTGAAGTGAAAAAAACAAAAACAAAAAATCAATTGATGGATTGTGGAGAGCGGTCCGCTATGCCAATAGCGGGATCTGCGGAGATACCAGGCGAGTCTTCGAGTGGTTCGAGCCAAACGCCAAAGGCAAAGAGAAAGAGGAAGCTAAAGCCAACCTCTAACTCGTTACAGCGTCCCACCCTGCCAACGTCCACTGAAAAGCTTGGTGGATTGAGGGCCTTCAACAATTTCGCTTCATTGGCGGCAGCAAGCGAATCGGACGATGAAGAGGAGGAAATCTTGTCCATAAGTAACAGCATCAAAATGCTGCAGCAGAGTTTACAGGCCATTAAAGAGCGGCAAATGGTCAGAAGGAAGAGGGAAGAGCATGAGCTATCCCAACAACAAGAGCAGTCGCAACAAAAAATACAGTCAGCACAAGTGCTACAACAACAAAAAGCAAAACAAAAGAAACAACAACAACAAGAGCAGCCACAACAACGGCAACAGTTAAAACAGCAGCAGCAGCAACACCAACAAAAACAACAACAACAGCAGCAGCAGACGAAGAAGAAGGAGAAGGTGCCTCCTATCAACACCTATAAATTGGAGGTAATTGCAACCAAGGACCTGTGTAAGTTGGTCATTGGTAATAATTTCAATATTAAGAGATTGGGGAACGATCGCCATGCCATCCACTGTAATACAGTGGAGGGCTACGCGAAAGTTAAAGAGCTCCTAAAGGAAACGACGACGGAGCACTACTCATACACACCGAAGTGTGAAAAGCGGCAATCGATGCTGTTGAAGGGGTTGGAACCGTCTTCTGATCCTGAGGAGATCCTAGCACTGCTCAAAGAGAAGGAGTGCGAAGGACTCAAGTTTGTGGGGGTAAAGCCGTTTACCACAGCCAGAGCTAGGCGGGAGAAACGGAGTCTGCCGTTCTTCTTGGTGCAGCTCAGTCCCGAAAGTCGTCTGGATAGTCTAAGGAGTATCAACGTCCTAGACTACCAGGTGGTTCACTGGGAAAAATTAAAAAGGAGCGATGGCGTTATACAATGCGTTCGCTGCCAGAGGTTCGGGCACGCCGCGCCGAACTGCCAAATGCAGCCTCGATGCGTGAAGTGCGCAAAGAACCACAGTTCCGAGGAGTGTGCTCTGGGTGTTGACGGAGCATCCGATAGGTCGCAGCTCTCGTGCGTATTATGTGGGAACGTGGGACACACCGCAAACTATCGGGGTTGTCCTAAGTTCACCGAAATTAAAAAAGCAAAATTGGCTCGGCAGCAGAAGGTGGAGGTCAAACGTTCACCTGTGAGGTTTCAAACACCAGCCGTCACGCCCCAAATTTCCTACGCCCAAATGGCGTCAGGTAGGGGGGCTACGGTACAGCAAGCGACTGTTGCTTCTTCGGAAGCTGCACCCAACATGCTAGCCATTTTGCTCGCAATCCAAGGGCAGATGGCTCAGCTGCAAAAGCAGGTTCAAGAACAGGCCAAGCGGGTGGACCAGATCTACGCGTTGCTGCCGGGCCTAACGCAACACATGCCGTAATGGGTACGCACATGGTGGAGCAAACTTTGAAGGTCCTTGCGGTGAATGTGAATTCATTGATTAGGATCGAACGAAGAGCCGCGATGTTTAAATTGCTACAAGACCAAACTCCTGATGTGCTTTTCGCTAGCGAAACCAAGCTAACCGATAAGCACAAACTGGAGTACAATAATTATATTGTTAGAAGAAGAAACCGGCCCAGATCCAAACGTGGAGGCGGTGTCGCGATCTTCATTAAAGAGGGTATAAAATTTCACAGAGTGTACAAGGGGGTGTTGCGCAGGTTCCGGGTGTTGGAGGCAGTCGTCGTTTACATCCCGCTGCGCAGTGGCAAGCGGCTGTACTTGGCCTCTGTTTATGCACCTGAGGCTTCACAATCCACTTTATTTATTACAGAGCTCGACACGCTTTTTCGACTTCTGAGGCTGGAATCGGGGGAGAATTATTTTATAATCGGCGGAGATTTCAACGCTAGACATAGAGATTGGGGAAATAATTTGCCAAATACTAGAGGGAACCTACTACTCGATTGGTGGGGTCAGCACGATGTCATGTACAGACTCGGTCTTAAAGCGGCAGATAACCCGTCGTTTCCCAGAGGCGGGTCTTATTTGGATCTACTGCTGTACGGCGAATGTATACAACTGACAGGTACGAATTTACAAACATTAAACTGTCTGCGCACATTCGTGTATGACAGCGACCATTGCAGTTTTAGCACCGAAATTACAGTTCCCAACGAAATTACGGAATTGGAGGAGTTTGTCCAAAGATATTCTTACAACTACAGTAAGACTCGATGGACACGCTTCTCCGCAACCTTGACTAGAGCGCTCTCCTCGAACACGCTCCACCCACCGTCCAATAGGAATTTGTCAAACGAGGAGATCGACAATTACCTAAAACAAATGGACGAGACAATTAAACAAACTATGGACACTACAATACCGCGGTATCGACGTACGACTAACGAAGACCTGTTCCGCAATCCTACTATTAACGCACTGCACCGACAGAAAAGTATACTTCTGACAAGACTTAAAAACTTGTACAGACAGTTAACTGACCGACAAGACCCGGAGATTAGGACACTGAAGTCGTCGATTAAAAATATTCAAACGCTAATAAAAGAAAATTACAGAATTTCTGTAAGTTTGTATTGGAACAACAAGGTTCGGGCTGTAAGCACCAGCAACCCGAACATGTTTTCGCAAATCAATAAACTATTTCGGAGAAAAAAACAAAACGACCTTCAGTGTCTTAAAATAGCCCGGACAACAGAAAACGAACGGTTACTGACAATAGCAGGTATTGATCCAAATGAGGCCGCTAACGATGACGACTTCTTTGTGATCGAGGAGCCGCAGGAGAAGGTTGAGACCATAGGGGCGACTTTCCAGGAAGTATACAAGGCCATTGATACCATTGGCCCTAATTGCGACCTGGACAGTCGCGTCTTGGTGCACGACTTCTGCATTCGAAATGAAATGGGGAACTGGCGATCCGAGGGCTCTGGTTTCACCCGGTTTAGCGACGAAAATATGGCAAATAACGTCATTGCCAGAGAAGGTGACCTACCCCCGTTCATTTCGAAGCAAAAACTCCGTGAGATCTTCGACACAATCAGGGCTAAGAAGTCAGTGGGGACCGATGGTATTCCAAACATCGTGCTTCGACATCTTCCTCTAGAAGCGGTGGACATTTACACCACCCTGTTTAATAATGCAATGAATAATGCACATTATCCAGCGCATTGGAAAACGGCGGTGGTTCAACCTATCCCCAAAAAGGGAAAGGATATATCCAATCCGGCGAATCTCCGGTCGATAAGTCTCCTTCCGAATATCAGTAAGGTTTTTGAAAAAGTAATCAATAGAGCTCTGTCTAGGTGGGTTGAGGACAAACATATAGTTCCGGATAATCAATTCGGTTTTAAGGCGGGACATGATATCTCACATGCCGCGTCTAAACTGGTGTCCGATATCCAATGGAAAAAAGGCAAGAAACAGTGCACTGGTGCCTGCCTTGTTGACTTTGGAGAAGGCCTTCGGCACCGTATGGTTAGAGAGTATTTTCTATAAACTGACTGGGTTATGGATCAGTAAACCCCTCTTATACATTCTTTATAATATGCTACACAACAGACAGTTTATCGTGAAGAATGGTGATGTGACTTCTGTTGGAATATTTCAACTTAAAAATGGTCTTCAGCCGATCCTATTCAACATTTATACAAGCGACTTGATAGGTTCACTTCCCCATACTATTGTGTACGCAGACGATTTGATAGCGTACAGAACAGGTTCAAAAATCGAGGTCAGTAATACTCTCCTGCAGCGTGACTTCAACTTTCAGAAGTCGGAAACCATTCTCTTTAGGACGCCGTTGTCTGGAGTTCTCGATCATTGGACAACACGGACAGCCGTTTGCCTGTCGAAATGTAGTCAGATACCTTAGGATCTGGCTAGATCAGTTTCTGTATTTTGACAAAAATGTAGATGCTGCTCTGATCAGAGCTAAAGGCGCTTGTGCCCTTACAAAGAGACTGTTTTATAGCAGCCAACTCGATGCGAGGGTAAAGGTAATCAGTAATCAGCTGGTATTTGGTTGTCCCGTGTGGTTCAATGTACGAGCAAGCTTAATGGAAAAGATTCGTGTGTTTGAGAGGGCTTGCCTTCGTTTGTACAGAACATCAGAGTCGGAGTACAAATTTTTTGTATCCTAATGAGCTCCTTTACAACAGGGCAAACCTAATACGAGTGGACAACTTGACCTCGACGAATAACCTGATATCTGGGGCTTACTAACCCAATTACCTTTACCACGAGAGTGGTAAGCATTCACCAGAAGCATTCCTCTACCTAGATCAGATAGGGTTGATCCAGGATAGATCGGCGACTCAACTATAACAGAGATGCCGCACACGGCAGTGTGGATTGTCTCATTTAAAACTGAAACTGCAAACCTCGACTCGTTTGGCACAAAATGGATCTGAATAAGTAGTGGATTAAAGATTTGGTATGGTTCCAACTTAAATCCAAAAAAAAAAACCTGAAGCTTTACAACAATTCAGCAGCATAGAAACAAACCTTGACCCAGAAAACACATGGTGCATCTACCTATCCATACATGTCTCTACTTGGAGTAGACAATAAAAAAAAAAATCATCACAATCTGGCTCAAGGCTATTTCAATTAACATAGCTCTGTTTGGAGTCCCCATCACTGAATAGGTAGCGCCAGATTTTGTCCCTGACTGGATTATAACTTCTCCACCACCTCCAATCCCACATGAAGGCATGTTTCCCGCCGACTCTGAACACAAATTAACATTCGTATGATAAACGATATTGTCTGTGCAACCAACAAACTCTTATTCGTTTTATTTTTTCCTTTAAATACCATAGTACGTATGTACGAGTATGTACATATGTATGTATGTTCGGCATAAGGGCTTACATTAAGTATGCATGGTATTCCTTAACTTCAATGTGAAATTTCGAAGGAGTGGAACTGAATGAGTTGTGCTGCTCCTTTTTGGGGTAGATGCTTGTTTTTGTTGGTTTTCATTTTGTGAAATTAATTTTGTTCAAATTGAAATTTGTTTCTCATCCATTTGGGGTCTGTGCACGAGTACATCAAAGCGAATTTTCATACATATACTCGTAGACACATAACATGAGTGTCATCTGTGGCTGTGTGTGTGTGTTAGGATATGAATTGTAAGTAGTTTATATCAAGTCGAATTGCAGTGGCAATGCCACACTACTCGTATAAGCGATGAGTATGAAAAATATTTTTTTCCGTTCATGTAGTAGATTGCTCAAGGATTTTGTCTCTTTGTCATTGTCCTCGTATTCTTGTTCATTTCATAATTTTGTTCTCTTTGTTTACGAGTTATACGTTATGTGTGGGACTGAACGTCAGTTAGAGTCAGCAATGGAGTTGTAGTCTGAGTAGGAGTTGAAATTGGAGTTGGAATTGGAATTGGAGTCCTGCCGTCTACTATAATTCCACTAGTCTGAAAGGAGACAAACGTAAGCTCCTCCATCCATGGCAGTTAAACGCTGATACACATTATATTCTGTTCCTGAATAGACACGAGTAGATACACGAAGGAAGTGGGCGGGCGAGTTTGTCATGTACACATGCAGAAAGTGCAGATGACACACTCGGGAGATGGGCGCTTTGTGAGGTAGGTTATGTCTAATAGCATGTAAGACTCGTAAACAGAAAATACATACTTACGAGTACCTAAGCACATATGTACGAGTATCTACGGGTATTTTCTTAATGCAGTGTCCTTTATTTTTCTGTGCCACATGGTGGACCAAACGAAACGAAACTGTCTGCTATTGGACTAGAGAAAAATGATAACTATTCGTCTTTGTTGTTGCTGCGTTTGGGTATTTTCCGAGCACATATCTCTACATATGTACATACGAGTTTGTATCTATGAATGGCTATACAAATGTCTATGCTTTCATGTGATTAATTATTCGTAAACCGTTTAAGGTATTAAATCCGACAGTTTGTTTGTTTTGCTTGTTAAATGTTTTTTTTTTTTTTTTTGTTCTTCTCACAAAGATACAAATGATATATACTCGTCTCTATGAATAGAGCTGCCAGAATATTCTGGTTATTCTGGTCAATAGACCTGGGAGATACTCCTACCTTTGCATTTACATATATTTTAGATATACTCGTATTTGTAAATAAAACGGAAGCACTGATAGTTTAAGAAAACACTACCACACAGTGACAGGACAAATTTCTCTGATATCCGACAAAAATATGCAAATAAATTCAAGATGATTTTACGAGTAGAATGCACGATATCTCCTTTGATGAAGAGTTTATCCTTGAATAATGAAATCGAACATCAAAGTGCTGAGTTATTTCTGATTGAATATTCGATGAAACGCTTAAAGTAGCTGAGCAAGAGATTTGGATCAGTTACCAGTGCCAAAAATCTGATAAGTACCTCTGAGTGGACAGGCATTATCTTATCGCGATTCCCCACCGCCCTACTGAACCTGAGGCGATCCACACTGCCGTGTGCGTCGTCTCTGTTGTAGTTGAGTCGCCTGTCCCCAGCTGTCCGAGCGACATGGAAGATTAACGGGACCGCTGATATATCCTGGATCAACTCTTTCTGATCTAGGTAGAGGAATGCTTCCGGTGGAACGAAGCCGTCAGATCGCACACTCTCGTGGTAAAGGTAATTGGGGTAGTAAGCCCCAGATATCAGGTTATTCGTCGAGGTCATTGCTCTTACAATGTGCCTTCGAGTCAGCTTAATTACGAAGTTGTCCACTCGTATTAGTTTCGCCCTATTGTAAAGGACCTCGTTAGGATAAAATTTCTTGTACTCCGACTCTGGTGTTCTGTACAAGCGAAGACAAGCCCTAAGGCAAGCCCTCTCAAACACCCGAATCTTTTCCATTAAGCTTGCTCGTACATTGAACCACACGGGACAAACAAATACCAGCATGGGCCTAATAAGGGCCATGTAGCAGATTACCTTTACCCTCACATCGAGTTGGCTGCTATAAAACAGTCTCTTTGTAAGGGCAAAAGCACCTCTAGCTCTGGCCAGAGCAGCATCTACATTTTTGCCAAAATACAGAAACTGATCCAGCCAGATCCCAAGGTATCTGACTACATTTCGACAGGCAAGATTCTGTCCAATGATTGAGAACTTTCGCCAATTTTTTCTGGTATCCCTAGAGGCTCCAGACAACGGCGTCCTAAGGAGAATGGTTTCCGACTTTTGAAAGTTGATTTTCAACTTCCAGTCATCGCAAAATCGTCTTATCTTATCGAAGTCACGCTGCAAGAGAGTATTAATGACCTCGATTTTTGGACCTGTTCTGTACGCTATCAAATCGTCTGCGTACGCAATAGTATGAGGAAGTGAACTTATCAAGTCGCTTGTATAAATGTTAAATAGGATCGGCGAATTTACCGCGCCTTGCTGAAGACCATTTTTAATTTGAAATATTCCAACAGAAGTCACGTCGCCATTTTTCACGATGAACTGTCTGTTGGTTAGCATATTATAGAGAATGTACAAGAGAGGTTTGCTGATCCCCAGCCTAGTCAGCTTATAGAAAAGACCCTCTAACCATACGGTGTCGAAGGCCTTCTCCAAGTCAACAAGGCAGGCACCAGTGCACTGTTTCTTGCCTTTGTTCCATTGGATATCAGAAACCAGTTTAGACGCGGCATGTGAGATATCATGTCCCGCCTTAAAACCGAATTGATTATCCGGAACTATATGTTTGTCCTCAACCCACCTAGACAGAGCTCTATTGATTACTTTTTCAAAAACCTTACTGATATTCGGAAGGAGACTTATCGACCGGAGATTCGCCGGATTGGATATATCCTTTCCCTTTTTGGGGATAGGTTGAACCACCGCCGTTTTCCAATGCGCTGGGTAATGTGCATTATTCATTGCATTATTAAACAGGTGGCGTCCACCGCTTCTAGAGGAAGATGTCGAAGCACGATGTTTGGAATACCATCGGTCCCCACCGATTTCTTAGCCCTGATTGTGTCGAAGATCTCATGGAGTCCTGCCTTTGAAATGAACGGGGGTAGGCCACCCTCTCTGGCAATGACGTTATTTGCCATATTTTCGTTCCTAAACCGGGTGAAACCAGAGCCCTCGGTTCGCCAGTTCTCTATTTCATTTCGAATGCAGAAGTCGTGCACCAAGACGCGACTGTCCAGGTCGCAATTAGGGCCAATGGTATCAATGGCCTTGTATACTTCCTGGAAAGTCGCCCCTATGGTCTCAACCTTCTCCTGCGGCTCTTCGATCACAAAGAAGTCGTCATCGTCAGCGGCCTCATTTGGATCAATACCTGCTATTGTCAGTAACCGTTCGTTTTCTGTTGTCCGGGCTATTTTAAGACACTGAAGGTCGTTTTGATTTTTTCTCCGAAATAGTTTATTGATTTGCGGAAACATGTTCGGGTTGCTGGTGTTTACAGCCCGAACCTTGTTGTTCCAATATGAGCTTACAGCAATTCTGTAATTTTCTTTTATTAACTTTTGCACATTTTTAATCGACGACTTCAGCGTCCTAATCTCCGGATCTTGTCTGTCAGTTAACTGTCTGTACAAGTTTTTGAGTCTTGACAGAAGTCTACTTTTCTGTCGGTGCAGTGCGTCAATAGTAGGATTGCGGAACATGTCTTCGTTAGTTGTACGTTGATACCGCGGTATTGTAGTGTCCATAGTTTGTTTAATTGTCTCGTCCATCTGTTTTAGGTAATTGTCGATCTCCTCGTTTGACAAATTCCTATTGGACGGTAGGTGGAGCGTGTTCAAGGTTGCGGAGAAGCGCGTCCATCGAGTGCCAAAAATCTGATAAGTACCTCTGAGTGGACAGGTATTATTTTCTGTGCAACACCAAGTCATTATCCGCAATCTCTTCTCTTTACGTAGAATGCATCTGGCTTTTTACATATATCGTATGTGCAAGCAACTTGCAAGCATGATGTGTGAAAGTTTTGATCATTATTCTGTATCTAGGTGAAACATTAGAAAATCATTGGTCACCTTTATTGGCAAATTTACAAACCAACAAAACAAACAAAAAAAAAAAAAACCTAAAAACAAAAACGAGAAAGTTTTGAAATATGAGCGTTAACGATGTTGCTGCAGATACAGATGCCACCCTTAAAATCGAAGGAGAAAATGCTTAACATTCTTGAAAGTGTTGGAAATGTTTCACTTAAAAAGTTTCTCCAGCAGTCCAAAATATGGATGTTGCTTACTTCAAAGGCATCGCTTTCACTTCTGAGGAATGCCGGATAGAGTAACAGGAAGGAAGTTTCTGACAAAGTGACACTAAGCCATCAGCCAATTACTATGATGAACGAGTAAGTACGATGCTTGTGGAAAATGAAGAATTACAAATACGAGTAGGAGTGTCTTGTTTTTTTTTTTTTTTATCAATTGTTGCTCGTTAAACATTAAATTCAAATTCTTTGAAATCAAGATAAGGTTATCTCTAAATTGATTTTCTAATGTGAAGCCGAGAGATCAATCTCAAGAGAAATTGGCCAACATCAAAACCAATATTTTCTCTCTAACAATTGCTCTGCTCTGTAACTGTTTTAGTGATACAAAATTTCATTGAAATCGTATCTTAATAAAAACAAAAGAAAAGACAAAGGAAAATCAATCAAATTATAGCTCACAGGGACCGAGAGTCTATCTATACAATACTGTCGAGTGTCGACTTAGTGTAGGTGTTAACAGATTTTCTGTGTATCCTCTGCTTTCATAGAGGGTTTCGATGTATCCTTGAAGCAATACATATGAGGCGTTGCGGATACGAAGGTCGAACTCAATTAAGAAGGTTAAACTGAACTCATGTGAACTCATGTAGAGATTGGTCTGGAATTCGTTTGAGAAAAAATAAAAAGATTCAAACAACTTTTAAATCAATCTATGATCCTCTTACTAATGGAATCAGTTTGAGCTTATGATGAAGCGTAGCAGACTGTTTACGTCTGTATTTTTTTAGATCATTTAGGTCGCTGTAGAAGATAGTTGGCCATGTACAGAGTAGGTGGAGGATTGTCTCCTCCTCTTCCTCGTCCATGTAGCTTCTACAGAAATCGTTTGTAAAAGGGCCAAGCCTTGTTGCGTGCTTGCCTATGAGGCAGTGTCCAGTAATGACACCTAAGATGGTGCTGAGTTGACTCCTATTTAGAAGGATCAAACTCTTAGAGCGGTTCAGATCCAGCTTTGGCCAGATCTGTTTGATCTGACTGAAAACGACGTGGTTTTTTTCGAATCAGCTCATTTGGTGAACGCCACCAAACGACTTGCCTGATGTCTGGATTGCGTGTCATACTCATAAACCCACGTCTCGTCTCTAGTAGGATTCAGCCTCGCAAACCATCTCTTTTGCGACGTCAACACGGTCTCTTTTTTTGCATGCAATTGAGATCTTTTGGCACCAACTTTGCTGCTACACGACGGAAATCCAAATCATTCAAGGCAATGTTCAAGTCCTCCGCTATCTCTCTGATGGTTAATTTGTGGCTATTGACCAACATTTCTTTTACTCCATCAATGTTTTCGTCGAGTTTTCGATGTCGATGATCTTCGATTGATTCACGACCACTTTTGAACCGGTCGTGCCACTGGTAAAGTTCGTTGTTGCAAATTTAAATCCATTTCTAAAATTGTAAAAAATCGTCAACATACAGAGAGATAGATGTACTCTTGGCTACGTAAATTATGCAACTGTCAAGCGTCAAGCTAAGATTTAGAGGGAATGTCAACAACAGATTTACCAACTTAACAAAAAAAAAAAAAAAAAAAAAAAAACAGAACTCAAATCGGAACAATGGGGGCGCCACACGGTGGTTTTTTTTGATCAAGGTGGTATTCTTCCCAGATACTCAACACCGTTTCCTTCGGATTTTACAGTCTTTACAAACTTTATTCTTCTGGTAGCACCTCTCTAAGACCTCGATCAAGCCCCTCTTGTTCTTTTCTGCAGGGCCTGTGTGTATTCGATATATTTCACTGATATGTTTTTGGCACTGATGCTACTGGTCTTCCAAGTTCGATGCAGATGGCATCGGCCTCCTTAAGAGGTAAAGGAATACTCGAATTGAAAAGGCCCTCACGGTCTCTTGTGGTTTTCTGGCTTTGGGCTGTTATGGATATCTGAATCCTACAACAATATAATGAACCGAGTCGATGTTAGCTGCTCGGAACGTTCGGATATCCTCGATTGCAACTATTGATCAGACATCAGACCTAGCTGGATGGACATAAAGGTGTGGAAACTGTGTGAATCTATAAGCCTATGTCTGTGCATTCCGACCGTATTACCAAAGATGCCATCCCTGCCTAGCTCAGCATTAAAATTGCCAAGAACGGTTGCTCATAGGTTTTATCGAGGAGCTCGTATCATCGTATGTTGGCTTTTCTGAAAACGTGAAAACGCTTTTATTTCTTACTCGTAAGTCAGGTTTGAGTCCGTCGACTGCTGTGTTATTATCACTGCTACATCTCGTTTCCAATGTGCCTCTCCTACTCACTTCAACACTTTTATTTTTGCCAAGTTTAGTGACAGTTGGACGTTTCCTTTTTGTATCTTTGTCTTTTAGTTGGCTCTGCTATGAAAAAGACATGTATATATGTATGTAGATTGTTTGGTATCGGTCGTATTGCTTTAAAATATATAAATCATGCAGATGAACATCAATTGATTAGCCAAAGAAACCCTCATCGTTGTCGAGGAGCAAATGAATTCAACATCACTTCATTTAGCTGCGGTTTTATCGAGGACGGTTTTACCATATTTGATTGTTTATCTAGCTCTTTCCCGTTTCGTCGCCTCGATTTCACCCTTATTTGACAGTCGGCCTTCACACCGTGGCTGCTTGCTTCATTGCCGTTTTCGCTCTTTATTTAGGAAAGATACTTTTGCATCATTTCTCACTACACTACCCTTGTGCTGGTACGGAGAAGTATTTGTGTCTGTAGATTTCGTTTCGTATGTCAAATTGCGATGGGGAAGATCGTTCTGTTGACAGGGATTAGGTGCGACCTTGTTTTAATATCGATTCGAGCCGTTTCTAATTAACGAAATAAAAGCCAATGAAGGAGCAAAATTAGATGTGAACCATACCGTCCCTCCTCGATAAGCGAACTCGATATCGATACCCGGAATGTTGGTTTACGTTGTCATTGTTTTTTGTGGTCCCGTTTCCTTATACTCGTGCTCTCGTAGTTATATTTGCATAGAACATCAAATAGACATGGCATAACAGAGAGATGTGGATGAAGTGAAAATTTAAGTGAAATTGTCCGTATCAATTGTGGATTGCTGAAGCAAACAGCCATAACCAAGTACCATGGTGGACGTCCTTGGTGCCTTAGTAGCTTAGTATTGTACGTAGTTCTTAGTGCTGGGTGTTGGGTGTTGGGTTGGGTGGTTCATGCTTGATGCTTGGTGATTTGTGATTTGTGCCTGGCGTTTGGTCCTTTGATCTTAGGAAATGCGAAGACAATACCCTTAAGGAGCAATTAAAATTGTCAGGCAAAAGTTTTGTCGTTTCGCGAGGCTGCCTAGAAGAGTGAATGATAGTGAGGATAGTCTACAGGACGAAAACAACAACAACAACAAATATACACATCAAACAGCTTATTCAGAAAACTGCTACGTACGTATACATTTACAATTAACAGAAAATTGTATCATCTATCCTCCACGTACAATAAGGATTGCCACGCGGCGACGATGATGATGACGACGACGACTACGACTATGACAATGACGGCGGGTAGGATACAAGTGAAACAGAAGCCCCATTGCCACCGTTAATGACTGTGTGACGGACATTTATTTTTATCATTGAGCCTCATAGAATCAAGCGCCAATGAATTCCAATTAGGTTCCATTAAATCAATGCTATTAGAAAAGAAAGCACCGACAACGCGAGGCGGAGGGAAAAAAATGAGCACACCAGCAGTCGCGTTAATATAGGCAGAGCAACGGTAAACAATTGGCGGAACTGGAAGTGGAACAGAAAGGAAATCCCATATAATGACTATCGGTGTGTGTAACATACTCGTACATATGTATGTATGTACGTACAACGAAATAGATAAATTGATGTAGGTTGTGCTGTGCCTCAATAATGAGCTCGCTCTACGGGGGTAGATGTCGAACCAGAGTGGAATGGTGATGGTGGTACGTATAGCCGCCGGTTCTGCTCGATAACTGCTGTTGTGTAGGTGGGTGGGTAGTTCTGGTGGGGTTGGTGGTAGTGATGCTAGTCTATGATAATGTTAGGCAAATAGCAA
The DNA here is from genome assembly GCA_949129095.1 of Volucella bombylans. NCBI lineage: Eukaryota > Metazoa > Arthropoda > Insecta > Diptera > Syrphidae > Volucella > Volucella bombylans. The sequence continues at coordinate 28,194,086 of OX422145.1, forward strand.
ATAGTTGAGCAAGCTAATGAGGACATACAGAAAAGAAACTGCGAAGCTGGGAGAAGACAAAATGAGAATGTATTTTTATTTTTTTTTTTCTGTTTTTGCACTTTTCTAATTTTTTTGCTCTTCTTGTGTCCTGAGAAATTAAAAGTCACTCAGAGAGCAATGTTAAATGTAATTAAGGTGTTCAGTGTTCGGTGTCCATTGTTCAGCGTTTAATGTTCATCATTTAGCATCTAGTGTTCAAAATTATCGCCTAGGTCGGCAACACTAACACCCAAATACATTAGTCAAAGTGAAAAGTAAATCCGTCTGGAGGTGGGCACTCTACCACCGACCGAGGAGGAATGGGGAAGTACTTCTATAAATGACTTTTTACAGCAAACGCCGATTCCACTAGTTAGCTTCTCCTAATTATGTAGTACGAGTGCGAGATGCATTTTACCGCACAATACCTGTCGCTGATAGGAAGCTGTCATCCTTTTGTGAAGACGATAATGAGCAGCAATTTTCATTAATGTTGAAAGTTAGAGGGAGATTGTAGACATATTATTTCCAGAACGGAAATCAGGATGTGAGCTGTTGTTTTTGTGTGCCCTCTCTGGTGCGTTAAATTGTACAATTGTATAACCCATACTCACGGATGTGCCGCTTCTGTAAAATTGACGCGACACAAAGAAAAGTGAAAACTTCTCCAAGAGGGTGAAAGTTATAAGGAATTTTTTATTTTTTTATTTTTTTTATTTTTTAGCTCAAGCTCATAGCAACCTGTACAGCACGGATTTCTAATTAAGATGAAGTTTTCCATTCATGCAAAGGAAAAAAAAGAAAAAGTCAATTGCGAATAACTTTTGAATTTGGAAGTGTTAAAACGCTTTACCATCAATACGGTTCTGATTCCAGACTCTCTTAATGAATTGGATGGCAGTTGGATCCGCAAGTTGTAGAGTTCAGGTCATTTAAATAGAATACTTGAGCATCTGGACAGGAGAGGTAGTGAATGTATATTTCTCAATGGTATTTTGAAAATAGTTTACGTTATAAAGTGATGATCTCCTCGTCTTTGACTATGCACGTGGAAGCGGATGAAAAAATGTGGCGTCTACTGTAATAAAATGCTCAGATATCGTTGCTTTGACAAACAGTTTTGAGGTTCATGTAGGTGAGACAGTCCTACAGAGCAGGAGAAGGATTTGTAAAAAAAGAAAATTAACAAACTGCTCGAACAAACATAGGAGAAATATCCCAAATACGACTTTCAGATCGTCCTTGGTAATGTTAGTGTCAATTTAAGGAAGTAGGACATTTTTGGTGGCACAATTATAAAACACGGGAATACCTCCCACACATTTCCCACACCTCAACGTTCACAGAGTCCCAGGCCAAAACAAAAAAAAAAACCCAACCAGCAGCTTCTTGATCATTAAAAGTCACTTCCTTGTTGTAAGTTGTAGATCTTCTAAATGTCTAACAACCAATAACTTGAGGGAGAGTGTTTAATGCCTAACGGGGTTGATGGACGCTTTTCTGAGCAGAAATACCAAGACCTCTCAAGAAACCCAACGGCGAGATTGTGCGCTGCGTAGGCCATAAGAAGATCACAACGAGACCCTTGGTTTTATAAAAATTAACGACGACGTTATATTAAAGAACTGTACGGGGAAGATATAATACATATTGACTTCTCTGGAAGAATCTAAGCCATTGAGATATACAACAAGATAGTGGATATTCGAAATATTTGCCAGAAGATGAAAAGAACATGCCAGATACACATCTCTTTTAAGCAAAGAAATAAATATAAAAAATAATGCCGAAGATATTTAATTCAATTTAGCACAGGAACGTGATAATGGACTTACATTCAGTCCTTAGAGCCTGGTAGGGTTACTTCAGCAATCTATTCAAAGTAGTAGCCGACGGCCAGCAACTCAGTCCATGTAACCCAGATAATCAGAATCTGGAAGTCGAACTGACTGTGGAAGTAGGTACACAAGGGCAGTACAGTAGGGCACTGTTTGCCCTATTCTCAAGGAAATGTCCAGAAACAAGCAGATTAGTCTGCCTAAAGTTTATCCATTATCAACTAGAGAATAACATCTTCGTCGCGATAAATCTTGGACAAAACACAAACGGAAGCACGTCAAATCGATAGCTACCACCTTTTCATCGCTGTCATTGACAGCATAACTTCCTCACAATAGTAAGGAAAACCATTTCTACATTTGCCTTGTGAGAACATCATGTTACGATATCTATAAGACTCTCATCTGGGATCAGCTGGAAGGGCGTACAATGACCGATGGTCAGGCCAAGAAATTTACGATAAAAAGAACTTGCTTGGGGCTTTTTGTCCTCATGCTGTTTACGGGGAAAAAACTTATTTCAATCTGTAACTCGGATATGGTTCACTCGTTATTTTTAAATTACGGCCAAAAAAACTGATGAAATTCTTGAAAAATTAGAGCAAGGTAGGCATATCAGACAGCTTGAGCCATTTCTGAAAAGAGTGGGTCACATCCAACAATCGAAAGCATCAAAAATCGTGGGCGAACAATGGTGAGCCGTCACAGGAATTTGCGAAACCAGAATTGACAGCCCAGAAGGTGAGGCTGTTTGTGAACAACTCGAGAGATTACGCCAAGCAATGGAAAGAAAATGTCCCGAATTTACCATGTGTTGTCTTCCATCACGATAACGCTGAACCACAGACTTCTGTGATTGCAAGATACCCTGAAACCGGCGGAATATCCTCCAGAATACCAAAGGTACGAGTATCATCGTCAGTCTTTTAAACCGCTGCGACACAAATGAGAAACCAGTTCGGCAAACACTCGAAAGAAATTATAGAAAAAATAACCCGTTTTAAACGTTAAAGAAAGGCCAAGACTTGAAAGAAACTTTGTAATTTTATTGTTCGGTCCAATCCGTTGAGAGTTTAAAAGCCAAGTGAAAAAAAAGAGTTAATTCATACAAATTTAAATATTACAAGAAAGAGATCGAGATGAAAGAAAAGGATAACGATAGATAATACATTTCATAAATACAATACTTCAGATAGGGTAAATAATAGTTTGTCTTCATAACTTAATTCATTTTTCAACATCCTCCGGGCGGCCAATCCATGAAAGTTCCAGTGGATATAACAGCTGCACGGGTCTTCGTGTCCTCGTTCCATCAGCATATCGAATCTCACACGCTCGAACTTTCTGATCTCGACCAGTAAACGCGCTTTCAACAATTGCTAGTTTCCAAGCAATCCGTGACTTCGCAGAATCAAAAACTAGTACAACGTCGTTCGGCTTAAGTTGAGAAGATGAATAGCCTTGGCTGTGATGAAACGATCGAAGTTGTTGCAAATATTCGACGCTCCACCGTTTCCACAGCATACCAGTTTGTCTCAAACGCTGCGCCCATAATTGCTGCAAATCACCTGAGGAAGGCACCGTTTGTTTTGGGTTAGACGAGCGACTTTCCCCATGTATAAAGTGTGATGGCGTAAGTGGCGAAATATCCATCGGGTCACTGCTTACATATGTTAACGGACGAAGATTCACCATACCCTCTGCTTCAGCGATCACTGTGCGCAATTGCTCGAAAGTTAACTTCGCTTTACCGATTACAACCTTTAGTACATTTTTAATAGTCCTTATAAGCCGCTCCCAGAATCCTCCCCACCATGGCGCTCGTTCAACTATAAACTTCCACTTGATACGTTTACTCGATAGAAATCCTTGCATAAGCTCGTCATTCGGCGTGGAACTCATGGCACCGAGCTCTAGAGCCGCTCTACGAAACGATTTGGCATTATCTGAATAAATAACAGAAGGAGCGCCTCGTTGAGCCATAAAACGCCTCATTCCCATTATACAGCTCTCAGTTGACAAATTTTGAACTGTTTCTAGATGTATACATCGAACGGCGGCACAGGTGAAAACCATCAGATAACTTTTCATCATTCGATTTGTGGAAGTGTCATGGTAGTAGAGGGGTCCGGCAAAATCAACTCCGACGCAATCGAAAGGTCTTGACAGGGTTATACGTTCGATTGGAAGTTGTCCAAATGGTTGTGATGCAGGCTTTCCAAAAAGTCTTTGGCAGGTAATGCACCTTTTGATTCTACTTTTCACTAAAGGGCGTGCCCTAATAACCCAGTAACGTTCACGTAGCTGACACAGTACCACATTAACGCCTCCATGCAAGGTTCTTTGATGATAATAATCGATCAAAAGTTTGACTAGATACGAATCCGATGAAAGAATGATGGGATGCTTTCGATTTAAATCAACATTCAAATATTGAAGGCGACCACCAAGCCGCAACAGACCATTTTCGTCCAAAAACGGACACAACTCAGCTATCTTTGAAGTTTTAGGTATAGACTTTCTTTTCTACAAAAGATAAATTTCATTATTAAAGGAATTTCTTTGCATGTACCTGAGCCAATATGTTTCTGCTGCATCGAGCTCACTAGTAGAGGGTTGAGAAAATTCATATTTCTTCTCCTTCCTGCACAGCTTCACAAAACGCAATACAAAGCATGTACAGCGTAGCAAAAAGCCCCATGAACTAAATTTCTTGTAGTCCAGTAACGGTTCAGACATTGAATGAGTGGGAGTCGAGACTGGTGCTAATAACGCCAATGCCAATTTATCCGGAACGATATTTTTGACATCTTCACCCAAGAACGCATCATCTTGAAGCCAGGCTGGCCCGTGAACCCATAGTTCAGAATTCAACAAACCGTTTGCCGTAATTCCTCTCGTAAGAAGATCAGCTGGGTTTTCTTTTCCCCTACAATGTCGCCAGTCCGATATGGATGTAAGATGACGTACTTCAGTAACTCGACTCTGAACGTATGGTTTCCAACGATGTGCGTCGCCCTGGATCCAACCAAGCGCAATTTTCGAATCCGTCCACAGGAAGAATTTCTGAATAGGAATCTTTAGGGACTTTTGTAAGTACGAAGACATTCGCGCCGCCAACAACGCTGCCGTAATTTCCAACTTCGGAAGTGAAAGTTCTTTTATCTTCTCAGTTTTAAGTGGAGCTACGCGACTTTTTGCACATAGAAAAGAAATATTATTTCTCCCAGCTTCATCAAAACTTTTAATAAATGCTACTGTGCCATATGCCTTTAAACTTGCATCCGCAAATATGTGAATGTGTATAGCCCTTGGAAGTGAACAATTAATCGCTGCACGAGGAATAGCATAATTCTTCAAAGGTTTGAAATTTTCCACCCAAGGGCTATACACATTCACATATTTGCCCAAAACAAGGAGAATGTACACCGAGTGTTTTACTTACCTCACCGACCAGATAGCTTGAAAAAGTATTTTCAATCCAATTACCACAGGACCAAGCATGCCAAGAGGATCATACACACGTGCGATCATTTGCAAGACATTCCGTTTCGTTCCCTTCACTAGATTAGAAGAGAACAAATCTTCGATTGATTTCAAAGGTACTCCAATTTCATCCGTGTGCACGAACCACAATAGCCCCAAAACTTTTTGCTCACTTGGTAGCTCATCGGAGCAATGAGCCTGACGAACGAGATTGCTATTTGAATTCCACTTCCTTAGGTTCATATTCGCACCTTTCATCACCAGAACAGCATCTTTGCTAACATGCACTCCTTCCACTTCGGTGTCGACACTCATCGCCAAATCGTCCATGTAGAAGCTTTCCATTAGCTTTCGGCAAGTGGACTGCAACTTTCCCTTTTCGTTCTTGAAATGTAATTGCAGAGTTGCTGTTAATAAGAAGGGGCTGCAATTCACACCGAAAGTGACTCTGGTCATCCGATACTCCAGTATTTCAGGTTGGCATGTGGGTGTTTTCTGAAAAGCGTACCAAAGGAATCTATGTGTGTCACGATCCTTCTCGTTGAGCTCAATTTGTAGAAATGCTTTCTCCACGTCTGCCACGATCCCATAAGGTCCCAGTCGAAAGTTTAACAATATTTTCAGGACATCGGGCAAGAGATTAGCTCCTACATGAAGCAAATCATTTAACGATGGAGAATCTTGGCTACGTGACGAGGCATCGAAAACGATACGCATCTTAGTCGTTGTACTATCCTCATGAATTGCACTTCGGAACTGCTCCCAAAAAGGCAACCAATCTTGAAAATTTCCGTCGAATTTTTTGAGCTGTAACTTTGGTAACTTAAGACTACAATTTACCATTGACGTATCAAGAGATGCCCTGCCTGGTGGACTTATAGGAGTTGTAGGAGTTAATTTCCGTTGAACCTTTTTTATGCGAGTTTTCAGGCGGGATAGCGCACTAATTGCTACATCTTGATACTCTGCTACCTTCTCCAGCTCCTTGTCCAACTCTTCATCCTTGAGAAGACCTTTCTTCTGAATCTCCTGATCGGTTACAGTGAGGGTTTCCAGTGCTGCCGTAAGTCGTTGGATGAAGACGGAAAGATCCTCCTCTAAAGCCTCCAAATCACTCGCTTTATTGGGTTGAGAGTTTGGGCTATCTAAAAATTCAATTGCACTTTTGACAATTTTTGTTACTTGCCCTCTGTATGCTGTTCGTGCAGATAATTCCATTTTTAACGAATTGTATACGAAACACTTTTAATATTCTTAGTCTCCGTTCACCTATCCCGGGTTTCGGCACCATATAGAAAAAATAACCCGTTTTAAACGTTAAAGAAAGGCCAAGACTTGAAAGAAACTTTGTAATTTTATTGTTCGGTCCAATCCGTTGAGAGTTTAAAAGCCAAGTGAAAAAGAAGAGTTAATTCATACAAATTTAAATATTACAAGAAAGAGATCGAGATGAAAGAAAAGGATAACGATAGATAATACATTTCATAAATACAATACTTCAGATAGGGTAAATAATAGTTTGTCTTCATAACTTAATTCATTTTTCAACAGAAATAACAATAATGAAACACGGATATGTCAGGTGAGCGTAGCATCGCTTCTGTTACTGCAAAAGGAATGCCTAAATGTACAAGGTGCGTTCCAAAGTAAGCAAGACCTCTGAAAAATAAGAACAACAAAAAGTTTTTTTTGGCAAAACTTCCAAATCAATACAGTCAAAACGATCTTCAGTGTCTTGAAATAGCCCGGACAACAGATTGATCCAAAAGAAGCCGCTAACGATGACGACTTCTTTGTGATCGAGGATCCACAGGAGAAGGTTGAGGCCATAGGGGCGACTTTCCAGGAAGTATACAAGGCCACTGCTACAATTGGCCCTAATTATGACCTGGACAATCGCGTCTTGGTGCACAACGGGGATTTCCAATTGTTAGAATAAACAATATTCCTATTCTCAACGAAGCGGTCTTGGAGATTTGTTGCCATTTATTGATCCATCATTTTATATAATTTACAAAACTCTTTCTACCGAAAACACAAGAGTTATTCATCCTGATTTGATTGAATATAAATCGGATATTGAATAATGTTTGTTGTTTAATTTTTAAATATGTTATAGTTGACTCACACCGTTTTGCATCGAAAGAATCTGATGTTGTTATAATTTTTTGAATTTATTAAAATACCTATAGACCTGATAAAAGTCCTGCCTCTTGTGGCTAAAGTCGTTCAATTGGTGGTTTTTTATTTTGCAATAATGAACTATAGGGTCCGCCATCTAACCGTTTTTTTTTTTTTCAACTAGTGCTTATTTCGTGAATGGTAACACTTAGCTCATGTGCCACACAGCCGAAGCTACACTCGATGTTTTGCGCCCTGTTTTTGAAGATCGCATTATCAGCCGTAGAGTTGATGTCGTTTGGCCACCTCGGAGCTGCGATTTGACACGGTTGGACTATTATTTGTGGGGTGCCGTAAAAGATAAGTGTTACGCCGACAAGCCAGAGACAATTGACGCTTTAAAGGGCAATATTCGTGAAGCCATTGGTGAAATACAGCTGCACACAATCGATAATGTACTTAAAAATTGGGCCGATCGTGTAGGCTACTGCATGGCCAGCCGAGGCAGCCATTTGAATGAAATTATTTTCCATTATTAACCGGAAGGATAAAACTAATTATCTGTCGAATCAGACATGAGCTAAGTGTAACTATTCACGAAATAAGCATTAGCTGAAAAAAAAAAGTTAGATGGCGGACCCTTTATGTTAACTTGAGATAAAGTAAGTGCAGCGTTTGTTTTGATATAGAAGCTTATATCGACATAGCTGGTCATTCTATATGCCAATAAATTCTGTAAAATCACTTAACTCTTTCAGCTCTTTACTAAGTATATGTAAATCTAATTCATCCCTTGGTTTTAAATTTGTTTTGTAAGAATTTAGTTTAAATCTTTAAGTCGCTATTATAAGCGATTATCGCTTGTGGACACAGAAATAATATGTAATTTACATACCCGTTATCAATTCACTAACACACACTAAACATTTTTTTGTTCCACACTTTTCACACTTTCACACTTCTTGAACTGTTATAATTTTTTATTTTTTTACTCTTCGCCAAATCGGCAGTGTACGCACTCCGCGGTAGTTCAGCTCTTACTGACTATTCCGCTGGATGGACACGAGACAGGTAAGCTCGCAGTGCAAGTGGCACTCAGTGCAAGTGGAGACTGTTCCGAGAGCATGAATATCTATGATATGACACTAAATTCATTGTCAACCTTCACAGATGGACCAGGGATCTCAAAACTAGATATGGCTCCATATTTCATATTCCTGATCCCTGCCGGACAATGAAACCTTAGTCGATTCCATGAAGGGTTTTGAAGTTCCAACAATATGAGAGTTGGCGAAATTGTGGGGGTGTCCTTTTTTGTAGATAGGGCAAACGATGATGAGATTTCCATTCACCAATAATTCAATCTTCTGACCTGATCTAAGAAATGAGATTGTGCATGGTCTCTATTATTACTTCGTTTTATTGTGCATGAATGGCAACTGTGATATTTCAGTATGGTTGGGTACGTACGAGTATAAATAAATAAGCAAACACACAAAAAATATGATGGTAAATCATGTTATTGAATGCTGAAAGGGATAGATACTCGTACGACTACGTATCGGAACGTTAACAAATTGAAAAGGTCAATTCGCTGCAGCAGTCATAAAGTAATGTGTGTACTCGTATATTAATTCTATCTATCACAGGTGAAATTCTAAATTGAATTTCATCCTTAGAATTCATCCAGCGGAACCCGGAGAATAAGGTAAATTTCTTTACTCGCTGCAGATGTAAACGTCCAATTTCCTCTCCAGCAAATTAAATAAACTCACAAAGCAACTCCAACCTCTCACATGAACGTGATGACCAGGAATTCATGATTAGGTACACATGACGTACAAGACGTATATTGTGCTCATATAACTGATTTATGCAATGCAGCCGATTCTGTATCAAAATTAAATAAATACTATCTCTGATGGCCGCTGTCCTTAATATTTATTGCAGCCATGTCACTTCAATTATAACCGATACGACTTGATTCCTTTGACTTAGGTCTGAGAGAATCAAACTAGCTGCAGAGTTAATGAAATTAAAATTAGTCTTCAATTTTGAAAAACAAAATATTCTATAGTTGACAGTGTCAAATGCTTTTGAGAAGTTTAGGAGCGCAAGAAAGGACATCGGTCGTGATCCATTGCAATTCTCTTAAACCAGCAATTTCCCCTTAAACCAGACTTTTGGCCATTAAGAAGCTTACTACGTTTGACAAAAATAGTCATTTGTTTGTAAAGAAGTTTCTCAAAGACTTTGGATAAAAACAGGAAGAATAGAAATAGGTCATTCTTTGAAGAATGCTCTTCAAGAAATCGCACGACATCGCATCGCTTTGACATAAAAGGTCTCGTTGAGTTCTTTGAAGTCCTTGAATGAGCACCTTGATCTATAGCTGCTGTCATACGCGGCCTTAAAATCGATGAATAGGTGGTGTGTATCGATTTGAAGTAAAAGGGTTTTTTCCAAGATCTGCCGTAGTGTGATAAGGAATGATTAGGTTGTTGACGAACGGCTTCAAGCGATGTTAAGAAGTCCGATGCCTCTGTAGAGGGTCTCATTTCTTGAAGATCCGACAAACAATGCTTAGCTTCCCATTCGTCGGGCATAATTTCTTCGTTCGACCATATTTTACAGATGAGTGATGAGCTGATTGACAGTTGTTTGATCGTGATATCTCCAAGTCCTCTTCTGAATATCGAGATATGCCATTAATGCCGAATATGCCCTCTCTTCCTTTTTTTGCATTAAAATCGCCGATTGACAATCTTAATGTCATAACTGGGGCACTACTCGTAGGTCTTGTCCAAGAGCTCGTAGAAGCTATCTTTGGTGTTGTTATCTTTTTGCTTCTGTGGGGGCAAAAGATGGCTAATGTCGACAAATTTGGGAAAGTTGGCGCACTTTGTTTTTAAGAATTTATCACTTTATCCCAGAGTGTATACTGGAATGAGATTTAGAACCTGTTTTGCATACGACTCCAGTGGACACTCGGTTCCACCTCAGAATAACACTAAAATAGGCGACTGAATGTCTGATAGCCCATAATTTCAATCGAATAGATTACCAGTCGAGGTCAGTTTAATAGAAAATGACATGACGACCTGAATCATGTCCTAGTCATCTCAGGTTACGGATGCGTAGAATTCTGACTACTACTACTCCAAATATTTTTCGAAGGATATTTCTCCGGAAACGACTGAAGATATTTTCATCCTCAGCGTCATTACCCCTTCGGGTAGGGGTTAGAATATACCCGAGGTATGCATGCCTGTCGTAAGAGGCGACTAAAATGCACCCTCCGTATACCGAGCGCGAAGTGTATACCAAATATGCAATGAGTAAAACAAATGGAATTATTACCCCAGGTGGCAGACCAGCTATGCTGGAAAATCCACCCTCTACGGAGGTCGGCTCGATGGATTCTGGGGCGAGCCAATTATTGCATCTTATCAACCCGTTCGGAAAAAGTTCACGGGTTTCGAGATCTCCACCACCTAGATCTCCAAAACAAGAAAACAACAAAAGAAGTCCAACGACACCAAAAACGTCGTCTTGCGAAGAATGGACTTCAGCGAAAATAAATAGCCTGAAAGACGAAAATACCGAACTTCGTACTAGGCTAACCAAAATGGAAGCGATATGCGAAGATCTTAAAAAAGAACTGGAAAAACTGAAAACCAAGGAAAAGTCAAACAGCGACGTTATGTCTATTGAATCTGTTAAAAATATCTACGAAACAGATGAAGAAGAGTTAGGTCGAGAAACCGACTGGATCTTGCAAAAACGTCCCGGAAAAAAGCGTAAAGCTGCGTCTTCTCCCAAAATCGTCTCTCAACGTGAAGCAAAGGGAGATGAATCGAAGAAAAATGGCAACAATAAAATGAGTCCTGAAAAAATCAAAGCGGAAAAACAACGAACACCCCCGCCAATCAATGTCACTGGAGTTTCAGATTACAAGAAACTCCAAAATATATGACCCTGCCGAGATCGGACTATATAGTAACATCGCGCAATAATAATGTATGGAAAGTCAACGTCAAGGACGCTGACAACTATCGCATTCTTTCTCGCAAGTTAAGCGTCGAAAAAATCCAATGGTTCACATACGAGAACAAGTGCGAAAGACCTATTCGTGTCGTCGCCAGAGGACTGCATCCGTCTTGCCCAAAAGAAGATATCGTAAGTGATTTAAAAAACAAGGGTCGACGCAAATTCGAAACTGATCCCGCAGTGTAAGCGATGCCAGGAATTTAACCATACGCAAGCTTATTGCCAAAAAGAGCCTCGGTGCGTAAAATGCGCAGGTAAACACCTGTCCAAAGAATGCAACGTAAGCAAACAAACCCCTCCGACTTGTGTTAACTGCAGGGGTAAACACGTAGCAAATTTCCGAGGCTGTGAAGTAGCAAAGGAGTTGCAAAATAGACGTGACAAGTTGTTTAAGCCACAAAAAGAGAATCCCAAAACTAAAGAAAAAACATCGGGATCTGCTCAAAATATCGTTAAAAACGCCAAGGCGAAAGTGATTGATTCCAGTGTTGAAAAGAAAGCATCGGAAAAACTTACATACGCTGAAGCTACCAAGCTAAAGGCAAAAGATTCCGGAGATCCTGGTTCCCAAGTATTTTCCGTTATTCTCGCGCAGCTTGAGCAACAAAACAAAATCAATGAACTTATTTTAGATAAGCTAAAGAAGTTTGAAAATAGGTTCAATAAAAAACGTCCTTCGCCTAAAAAATGAAAAGGGAAAAATTAAACGTACTCACCTGGAATGCAAACGGAATCTTAGAAAAACTTTATGAACTTGAGTTATTCCTAAGGAAAAACAACATTGACGTTTGTTTGATTTCCGAAACCCACTTGAAAAATGGGTCATCTGCAAAAATTAGAGGTTTTAAAGATTACTACGCGTATCACCCTTCGGGAAACGCGAGAAGCGGATCCTCTGTATACATTAAAGAGTCTCTTGAGCACAACGAAGATATAAAAGTAGAGTTCGAGTCTGTACAACTAATTGCGGTGCGCGTAAAATTGGTACGGAACTCCTTTACTATTTCAGCCATCTACTGTCCTCCACGATTTACGCCTTCAAAACATATATTTAAAAATATATTCAATTCTCTTGGATTGGCTTTTATGATTGGCGGTGATTTCAATGCCAAACACACTTTTTGGGGATCAAGATGTGTCTCCCAAAAGGGTAAAATACTCTATAAAGCATGTATGGAACACAATTGTGACTTCTATTCAACGGGCAAGCCGACTTATTGGCCAACAGATACAACGAAAATACCCGATCTTGTCGATTTCTTTGTTGTTAAAGGAATTCGTAACTCGGATATAAACGTTGATGAAAGCTTCGATCTTTCCTCCGATCATTCTCCAGTCATACTGACAATGAACGACACGTTTATTAAAAAACAAGGACCATTAAGACTAACTGGACGAAATACTAATTGGGAAGGATTCAGAAATGAGATTAATAATAACCTAGAACTAGACGTTTCACTTAAAGCAGCACTTGAACTCGAAATCGAAGTGGATTCTTTCGTTGAAATAGTCCAATGTGCTGCGTGGAACAATACACCTTGTCAACGAAAAAGCACGGCTAAACGTAACTTAAACTACCCGCCTGAGGTAAAAGATATGATAAGAGAAAAAAGAAAAGCTCGCAAAAGATGGCAAACAACTCGAGCGCCGCAGGATAAAACACGCTTAAACAGGCTCTGTAATCTGCTCAAGGAGACTCTTAAAAGTTACAGAAATTCCGAAGTAAATACATATGTTCAAAACCTGACGGCAGGAAAAGAAACAAATTACTCGCTTTGGAAAGCTTTAAAATGCTTAAAAAGGCCCAAGATCCCCGCGCCACCAATCAAGGTTGGCAATAACGAATGGGCTAAGGGGGATAAGGAAAAAGCGGAGGTTTTTGCCGACTATCTTGAAGAAATTTTCAAGCCCTCCGACGGTCCAACACTGGTACCCGACACCAGTTCTTTAGAAATAGCATATAGTAATTTTGTAATGACAAATGCAACTCTTGCTGAAATTAAAACTGTAATAAGGAAATTAAAACCAAAGAAGGCTCCGGGGTATGACCTTATTACCGGAGAAGTTCTGAAAATGCTACCTCAAAAAGCAGTTATAAAGCTCTTACACATTATTAACGCGGCTCTGAGGCTTGAATACGTGCCAAGTCAGTGGAAAGTTGCTGAAGTCATTATGGTACTAAAACCAGGAAAACCTCCAAACGATAAAAACATCATACAGACCCATTTCTCTTCTACCGATCCTGTCGAAAATCTTTGAGAGGATTTTGCTAAAACGTCTTCTCCCAATTATCGGAAACCAAAATCACCCAACCATCAATTTGGATTTCGGACTAAGCATTCAACAATTGATCAGGTGCATAGAATTACTGATGTAATTGAAAAATCCCTGGAAGAAAAAAAGATTTGTTCGAGCGTATTTCTTGACGTCTCACAAGCTTTTGACAAAGTATGGCATGAAGCTTTATAATATATTGACAAGCTATTTTGAAAATAGAATTTTTCGCGTTCGATACGGAAATGATGTTTCGAAATTTAAAGATATCCTAGCCGGAGTACCGCAGGGAAGCGTACTGGGCCCACTTTTGTACCTTTTATATACAAGAGATATACCACACGTCGAGGATACTGTTCTCGCTACTTTTGCTGACGACACCGCTATCTTAGCGGTTGGAGAATCAATAGAAGACTCAACGGCGAAACTTCAGATTGCTTTAAATAAAGTCTACGAGTGGACAAAGATCTGGCGAATTACCCTTAATGAGACAAAATCTGTACATGTTGACTTCACCTACAGAAAGATAAATCACTTGCCCATTTCTATAAACTCGGTGTGTATCCCCTTTGCAAATGAAGCTAAGTATTAAATGGAAAACGCATGTTAAAAAGAAACGAAAAGAACTAGAGGCCAAATACAAAGAAATGTACTGGCTACTTGGTAAATATTCCAAGCTAAGCTTAGAAAACAAGCTGCTTCTTTATAAGCAAGTGCTAAAGCCGGTGTGGACCTATGGTATACAACTCTGGGGTTGTACTAAGAAATCAAATATAAATATAATACAAACTTTTGAAAATAAAGTGCTACGACAATTTGTGCGTGCCCCATGGTTTATAAGAAATAATGACCTGCATCGAGACCTCGGAGTTCCTTTCGTGGAAGATGAAGTCAGGAATTGCGCACGAAAACATAAAGTCCGGTTAAGCGGCCATATCAACAATACAGTCCCAGAAATCTTGGACGAACGAAACATACTACGCCGTCTTCAACGAACTAAACCGTTGGACCTTGCGCGATAAATTGAAACCGCATTAAGAAAGCGGAATATGTAGGGTCTTCCATTGGAAAGTGTCCTACCAATCGTGATTAACTTATGAAATAAAAACTGCTTGATAAGTTCTACTTAGTTGCGGTATTAAAAGTACCGGCTGCTTCACAAGGGCCACTTGATGGACAACGCGTTGTCCCAACGAAAAAAAAAAAAAAAAAAAAAAAACCTCAGCGTCATGAAGTAGGACTGGGATAATCAAGGTCTTATTTAGAGTCTCCCTAGTTGTTTGAGATAGGGCATTACTACTTAATTGCCTACTTAGCCCAAACAATTTGTTATTTCTACTGCCAAACTGATAGTAAAGCCAGATTATAGCTATCGAATGTGATGTTCTGTCCAATTCATCGATGTTGTGTTCGGTTTTGCCGTTTCAACACTTTGGTGATAGCTCACTGACTTCTGCTAATTTTGTCAATATCATCGGCGTGCGATAGTAGTTGCATAGACTTTTGAAGGAGTGTGTTCGCTAGATCCGCGACACCTTGTCCAAAACCTTTTTTGACATCAAATGAAGAGCACAGCAATGAGTTTTTGTTTTTACCTAGCCTTGCACTAATATTATTGTACTACAGAAATTTAACAGTGCATCTTCTGTCGACTTACGTGTCCTAAAGCCATGTTCACTGTAGCACGGGGTACTTCTATTAGCACGAATTGAAAGTATAAATTGCATTCTTCAGCCTTGTTCAGGTTGACAATGATAGTCAAAAGCAGCTCCAACATTCAGAAAATGTTCTTCTTCCTAGCAGTTATGTACATGGATATGAATATATGAGTTCAGTTAATTTGTTCTGCAAAGAGTTCGAAACTTTGTGATTGCCTTGTGCCTCACTACCTAGTTTCATTCAGGGACAGAATCCAATTTAAAAAACAAAAATGCCATGTCACATGGTTTCAACATCAATTCTTTGCCGACACAAAAACTCGTAATTGTTTTGCTGCTAGTGCTAAAATATCCAAGTTTGTGGAAACCAAATTAATGTTTCAAACATTCTTTCATATTGAATACTTTTAGAAGCGGCAACGGTTGGAAAGATTCACTCTTTGAACTTTGCTTTCAAAAACGTTTGTACATAAATAACAACAAGGAATTTGAAAGCCTCTTATTGCCTATGAGGCAACAAAAAAGACATCTTCAAAGTGCCTCTGCTTGGATTATATTGTGTATCATGTCGTTTGTGGCACACATACTCGTATTTCGTTGTCCTTATATTGGTTACACTTTTGCTCGCAAATTTCACATAGGAATCAAAATCGACGTAACCGCCCGATGATCAATCTATCAATGGATTTTGTAGGATTTTTAAGGATTTCGGTTTTATTCAGCCAAGGTAAAAAAAAAACAAGGAAACCAAATCCAGATCGTGGAGCAAAGACACGTTTACTTGATTTTATGTGTGCATTCTCGTTGAGGTATGCATTTTCAAAGCTGTCAACATCAGAAGCCAGGTATCCTCACATGGAATAAGGATACACTGTTAATTGTTTCCGGGAAACATGGTGGAAAACAATATGAAATAGATGGGACAAGCCATCATAGAAAACCATAGGATTGCTTCTGACAGAATTACAATTATAATACTTTAGGTTTCACTGCGCATTTAGTTCCATCCACTTCTCATCCCATACAGTTGGCAATGCAAACAAGCAGTACCGGTTCGATGAATTCAGGAGCCCGGCGCAGAATAATAATAGCGCCCCTTAAAAATGTAGATTTAAACAATATGAAATATTTAATTATGTATGTATACATTTGCACACCACCCAAGGAGGTAGAATACCAATGCGTTTTTGTTTTTTGTGTTTTCCCCAGTAGGCCTACAAACCAAAAAACTTTACATAAGGTTCACTTGTTAAACATTCCATCCATTAAAAATAACCAACAAAATCAACAACGAGAACATTTTTTTAGAAACTAATAAATATAAATTAAATACGTCCACGCAACTATTGAATAAATAATAAACTATACACACATATTATAGCACTTGCGTGTTTTTTGTTTTCGTAAAAAGTTATTGACCAGTAAAAGAAAAAAAGATGAAAAAGTTTAAATCTAAAATTAAATTACGCACATTTTACGAGACTGAAAAAATGCAAGGAACTTCTAGATCAGCAGCTATGATCCTAGCTTCCTCTTTGTTGAACATAAAGTCTCAACTGCCAGCTTGAGGCACATATTCCAGTGTTGAAGGAACTTGCTAGTAATATTAATCCTATCTGAAATTGTGTGCTAAATTATAGCGCAGCAAATAAACCTAAAATCAGTCACCTTGCCGTCAAGGGACTGGGCCATATTTTTGGATTTAGGGTCGTCAGTTTGTGATAGTTCAACAAGGGCTTCATAAACTTCTCCTAAGTATAGGTATAATCGGTTGATTGCATCTATTCTGCTCTCTCATCTGGTCATACATAGGGGTCTTAGTGTCAAACTTATAAGATTTTTTTTCTTATGCAGAGAGCTAGAGAAAAAAATATGTAATCTCTCATTGAACAGCATCAAGGATGGTTAGATTCAACGAATGCGAGGAGCATGGGACGAACAAAGTTTACAGTTTGCACGAGTTGCAGAAAATTGCCGTTGTTGCTGAAGGACATTTCTTCAATGCTCAGTTTCCTTGGCCATCTGGTTTTGCTTTCCAGAGTCTATTGATTTGCCTTTTTGCAAACCTAAATCTAAATATCTACAAGCCCGAAAAGCTGTCATATGTCAGGGACTTGTCTCATACTCTTGAATAGCCCTTTACATATAGCCTGCGCTGGACAAATCGACACTCCTTTTAGCTCGCGAAAATAAGAGACAGCAGAACCAAAAGACAGAGTCCGAAAATTTCGAGTAAACTAACCATGCCCTTGATGTTTTCTCACCATTTTTGAAATCTCTTTGGTAAAAACGGTTACTAAACTTCCTGCTTTTAGTTACAGGGAAATCAAAATATGTTCTACTTGAACAGGACCCTGCTCCAGTAATAATTGAATAACTTGATCACTTAAATTTGGCCATAATTTAGGCTCTTCAAATGCTGGTAAAACATTAATGGCACTACTTTCTTCAACATCATCTAACACATGTAAGGCTGATTCTGTCTGAACTGGCTCTGCAATATTTTCTGTATTTTTTCTGCAGGCAATAAATTATTGCAACTTAGACTTACCGATGTTGAGGGACACACAGCAAGGTATTTCCTGAATTGCAGCGCCTGTTTTGTTTTGTCTGCCTCAATCGACTTACATTTACTCCTACACTCACTACCTGATAGTTTTTTTCTTTCCTGAATACATTGCTGAGTTTCAAATTTTTTTTGAAAATATTTTTTAACCGACTTGACCCAGTTGTATACATGAACCTTTTTTTAAACGAACTTTTAACACTGACTGGGTTTTCTAAATTCTCAAAATTAAAGCACATTTCTAAAATTATCCAAAAACAAATCTGTAACAACATAATACAATCTTAACAGAATAAGGCCGTACCTACTGCGAAATATACATACATACTCCCACAATATAGGGTTATTGGAAATAAGGAATTGACAGCTTTTTTTTAAAATAAAACGCAAACCATTTGAGATATTTCAAAAACTTCACAATCAAAACATCTATGAATGGAGCTCGACTTCGTTCATATGGCCACCGCGGGCACGTTTGCAGCGGTCGATTCGTTTGACCATATTTTCAACTACTCGGCCACACATTTCGGCCAAAACGGCCGCTATTTTGGGTTCAATATTGGCTCTGAGCTCTTCCAACGTCGTCGGCGTGTTGGCATAAACCAATGTCTTAACGTAGCACCACAGAAAATAGTCAAGAGGCGTTAAATCGCACGAACGAGGCGGCCAATCGACTGGCCCATTTCTTGAGATAACACGCTCACCGTACTTACTCTTCAATAAATCGATTGTAGCGTATGCTGTGTGGCTTGTGGCATCATCCTGTTGAAACGAAATGTCGTCCAAGTCCATATCTTCCAATTCGGGTTAAAAATAATCTGTGATCCTGGCGCGATAACGCTGACCATTCACAGTAACGTGACGATCGTTATCGTCGACGAAAAAATATGCCGCCGGCATGCAAACCGCACCAAAAGTTATTTTTTGTGGATGAAGTGGTGATTCATGAACACATATTTTGCTTCTTGACGAACCCATTGAACCAAAAATGAGCTTCGTCACTGAAGATGATTTTGCGATCCAGAACCCAATCGGAGAACGTACGTCGCTTCAAATGGTCCATCGGCTTCAATTCTTGAGTCAGGTTGATCCTTACGCAAAATAATACATATTGTGGCCTGAGCGATGTCCAATTCTTGAGAACGCCATGGAATTGACTGATTTGGATCGTTTGCTACGGACGCCTGAACGGCAGCGATATTTTCGACATTTCGACCAACCCGTTGTCTCATCCAAATTTTTGCACTAAACTTGTTATTGCCTGTCTACTAGGGCGAGAAGTACGACCGAAAATTGGAGTTAATGCTCTTAAAGTTGCAGTCACCGACTCCGAATTTCGGTAGAAAATTTTTATAATTTGCAGACGTTGCTCGTTCGCGTACTTTACCATGATGAAAATGTTGAGTTTACTGAATAAATTGACAGTGACAGTTTGATGATTAGTGAAAGAGTGCGTATTACCGTCGTTTCGTCCTCCGCGGTATCAGGAACAAAGGTTGCCGACTGCTCGATGGAGTAGTAGTCGTGGGTATTTATTATAAGGGCGCCACGCGATTATCCTTTGTCCCCAAAAGCTCTACGGCGTCGAATCGCGACTCAGCCATTAAAACCCGCTATCCCCTTTCCTAGGTCTGAAACAAAACGAGAGCAAAACAAAAGCGTGACCACCAAAACATCCCAAACAACCAATCGCCACACTGAGGAAACGGAAGAAACCCCCCCACGCCGCTTACAGCTTAAGGGCGCAAGAAAAACAAAAACTATTCATCTTAAGTTAAAACAATCTCTTCTTTAATAAATAAAAAATAAAAAAAATAAAAAAAATATACAATATATATAAAAATAAAAAAAAGGAAAATATTGTACAAATATTGTAAAAATGTATTAAAAAAAAAAACAAAATTACAAGAAAGAAAATAATAGAAAAAAAAAAAATTAAAAAAAAAAGAAATGCCTACGACCGCCACCCAGATTTGAACCTAGACGAGAAAGCTCGGATCCGATCCCTATCGTTCACAATGCGGCGCTTTGACCAAGTCAATTCTTATTCTTTTCTCACGGTCCTACTTAGGGCTTACAAATGCCCCAATTCCAAGTAAGGATCTATTCTTGTACGTAACATATATGTATTATCTTTTATATATAAAAAAAAAAAAAAAATGCAAGAGGTTAGTAAAATAAATACTTATGCTAGGGTTAATACTCCGTCCTGCAAATGCTCGCTGGAAGCGCCTCCGACGACCTAGTGACGTGTGGGTGGATGGGAAGTCTACACAACCCGAGTCTCAGCCTATATCCTCAAAGGTTTTTTTTTTTTTTTATATGTCTTTGGTCACTAGCGCAACGTATTCTCTAGGGTTTCCAATGTAACGTTTAACAGAACCGATCACGTTTTTTTTCCCCCTTTTTTTTTTTTTTGCACGCACTGTTCTCTTGGCGCGAACACTTGTCTTTTGTTTCTCGGTTTATTTTTCTTTTATTCGTTTCACAAAAAAAAAAAAAAACAAATAAAATACGTCCCGACAAATCTCCGGGAAGTTTAAGAAAACATAAAAAAAACACGCTACACTCTCTCGGCCTCGCACTAATCTCCTCGGCTTCGGTTTTTCTTATTTCTCTTCTTTTTTTGTCCCGATCTTAAATTCTTTTTTTTTCCGACCGAACTGTTTCCTAGCTCTCCAAAGACTGCCCCATTGTCTACCACTTGCTAGACCTCCTCCTATCTTCTCTCTTTCGGTGGTCAGTTATTCAGTTATCTCGTCACCTCATCCATGATCAAAACAACTGACCCCAGCTAACTAAACTCTCTACCGCTAACTATCCTTCTGCGCTTAGCTCATGCCCTAACTTGATGGAGAAAACTAAAAAAAAGGAGGATAAGTGATTGTCGTTAGACCTTGGGCTCGAACTCAGAACCCCTCGCTTAGTAGCCAGTGTCCTCACCAATTGCACTACTCTGGGCTGTTGGAGCTGCTGGATTAAATTGGGGTGACGTCACTTCGGTCATGCGAAAACCTTGCCAATGCTATTGTATTAAAAACCATAACATTCCCCCTCTTCTTTCACAAGGTTTTCGCATGCTACCTATCCTACAAGAGTTCTTTGGGGTTACTGAAGATTTTGAGGTCTTTTGCGTGCCATACACCTCCGGCTTTGCCATCCTTTCCTATAAGCTCATAGGTCCATGGTGACAGCCTCTTCTTAACCTCGAATGGCCCTATATATTTCGGTGCGAGTTTGGCATTGAAATACTTCGCCGCATCCGACAAAACAAAATTTCTCCGTAGCACCAATTCCCTTGGGAAAAATTCTACTGCCCTTCTCCTCAGATTGTACTGTCGCGAACTCTTCTTCCCTGCTTCCAAAATCTTCGCACGTACGTCACGTATGACCTCTTCCAAGGCTCTGGGCCTATTCTGCAATACGACCTCACCTGGGCGCTCTACGTCAAAACCTTCGGGAGGGACTGTATCGCTAGTGCCCTTAAGAGGCATCTTCCGTCCAAAAAGCACAAAGAAAGGCGTAGATTTTAGCACCTCGTGGGTGGAAGCCCTTATCGCACAGCTCATCTTGGGCAGGATGGAGTCCCACTCACGGTGGTTGTCGGAAATGTAAGCCCTGAGTTTGGTCTTGAGTGTTTGGTTGAAACGCTCCGCCGGGTTGGCTTGGGGGTGGTAGAAGGCCATGAAATCTATGGTTATACCATACTCCCGGGCGAGGCTCCCAAACTCTTTGCTTCTGAACTGGACCCCGTTATCACACACAATCCACTTTGGCACGCCGAACAGTAAAAGGACTTGCTCTTCTACAATGGTGCTAACTGCCTTTGCTGTTGCCGATCGAAGCGGGAAGAACAGTGGGAACTTTGAGAAGTAGTCGACCACGGTGAGGATATACATAAACCCCCGTGTGGATCTCGGCAATGGACCAATTAGGTCGATGCACAGCATATCCCATGGCCGCGCGACATTCGTCCGGATGCACATAAGGCCCGTTGGTTTATGTAGATTGGGCTTGACAGACTGACAGATATTGCAACTGCGAGCGTACCGCGCCACTTGCGTTTTCATTTTGGGCCAAAAATACGTTTGTGCAATGCGGTCGCATGTCTTCTGAAGTTGTAAAGTCCCTATTGGAAAAGCCTTTACACTTAAACTTACTTCTAAGAAATATTTATACAAATACATTCTGTCAAAATATAACCGGGACTAAGTTATTCAAACGGGCCGCGTTAATGGTGTCTTAAAAAAAAAAATTGTTTCCTATGTTAGTACAACTGTCGTTTATTTTGACACTGCATTTGGTGGTCATCTGTCAAATAGTTTGTTATAAGTAGCCAAAGACATTAGTGAACCTCAAGTGCTATCGGCGATTTTTTACTATGGAAAAAAATATCGAGCAAAGAGCTTGTTTGAAATTTTGTGTTGCGAACGGAATTCCTTGTTCGGACGCCTACTGTAACATCGTAAACATGAGCATTTGAGTCCAGAATTCAGAACGTTCAGAGAAGACCGTGAAATTGTTGAAAACTTACTTCATCGGCTGAAACACACAAGCCCCTGCTGTTTATTCTACAGATCTCTTGGTAGTTCGAACATATTTCTATGTTCAGACGGTCCTGAACTATCGTGACTGCTTATTTCTTGGCAATTTAATAACTTATCCGAGACCCAATTAGGTACTTCCTAGAACTTGTTGCACTATGAAATCAGGTGTATGGTAGGGACAAGACATTCTCTTTTCAACCACTTTAAGAATCTATGAGGCAAAAAGGGGCCGAAAACAATCAAAAAAATGTTGATAAGATAGATTTGTTATAATATAATTTATTTTTTTCTTTTTAACTTTACACTTTCATAACTCGGAAACTCAAAAGTTCACCTTGCTGCTTGTGAAACACACATCACAGCAACATCGCAAGATACGAGTACGTCTTTTAAAATACAAAGTTCGAGTGACTGTGTTTTATCTATTTGATTTCAACGTTTCACTTAAGTGCAGTCCCACCTACCTACACCATATTATTTAGGTATCCATGAGATGCTATGTGCTCACTCCACACCATACTGGCCGTTCATTTTGGTAACATTTCCATCTCAAATAATCTCATTTCAACTGAAAAGTTTGCAATCCGAAGTTTATTCTTAGTTATACTGAAAATATCTTCGGTTCGGAATGGAATATCCTATATAGTCCTTGTATTTCGAAGATACTCAAGCTTTAAATTGAAATCTCCTTTCATTTTGGGGCTTTGAACTAGCCACATTGCAATTGATTCCGGTTCGAATATTAAATTGTCTGGCCAATTGGCTCAACTTGACGGAGGTAGTTCCATCCGTACCTTATCTCAAGTAGAAAGCAGATTCCGATTCTATTTGCTCTTCTCGAATTGCATGTTGTTAGTTGAAAAGTTCGTCAACAAGCAACGACTTTTAGTTGATAACTTACTACAATACAAAGCTACGACATTTCCCTACAATCAACAATGCAATATCCGCCACAGCCGGAGCCGAATTGGGTCATATGAGGAATTTGACCAGGACTACCATGTATGTATGTCCAATATTGACGTAAACTGTTTTTTTATTTTTTATTATTGATGCGCTCACAAGGGATTTATGTACCCTTAAGATGTTTGCTCATTGCGTGGGCGAAATGAAGTTACACAATTTGATTGCAAGTTGTGGATAACTTATTTTACAATTAAAAATAAATTCAATTCTTGAGGTTTGTGCTGTCAGCTCATGCGAAGATGGAGTTAGTGTTTTTAGTTTGTCTTTGAGGTTTTGTTTAGAAAATTGCAACTATCGCAACTACTTCTGGTAGAAAAGAGCTCGAGATACTCCCACTTCAGCAATGCATTTCAATAGCTAGCTTTGGAATGTAGGTACGAATAAATGACGGAATAAAATATTCACCGATTTTGACCTGGGTTTTTCGATTTGGATTTCATTTGGTCGATTGTGGACTTTTCTGGTCTGAAACCGCACTGAAGTACCGCCAATAAGGTTGCTGATTTCATTTTTGTGATTTCATTCACCAGGTATACATTCTTCTGACTAGATCTGAGCTTCTGGAGAAGCCGATTTATGATATTTCCCCTCTATTTTGGCTGGTCAACGTCATGGTTATCATATTTATCAGCCCAATACAACTCGTAACAAGGACAAAACGGAAATGATTGCAAGGAAAATCAAACTGAAAAACCATACCCACTACAATCAGAGCAGCTGCCAGCAAAACCAATAAATATCGCAGTAGAGCAAAAATGAAAGCGGAATCAAGGAAGCAACAAAAAAAAAATAAAATAAACACTTCCTCCTTGCATACGTGTACTTTCTACAAATGGAAACACAGGTGAATGGCAATGGAACATTTTGAAGTAGGCTCAATTGTAGGTGGTAGGACTTTTTTTCCCGGTAAAAAATTGAAAAGGAAAGCGATATTCCATTGTGGACATAACAAATTGACCGATGACAAAGCCCAGTTAAGTCACCCTAATGTATTTGTTTGTACAATATTTCCGGTGATTGATGGTGAAACGCACTGATCTCTCAAACTGTTCGCGGGAGTTATGGATTGGATACTGTATTTATTGTAATGAAATTAAGAAGGTTGAAAGGGATTTCGTTATTTGTATCTACTGCCAAAGCTCCTGGTGAATACTTTGAGCCGGAGGTAAGGCCTGGACTATATCTAATAAGTAGGATGGATGGTTTCTTTTATTCAATTGATAAATGATTTTAGGCATACTGGAGATTAAATTTCCGAGCATTTACGGCCGTATCTCATGGTCTTGGGGGACAGGTCATGTTTTTATCGAATACTTTTTCAATAGCTCGATGCTTTTGGCAGCAGTTTGCAGTGTGACACCATTCTTTTGAAACCAAATATCCTGTAGACACTTTTGGAAACAAAAAAATCGTTGATCATGCCTCTGTACAGCGTTTCATTGACGATGACATTTTTATTTTAGTCTTTTTTGAAAATGAGATCTATCGGTAGACGAATTGAAAATTGAACAATTTTGCTTATTAGCAAAACCACTGAAACAGGATCAACTTCAAACTACGCAAACCCCCATCGGCTGGCTTCAGTCCTTGCAGCAATTGAATCCTGTAAGAATGTTACCCAAGATATTTGTGCAAGATCTTCCACAAAGTCGATGGACTCAGGCCAAGTTCTTGCGGACGGTGGCGAATTGATGAATTAGGATATTCCTGTGCACACTCTGCGCATTGTTGTCAGTGCCTTGGAGTCAAAAAGAGTAACATTTTTTATTCAACAGTGATTCTGAAAAGTCAAAAGTCAGATCTCTAACTATCTCACTCAACGTAACTCGTAACATTATCTCGATTAAATAGCAAGTCCTGGCTGTTCTTCAGTTTTACACCAAAGACATCAGACTGAGGATTGTTAAAAGTTGTATATGCTAAGCTCAACTATTGTATATATGATGAGATACGTCTATGGGCTCCGTCGTATGATCATGTCACTGACAACAACAAAAAAATCAAATCGACAGAAAGCCCATCTGAAAAGCATTATCCAGACCTCTATATAGTCAGGTGCACCTCTTCATTGGTAGGGCTCTGGAGCAACCCTCATTCTCTTTTACGGCGACACCTTTAACGCATTGTTTCATACGCTGCATGACCTGTGATACTTCAAACTATGGTTTCGTAATCCAAAGATAGTCGTCACCATAATACGAGTATTCTCTCCCTCTCGAATAGTTAGCACTGTCTTACGGCAGATACTCGTAAAACCACTGCAAGTCAACATTTGGTGTTTCAAGACGACATCATGTGATCCATCTTATCCATCAAAATCTGAACACATCTCACGATACAGAAGAAGACGTTTCGCATCGAAGAAGCCTATCCAGTTAGGCTGCCATATGATACAAGTCTTTTTTTTTTCCTCCACCTTGGTGGTTAAGGTAGTTTTCATACCAACAAATTTGAGAGACTTAAGAAGTACCCCAGGTTCTGGTACTGCGGAGAAAAATATTCCTCCAAATTGTAGGTCGCAAAAATGTCCGGCTTCCTCGACATCAATACACGTACACAGGAGTCTCATGTATCAAGTTCTAAACCGGCTACAAATTGTTCACTTTTTGGTTATATGCTTTATGAACCTAACGATTTCAATTGCAGTGGCTCTTGCCTACATTTTCACACTTAAATTCGATTTACGTCTTGATTGGCAGTGAGTTACTTCCGACATTCAGGCAAATTTTCGTCTACTGCACTCTACGAGTATGTGCAACGAATGGAATTAATTTGCCAAATCCTTCAAATTGAAATCACTCATGTCTCGACTATACAAACTCCTCTGCCTGCCTGATTCGGAATGTGTACATATTTACTATTACATTTTGTCCATAAATGTCACTAGTTAAGGATCGAGTCCCATGCGTCAAGGCAGATACTCGTACATTCGACTATGTCCCATAGGTCCTGCAGGAGACAAATGTCGGATGACCAAACACTGAGAATAAGAAATACCCCAATACCATGTGCGATGGCTTTTAATTTGCATCCACACTCTAAGGTACCTTCTTTATTGGTTATGTCATTTAATACAACTCCCTGATGATGATACGAGTATCTATAATAATAATGATGATGAGGCACAAAAGCTTGTGCAACTCCTGTCATCTATGTGTATGTCTCCGTATGTGTGCGCAGGTAATAATCGACGTGCAATTGGTTTGAACATGAGCATAGACGTAAATCAATGGCACGAAGCTGCTGGTGGAATTCCCCCACGCAATAGTGGCATCCTTAAGTTACTTGTGACTGAAATAAGCTCGAAACGTGAATGAATTTCATTCCTTCTCAACAGGGTAGTAGAATCCCTTATACCTACTACGAGTAACATGGCCAGGTGTAGCGCACGCAACAAATTCCCATGATTAACTATTATGGTGAGCGGAGAAATTTCCACACCCACGCTTAGTTCTTTTGCGAAAATTTATTTCTTCCTGTAGATTTTTCCAATTTTTTTTCCTCCCGTTTTTCCTGGTTTTTTTTTTTTTTTGTTCTTTTTAAACCATTTGCTGGTTGCTCGTTCCTCCCTTACGTCACTCAGAATAAACTAATCTGGTGGCTTTATTGGAACACGTACATAACACAGAACCTTCTATTAAGTTTGAAAATTGCCGATTCAATCGCAATCGAGGAGTGGCAGTTGCTAGTTGCACTGATGGACAATCGGTGGAGGGAAAACAATCGCACAGTTCAGATTTCTTTTCTATTTTCATTTTTGTTTTTATTTAAATTTTTCTTTCCTGGAATTAATGAGGACGAATTTTCTGTTCTGAATGACTTCTCAGTTCTTGTTTTAACGTAGTTAGTACCTACCTGAGTTGCTAGTAAAACAAGCCGATCGATTCTGACATTTTTGACAACATATCAGACAGACCAGTATTTTATCGTTAACGAGAGTACAGGGGTGGTTAGGCGAAGCTTATACTGACTGACTAGCTAGGTCCGGTCCTGCTACCGACGCTGAGGGAAGCAAATGCGATAAAACAATTTTATTACTGTTTCCAAGTTAATAACGCGGCGCATTTTCATTAACGCGATTTATTGGTGTTTCACTTGAAATTAATTTCATTGCGTGCTCCTTAATAGGATTACGACAAAGGAGCAACGTTACGGGCCTATTTTTATACATATGTACAAACTTGTACACTTTCATAGCTGTATAATGATGTTGTTCCCATTAATAAGAGAAATTATCGCCAAAAGCATAATGTACATAAATTCGAACAGAGTGGCCTAAACGACAGAAAAAATACGGCATATCCTTCTGTTCATATCCATGTGTATGTACCATTTGGACTCAGATGTGTTTAAGAACGTTCTGATCGAAAATATCGAGCGTTTTGAATATTCACACGACGTGGGGCAGATTGTTCATTTGTCGTTTGTCACATATCAATTTACCGAAGTTGTGAAGGTGTCATCCTTACTTTCACCTCTGTAAATTCACAGGAAAATACCCATCCACATATCTAGAGTTACTCAGATCTGATACTGCCTAGATACGAACAAGTGTCATTATTCTATTCGCACTGATGTTTCATAGCTTACAAAACTCCGGAATTTTACTTCGTGATGACAAAATTCCACCTCTGTAAGGATAACTTATCCACTAGTGCTTTATGTACAAAAGCCCCAAACGGGACGCTGTCTGACTCCATACACCATATACCATACACCGCCATACAGTGGTGGCCGTGGCTCAAGTGGTAGTGGACTGGCTTCCAAATCGGAAGGTTCGGTGTTCGAATTCCAGCCTCGCCCGAAAGACATATTCCAGCCAACCTCTCCATTAAATGTTGGATGCCACCCAAAACTGAGCCCAAACATTTTTCTTTCTCTCACTATCCCATTTTCCAAAAAACTTAACAGGCACTTTAAGTGTATTCATACCCACTTGAGTGTTAAGTTCTTTAAAAAAAAAAAAAATTATACTTAAAGAACTGTTCGCTC
Organism: Volucella bombylans; assembly: GCA_949129095.1. Classification (NCBI taxonomy): domain Eukaryota; kingdom Metazoa; phylum Arthropoda; class Insecta; order Diptera; family Syrphidae; genus Volucella; species Volucella bombylans. The sequence goes on from OX422145.1 coordinate 28,222,605, forward strand.
CGGGAATGATTGCAACATCTTTCTAAAGCATGCTAAATACCAATACGACCAAAATCTGACGCAAAAAATACTAGAGCAACTTATGCCGAAAGATCGAAAATACTCGAAGGATCTCTACAACCTTGTCGTTATAACTTCCAAACATTCAAAACCAACGTTCGCCCGCACTGCGCGCAAACATTTTAAGGCGACTAAAAACCCCTTGAGCGCGCGCTAATTATAAAAAAAGAATCAAAAAAACCAGCTTGCTATCCTCCTATCAGCGAAGCTGCGAGTGAGCTGAGTAACACAACACGCTGTAGGTGGTATCTATTGTTATTTGTGATGCTTTCCTTGATGGCTACAAGGCACACGGTGTCCTATCCCGCTCTCTAGCACTCTCAATAGTTCTGACATCTACGCTAGCTTATGCCTAGAGACTTTCTGTTCTAATGCGCAGGCAGTACTATATGTGATTGACACCGCGAATCAGCAACAGATATATGACGATCACTTGTCTGGCATCACAATTCTTTTCTCCAACGAAACTACAATACAATATGTACGTGCTTGGCTGTCATCCTGTATCTGTAACTTAGACTGAGACTGTAACTTAATCATCAGTAAAGAGTAATGAGGCACATTATAATCCAGTGCACAGTAATCCAGTGGTCGTATCCATGGAAGCCATCCCCACACCGCATTGACTCATTAAAGGCAACATTCAATAAACGTTGAAAGGGAAATTCAAGAGTACCAAGCATGCACGGTGGGAGGTAGTTCGTAATTTACCATTAACATCCCCCAAGTTGCAAGAGTTAAATAAGCAATAAGCCGCAATTTTGTGGCTGTAAACAAAAGTGTGGTTGTAAACAAAAGTGTGGTTGTAAACAAATGCAATTTATTAAGTAGGATTAAGATTTTCGAAGAGATTCTACAGCTTTTCTTCTTCTAGCTTTTCTACCTGGTGAAAGATTCCAATAGAATTGTTTCCTTGATATCGTGAAAACTTACGACTTTGAAGGATTTTTTGTAACTCCTCACTGTTCAACTCTCATTGAGAATAAGTAGAAGTTTGTTTAAGTTTCACCAGGTTCTTGCAACATGTATTCAAACATCATCTTCCTATCTATCCGATAAGGATAGGATTAATCGAGATGTTGGGGGCGCAGTAGAAATAAGGTAGGCACTAACTGTTTCTACATATCAATTGTGCGAGGTACTGGTCGATGTCCACCTGGACTGAACTTGACTGCAGGTAAAAATAGCAGCAGATGAATTCCCCGAATGGAATCAGACCTTATCCGGGCTAATCCAACATAGGATACAGTAAGGATTTCCAAGACTAAGTTAGTGTCTCGGAAAAGAGATTGTGACAGATGAGCCCTTAATGGACATCCTCGACCGGATTATTGGCTTCGGTCTATATATTTATATTGTAAACGCATTAAAGCATTTCTGAATATGGTAAACAAAAAAGGCCCAAGGCCAGATCGTTGGGGTACACCAGATGTTGCTGGCAGACTTAATGGCTTTTTGTTGCCATCATAGACTAAAGGCAGTCAGATTGCCTTAACTAATGAGTATATTCGTATACAGTGTGTTTGACAAAATCGTGTGGCACGGGTCCATTAGAAGTATTCCTCCTACAGAGGACTGTAAAATTTTACTTCAATTTTGAGACTCATACTTGCAAGTTTCAAAACTTATCCGGTAATGAGTGCTCTATAGAGCAGTCTGCTGAAATTTGTGTTCCTTGTTGCTCCTCCATAGGAACCAACATTTCCCATTACAGTTGCAGCAAAGTATAGTATCTACGAATGTAAGAAAGTTTTGGAACAAGCGATTAGGTTGCGCTTACGATTTTTGAAAAACAAATAAAACTGTCCATTAAAAAGACTTTAATTTCAAAGCCATGGTGAAACTGTCATCCAATTAAAAGTGAAACTTTCAGCAGTTTAAATGTGAAAACCGAGATTTCCGATGATCCGAAAGATCTTTATTGTATCTGTCAGGGCGTGAAATAGACAAACATGTTGGATTGGCCGTCTCAGTCCGATTGAAAATGCGTAGTGATTTATGAAGCAGAGGATCAAATGGAAAGATGTATTTGCTTAATCTGCTTTTAAAAAGAGTTCAACGACTATTACCGCAGGCCTATACGTTTGCTGCCATGAGGACGCCGGCGGTCTCAATATGTGATACCCCAGGTGCCATCAGGACGCCGGTGGTCTCAGTAAACATGGTTCTTGTATTGCTTCTTTTTCGTGATGAAAATCTTGCTGGTGGCTTCCCAATACAACAAATAACAAATATTCTTATGGTTTTTAGGTGGTAACACTGCACTCGATCCAGTAACAGTTATTTTCATCACACGCCCTTACACTCAAAATCACCGTGGCGTATTATTCGTGGGGTCCAAAATTATTTTCCACTGTGGTAGCGAACGTGTTAAGACGAGAAGTGCTCAGGTTAAAATCAAAAAGGAGGAGGATTAAGTTGACCTTACGGAGCATGTGGGAGATTGATTCGTTAGAGCCATAAGAGGTGCGGTGGGTTTTGATATAGAAGAGACGAGGACAGTGTAAATTATGAGGGTTTGTGTTGAAGGAAATAGAATTGTAAATGGAAGCGCAGTCCACAGAACCGGAGAGCAGTCGATGAATGAAGAGAACGTCAACTACGTCTCTGTGTTTTTCGAGGGTAGAAGTTTGAGGTGGTCAATATAGGGAGTTAAGACAAATGGGTCATGCAAATCGAAGAAAATGACGTTGAATGTTCTCGATTCGGGACCACACTTGGCTGGCATATTCAAGAAGGGGCCGGACAAGTGTAATGTAAAGTGACCTTGCCACATAAGGGTTGCAGAATTCTTTAGACCTACGTTTGATAAAACCGAGCTATGAGTTGGCTTTAAGGATTATCTCAGCAATATGCGAATGAAAGTTTAACTCTCTATCGTATATCGATGCTCATGCAGAAAATAAAGTCGAGAAGAGGATTGATTGAACTTACAAGACAAAGTCATAGATTGTCATTTGGAGACATTAAGCAATTTTTTAGACAACAGGTGGAAAACCTATCGAGGTCTTCTTGAAGGAGAATAGAGTTTTGGAGAACTTAGTGTCATCGGCGTAAATGAATACGGAACAGTGTTTGATAATCCTCTCAAGATCGTTTAAAGTTAAAATGAAAAGGAGGGGACCTAGATGGTTGCCTTGTGGGACACCAGAAGTGGCTAAAACGGGGTTGAGAAGGCTGACCTAAAGCGAACCTTATAGTAACGGTTCTCCAGTCAAAACCGACGGAAGACAGTTTGAAAAGGACCAGTTTATGTGATATTTTATCGAAGGCCTTTCGTTTCCATTTTCTAGGGCTGAAAGCGCAAAGGATAGGAATTGAACTGCACACTTTTTGAGAAATATTGCTAGAAGCCCATCTGGACCGGATAAAAATTCATCATAGAGATTTTGTAACTTTTCTTCGATAAGGGTGGGATCAAAAGGTTGAGAGAGAGAGAGAGGGGCCAATGTAGAAATTAGGAAGGTACTTGAAATATATGGGGTCGGGTACGAAGAGGTTGTCTGCAAAAAATTGTTCATGGTCAGCTCGGCTGTGATGAAGGTGAGAAACTCTTTTAGAGTGTACATAGCTGCGGAAAGCAGCGAGGTCATCCGCAAACTTTTGAGGAGGTGTGTCGAAGATTTCGTGGTACCTGTCGTAAAGCTTTCTCAGACTAGTTATATCCGTCTTCTTGTTAGATGGAGACGGATTTGTCGAAAAGATATGCGAGAAAGAGACGTATATTTTCGTATATGTTTTTATCCCTTAGACTAGAGAGCGCGTAACGGCATTCCGTCGTGTCTATATTCTTTTGGAGATCAAAAATAGGGACTGTTCGAAACAATGTGAATAAAATTAACAAAATCCTTGCCAGAATCATACTGGATTGGACTGAGTGAAAAGGCTTACGACGGACAAGCTTGAATGAGAATTTCTATCTGAAATGGGGTGTTCGGTCTGAATAAGCAAAACTCTTGCATTTTTCTAAGTGAGACGGAATTGACCCCTACATCAACCAAATTCTGAAATGAAGGATAATGTGAGGCAAAATAAGTTTTTCGAGTACACAGCGAATTGGTGTACCATCCTTTGATCGAGTCTCTATCTATTATATCTGAAATATTTACCCGTTCCCTCACAATTTGTAACTTTTATTAACTCACAGTTTTTTTTTTTTGTTTTTTTTTTTCCTTTTTCGATTTCAGACTGACTGAGAAGAGAAGGATATTAAGGAGATAGGCACCGTAAAAGGTTTAACAGCCTGGTCAATCAACTAAATCACCTAACAATTCAATTTTAATTATAATTACTACAAGCACCATCAATCTAGCAATTCCACCACCGACAACTGGCTCGCCACAATTATCCTAGACAACAAATTCCAAACACAAATACAGGTTCCTCCCAATTTCTCATCAAATCCTAATATATAGGCACTGCAAACGATGTCGAAAGAAAAATACAAAACGCCTTGTATACCCTTGCACAAGCAGCTGAAGGATTAATTTTAGAACTAAGAGGAATCCCCAAACCCACCCCCAAAGACTGTAGTGATATAGTATTGTACATACTTTGTCCATGACAAATACAACATAGGAAGAATAAGAGCATTCCCTTAACAAAGTCAACCCAACAAATAAAACCAACGATCAACACAGACCAATATGAGAGGAAAGAATTCATCGCCATCAGCATCAGCATCACCAGAACCAGAACCAGAACCAGAACCAGAACCAGCATCAGAATCAGTATCAGCACCAGCAGAAGGAACAGATTTCAAAGAAATGGGAACGTCAATCAAATTGCGGCCAATTATATATCTTCTCCTACATCTGACGCTATGCTTTCACCACTATGTTGACGCCTCGACATTATCTGCCGTAAATGGTGAGTCCATTTTTAATCCTTTTTTTTTTGTTTTTTGTGGAATCAATTTTTGTGTATCCCCATGTTTGTATAGATGTGATGTTTGCGCGTGATAGGGGGCAAGGGTACGCACAAACACGCCTATGTATGGATTATATATTCTCTAAGCCTTAGAGCTTTTCCTTTTTTCACTCGAGACACAATGCTGGATACATATAAAGAAAATTAAATAATGAACAAATACAAATCAAAAATACGAGTATACATATCCTGAAGCTTCCTTCCCACACCAAACTATGTAGGTTTCCCTACTCGTGCATGCTCGTCTTTTGAATGGACATTCGTTTGATGACACACACACAATGCGATTAATTTAATGATGCACCCGCTGTGGATTATGCCCTGCTCAAAACGAGCATTCACCTCACAAGTGTTGCAGTGTGTAGAACCACGAAACTTGAATATTTCTCTTTCATCACGGAAGCCCAGGCAACGTTTATCATGCGAAAATATTGTAGTATTTAACTAATGTCTATCAATTCGGGAAAATGACCTGAATTGCCAGGTTTGCAACACTCTCATAAACTTAAACTCCTGCTCGGCTGGCTCTCGTTACATTTCGTAGTTTCTGTGTTCTCGTAATCGAAAAATATGCAACTTCTGGTTCTCCACAGGTCTTACTAAACTGTTTCTTCCTTCTTGTTTCGACTCGAAAACTGTTTGGACCGTAGGAAAATCAGGGAGGAAGAAAGAGAGTTACCGATGAACGTTGGTTTTAAATGTTTGAAGATTATAATGACTAAGAAATAAAGAGCTAGACAGGGCATTCCATAAGCGAATTGTACGGCTTGGGAACGAATCACGACATTTTAAAGTACGTCCGAAAGTGGACTGGAGAGTATACTGATGTAGGGGTCGAATTGAGGATTATCTCACTAACAAATTAGATTAGAAGTAGTAGCAGACAAGAGATCGTTGATGAAAATTAAAAAGAGTGTCCGAGAGAGAACGGAGCTAGTTTGCCTATAGGAAATTCCATATGTACCTACCATGATACTGTGCCATGGAACAGGACTAGTAGGAACAGAAGCAGCGTCGTTGACGGTGTTGATAGCAGAGTCGAATTAATAGTTGCAACTGCCTATCTTGGCATTGTTTTGGCAGCATACAATACAAACATCTTTACCGCTTCTGCTTCAATAGTCACAAACGCTCCATGGAAAACTCATTGTTCTCTTCCCATTATGTCAATGTCGACTTTTGACGAAGTCCTTTTCTGATATTCAAAGTCTAAATTTTGTCATTACCAACCTAAACAGAGTAGCATTCATTTTCATTTTCACCAGACGAATAAGCGAATCGTCTATAGGGATTCTGAACCTTCTGAAGAAATGTTGAAAGATTGCACTTTTAAAATTAGTTGGATTTGAAATATTCTTCAATTGAGAGGGCAAAGAGTTCCAAAGCCTTACAGTATGGATAAAAAATAAACGTGACGAGTTAAGGTTATTGTAACGATAGGGAATGAGGTTGATGGTTCTTGAGGAGCGAGTAAAATTGAGTCTGTTAAACAAGTAAGACGGACTTTGAGTTATAATAATTATATGCAAAAACATACAATTCCTGGCGTTGATATATTGTTCTAGACTACAATCAAGCAAACCCCTGGCAAATACAGAAATATGGTCATATCTACGTAAGCCGTAGATATAACGCACCGCGTCGTTGAAGGCAACTTGCAGTTTTCGCTTGGATGAATAGTCCAAGACCACCTTAGCATATGTTATGAGGGGTAGAACTAGAGACTGTACCAGCTTTCGTCTTGTTTCCTGTGGGGTAAAATAAGCACTGATCTACAATTTGCGAAGACATCCGTAGATACGACCCACGACCACATTTGTGTGATTGTAACCAGACAAATTTCGGTTGATAATAAAGCCTAGATTAGTGACAGAGTCCCCACAGCTTTAATTTTGTTATTATTAAGGTAAACATCGGGAAGGAGGCAAGGGTCGAAATTATTTTTTGAAATTGGTATTATTTGAGATTTTGATGGATTAAGAAGCAGCCCATTAGCTACAGACCAGGTTGCAATATGTTTTAAGTCTTCATTGATGAGAAGAACAAGTTCATTGAGGTTACCATAAGGCTTCGCTAAATGTAGTTGGACATCGTCAGCATAAACGTGTACTGAAGTATGTTTACAGACTGTTGGAAAGTCATTAATAAACATGCAGAAGAGTATCGGACCTAATATTGAGCCTTGAGGAACTCCCTGCTTTATTTCTTTCAACAGCCTTAGAAAAGTCTAGCAAACACAGCAGCGAAACATAACCCCTGTCATACTTCTGCCTTAATTCGTCAAAAAGGTTCACCATAGCTGTAGCATAACTGTGGTTAGCTCTAAAGCCAGATTGCTGAGCATACAACAAATGATTCAGTGACAAGTGCTTCGTTATCTGCTTTGCCAAAACCTTTTCAAAAACCTTTGATAGACAAGGTAGAATGCTAACCGGTCTAAAATCAACAGGAGAAGATGCATTTGTTTTCTTCGCTATTGGCAAAACTCTTGCAAATTTCCAGAGCTGTGGAAAAGTTGACGTAATTATGCACCAGTTGATTACATTACATGAGCGAGATGGGAGACCATTTCAGGTAAAATAAGTTTAACAAATCGAATTGGAAAGCCATCCTCACCTATCGAATTGGACTTTATTGCTGTCAGCTTCCGTGGCTACTTCAAAACTTTCGAACATTGGTACAGAGCCTACATAGTCTACTGTTCGATTAGAAGTTGGGCTACCAGCAGTGAGGTCATCACTCAGGAAAAAATTATTCAAATCATCTGGATCCAGAGCACATTGAGAGTTATTCCTTCCAACAGACATACCGATTGTCTTTAGGATGTTTTTTGGTCTTCAATGCCTGATATATTCATCAACCAAGGTTTGACATTTGAGCCTGTCCTCCACCTTGTCCTCATGCACAGTATCCACCGCTTCATTCATAGTAATCTCGCTGAGAATGAAGACTGCCTTACTGTATCTACTCCTTAGGATGGTACCAGAGTACTTATCTTCTTTTTTCTTTTTTTTTTGCTTGCTGTGCTCCTTTTCGCTGATAGCAGAATTGTTGTCTGTTTATTGGTACTGGGGTACTGCGGCTGGTAACTTGAACTTCGAAGAGACCGACTATGGTTCCTTTTACTCGAAGCCAATAGTTTGTCCTTTTATAACATGCCTGGCGCTCGCGATATACTATGCTCGATGCAGATAGATCTGTACTACTCTTATTTGTACTCTCTGTTGGCTGATAGGATTTTTGCAAGCCCAGGGATATGAAAGTTGTTAGGGATTCTTCTTAATAAGAAAGACAATGAGGTCTGAATTCAATGAGGTTTATTTCAAGACAGAACCGTGTATCAAATATAAGTGCTATAAAATACAAAAATGTGATTATATGAACAGTGCAGTATAACAATTCATTGTAATGTGGAATTGCCAAATGTACATTTCCATCAGAAATGTTTGTATATAGCTCGGGTCTATTAAGGGACCTAACATACCACGTACAGATCCAAAGATCATTGTCCTTGTTTCGTTTGCAAGGGTTGTCCACAGTAGATCCATCCGTATCCGAGGCTTGTTTTTGCTTCGTAACTGTGGGTTTTTTTTTCATTTCTAAGACGAGCGGTGAGTGCTCCCGTTGGTCCATTAAGAGCTCATCCGCCACCATCGCTTTTCTGCCTTCTTTTTCTTCTTTTCCTTTTACCAGCCCTTTCCTCGTTACACGAACTTATGCATAACGAGTTTCCCATTTTTACTGCATCGCTACTGCTCCGCTTATGGGGCTGGCTAATGCCGCAGATCGCAGAACGCGTCTGCATACTGCTCGGTCCTGTATCGCTTCGGCGGTTAGCCCCAGGCGTTGTTGTGCAATTGCCATCTGAGCAATCCAGGAATTCTTTTTCCTACCTAGTTTTCTTTTAGTAGGAGCGACTGTAGTTGATATTGCCTTATTAACGGGATTTGCCGGAGATCTTCCTTTTCGGTCACAGTAGATTCCCGAATTTTCTCGCCATTTCATCCACCCCACACTTACTCTGTGCCTTACGTCGTCGTCACATTTCGCTTCTACGTTAACGATTGATCCTAAGTACTTGAACCTAGTGGTTTTCGGAAGAACTATTCCGTCCAACATTATATCTGGAATAGGTGGCAGTGGATTCGAAAATGGGCAGGTCAAATGTTCCGTCTTTGAGCGACTTATTTTAAACCCGTTTTTCTCTAGCGCGTCTTTCCATTTACTTAGGACGTTTTGTAAATCTACGACATTATCGCGTCGTCGTCGGCGAAGAGAATCGATGTTACATTTGCTTCGTGCATGCAATCTTTCGAAAGATAGTCTAGAACCACGTCAAAGAGGAAAGGGCTAAGAACGCTTCCTTGATGCACTCCGACATTTACCGGAAATTCTCTCGTAAGTCCGGCGGTACATTTAAAAGCAGTTTTGACGTTTCCATACATGTCTTGTATCATGCGTATATACGTTTTCGGTACCTTTTGAGACCTCAACGCGGTCCATATGAGATCTCTAGGCACACGATCGAATGCCATTTCTAGATCAATAAATACCATGTGCAGATCTTTTGACGAATCCCGATGTTTTTCCATTAACATTCGCAAGCCTTGGATTGCGTCCACCGTCGATCTTCCTTCCACGAATCCACACTGGCTATCGTCGAGCTTTATGATTTTGCGAAGACGTTCGTTTAAAAACTCTTTCAGCGATTTTCATCGTGTGTGACATCAGCTTGATTGAGCGGTAGTTGTTGCATTCTCGCTGCCTTTGTATAACGGAACCAAAAAGCTACTTCTCCATTGATCCGGCATAGTTTGTCCGCATTTTATTTTATTCAAGAGTTTCGAAAGCCATTCACTGCCGATAGATTACATCTTCGACCAAAACTCTGATGGGATGTTGTCTGGTCCCGCCGCTTTCCCGCGTTTCATTTTTCCGATAGCTATACTTATTTTTTCGGTTGAAAAGTCAGCAACTTCTTCTTCGAATGGATCAGCTGCAGGGACGCGATCACGTGGAAACTGTTTGTTAAGCAGGTCCTTACAATATTCAAGCCACCTATCACAGATGTCCTTTTCGTTTGTTAGTAAGTGCCCGTAGGAGTCTTTGAGTCTTTGCGCAGCGAGTTTAAAAATATTTGGCACTTTACTATTGTACGACGTTTGAACTTCTTGAATAGCTTGTCTTCTATCTGCCGATCGTGAAGATATTTGTTCCAAGTCCTGGTAAAGGTTTTCCGCTGCTGCCACTCGGGTTTGGGCCAGGACTCTCTTTGTAAAGTTTTTAAGTCGCTCATATTCAAGTGCACGTCGAGACTTTTCGATATCGTTGCTGCGATCACATTTTGCCCACGCTTGAAATGCTTGCTTCTTGTCGGTCACAACTCGTTTGGTTTCGTCATTCCACCACCATGTTTCTTTCTCAATGTGATGATGTCCTGATATCGTTCCTAGAAGGGACTTTGCGTGTGTCATGCATGCTGTTCCACATTTCTTGAGGGCTAAGTGAGTGTGCGATAACGTTTATCTTAAGAATTACTTCTTTAGCGCTTGCAATAAATCTTTTGCCTCGTTCTTTCGATAAGCTATACCACCGGATTTTAGGCTTTCTAACAGGCTCTCGTGTTTTTGGTGGTTCCGCTGTGAAGAATTCTGTAATGAGCAGCCGGTGTTGGGTAACTAGCGATTCTCCAAGGATTACCTTGCAGTCCTCGACACTGTTTCTCATCGATCTTTTGCAAAGGTGATAGTCTATTTGTGTTTCGTGGCCTCCGCTGCTATAGGTGATGAGATGTCGTTGATGTTTTATAAACGTCGTATTTAAAACAGTGAGACCGTGGGCTTTACATGCTGCAAGGATGTCTTCACCAGCAGAATTTCTGGTTGCAAAGCCTTTACCGCCGTGGCAGTACTCATAATCTATATTTGATTCTCCAACGTGGCCGTTTAAATCTTCGCCTACGAAAAGCATCTCCTCGATGGGTATATTTCTGAGTAAATTACCGAAATCTGACCAAAATTTATCCTTTTCCGATTGATCGCAGCCGTTTTGTGGGGCGTACGCGCTAACAATGTTCCACATTTCATTGTTTATAATGAGTTCTACACTCATCAAGCGGTCGCTTATTTTTGAAATACCAACGAAGATTTGCCGCTACAATAACACCGACACCGTTTAGTCCATTGACCGTTCCATGGTATAACATTTTAAATGACTTAGTTTTTAAATCGAGAAAACTCGCTTTATTTCCGGTATTGCACCACTTTGTTTCCTGAACGCACATGACATGTAGAGTTCTGCGACGCATTATTGCTTCCATCTCCAAGCTTTTTGCGGTCATCGATCCGACGTTCGAACTTGCAAACCGAAGTTTAGTAAAATTTAGAAACTTCATTTTGCCCGCCCCCGGAATCCGTCGGACTCTGACACAAGCACTTCTGCTTGCCCTGGGATCACTCGAATGCGTGGCAAGCGTGGTGCCCAGCGGGGTAGTGCTACAACTTGCGATCATTTCCATGAAGTTTTTTTTTTGTACTTTCGTCGAGATTGCTTTGACACACGTATGCTCAATTGAAGTTAGTTGACTTTGCTTTTATCCCACCGGTAGTCGCCAGACTTGGGAACTCACTGATTGCATACGAACTTGTGGGAAAGTTTTAAAGGTGTTAAAGTGTCACAGGCTCATTTTTGGTGTTATAGTTGCCTGTATATGACTGATTCCTCATTTTAGCCGCCTTTTACGACAAGCAGGGAAGTACTGCAGCACTATTCTTTACCCGGTGCTGCACGGATGTTTCCAAGACCCTTGCCAAAAATCACTTTATAAAACCAGTTATCTATATAAACTCTTAATCTGGGCCCATAACCTTTTGTTAGGGATTCTTCTTAATAAGAAAGACAATGAGGTCCGAATTCAATGAGGTTTATTTCAAGACAGAACCGTGTATCAAATATAAGTGGTATAAAATACAAAAATGTGATTATATGAACAGTGCAGTATAACAATTCATTGTAATGTGGAATTGCCAAATGTACATTTCCATCAAAAGTACTCTTCGTCGTGCTGGTCCTACATTCCTAAACATAGAGTTAAAATCGCTTACAGAGTTGCCTGCAGTTGGCCCTTATTTTTACACTTAGATCGTATGCTCCTGATCGTCCCTCTCCTCCCCACAGAATTCTTATTTTTGTCACAACCCATGGTGTTGTGATGCAGAAAGACCTACGACGACGTAAATCACAGAGCTAACCAATATTTGTTTGAAAGGATTAAAGAGATGGTTTCAATTAACAACTACGAGTATGTGCCGCAGATTTGACAGTGTGGCTTCAGTTATTTTTAGGTTTTCTGCATTGACGTACACTTTCAGAGCTTAAGTGCATTTTACGAAGTTACGAGTACAGTGTACAATATAACAATTTCAAAGGCCTTAACTGAGTTAAACCAAATTAATTGTTGTTTGTTCGGTTTGTTCATCGGCACTCACAACAGCACAAACATATACATACATATATGTATAAGCCAATTTTGTACAAGTGACCAGTATTCAAAATTTACTTCTATCTACTCTGTCCGTTTATATGGGTAGATGAAGGGTGCCACCTAAAAGGATCAATCTGGCTTCCCACGTAGTTCATAAAACTTTATAATTACATTACTAGTATCTGTCAATAGTAGAGCGTGAAATAATAATCCGTGCATGTGGTCACTGTAAACTTTCAAAAGCCTAAGTGACAGGGCTTGTTCGGTTTTCAATTGATTGCACCATAACTCGGTTACATTAGCGCCAACAGTAATTCAATTTCTTCCATAAACATTTTGTCAGATACCATAGACACATACGAGTACATACATACTCGTATGTACATATGCATAAAGTATGCAATGAAAACGGCAAAAAAAATTTAATAAAATAATTGGAAACGAACTTTCATCGCATAAGGATACAAGTAGGAGTATGTGCTGTGCTGTGCTCTTATTTATACACACATATGTAAGTATTCGTGTGTGTGTGTGTGTGTATAAAGTTTGCACTTATTCCTATAGGAGAGTGAAAATTTATGAAAAATTTGCAAACTCTTTGGAAAAGTTTTGATAATCGCCAATGAGGTCAAATTTTGTTTCGATTGCATGCTTGCATAGTGCAGTTCTTCGAATCGGTGGGGTGGGGGGGGAGAAAGGGGGTGACAACTGCACTCGACGGAAAAATAACTTTAAATCCAAGAAAACAGGGGAAATAAAAACAGAGCCGGGAGAAAAACTAGAAACGAGAGAAATCGGGGAAGTGAGAACGGAAAACTTTTTCAATAAATATCCAAGATGCTTGATTTTTTATTATTTTTTATTTTTTTTATTGTTGTTGTCCTTACTTTCTTTTTTCTAGTTTTTGCCTAGAGTGTTGGCTGTTGTAGCTATTATCCCTTGATGTTTGCTTCAAGTGCTGTTTGTTGCTCTATCTTTCATTTCGCAGACTCAACTGTGATAGATACACATATATATATGTATACATACTCGATCTCTGATCAGGAGATACAAATAAAACTAATGGCAAGGTCACGAATGTGAAACTGCTTGATTAGCAAAGTAATGCCCAATTTGTTGAATAAAGAGTTTTATTTGAGTTAGATGAGGAAATGGAAATGGTAATGGAAACGGCCATAGACATCATAGTCAATTGTGGTGTATCCTTTCCTACTTTAAACTGCAGAATAAAGAGAAGCGAAAAAAACAAAAAAAAATTAAACAAATCCAATCAGAAAGTAACCTTCAAAACTGATTTAGAGGGAAATGGACTCATTTGTCCGTTTGATTATAAGTAGGCATGGGTGGTCAATTGGAAAATCAATGTGAGGCCTTATGTGGCTGATCTCCCTAAGGGAAGACCTTCACATTTTTCGTGAATATGTCTATACAACGGGTATGTGGTCTTTTATGCTCAACACAAATGCTCCCACAAAAGTTTCTTTAACTCAAATTATGTGTGACGCTGATGTCCTGTTCTGGTTACATCCCCATTCAGGTAGAAATAACACCAATGGGCGGATTTCAGAACCAATTTCACTTTCCTCTGGGGACACATTAGTGAAAGCATTCATTTTGCTAAACACACGCACATATTACAGTCATACGGCATAAGGGTATTACCAAGGAAACCTAAAATCACAGAATAGATCGATACATACATACGAGTATGTACATATGTACATATGTACGTACCACACATGTCCTCATTCGTTCTAGCCTATTTCTAATGGCGATTTTGATGTTAATGCCGATGCCGATAGCGATGCTGATGCTGATGCTGATGCCGATGCTGATACTTGTACTAATACCGATGACGATGTGTAGCAACATATGTAAGTAGGTGTGCCATTGAAGTGGTTTTGAATATAAAATTGAAATGTATGGCTGCACACATTCAGCATTCGGATTCAAGAGTTTTATTTCTATTTTGGTTCACTTGAAATGCCAAAACATTTCCTAAACTTTCACCTATCCTTTCCATTTCCACTTGAATGCGTTGGCTTCTTAAGTTGGATCCGAAAGCTTTCATTCGGGAGTGTAGGTGTTTTTTTTTTTTTTTTTTCAATATATATACATGTGTATACAGCCGTTATTTGAAATTCTATACCGGAAAATGTAGTGTATCCCTCATCTGTTTAAGCCGTTCATATTGGGTGTCCTTCCCTGTACTGGCCTACCATTAAACCCATATTTGTCGCAGCAGTTCACTGATTTCTTTCCATGATGTGAATGTCAATAGCGTGTGCGAGTTTCGCCTCATATCGTCTCAAGTATTAAGGGAAAAAACACAGATAAAACACAAATACTGATATACGTTGGTTTTGAATGTTTGCAGCTTGTAATGACTAAGAAATAAAGACGTCAGATTAGCATTCATAGCGATAGGAGTGTTACGATTGTTTACGATTGATGGTTTTCGACGGTGTCAATTGACTGTCAAATATTGCCTTGCCGATAAGTTTCATCGTACAGTTTTGAATCATATCTAGTAAGTGGAGAGAGGTCTTGGCCTTATATATTGTGGCTAGATCGGATGTTGTAAGGTTTTTTCTACTTCACTTGAGAAGACCAAGACACATCGCGACTTAGGTTGTGATTGGCACATAAATCGAGAAGGGAAAGTTTTTCGGTTTTTACGATGCAAATCCCACTGTTGGATGATAGCTGCGTGTTTCGATTTCACTTTAATGACTAACAGGGAGCATTCTGTTTATCATTATAGCAGGGACCATAGCCATGAGTCAACAAAGAAATATACTGGACTAGAAGCGGCTAATTAGAGGTCATTAATGTAAATTGAAAAAAAAGTATCGTAGACAGAATGGAGCCCTGGCACTCAAGCAATTGACAATACCGATGGACTGCCTAGAAATAGTTCAGTCGAAAAGTTGGGTCTTCGACAGACCCTTCCACCTCTTAATTACAAATTAAATGATATCACTTAAACCTGACTAAAACTGAGTGTCGTCTTCGAATGGAAACCGACACAATCCCAGAGCACGTACTACGAGTATGTTCATGTGAAATCTTAGTGACTGAGGAACGGCATGAAACCTTCATCAGGGTGATCTACTCGTAGGTCTAGGTTATTAAAAAAGTTAACACTCATCTGGTATCTTATAGAGACCTTAGGTCACATCTTGCTTTCGCCAGGTTGGTGTAGAATATAGTTGCACTTTTCGGTGGACCTGTTGCTACGAAATCTGTACTGCTGATCATTGTCGTGTTTCGCATTATCAGCCTTTCCATGACACAGTGGATCTGTAGAAGGAGAGAGAAAAAGATTCACTTTCTTTAGGGACTGCTGCACCAAATCTTTCTTTCTACTCGGCGAAAGATTTAGAAGAAAGGGGCGATATACGAGTACCATCTGGAAGCGAATTTGTATATATTGAAATCTTTGAATACTCTTGCTAAGTTATAACACGAGAGCGAAAGTGGACTCGTCCCATAAAATAGTCGAGGCGCACTAGTGTAGGTAGAGACATGGGACAATCTGGAAGTGGATTTTAAGAAGGCTGATCTCTGTATAATTGATTCAGTTCAAGGGAAGCAAAGATTTCGATAGCTTATGCTAATATAAGTTGTTTGGCAGGGACACGTTACCTTCAACAGTCTCATTATGATCGATAGTCTGGTGTTTCAGTCTGTATAAATTTAACTGGGTCACTTTTATATTACTTCTTGGTTTCTACATACCAGAAGGTAAAGACTGATGTCAAGAACATTTGGGTTCTCTCTTATATGGACAGCGGCAACGCCCCAGGTAATTGAGAGGATGCAAGTGACTTCTTTTTGGTTCGAACATTCCATGTGCTATTGGTTTGACTCGAACTCCTTTTTCACCATCTTCATTTCGACATCCCAGGGCCATTCAAGTAGAATCGTCAGATGAACTAAGCTCTGAACATGACGAAGTAGAATCGATATGGGAATCCCTTCGCCGAAACGTCCATAGTGTGCCCTATCTCATTTTTTGGTATTCCTGGTTTTCGTCTTGTATTTCATGGTAAAGAACACTGTCTATTGTACGTTGAGACGAATTTTCTTTCATAGGTTTTCCTGGCAAACTAGCCGGCCCTCTCCTCTAAGGTAGCTTGAAAGTAGCGCAATATTTGACATGACGGGATTATGTCTTTTGATTAGGTGCCAATGATACCAGTGCAGGCATAAACAAATTATGATAGATCCCCACCAAGGATCCGTAGCTAAACACGAAATTTCATTGTGGCTTAATGCCATCAGGCTTAAGTTCCTCTATATCTATGCATTATTGTATATTGATGAGTCAATTTTGACACCATATTAGGAATGCAGATATTCACAATACAAACGAATAAGCCCATGAACTGTGCTGTGTGACATTGTGTGAAACAAGCCGTATACACAAATTAAGGGTGCCATTTAAATAATTGATTCTCTTTTCACGTTCGAATAATTTATTACAAAGGTATCAGATAAAATTGATGTATTAAATAGGGGGGAGAGCCTCAAACTACGCTCTACCAACCGACTTTGTGATTATGTGTATCTGCGATCAAAACATCTCCCTCTTGTGGTACAACTCCCAAAGAATTGACATAAATCCGTATAATAAATTAAATAAAACCGACACTTTAATCAATTAAACTCTAATGAATATTAAATTAATATCTTTAGCTATACTCGTTTATATGGAGGTCAAACTTCTATTGCTAACCACAGCATGTATTGTACTATATAACCTGTCATTGTTATTAAATGTACTTTACCAATTGGATGTTTTTTTTTTTTCCATGTAAAATGTCAAAAAATTTGCGTTGCTAAATTATGATATTGTTGGTACATCAGATCCATAATTGTGCCACAAACGAGATGTTTGCTTTTGGCT
The DNA here is from genome assembly GCA_949129095.1 of Volucella bombylans. NCBI lineage: Eukaryota > Metazoa > Arthropoda > Insecta > Diptera > Syrphidae > Volucella > Volucella bombylans. The sequence goes on from OX422145.1 coordinate 28,239,989, forward strand.
TAGATGTAATCAAAACATTTCCATGCTTTCATATTGTTGACCATTTACCACAATCAAATTTTAATTGCCATTAAGCTATTTAAATTGAGGCGATTTATTTGATAAGCCCACCCGTATTTGACCTGGAATAATATACCGGCCAGCATACCAGCAGAGGAGTCCTAAACATAGACATTGGTACTTCTGAGAAAATAACAACGATTTCCTTACGAATGAAAAATGGTCCATGACAAAGAAGCATTTGCAAAGAATTGAAATTCAAAGCTACGGGTATCAGCAGATAAATTTCATCCCGAGCTAATAGCATGTCACCAAAAACAGTGTGGTGAGCAAGACGTAAGTGAGGGTATTTTCTAGAATTTGAACAATCTGATGAATGTCAGATGGGTTCCCAATAGTAGTCAAGCGTTATATGAAGACACAAGCGTCGATACCTAAAGATCTCCCCATAAACTCCAACTCTCACTTCCACGTGATGAAACCAGTGGTCCATAGAAATCGCCCTTCAATTGTAACACTCGTCTCGCTATGAATGGTTATCGGTATACCCTCACTCACAGTGTACTTTCGAGTACTGCCGAGCTCGTTATTTCCTAGTCATTATAATCTTCATATATTTAAAACCAACGTACATCGGTAGTACCTCTTTTTTTTGTTCCCTAATTTTTTTTCGCCCGCTTTGAACCTAAGAACCTCTACCCAATCCCTGGAGAGGAGAAGAGGATTTGATCAATCAATTTGAGTTTTAGAACTACTTTGACGTATTCAGACTCTAGGTCTCAAGGGTGCTTCATGGTACAAAATAGAAATCAGTTCAGAGACTACAAGAATCCTCAGATACGGAAGGATGTAACGTTAACGACCCCAACAAACGTTTGAAGGAAATCGAATTTCGGCAAATAAAGGGTCCGCCATCTAATTTTTTTAGCTAGTCCTTATTTCGTGAATAGTAACACTTGGCTCATGTCTGATTTGACAGATAATTAGTTTTATCGTTCCGCTGAACGAATATGGTTGTGTTTACGCTTGAACAACGCTGGGAAATATTGCGACATTACTTTGAAAACCATGGTAATGTTGCAGAATGTGTGCGAAAATTGCGTACAGATTTTGGAAGAAGAGAAGCACCGTCAGCTCCGTATGTTCGTTATCTTGTGAAAAAAGAAACTGGCATCCTCATCGATAAACCAAAGCGTGAAAAGCCAAAAACAGTGCGTACACCCGAGAATATTGCTGCTGTGGCAGAAAGTGTGCGTGAAGCGCCATCAATATCAATTTACCGTCGTTCTCAACAATTGAACATTTCGGAGACATCATCGAGACGAATTTTGCATAAAGACCTTGGTATGACGCCATACAAAGTCCAATTGGTTCATCCAATGCGTTCTCGCTTCGCTAAGTGGGCCTGCGATCGACTTAGAGAAGATGCCGATTTTGCCAAAAAAATCATCTTTTCAGATGAAGCTCATTTTGATCTTGGCGGGTATGTAAACAAGCAAAATTGTCGCATTTGGGGCATTGAAAAGCCGACACACCCAACACGAGTCACTGTTTGGTGCGAATTTTGGTCCAGAGGCATAATTGGGCCATTTTTCTTCGAAAATTAGCAAGGAGTGGCCGTTACAGTCAATGGCGATCGTTATCGGGCCATGTTGAACGAATTTTTGTTCACAAAAACAGGACGGCGCTACATGCCACACAGCCGAAGCTACACTCGATGTTTTGCGCCCTGTTTTTGAAGATCGCATTATCAGCTGCAGAGCTGATGTCGTTTGGCCACCTCGGAGCTGCGATTTGACACCGTTGGACTATTATTTGTGGGGTGCCGTAAAAGAAAAGTGTTAAGCCGACAAGCCAGAGACAATTGACAAGCCAAAGGACAATATTCGTGAAGCCATTGGTGAAATACAGCTGCACACAATCGATAATGTGCTTAAAAATTGGACCGATCGTGTAGGCTACTGCATGGCCAGCCGAGGCAGCCATTTGAATGAAATTATTTTCCATTATTAACCGGAAGGATAAAACTAATTATCTGTCAAATCAGACATGAGCTAAGTGTTACCATTCACGAAATAAGCACTAGATGAAAAAAAAAAACGTTAGATGGCGGACACTTTATTACTCCATTCTATGAATGGGTTGGCAAATTTATTCCGACTGTTGTTGGAAAATCCCAAAAATGTAGCAGGTACTACTGTAGAAAAAAGGGAAGTCTGGCCTACACGATGACTTCAAATTGGTGCTGATCTGAATGGGATTTCCCTAGGATCGAGCAAAATATTGAGAATGTGATTTATTTTATTTTTTTTTATTTTATTGTGGCAAGAAATTATAATTTTTAGGATACAGAGATTTGGCTTGGTACCTTACTTCTAAAATATTTGTACAATTTTTTACTAAATATAATATCACAGATTAACTTAGAATTTGAAGGAAAAGCCACTAAAAACCTTCATTAAAACAAAATTCGCAGGGGGAATTTAGAAGCGGTTTCAACACTTGATTTCAAAAATAAAGATTATTAATTTGTGAGAAGTTACACAAATAAAATGATTAACAGGAAAATTGTAATGAAGGAGAAACAAATAAATAAATAAAGAAGTAATTAAATAAATATAAATGTATTGGAATATAATATATGAACAAAAAAAAAATAAATAAATAAATAAATAAATAAATAAATATATAAACAAATAATAATAAGTATATGAATAAATAAATGAATTTATATATAATATATAGATAAGTAAATAAATAAATAAGTAAATAAATAAATATGAATATGAAACAAATTTATATTGCACAAGACTAAGTTTGAAATCAAGTGGTTGCCAGATGAAGAACAAGAGATATTATATTGATGGTTTAGTTTTTCAATTCTATGTGAAACCATTTCATGTTAGCCATTATATGAAGTTCCTCTGTTGAAAAAAACCAGGGAAGATTAAGTATCATTTTAAGCAATTTGTTTTGTGCTATTTGCAGCTTGCGCAGATGGCTTTTTGCACACTTACCCCAAACAGGAGATCCATAAAACATAATTGCTTGAAATATTGATTTGAAAATTAATAATTTGTTGGCGTCACTTAATTTTGAATTCCGGCATATAAATGGGTAGAGAACTCTTATTGTCATATTAACCTTTTTAATGATTTGTTGAACATGTAGATTGAATGTAGGTCGCTTATCTAAATAGATGCCAAGATACTTAACAGTCGATTTCCACTCAACTTGAGTACCATTGATGAGAAGGTTGTTACTAGGAAGTAAGCAGGCTTTTCTTTTACGAGTAAAAAAGATAGCCTGAGTCTTAGAAGCATTAATGTTTATTTTCCAATGACTACAATATACTTCAACAGCATTTAAACCAGATTGCAAATTAGTTTCAATGTTAAAACCAATTGCATCTGAAGAATAAATGCAAGTATCGTCAGCGAATAAGGCAATGTTACAGTTTGTCAAGTTGGGGAAATCGGAAGTATATATATTAAAGAGGACTGGACCAAGAACAGATCCTTGCGGGACACCAGCATTAATCAAATGATTGTCTGAAAGACTTTGGTTGATGGATACATTGAAACTTCGGGATGACAGGAACGATTGAATAATTTTAACTATGTACAACGGGAAATTAAATCTTAGAAGTTTATGTATTAAACCATTATGCCAAACGGTGTCGAAAGCTTTTTCTACGTCCAAAATTACCATACCAGTGCTTTTGCCCTCTGAAAGGTTATTTTTAATATCTTTTGTGATACGATGAACTTGGTGAGTAGTGTTGTGAAATGCCCTGAACCCAAATTGCTCCGGAGGCAAAATTGCATTTTCGTCAACAAAAGATACAATTCTTTTTTTTATAATTTTTTCCAGGCACTTACTAAGAGAGCTTAGCAGACTAATTGGCCTGTAGCTACAAGGTAAATTTGGAGCTTTGCCCGGTTTTAAGATTGGAATTATCTTGGCTACTTTCCACTTATTAGGAAAGTATGCTAATCTAAGACAGTTGTTGAACAAATCCATCAACTTCATAAGGGCAAAATCAGGGAGATTTTTGAGGCACTGATTCTTAATCCCATCTGACGATTTTCTAGTCTTCAAACTACGTATAATATCCTTCAATTCATTAAGATGTATAAGCTTAATGTTACTAAATAATGACTGTGAATTGAGGATGTTTAGTGATTGTTTTACGGAAGATTCAATATGCGTAACTGGAATTACGTTTCTACCAGTCGAATGACTTTTGAAAAAGTTGATTGCCAGCGCATTAGCTTTATCACAACAAGAAGCCAACGAAGAATTGCAAACCTTAAGTGGAGGAATGTAAATGTTCTTTTTCTTCACTACCTTAACGATATTCCAGAATGGCTTGCTGCCCTTATTTAGACCCTGTAGTCTATCGTTCCACGATTGGTTTCTATGGTTATTTATTGCATATTTTACCAAAGAATTTATTTTATTGTAATCCTCGAGATAAGACACATTTCTTGTACGTTTCCACCTGGATCTACAAGTGTTTCTTAGTTTTATTATCTGGAGAATAAATTGGGGAAGAACATTGGATGCACATCTTGCGACCGTTTTCTTTGGCACTGAATGTTCTACGCTTTCTAAGATCGCAGAAGTAAAAGCTTCTACATTTTGATCAATTTCAGATATGTTGCTGTTTTGAATCAAAGAGTTTTCAAGATTAGTTCTTATTATTCTTCTAAATAAGTTCCAGTTGGCATTTTTGAAGTCATAGACTTGATTTGCGCACTGCACTGGAGAAGCTTTCACACAACACTTAACAGGTAGATGATCGGAACTGAGTTCGTTGAGGGTTATAGGGGAAGTAAAAAGATCAGGCATATTAGTAAGATATAAGTCCAACGTAGAAGGGTTTCTGTTCCTACTAGATGGAATGTGTGTAGGACTATCGGGAAAGAGGATTTCAAACGGATGTCTTACGTTGAGATCTCTAAGAATGTTACCCCATGCATTTGCCCTCATACAACCCCAGTGCCTATGCCTGCAATTAAAATCACCACCTATTAGGAATAGATCGTTAGTATTAACTAGCCTTAGGAAGTCACTCCGGAGATCAAATCTTTTTTGAGGTGTGATTACTCCACCCGGAAAATAAGCACTATAAATTTTAAATGTGTGTCCATTAACAAAAGGAACTTCAATACCAATGGCTTCAATTAATTTCAAATAAGTAATAGGAAGTACCTCGTGTTTAATAGTACGTTTTATTAGCACGGCAACACCACCACCACTTCTCTCTTCCCTATCCAAACGATAACACTTATAAACAGAATTAGACAAACGATCATTTGAATTTAGCCAAGTTTCACAGATTAATGCTACGTCAATATTGAATGTACTAAGGAAAGAGTTAAATTCTAAGAGTTTCCCTCGAATGCTTCTAGCATTCCAGCATATAATGCTTAAGCTACAATTCATTACTTAGAATTATATAAATACTTAATTGCAAGTTGAGTTATAGCGTTGAATTGTTCCGCCTTCGTAGTACAATTTCCGAGCATGGAGATTGACGCACTTCGAATCGATGGAATACTGGAGGCATGGCTTACGTCCATCGCAAAATGATCAATTTGGCTTGGCGTTTCCGAGATGAAGAAACCGTGTACTATAGTGACATTTTGTCCCGCCACAAAATCAATGTCATGAGATACGAGTATCACTATTCAAGATTTTTGCCCGAGTCCTTATCTCTCCCACCAACGTGTCGTTTGGATTGTCATTTTCTGACTTCTCGCCTACAGAATCTGATGATGTTTTTCTTCAAAACCCACACTTCTTGTTTGTCAATCATCCATCCTACACTACTATGAATTTCTAGCGTAAAATCATAAATTTTATTATATCTTCCCAATTATCAATATTTATTGTATTACGTAAAAGAACTCTCTCTAATGTTTGCCTCCTCATTTTCCATTTACAATATATGGTACTATATGGTCACACGGTATGCAAACGTTGGCAGAAAGCAACTCGTGCTGCTAATTTTAAAGCGAATCAGTACATGTGAAGCATATTTCCAAATGTTTTCCTTCGAATAATTCTCACATAAATTCAATTGTAGTCCGGAACTCCGGCCAGATATCCTTTGGAGTAAAGTGAAAATCAGTTCAGTTTCCTACTGAAAGATCATATAAGGACCCATTCCGTGTCATACTCGTATAATCAAATTAAAATCAAATTTCTTTTTGCCATTGAAATCATCAAATTGCTCCACAACAGTCGATTCGAGTCGATTCTATGTTCGAATGAGGGAAGAGAGCAGCCACACAAATACAAGCTTTAATCGTAATCTACACACCCGCCCGTCTAAGGTTACATATTGACATTCGGGTATACTTTGTACAAACATACATATAATTCTAATGGAATAACCGCCATTATCATTTATTAAATTTAATGACTTTTCCTTTAAGATTTCCATTTCCTTATTCGTGCCTGTTCTGTTGCCTCATTTTCTCATCTTCCTCTGCTCAGTCTTCTTGTTGGAATAGCAATCATCCCCATGGTTCTAGGTTCTTTGCCCTTTAACTTTTTCTGCTTGATGTGAAAGCGAAACGACGAAGACTACCCTAAAATCCCAGGATGTGCCAATCGCCAGGCAGCCGTAGTAGAACTCCTATTGTTACCACAAAAAAAAATATAAAAAACAAGAAAAAAAAATACATTTATATATATGTATGTATATAGGATGGGTGGAAAAAAAAGAAGTTAATGTATATATACGAACGTGTGTATGTGTGAATGGATTGGAGGTGATATACAATGAAAATGGCCCATTATAAATGGTATGATGATAAATTTTCCAACAATTTCCCAGGCACACTCTATCCTTTCTCTTGCTTACCCACCACCACCACCATCACCATCACCATCCACCGGCAATATTCTGCGAAATAACCCCAAAATAAGAGGATGATCGAAGGAAAAACGGTAACACAGACAACAGCGGCGGCGACAACTACAACGACATTGAAAACGACACTGTCGAGAGCTAGAACAGGGGCCGGGACCAAAACCGGGACCGGGAACAGGATCACAGAACCAGCACAAGGATGTGGATATGGATGGGGATAAGGATAAAGTGTTGTAGAGTTGAGAAGTTGAGGAGGACAAAAGAAGACATTGTCGTTTGCAATGGAATTAGGCAACTCTAAGAAGTGTTGCTGTTGTCGGGGTTAGTGAGTGGGGAATCCTTGTTTTTGCACATTGGATGGTATTGGATAATCTCCGATAAATTTTCTCTCTTCGCAAATTTTCAGCCTCTTCTTCGGCCTACAAGAATACTTCTACTTTGAATGCCAGCATGTAATAAACGTCTTACTGGCTTCTGACCCGCTTTCTAAATCATGCGAGGTTTTATTTATTTATTTGTATACGAATATCAGTATCAGTATTTGTATCTGTATTTTTATCAGAGCATCTGCGTCTATTCGATGGATACTCGTACCTTGGCGCGCGACATTGCTTAAGTGGTTAACACCATACAACGTCATCTTCATTGGCAGTTAGTGTCTCAATTATGGTCACAAGAAAACGAACCAAAAAAAAAAATAAAAAATAAAAAAAAAGCTAAAATTGGGGTAGACAATAGGCAAAGTAATGGCCATTCATTTGGCAAGAGGTAGCCAATGATAGCCTATTCCATTTTGTGGTCCTGTTCTAGATATTATCTTAGACAAGTGTGAGATGATGTGCTTTAGGTTTCTCTCCTTTTTATGTTTTATGATTTAAGTGTCCAAACAGTTGCTGTTTTGTTTCATTTTTTTTTCATTTTTTTTCATTTTTTATGGGGCGATGGGTAACTTTGGTGGGCTTGACAGCGTTTTAGAGCAACCATTTATCGTGAGACAGTTGTTTAGAATGTTCCTTGTCATTGAAACCAAAGACGTATAGTACACAGCTGTTACCAGAGTAAATGGTGAGGGATATTTTTTTTTTTCTTCTTTTTTATGTTTGAAGTTGACATTTAAGTCTTTTTACATGTTTTTGTTTACTCATAATTGATTTTTAAAATAGGGGATGGACCCCGGAAATAGTATAAAAGCAGGAGAAACCTATGAACATATATTCTCCCTTGAATCCTATTCATTATTTATTCCTTTTCTGTTCTGTTCTGTGTCCCAACAAGTGTTAGGTTTGGTAGGCCAAAGGAAGCAATTTGTGATGCCTTATGATCTCAATGTCCTCACACATAATTCGGAGACCTAAAAGTTACGCTTAGATGAGCCTTTTGACCGTCATTTCAGACAATTTTGCAAAACATTTAAGAGGAAGGCAGATGGACAGAGGCAGAGTAGTTTGTCCCTTCTCTAGACATGTCTTCCCTTTACACAACTACCTTGAGTTACCTTTTCATATATATAAAAACACTAAGGTACCCCTTGATCATCTTCAATCGGTCTTGTCTAAAAGCGAGGGTAGAGCAAACACTGCCACTTAAGCTAAGAGGAATGATGTTAAGTTGCAAGATTTTCAGACGGAAATATTGTACTTCACAGTACATTTTTGAATCATCAGCAGAGAGCTCTCATTTCGTGGTCCCTGCCGGAGATTGTAGCAAAAGGTCTGCTACAAAAATGGGAGGGGATACGATGTAGACAATATTTTGGTCGACTTTCTCTTTAGGTTTAAATCTGGATGAGAGTATGTCTACTGTAGAAACGGGGTTCGTCTTTAGAGCACCACCGATACGCACCTTTTCAGGGAATCTGCAACGCTATACATAAAATTATATTTAGCTGAACGTCGCAAGTTTTCTCCAAAGGCTCTTCTGCATGTGCATGCTTTGTTCAAACGACGCTGATTTTTTGACTTGCAAGTCAATAAACGGTCTAAAATCGTTCGCAGGAAAAATGCTTGTTTAACAAATCTATAGATCGATTAAACTTTCGTTGAGCCAAGACCATTGCCAATAATTAGGGCTTTTGGGACATCCTGGACTCTCCCCGAATGGACCAACAGAATTCAAAAATTAAATAAAATGAATTTTGAAGCGATCAAAAAACCGGAACTGTCTACTTTCTTCCTCCAAGCTGCCCCACGTCACGCAAGCCCGTCCTGGATCAAAGCCCTTTTTAGGAGTAAATTGGGTATACAAGACGTCAAATGTAAACAAGTTGGCAAAGTCAAGAGCAAAAACGGCCAGTGTTTTGAAATACGTATACCCACTAAATACGATTGGATGTTGAAATCATCGGACGGCATACCAATAACGGAAAAGATGGTCATCACCCAACGGAAGGATATGGTAGATAATAAGTTTACTATTAAAAGAAAACATAGGCCGAACAATTCTGCCTCATCCCATCAACATCCCGACTCAAACTGGGAATTTAAGACCAATATCTTTCCTCCTCACTCCTTCCCCCCTTTGCGCCATCTAAAAAGAACACCAGAGTCGCTACACCAAATTCTCTCCCTCCCCTCACCAAATCTTTAAAGCCGCTTCAAAACAGAGTTTCATTCAACCTTGCTCCTGCGCCTTCTACCCAAGTTCCAACCACCCATTCCTCATCTTCATCTATCAATCCACCTGATCCAACCCCCCTCACTAGTCAAGATTATAGTTCCGGGGTGCCTGACCATCCTGTCCCTTCATCATCCGCTCGTGCCTCCGATTCTCACCCAAAATACCTTGACCCACTCCTTCCACCAACTGTCAAGCTCACTAAAAATTTTCTGATATGAATGATGACAGTCGTTATGTAGTATCTCGTTTGAGAGACCGCCGCATTTATGAAAATGTTCGGCTCTACCTTGCCTACTTACACGACAAACCCAACTCCGTTTGCATTGATGGCATAACCAAAACCAACATAATGGTTTCGATTCAACGAGAAGGTCTTCCTATTAAGCCAGCGGAATTAATGCAAATTTTCGTTCGCTACCATGAGAGTTTCGACATCTCTTCCGACGAAGTTCATAATGATCTTTCTACGTTGTCTTCGCATGTCAGCTCCAAACGTCTATCCCATTTGCAAAGAACTCGTTCAAATTTTAAAAACTATTACAGTTCCTAACAAACTTGGAATCTGTATCCTCCAGTCCACAATGCCTGTCCATTTACTACCAAAATGTAAGAGGTTTGCGCTCTAAAATCTCCTCGGTATATCTCAATTCTCAAAAGTTTCCCTATGACCTAATTGCTCTTACTGAAACAAATCTAATTCCAGACATTAAAAACCATGAGCTGTTTCCTCCAAATTTCAACGTTTTTCGAAAAGATGGATTTGAAAGAGCTGATAATCCTTATGATAATAGCAATCCGGAACTGCTTTCTCGCAACTCCTGTCGATATTCCCCACACTGACAACTTTGAGTTAGTATGTGTCAACATTACACTCCCCAAACGATGTCTTTACGTACTTTGTTGCTATATTCACCCATCTCAACTCATTGAGTCTTATCAACCTGTAGTTCACGCAGTTGATTTTTTGACTGAGGATGCACAACCTGAAGATTGCATTGTTCTAGTAGGAGATTTCAACCTCCCTCACCTTATATGGGAGCCTTCCGATGATTCGTCTCATTTTGTCTCTCGTAATTCGACATCTGAAATAAAAATATTGATGGTGGACTGCCTAACCAACTCAAGTCTGTTTCAGATTAGTGGAATACCTAACACAATGAACAGACAACTCGACCTTGTCTTCACATCCGATTCAGATAACTGTGTCGTTTATAGGAGTGATCATCTTCTTTCTAAACTAGACCGCCTTCATCCCCCCTTGTCAATTATATATTCATATGAAAATGGCAACACATTTGTCGATTCGGAAAATTCATTCTCATTTGACTTCCGTAGAACCGACTTTAACAAACTTAAAAACCTCATCAGCAACATTAACTTTGAATTTATTGGTGAGACAACTAACATTGATCTTGCCCTATCAACGTTCTATTCGTTAATTTTCTCCTGCTTTGCCCAATCGGTTCCGTATACCTTCCGAAAGGACTGCATATCTGCTCCTCCCTGGTACAACAATGAGTTGCGCTCTCTCCGTAATAACAGAAACAAGTTGTGGCACAAATTCTTAACAACTCGATCTGATTCCGACTACAGTAATTATCGATCGGTATATAATCGTTTTTCTGAACTTTGTGTGTCTCTTTACCTTGAGTACCTCTACCGCATGCAATTTAGCTTAGTCTCGGACCGTAAACGCTTCTACCAGTTTATTAATACCAAAAGAAAGTCAGACGGCTACCCATCTACTCTTAAATTTCTTAGTGAATCTTCTGCCGACCCAAAAACCATTGCAAATTTCTTTGCCTCTCATTTTAACAAATCCTTTTCTAAGAAAACAGCTGAACCCGATCCTAGCTACTTTAGCTATATGAGAAACTATCCTGAGACATCAGCCATTTCACTAAATATAACAACAACTTTGGTATCTGAAAACATTACCAAACTTAAAGATGATTTCTCGTCCGGCCCTGATGGAATTCCGGCTATTGTAATAAAAGAGTGTGTTACCCATCTCGGTCCTCCTCTTGCTGCTCTATTTAACTTGTCTGTCTCAACAGGTACTTTCCCTTTCCTATGGAAGGCATCTTACATTATCCCTATTCATAAAAAAGGAAGTAAAGCCGAAGTCGATAATTATAGGCCCATAGCGAAACTCTCTTGCATACCCAAACTTTTTGAAAGCATAGTCTATCAACAACTGCTTCCGTACTGTAGACCAACTATCTGCACAAATCACCAGCTTCATGAAAGGTAAATCAACGACCACTAACCTAACAGAGTTCGTCTCTAGGACTCTTCATGCTTTAGAAGACGGTGATGAAGTCGATTCAATTTCCACAGATTTCAGCAAGGCATTCGATAAAATTTCTTACCAACTTATCATCTTTAAACTAAAAAAAACTTGGCTTTTCCCCTCATTTTGTGGCATGGACCAAATCCTATTTAGAAGACCGAGAATACAGGGTCATCTTCAGATCTTCAATATCCGAACCCATTAAAGCAACATCTGGTGTCCCTCAGGGTAGTCATCTTGGTCCAATCATCTTTATCCTCACAATTAATGATGTAAATCTCATTTTAACTAACTCTAATCTTTCTATTTTCGCTGATGACATGAGAAACTTGAATAAGTTTTCGGTATGGTGCAAGCAAAACTTTTTGGAGCTTAATGTCAGCAAATGCCAAGCGATAACCTATTCCCGTAAGCGTCTACCTCACCCTCCAAGAAACTATTCCTATTCGTTCCACTATCCAAGTACAGGATCTAGGTATAATTTGTGATAGAGAATTGAATTTCGACTCACATATTGACAGCATTATAAATAAAGCTAACTCTTCACTCGGCTTTATCGAACGCTGGTCAAAAGAATTTTCCAACCCATACGTTACAAAGTCCCTGTACATTACTTTTGTAAGGCCTCTTCTCGAATATTGCAGCCAAGTTTGGTCACCCTATAAACTAACCCACAATTCTTTGAAGCAGTCCAACGCAGGTTTATCCGTTTTGCCATTCGTGGTCTACCTTGGGCCGATCCATTAAAAAACGTCGTGAAGTCGCTTTTTATCCACCAGTTACTGACTGGAAATATCGACTGCTCGAAAATAACGCAAAATATTGCATTCACTCCCAATCCCCGTAATCTAAGATCTGTCCCACTCTTCCTGATCCGAACTCACCGCACCAACTACGGTCACTTTGAACCCATATCCAGAATGTTGCGTATAACGAACAACTACGCCGAAGTCTTTGACCAAAATAGCAGCAAACAAGAAATAAAAACAGCGCTGCTCAATATGCCACTCCCTTAACATCTCCTCCGTCCACCATTTCTCCTCGCCCCATTAGGTTAAGTATATCTTTGTTGGTTTTTAAGTCTAGTTTTAAGTTTGGCTTGTTAATAAGCTTAATAAAGTTGTCCGGGGCTGATCCGGGCCAATAATAAAAAATAAAATAAAAAAAAGAGGCCTACAAGCCTCGACTGACATGTGTCTTCGGGTTACGGATCTTCCTTGCTTTGTGTTGACGATTCTTCTTGAAGGTGCCCTCAATTTTGAGGATGACTATTGTAGGATATTCTTTGAGACTGAAAGTTCTTTCAATTAGTCATACGATTAAGTATAGGGCGATTCTAAATTATCCGTACGCTTGATGAAATATCGCGAGCAATCTGATGGAGATGCGTTTCAGTCAGTCCTTTCATAACTTTTAATGAAGTGACGATCAGGGTCAGTATCGTACGCATACGAGTGTGCTTAATGCTCCTATTCATGTTATTTACATATCTCATTATTACATGTCATATCTTATATCATATCTCGGTTGGGATTTTTAACCACTTTTGCCAACTGTAGAAAAATTAAATGTTTTTATTTCGTATATGAGTGAGTGCATCCCTTAGAGGATTGAACAGGGTTCCTCTACTTAGAAGTTCATTAATTTCACCCAGTTTTTCCTGAACACTTCTCGCAACCCTGACTATCAACAGTGACTTCCCACTTGGGTTAAAGCCGACGCGACGTTTGCATCTACGGTACTAAACGTAAAGATCTCACCACATGGGAAACATTAATAAAGCTTATCAATAGTCGAAAGTTTTATTATATATCTACATAATTCCAGTTGTCCTTTAATGGAGGTTTTGCTTCAACAAAAGATATTCAGCAATCTCCAAAAACACTCAACAGCTTAACTGCAAACATTAAATTACGAAAGAGATCAGAAATCACTAAAGGATGTGGAGGTTCCACAGTAACTTCATGCGTGTCTACATTGAAAACTTTCGCAGTAGTTTATGGCAATCAATTAAAGTTAAAACTAATAAACATTAATTAAGTCGGTAATTCAAAATGGGATATTTATTAAAGGATGAGCCAACTATAAAGTCCCTTAACTGAATTGAAAGGCTTGCATCTTTGGCTATTTCAATATGCGAAAATGTTAAGTATCGGGAATGGTATAGGGAAGTCACAGGTCCTTAAATTGAAAGTGCAGAATTTATGATATCCTTCATAAGAAAAAAAGTCCAAGTCTTGTAGAAGTATATAAGCGGTATCGCAAAGTAAGTTTCAGCCCTTCGCTACATAACTCACCCATACAAGTTGAGCAGTTCTGAATGCAACACATACGAGTAACAAGCGCTTTCCTAAAACTTGAGTGAAATTTTTAACAGTCATTTGAAAATGCATGTCTGATCCAATACTTGCCCGATGTTTGGAAAATAGCCAAGGTTGGCACCTATTCCCAAAGCTGGAAAACCACCTGAGAGCCCCGATATATGAACAAATACATGAACAAATATATGTACCGAATGTAGGATACATACGTACGTCCGTTAAACCTCAGTATAGTATCTCCAACCAGGTTCTTCGCATTTGTAATTTTGTTAAAAAAAAAACTGCTTTTGGACATCGAAAATACGTTTGGTTCTGTTTGGCATGGTGGTGATAATATACAACTTTCTTTTGTTTTTTGCCAGATCGTTATTTTGAAACCTTAGTCAGTTGTGGGATTTAAAGTCTAATTTGTTCTCAGTCAGATCTACCACAAGGTTCTGTTCTCGGTCCAATTTTGTACAATTTTGTACAATTTTGTACAATTTGTTTACGCATGTTTTTCCAAGTTTACCCAACTCTGAAATGGCAACGTTTGCAGATGGTACTGCAATCCTATCATCACACCAATTTGCTCTCTCTCTTGAGACTAATCTTCAAAATGCAATGGTAGTACTAAAACGCTATTACAACAGGTGGAAAACTAATCTGAATGCTGGCCATTGCAAGCTATCGTCCTTCCTTTGCTATTATCTTCTCATTTTTCAACAAAGCGGGCTACAGAATCATTTAATCAGTCAGTGTGAAATTTTCGTCGTTCTTCGTTGCCTTCTCATACTCAGCTGACTGGGGAAAATTTTCTCCTCTGGTAAAAAAAAAAGAAAAAAAAGAATAAAAACCGAAAACTTCTTCAATTTCACCCGCAACACCACCTTTGTGATTTAACCAATAGTGTGGACGTTAACAATTGAAATCCAATAAGAAACAACAGAATTTTAAATTCACACAAAACAAAAGATATCCCGTCTTAGCGCTCAGCAGCCAGTAAAGAGCATATCCTTGCCGTTTCCAGGGATTTCATATCTCAGCCACGGCTAACATACAAAACCATGTCTGGTGTCAATGGACCTCTTGTCATCTTGGATGAGGTGAAATGCCCCAAGTTCGCCGAAATTGTGCAACTTCGTTTGAACGATGGCACCATACGTTCGGGACAGGTTCTTGAAGTGAGCGCCTCCAAAGCTGTCGTTCAGGTGTTCAAGGGTACATCGGGTATTGATGCCAAGAACACACTTTGCGAGTTCACTGGTGATATTTTGCGTACACCTTTTTTTTTTTTTTTTTTCTTGGTTGCGCCAATGGATGTGGTAATCTTCATAGTGCGCCTACGTACTAATCCACACCACTACGTCCTTCAACCACTCTCCCCGCGGGACTGCCGTTAGGTATTACTTCGCAGGGCTGGTTAGCAGATCATGCTATTCTTCTTGTATTTGCTTCTTCAGCTCTTCTAATTTTTTCAATTCTTCTTAGCTCATTTTGCACAATTGTCACAAATGTGCCGATTTCCATCCAATTTTCCTCCGACTGCAACATTTGGTCTATGAGTAGTATTGGACTGGGCAGATTAATTCTCCACTGCGAAAAACGTCGGCAATGAAATATGGCGTGCTCCGTATCTTCCTCCTCGTTTGAGCATTCTGGGCACAAAGGGGAGCTATCGTGTCCGAATCGGTGCAAGTATTTACGATAGCCGCCGTGACCAGATAGGAACTGCGTAAGGTGGTAGTTGTTATCCCCATGTGCTCGTTTTGTCCAGGTCTCGATGTCCGGGATCAACTTGTAGGTCCATCTGGCTTTTGTACTATTATCCCACCTGGCTTGCCAGAGGGCTGCTGAGACCGCTCGCTCTTCTCCTTTTATTCTTGCAATTTCACCTGCATCTTGTCGCCCTCGGGTTCTTCTATTATAAATTCTCAACATCTCGTCCGCGAGAATGTCGATCGGAATCATTCCTGCTATCACGAAGGCTGCTTCATCTGAGATTGTTCGAAATCCACAGATTGCTCTTAATGCACTGAGCCTGTATGCGGACAACAGATTTCTCTTGTTTGCTTTTATGGCGAGTGCTCCCGCCCAGACCGGAGCAGCGTATAAGAGGACTGAGCTGACTACTCTAGATAGGAGAATCCTCCTGGCATATCCAGGTCCACCAATGTTTGGTAGTATTCTAGAGAGAGCTCCTTGCAGCAGTAAAGCCTTGTTACTGGAGTACTCTATATGTGCTTTGAACTGTAATCTGTTATCAAGTATTACTCCCAGGTATTTGATTGATTCTTTCGATCGGATTATTTGATGTCCCACCCGTATATTGGTGTATTCCACAATTCTTCTACTGGTAATTAAGACGGCTTCCGTTTTATGGTCCGCTAATTCTAGACCGGCGGATACTAGCCAGTCTTTGATGCGAATAATCGCTACATTTGTGGCAGCCTCTATCTCCCTTATTTCTTTTGCCACCGTAACGACGGCAATGTCGTCTGCAAATCCGATTACTTGAACTCCTCTCGGCAACATAAGCCTTCGCACTCCGTCATACATAATGTTCCATAGGAGTGGACCGAGTACTGATCCTTGTGGAACCCCAGCTGAAACGCTGTAGTATTTCAACCCTTCGTCAGTTTCATACCTCAGTTTTCTGTTGGTAAAGTAGTTTTCTATTATCCTCAGTAAGTAGTATGGCGTATTCATACTGGCTAGTGATTTTCTGATGAACGCCCAGTTTGCCGAGTTAAAGGCATTTTTGATGTCTAGAGTCACCACTAAGCAATATTTCTTTGTACCATACCGCCATCTTTCTCCTTGTATCGCTTCGGCCGCAATGTCGACCACAGTTTTTATGGCTTGAACAGTAGACCGCGATTTTCTAAACCCAAACTGCAAGTCTGATAGTGCTCCTCTCTCTTCTGGTACCGCGAGCAGTCTAGCATATATTATCCGTTCCAATATCTTTCCCATTGTGTCTAGAAGGCATATTGGACGATACGAGGACGGTTCCCCAGGTGGCTTGTTTCCCTTTGGAAGCAAGACTAGGTGTTGTAGTTTCCAAGCATCCGGGAAAACTCCTTCTTCAAGACATTTTTGAATTGTTTCCATAAACATGTCTGGGCGCTTATGGATAGCTGCTTTTAGTGCCTTATTTGGTATGCCATCAGGTCCCGGCGCTTTATTGTCGCCTATCTTCCTGCATGCGTTCATGAGTTCATCCGCTGTGACTATTGGAATGTCCTCCGTGTTGGACTCCCTAACGATATGGTACATAGTAGATGTACTTCGGGGGAAAAGGTGTTCTACTATGGAGCTTAGGATTGCTGGACGATGTTATTTGCGGCGACCTGCTGCCCTTTATCTTTGTCATGACGATCCTGTATGCTGTACCCCAAGGGTTTATGTCGGCTTCTTCACAAAGTTTTTTAAAACATCTTGTCTTGCTCTCCCTGATTGCCTTTTTTAAGTCGCGTCTTGCTTTTTTAAAGACAATAAGGTGTTCTTCAAAGCGATCTCTTCCCCTAGATCTTTGGACTTTGCGTCGGGCTTTTAAGCACTTTGCTCTAAGCTTTTTTATTTCGTCATTCCACCAATAGCATGGTGTTCCTCCTCTAGTACCCGTTCTTCTGGGCATTGATGCATTGCACGCGGTAGTGAGAATGCGGACGAGTTGTTGTATACAGGCTTCAGCTGTTCCGCTTTGAATTATGTTTCCGCTATTTATCATTTCTTCGAACGCCTCCAGGTCAAAGTTTGTGTCCTTCCATCTTGGGCCCTTTCGTTTAGCGCGTTGCATGGTACTCTTCTCCTTCGTTTCAAATATTATTGCTTGATAATCACTGTGCGTGTATTCTTCGCTGACTCGCCATTTTATGTTTCGTAAGAGGGAGTTGCTAACGAGCGTAATGTCGATAATCGAGCCCGTTCCTGCCTTACGATATGTGTTTGCACGACCTTGGTTTGCAATGCCTATGTTAAGGGTTGCAAAACTTTCTAGCAGACTACGGCCTCTGGCATTTGTAAGTCTGCTACCCCACTCCGTTGCCCATGCATTAAGTTCGCCGCCGATAACCACAGGGTTTCTACCACGAACGTCGGCGGATAGGTTGTCTAGCATTGCCTGGTACTCGTTAATGGTCCAGCTTGGACGTGCATAGCAGCTGTAAAAATATGCCATTTATTTTGGCCCGTGCAAAGCCCTCCGTAAGTCCGTTAGTTTCTTGAAAGGCATGCCTTCCACATATCCATATAGCAGCGTGCTTTGTCCTATCGCAGATCCATATATTGCTGTCCAGTGTTTTATACGGTTCACTTATCAAAATAACGTCCGCTTTTTCTTCTCTAGCCGTTTGTGTCAGGATATCCTGTGCAATTCTACAGTGATTTAAGTTAATCTGTATTATCTTCATGTTTTCTTGTTGATGATGGCCTTCCTAAAAACCAGACACTTGCTGCTTCCGGCTACATGCTTCGAATCGTTTGGGTGTTCTTTTCGACAGAACATGCATGATGGCTCCTTATCGCAGTTCTTTGCTATGTGGCCTTCCGTTCCACACCTTCTACATAGCTTGGAGCGGTCCTCACTGCTTTTGCAATGCTTGGCTATATGCCCAAATTCAAGACATTTGAAGCATTTTTGGAGAAGCGTTCGTTCTCGAATGCGACAAATAACCCATCCAATTTTTACCTTTCCTGCATCTAACAGTTTCCTTGCCAGTCCGACGGGAAGTCCGATTGTTGCTATTTGGGTTCCACCCTACGTACACCTGTATCAGAAGATATGTTGGGACGTGTGTTCAACAGCTCCGGAAAGCCCTTGATATCCAAGGTCAACCCATTTACCCATGGTCACGTATTTACCCCGAGGAAGAAATGATCCAAACTGGTAACTCTGCTATTGATGTGATGAACTCAATTGCCCGTCAAGCTAGTTTGGTTAAGGTTCCCGGCAAATCAGTGCTCGATGATCATGAAGATAACTTTGTAATTGTGTTCGCTGCTATGGGTGTTAACATGGAAACTGCTCGTTTCTTCAAGCAGGAGAATGTGTGTTTGTTCTTGAACTTGGCCAACGATCCAACCATCGAACGTATTATTACACCACGTTTAGCTTTAACTGCAGCTGAATTCTTGGCCTACCAATGTGAGAAACACGTGTTGGTCATTCTTACCGATATGTCATCATATGCTGAAGCTTTGCGTGAGGTATCAGCCGCCCGTGAAGAAGTGCCCGGTCGTCGTGGTTTCCCCGGTTACATATACACAGATTTGGCAAAAATTTATGAACGTGCCGGACGTGTTGAGGGCCGCAACGAATTCATTACACGATACGAGTATTACCCATCCAATTCCCGATTTGACAGGTTACATTACTGAGGGACAAATCTACGTTGATCGTCAGTTGCACAACAGACAAATTTATCCACCAGTCAACGTGTTGCCATCGGTGAGGGCATAACCAGGAAAGATCACTCTGATGTATAAAATCAGCTGTATGCTTGTTACGCCATTGGTAAGGATGTGCAAGCCATGAAGGCTGTCATCGGTGAGGAAGCTCTCACCCCTTATGATTTACTATACTTGGAGTTCTTGAGCAAGTTCGAAAAGAACTTTATATCTCAGGGTAATTATGAAAACCGCACAGTATTTGAGTGGCTCGACATCGGCTGGCAGTTGCTGCGTATCTTCCCCAAGGAAATGCTTAAGCGAATTCCAGCTTCCATCTTCGCGGAATTCTACCCAAGAGATTCCCGCCACTAAGCGCAGCACAAAACCAATCCTTCACCAAACAGCCAGACATTTCGTAGGGGAAGCGACATTTTATTCTCTATCTCAACACATTTGCACATGCCACCAAGTTCGCGTATACGACTGTGTGTGTTTCTCTTCTCATCGCTGCCTTTCGATCCACAATGGACCGTATTAATAGAAAGAGAAATCATGCGAAAGAATCGATCTTCTTATTGTAAAAGTACAATTGTAGAGTCATTTTAAAAGATGAGTTTGCGGGTCATCAGAGCGGCGCTGGGGAAATGGCGTCAGTGCCCACAATAAGAGTTTTGTGAGAAAACGTCAAACAGAGTGGAGATAGATAACTACTACAATGTCTGGGCGTCTAGTTGCCCAGTGCGATTTTTTTCCCGTCGGTCGCCTCGACTTGATTAAGAAAAATTTCGTTCTTCGTTCGACTGACCCCAGCATCTCTATTATTCTGGAGTTTTTCCGTACGTTTTTTTTATTTTATTTATTACATTATTCTTTATTGCATTCTTTATTAATTTATTCGAAAGCAAACTTATGATGGACAAAGCACAATAATTTAAATTACTAAAGCTAATATTTGACAGCACGGAGTCCCGTTGTGTCAAAGTCTTTGTTTCATGACTTCTGTGCATCTACTTCCATAGATTTCAATTAACCACCTGCAGCGCTCCACACTCAATTCGAAATTCCTATGCAATATTTGTTTACATCGCCCAGCAGGTGCGGGTTAAGGACTGTACTCGATGCCACCCACTCAAGAGTACTGATTAAGTTGTCTTGAGAAAACTTTTTCATCATTTTTTCTTGTTGGAATTTCCACATATTGTCATCAGTTCAACATCATCATCATTGTATCCGGTGTATCGGAGCAACACATATCCACGAGAAACAATCCCACTGAGCGGTGACCAACAATATTTCCCGAGCAGCTTTTTGTTCCATGCGAAAGTTGGGACTTTGTAAGAGCAATTCTATATTTTCTTTGCTTCAGTCTATTCAATCTCGTTTCGTGGAATCGTCTTCTTATAGCGAGTGGAAATATACATATATCATGTGTCGCTGAATTTTCACTGGACTTTTTTTTTGACTGGATTTTGTTTGTCAGACCTCACGGGTGTTTTGCATGCTCCTGTCCTTTGAAGTACATTTTCAAAGACTTGAATTCCAAGCAACTTAATTGAATTGCATTCCCAGCTTCCACATTTCGATATTTCGCTGCATCTGGATTTACCTTTCCATAAAATGTTGTAAAAGTTAAAAAGCAGCAGTCCTATTATGGATTGACGATTAAGACTCTAACTAATTGAATCGAGGCATTGTTGCTCTTCATACTTGGTATGGGAACCCTGTAATGGAACCAACAAATTTGATATCGAAGAAGTTATTTTGAACATAGAGGGCTGCAGAACCATTCAATCTGTTTCAATAATGTATAAAAATAAAATATTGTTAATTTTACGAAAGAAGAACATAAAGTGGTCTTAAGCTTCATAAAACGCATATGCTGTCCAGATCTTGCAACCCAACCCGGAAGAAAGAAATTTTGCTTCTTCTTCCAGGTTGACGCGACGGAAATAATTTGCCGAATTGGGCAACTAGGCGCCCAGACAATGCAGTAGCTGTCTATCTCTACTCTGTTTGGAGTTTTCTGCCAAAACCCAAAAAATAGAATTGGCTTCCAAATAGTGAGGAGTGGCGGCATCTAGTGGGAGCACTGCCGTCTGGCTAAATACTGGCAAACATTTCGTAGGAGAAGCGACATTTTATTCCCTATCTGCATGCATTTCCGCATACAACCAAGTTCAAGTATACGAGTATGTGTGTAGAACCAGAGGTTTGGCGTGTCATTTCTCTTCTCATCGCTGTCTTTCGATCCACAATGGATCGTATTGATAGAACGAGAAACCAGGTGAGAGACTCAATCACATTATTGTTAGTGGAGTATTAGAGTCATTTTAAATGATGAGTTTATTGGTAATCGCGGGGGCGCGCGGTAAATGGCGCCACAGTCCACATTAATTGTTTGTGTGAAAATGTCAAAGTGGAAATAACAGCTAAATTGTTTGGGCGCCTAGTTGCCAAATTCGGCTTTTTGCTCGCTCCGTCGGTCGCCTCGACATGAAGAAGCAAAATTTCGTCTTGATCCGATCTCCTTCGACTGACAGCATTCTCTGTGTTGTTCTCTATGTTGTGGCAGACTTTTTGTTTCATTTCTTCTGTACATCTACTCATACTTCCATAGATTCCAATTAACCGCCTGCAGCCCTCCACATTCAAGTTCGATATTCTTAGGCAATATTTTTTTTTTACATCGCCCACTCGATGTCACCCACCCAAGGGTGCTGATGAAATGAACTTTTTCGTTATTTTACCGGCATGTCATGTTTGGGGTCGTTTTCTTGTTGGAATTTCCACATAACTAGCATACGAGTACTGCCATCTAATTTTTCAAAATATCGGTGTAATTTTCAGCTTTTTAAACCCCATCTATCCGGTGTATTGAGGCAACTCCATTCCACGAGAAACAATCCCAGATATTGAGCGGCGACCAACTTCGTACGCAATGCTGCACCCTTTAGTCGTCGTACCATATTGTCCGAGCACCTTTTAGATCCATGCGACCGACTATTGTTTCATCGCTCCGCTCCATACTATGTAATTCCTCTGGCTTATCGTCCAATGCAGGTGCGACTTTGCAAGAGCCATTCTATATTTTCTTTGCTTTAGTACCAAGCGGTTTCTTCCGTGCATCTAGTCCATTTAATTCCGATTCGGCGAATCCTCTTCTCGTAGCGAGTGGAAATCGGAGTACCATTTTCATCCACAATACTCGTATATATCATGTGCCGTTAAATTTACACTGGACTTTTTTTTGGACTGGATTTTGCCAGTCGTAGAATTTGGGTTCTCAAGCCTCATGGGTGTTTTGAGGTACATTTTCAAAGTCTTGAAATCCGAGCAATTTAATTGAGTTATAATCGATCGGTACACGCATTTCTAGCTTCCACATCTCGACAATAAGCTGAAGAGTCGATCAACACTTCTGGATTTACCTTTTCATAAAATGTTGTAAAAGTTAGGTAGAGTGGGTAGGTCGGAAGGAAGGAGAGAGTGGCTGTTGGAAATACCAATCCCCTTAGGCCTATTGGCCCATTGTGATGCCACGTGGATCTATGATCCTCTTACTAATAGAACAAGTTTGAGACTGTTTACGTCTATGTTTTTTAGATCGTTTAGGTCGTTGTAGAAGAAAGCTCCTAGAGTTCATCGCCTCTACAGTTCCCTGGCATGTCTCTGTGGCCCGGCACCCAACAAAGCTGAAGGTTGAACTGCTCTGTCATCTCCATGAGAGATGATCGGCATTCAAGGCGGTTTGTAAAAGTTAAAAAGCACCACTCCTATTAGGATTGAAGTTTTAGTCTCTAAGTAATTAGGACGTGCAAATGAGCTCTTCTTTAAAATATAGTGGCACTTCGATGTGAACAACAGAAGCAGAATAAATTTTCCAAGTACATGCCTCAGAACAGGATCAACAAACTTTTGTGACACCGCGTTTTCCTTATCGAAAATAGTTGGGAAGTACAAAGATTTCATAGAGTCCAGTCACCAGGCAACTCTGCTCTGGCCTGAAAGAAATTTTGCTTCTTCCACGTCGACGCGACGGAGCAAAATGCCGAACTGGGCAACTAGGCGCCGAGACATTGTAGTAGCTTTCTACATACTCGTATATCCACAAAACCCAAAAAATGGAATTGATTTCTAAATAGTGAGGAGTGGCGGCATCTATTGGAAGCACTGCCGTGCCGTGCTAAATACAGGCAGACATTTTGGAGGAGAAGCGACATTTTATTTTCTATCTCTACACATTTACACACACAACCCAGTTCATCGCTGTCTTTCGATCCACAATGGATCGTGTTGATAGAACGAGAAGGCATGTGAGAGGCTCGATCACATTATTGATAGTGGAATGGTAGAGTCATTTTAAAGGGCTCAAGTGTCCACAATAAGAGTTTTTTTTTTTTTTTTTTTGAGAAAACGTCAAACAGAGCGGAGATACCTTCTACATTGTCTGGGCGGCTAGTTGTCAAATTCGACTTTTTGCTCCGTCGGTCGCCTCGTCTTGATCCGATCTCCTCCGACTGTCCAGGGGATGGATCTCTGTGGGACAGAGTATTTGACAGCACTGAATTCTCTATGTTGTAACAGTCTTTTTATTCATTTCTTCTGTCCAACAGATGCGGGCTAAGTTCTGCACTCGATGCCACCCACTCAAGGGTGCTGACGACAAAAACTTTTTCGTTATTTTACCGGCATTGCAGTTTTGGGGTCATTTTCTTGTTGGAATTTCCACATAACTGGCATATTGTCATCAGCTCAACATGTCAGCTAATTTTGCAATATATCGGTGTAATTTTCAGCTTTTGATATTGCATCTATGCGGTGTATTGAGGCAACACCATTCCACGGAAAACAATCCCAAATATTGAGCGGTGACCAATTTCGTACGCAATGCTACATCCTAGTACTATATTTACCGAGCAGCTTTTTGATCCATGCGATTGACTATTGTTTCATCGCTCCATACTAATTAATTCCTCTGGTTGTTGTCCAAATCAGGTGGGACTTTGCATTGGACAACAATTTAGTTCATTTAATCCCGATTCGGCTAGTCGTCGCCTTATAGCGAGTGGAAATCGGGGTACCATTTTCATCCACATTTGTCACATCCACATATCATATGTCGTTGAATTTTCACTGGACTTTTTTTGGACTGGATATTGCCAGTCGTACAATTTTGTTTTTCAAAAATCACGGGAGGTACATTTTCAAAGTCTCGAAATCCGAAACACGTGAAAATGATCGCTTCTTTAATACATACTGGCAACTTCGATGTGTACAGCAGAGGCAGAATAAATTTTCCAAGTAGACGAGCAACATACTCGTAGATGCCGCAGAAATTTTTATGCCGAAAATAGGGAAATAGTAATTGAGAAATGTCTTGCAGCAAACCATCGACACACGTCTTAAAAAACACTGAGGTAAGTGGCCTGAATCTGCAACCTTATTGCTCTTCATACTGCACTCTGTCCCGAACAAATTAAAAAGAACTCCAGATCTCTTGCAACCAGGGAAGAAAGAAATTTTGCTTTCTAGATCGACGCGACGGAACAAAAAGAAGAATTGGGCAACTAGGCGCCCAGACAATGCAGTAGCTGTCTATCTCTACTCTGTTTGGAGTTTTCTTCCAAAACCCAAAAAATAGAATTGATTTCTAAATAGTGAGGAGTGGCGGCATCTAGTGGGAGCACTGCCGCCTGGCTAAATACTAGCAAACATTTCGTAGGAGAAGCGACATTTTATTCTCTATCTGCATGCATTTCCGCATACAACCAAGTTCAAGTATACGGCGAAGTTTTCTCTTCTAATCGCTGACTTTCGCCACAATGGATCGTATTGATAGAAAGAGAAAGCATGCGAGAGAATCAATCACATTATTGTTAGTGGAGTGGTAGAGTCATTTTAAAAGATGAGTTTGTGGGTCATCGGGCGCCAGTGCCCACAATAAGAGTTTTGTGAGAAAACGTCAAGCAGGATGGAGATAGATAGCTATTGTACTACATTGCCTGGGCGCCTAGATGCCAAATTCGGCTTTTTGCTCCGTCGGTTGCCTCGACTTGAAGAAGCAAACTTTCGTTCTTGTGCTTGTCCGACTGTTTGCAAGCGTTCTAGAGCATTTTATTTTGTTTAACCTGCTCATAACACATGAGCTGAAAAGTCCATGCCGTTTTATAGTAAAACACAACACTTTTGCAAAATTCAACTTTATTTATCAATATAGTTGCCTTCGAGGGCGATACAGTGATTGAAACGATTTTTCAATTTTTCGATACCAATTCTGTAGTACGGTTTCGGTTTAGCCTCAAAATAGGCCTCTGTTTCGGCGATTACTTCTTCATCGGTCTTAAATCACTTTCCGGCGAGCATTCTTTTGAGCTCTGCGAACAGGAAATAGTCGCTGGGGGCCAAATCTGGTGAATGCGGTGGATGGGGAAGCAATTCGTAGCCGAATTCATTCAATTTTTCCATCGTTTTCATCGACTTGTGACACGGTGCACTGTCTTGCTGAAACCGCACTTTCTTTTTCTTCAAATGCGGCCGTTTTTTGCGATTTCGTCCTTCAAACGCTCCAACAATGCAATGTAATAGTCGCTGTTGATAGTCTGCCCCTTTTGGAGATAGTCGATGAAAATTATTCCATGTGCATCCCAAAATACGGATGCCATAACCTTGCCAGCCGACTTGACTCTGGTGTGAAGTGATGGAGCCAAGTTTCATCAATTGTCACATACTGACGCAAAAATTCGGCTTTATTGCGGTTGAACAGCTTTAAACACTCCTCTGAATCATCAACACGTTGTTGTTTTTGGTCGAATGTGAGCAAACGCGGCACCCACTTTGAACAGAGCTTTCGCATATCCAAATATTCGTGTATGATATATCCAACACGCTCTTTTGATATCTTCAGAGCCTCAGCTATCTCGTTCAACTTCACTTTACAGTCATTCGTAATCATTTTGTGGACTTTTTTGATGTTTTCATCTGAAACAGCCTCTTTTGGACGTGCATCATATCATCTTCGGTGCTTGTATGACCACTTTGAAATTTTTCAATCCACTTGCGAATGGTTCGTTCGGCTGGTGGAGAGTCCGGGTAACACTTATCAAGCCATTTCTTTTCCATCAAACAGCAATGATAAATCACCACACGAAATTGCTTTGAATCCATTTTTTTTTTCACAATAACAAAAGTTGCTTCACTCACAACGCTATATCTCGAGAACTAATCGTCCGACAGCTGTCAAATTTATACACGTATCTTTTGACAGTTGGTACTAACTGAAAATGGTATGGATTTAATTCAAGTGGTGCCCTCTCTTAGAAACCGCACGGACTTTTCAGCCTATGTTTTAGTGTTGTAGACCCTTATGGTTCCACCTCCTTCAAACGTAGACCAGCTATTCTCTTTTTCTTAGCCCATGGGACTCAATCATTTCGGGTGCATGCCACCGCAGATGTGGCATGTTTTGAAATCTAAGGTCATCGCACATAAAGCATATCAATCTTGTACATCTGTTTGAGTTCTTAGCGCCCCACAAATACGATTTCTGAGCACTCTGACAATGTCGATGAAGGCGATATGCCTTCGATTCGCGCTATACATATGTCGAACTGCCTGCCACAAAGCCGCATTGACTGCAATAGAGTGTAATAATACAGCATTGCGGACTGTTGTGTCATTTTTGCTTTTATAGAGCAGGATTGGAAATTTTTAGCCTTCTATTGGTAAGGTACTGCAGACCATGTGTTTCAACTGCACGGAATCGGTTAAGTTTTCCTAGTGCTTCGCTAGCTTCTTAAAAAAATGTGGTTTTTGGTACACGCAACGAGCTTTGATCAACTTGCTGTTTTCCTGCTGCAGAAAAAGACGAAATCCACTTCCCCTACTGAGCCAGGAAAGTAATCTTTCTGGAGAACGACGACGTTAGATTTCACTCATCGTCTGAGCTCTAAGCGGAGATATACAAACTATATTGTGAAGAGCAGGTGGAAGGGGCGAAGCATTTGCATCATCACCGACAGTCAAGTCGCACTCAACCCTCTTATGACTTCGAACTAGCTCGATAATGCCAGACATCGCTGAGTGCAATCGAATGGTAAATTCACTGAGTCCCTCAACAGAACTGGCTACTTTCCTTGTTTAAATTATGTCAGTTTGCGTTGGTTTTACTCTATATTTTCACAGCACATTTTGTACACCATAAAGTACAAAGTGCGTTGAATTTTAAAATTCCCTCTACAGCGTAGAATCCCAGTGATGCTACCAACATAATAAGATAAAAATCAGGACTGTGGCATTTGTAGTTTCAAAGATAATGAAGCAAACGTGCAAAAAAAAGCGTACTTTTCAGACGACGCAAACAACTAAAAGCGTAATTTTTTGTTACTGAAAGAAAGTGAAAACTTTTTTTTATTTTTATTTCTTATACAACAAATAAATAAAACAACAAAAATAATGAATTCAATGAACAGGAATAGCCATATCTTGGAAGGGATTGGGATCCGCAGTGCGTCGTTCGTGGTCTCATGCATTGCTCACCCAGTTTGACTTACATTTGAAACCATTTCAAGAGGTCGTATGGAGCATTTAGCTCCATATTAAGCCTATAGTGAAATAAATAAAATAAAACCTGAAAAATAATTGGAGAAAACTACAAGTTCGCTTTGTCAGGAAGTTCTTGCCGTGACCCAAAAGTCGCACCCTTTGCAGGGTGATTAAAATTTATTAGCATTAAACAGACATTTGAAAATCGTACAATACTTCTGTTGCAACCTGGTTTAGTGTTTAGTGTCACTGCCGTACCCCTTAGTATCAAAAAGGAACTTCAAAGGAATTTCTGCCTGAGAGTTTTTGATCGATCAATGCTGAGGACATATTGTAATTGCCGGCCATGCAAAAAACCTGAGCTAAAGAAGTTTGTGCGGCGGCAGAAAATAACGATTATCATCGGGGTAACTTGAGAACTTTTTGAGCAGAAATACCGCAAAGCAATTTGGACAAAATAAACTGATGTTCTACCTTGATGATGTTCTACGAATTAAAGCGTACAAGGATTTTCTGAACTCAGTCATCTCACTTAGTCGGAGAAAATGTTATATCAGGGACCTCTGGAGGAGAACAGTGAAAAAACATCAGAAAGCCTACGAAAACCCCGGAGTAAATATATAGAATTCGTGTTCGGTCGGGATGACAACTCTCAATTCGTGAAAATTTTTTAACTCATGAAGTTAACATCATTGGAGTCCCTCATATCTTAAATTACCCTTTTACGAGTAGGTTAGGCTGGTTAACAATGTGAAGACACCCTGCTAGTGAAAAGTGGCAATCGATTTCATGAATTCTCGTTACTACAATAAAATGTTGCACTTCTACTGCAACTGCAATATTTAAAGTTACTTTGAATTTGAGTGAAATTATGTTATATACTCCGTATGTACTTGACAATAACAGTTGAAGCAACCGATACGAAAAGGGAATTTCTTTAAATTCAAAAACGTTCGAATCAAAATGTTGTATATCGACACAGTACAAACTACAAATCCTTGTACTTACTGGTAATATACCATAGAACGATGAATTATATAACGAATTCCCTTCCGGTACGTTTTGAATTTTGAAACGGAATCACATCGAAATCTATTCAGAGATTCCAACCACGTCTTGGTATCCCCAGTAGCGTCGTACTCGTATGTGTAATATATCCCTTCACCACGAAGTTTTACATATAGACGCGCAATGACTATGTGAAAAGTTCTACTATGGTACCAGACCAGACCAATAGTAACATATTCGGAGGAGCCCGATATGTAGCCATGTAGATATGTACGTACGTAGAAATGGCAGCAATGAAAAAAGATAGGAAGCGAATCAAATTAGAAATCATTGTGGCTGTGGCAGCAACTCTGAGGTCTGATGGTGTGTTGAGAGTTAGAATATTCTGTCTCTGACTTACGGATGTGCTTCTGGACCTAGAGTAGTAAAATCCAGTACGCCATTTAAGTGATTTACATAAAACGGAATTCAATTTAAGTCGTAATGACGTAATTTTGGGTGTAGAGTGTGAAGAACGACCTTCAGTCAGACAATGGATGTAAAACAGAGATGGGGGTCATATGGGCTTGGGCTCTTGTGTTCGCATTTGGATTTTGGGCTTGAACCTGAGCTTGTGCACTCTTATTCTCTCATATTCTCTTATCCTTTCCTTTTTTTCTTTGTTTTTTTTTTATGCAGAGAAATGCAACTTCGTTGTCAGATGATGCACCTTTCGACAGTGCAAACTGTTTGTGGACAGGTGTATGAAAACTGGGAAATTAGTGACATGAATTCTAATGAGGGAAATACCTACAGTCGAGCATGGTTTGGCTCTCCTGACTGTTGGTTGAACTGGGTGGAGAGTAGTCTTAAAGCTTATTCATCTTAAATCAAAAAATTATTAAAATGTATTAACATTCACAAAAAGATGGCAAGGGTTTAATATTCGTATATCTTCTGCTGTCAGAAACTAATAACCATCTCACCATTAACTAGGTTTCTGTTCAGTTCTGGAATTTTAATTGAGTTTACACTCATAAGGGGTATAATGAAACGTTTCTGATGGAGTGGTTTTACTGCTGATGCTGGGGAAACGTACACCATTCATTCGTGACTTATTCGACGCCTTAATAGAATTGTAAGTCGTAAGGACAAGTGACGAAAATGAAAAGGACAATACAACTTCTCTGTCATTTTGTTAAGCCATCTAGGCTTCGGGCCTCGCCAATGACCGACTAGAATTTCTTTTTTGCGAGCCATATTCTCAGAAATAAAAAAAATCGCATGAGCAGTGGGTTATCGTAGTGCAACTGCATCTTTCCTTTGCCAAATCGGTTTAATAATCCCAACAAACTTTTGGCTCAACAGAATGTCGTTATGCACTTTCTAGGCTTAGAGAAAAAATGACGTAGGAGAATATACGTCTCCATTGCCAGTGTTTCGACCATCCACTCCTACGCCCTCTCGTAATAACCTTCCTCTTACCTTTTACTATCAAAACGTAAGAGGACTGCGATCTAAGACCCGTGCCGTGCCGTCTTGCGCCAATATCACGCTCTCCCATTTGAGGTCTACGCTCTGACCGAAACTAATCTAATTCCCGATATAAAGAATCAGGAATTATTCCCCCCTAGTTTCAATGTTTTCCGAGACGACGATCTTACCCGTCCAAATGATGATGCTCCGTGTCGAGGTGTCCTATTGGCCGTTCGCAATGACCTAAACTCTTCACCAATCGCTGTTTCTACTTCCTCTAAACTTGACTACGTTTCAATAAAGATAACACT
The DNA here is from genome assembly GCA_949129095.1 of Volucella bombylans. Lineage (NCBI taxonomy): Eukaryota > Metazoa > Arthropoda > Insecta > Diptera > Syrphidae > Volucella > Volucella bombylans. The sequence goes on from OX422145.1 coordinate 28,270,793, forward strand.
CCCCTGCAGGTCCCTGTACATTATGTGTTTTTACATCCTACCAGCCCAACCAATCGAATGCTACCAACTCGCAATTGATCAAATAATTAACTTATCTGATCCCCTCGATGATATCATCGTATTTGGCGATTTCAATCTACCTCAGCTGCACTGGACTCAATCAGATGATAAATCTTTTTTTTATCGCTTACCCTATCTCGAGTAAAGAATGTCTCTAGCTTCTGCCAAGTTAGTGGAGTCTCCAACTATATGGGAAGGCAATTAGATCTCATTTTCACCACTGACCCCATAAACTCCTCTGTCTCGCTCTGTCGACTCTCCTATCCGGCATTCCCCATCTGCAGCTGTCTCTACTTACAACTTTCATAAAGCGAATTTCCGCAAAGTTAACGAATATTTTAGTAAATGTTCTTTTAATTTCGTCAATATGTCCCTCAGTGATGCTCTCTCTATCTTCTGCAGAGAATTATTCAATTCTACTTCTCTCTACGTACCCTTTTCGAGCAAAAAAAACCCTTCTACGGGTTCCCTGTGGTATAATCGTAAACTTTGCTCTTTACGTAACAAAAGAAACAAATTATGGGCAGTTTTCCTTCGAACTATCTCGGGTTATACCTTTAATTCAACCAGCTTTATAACGTTCTCTACCAGCGATACCTCGATAGTCCGCAATCAAGGCTTGTAAACGATCCTAAGTTTTTCTAACAATTCGTTAACTAAAAAAAATCCGACGGTTTTCCTCCATCCCTCACATACGAAAATATATCATCAACTGATCTGCATACCATAGACAACCTTTTTGCCGATAATTCCTTCGTACCGGATCCCTCTTATTTCAAATACCTGCTTAACTTCCCCATTGGCGCCTCTATTTCTCAAAGTTTTGATTATACAGTGATAGAAAACAAATTACAACAACTTAATGATGAATACTTACCCGGACCAGATGGCCTTTCCATCCATATTTCTTAAAAAATGTTCCTCAACTCTTTCACGCCCCCTTGCTAATCTCTTCCGATTATCGCTCTCTCAAGGTGAATTTCCACAGATATGGAAGTCCTCTTTCATAACACCCATACACAAAAAGGGATTAAAGAGCGAAGTCACTAATTACCGCCCTATAGCTAAACTTTCCCATATATCCAAACTCCTCGAAAGTATTTTGCATGAAGCCTTAAGCTTCCAGTGTAAATCTTTTATTTCCCCCAATCAACACGGCTTTCTGAAAGGTAGATCAACTACCACTAACCTCGTCGGATTCGTGTCCTCTGTTCTCTCAGCCTTAGAAAATGGTAAAGAAGTTGACGTTATAACAACTAATTTCAGTAAAGCTTTTGACAAGATATCTCATAAACTAATCCTGTTCAAATTGTCCGTCCTGGGCTTTGAACCCATTTTGCTTAAATGGATATCTTCTTACCTGGATAATCGTTTTTATAATGTTCGTGTTTCAGATCTGTCCTATCGGCCCCTTTTCTAGGCCACTTCAGGTGTTCCTCAAGGTAGTCACCTAGGTCCACACCTCTTCATCCTAACTATTAACGACCTTCAAAGGCGCATTCAACACTCAACACTTTCTCTCTATGCTGACGATACCAAATTTTTTAAATCCATATCCTCACAACAAGACTACAACCTCCTTCAAATAGATCTAAATAATTTTTCCACCTGGTGCATCAAGAACTGCTTAGAACTCAATGTCTCCAAATGTCAATCGAGTACCTTCTCACGTAAGTCCGAGAAGTCTCCTTTTATTTTTACCTTTTCCACGGCCAACCTATACCCCTTGTTGAAACTATCCGCGACCTTGGCATATTGATGAGATAATTTCTGAAGCAAACTCATCACTCGGCTTCGTTAAAAGATGGTCCAAAGAATTCTGCAACCCGTACGTGACCAGATCACTATACATCACTTACGTTGTCGCCCCCTTCTCGAATATGCTAGCCAAGCGTGGTGTCCCTTTCAACGAGTTCATGTATCTCGTATTGAGAGGATCCAGAGTCGTTTTCTTCGATTTACTCTTCGAGGTATACCACTTTCTTCACGCTTTCTCCATTTAAAAATAAAAATATTGATGTACGTTGTATCAAACACCGAACCCAGTTAATGCATTCCGAAATGTTGATGGTAGTACTTGATTGTATTGCCAATTTTCTAAGCAACGCCGCCTTTCTTTAAAGACGGGGACTTATTGATCGACTCTTGTAACTGAGCTTTCAAAGTTTCCTATCGCTGTCGATGGCTTCTATAAAGGATACTGAATGTGTTGTTATAACTTGTGACTGTGACAATGCTCCGGCATTGATTCAAACACTTTAGGGTGAAACTATTTCCGATCCAAGCGGTTCACCCTGCATCATAGCATGTAGAAGTGTTTATGTCTGTTTATGTTTATGTATGTCTTGTTGACCAAGCTTCCTACTTCCCGAACAGGCGTTGTAGTCTTTGGGATTGACACCAATCTTGCGCAACCATAGCAACGCCTGCTTAAACAAATACGTGGTTATCAGTCAGGTCATAGAGAACGTAAGAGAAGTCGGTTGGTGGAGTGGCTTGTCAGGATTATCCGTTCATTTGACAACGAATTGTAAGATCTCATCTTCATCCCTTAATCTGAATACACGAGAAATTTGAGCACATTTAGGCCTTTCAAGCTGAGGAAAGTAGGAAAGTGAGTTAGAATTCGTGCAAAGCTGATGTCACTTTTGTCTCAAATCCTTTAAATTACCCAAACGCAGCTGGAGCAGTACGATCAAGTGTACCCATACGACTACCGTAAGGTACGGTGGCCGTGTTTCTCCAGAATCTTAAAGCGTAATTTACGTTTGAATGGAATTGATCCCCCGACTAACAGAAACTTGACAAATGAAGAAATCGACCGTAGTTTACTGACAATGCAAGACGTTATCAAACGAACTATGGAGCAGACTATCCCTCGGATAGAATACTCCGACGAAAGCCAGGTCGAAAAATACAGAACTCCAACAATCAACGCATTGTACGCAAACAAAAGTAGACTACTCTCAAGGCTTAAGCAGTTGTACAGACAGTTTACTGACAGAAACGACCCGGAAATAAGAACACTAAAGTCACTGATCAAAAACCTAAAACAATTAATTAAAGAAAATTACAGTAAGTCTGTTAGTCTGTACTGGGGCAATAAGATTCGGGCTATAAAATCCAGTAGTCCGAATATGTTCCCACAGATAAACAAATTGTTCAGGAGGAAAGATCACAATGACATTCAGTGTGTCCGAATTCCACAAACGACAGAAAACAGACAGACACTACTGTCCGTTGGCATAAGTCCAGAGAGTGCCGACTCAGGCGACGGTCTTTTCGTGGTCGAGGACCCACAGGAGAAAGTAGATTTACTGGGAGCCTTTTTCGAGGCCGTGAATACGGTGAACAATCCGGTTCGCTGTAATCACGACATTGACAACAGGGCCTACGTAAATCACTATTATCTGCGCAACGAACTTCAAAATTGGCGATCCGAGAATCACGGTTTCACCGTATTCAGTGAAGAAAACGCTGCAAACTTTATCATCGCCAATGAGCGAGCTTCCTCGCATTTGTTCGTGCGAAGAGATGAACTCCTATGCATCTTCGAGTCTCTGAAAAACAAAAAGTCGTCGGGAGTAGACGGTATTCCAAACGTCGTATTAAGACACCTGCCCTTGGAAGCAGTGGATATATTTACTACGCTGTTTAACAATGCGCTGAATAATGCATATTATCCGACGCATTGGAAAACAGCAGTGGTACATCCCATCCCGAAAAGGGATAGAGTTAGAACTAACCCTGCAAATCTCCGGTTAATTAGTTTGCTTCCGAATATTAGCAAGGTATTCGAGAAAGTGGTTAATAGAGCGCTGTTAAGGTGGGTTGAGGAAAATAATATAATTCCGGAAAATCAGTTTGGTTTTAGGGCGAGGCATGACACTATTCATGCTGCGTCAAAGCTTGTGTCCGACATACAATGGAATAAATGCAAGAACCAGTGTACGGGTGCCTGCCTCGTTGACTTTGAGAAGGCCTTCGACACGGTATGGTTAGAGGGGCTTTTCTATAAGTTGACGAGAATGGGTATGCCGAAACCTCTGCTATATATGATTTACGACATGCTTATGGGAAAGAAGTTCGTTGTTAAATGTAACAATGTTATTTCGAGTAAGATCTTTGACATTAAAAACGGCTTACAACAGGGGGCTGTGATTTCTTCGATACTGTTTAACATTTACACAAGTGATGTAGTAGGGTCCCTCAATCATGCCATAGCGTAAGCTGACGATTTAGTGGCGTACAGATCAGGTCCAAAAATCGAAGTCATCAATACTCTGCTGCAGCGTGATTTCGATCATATTAAGGCGTATTGCGATGATTGGAAATTGAAAATCAATTTTCAAAAGTCGGAAACAATCTTGTTCAGGACTCCATTGAGATGGGCTTCTAGGGATACCAGACATAACTGGCGAAATTTGGCCATCATTGGACAGCACGGACTGCCATTAGCGGTGAGAAACGTAGTGAGATACCTTGGTATTTGGCTCGATAAGTATTTGTATTTTGACAAACATATAGATGCTTGTCTTGCTGGAGCCAAGAAGGCTTTAGCCCTGACAAGAAGGTTGTTTCACAGCAGTCAACTTGTCTCCAGGGTGAAAGTCATATGCTATGTGGCCCTAATCAGGCCAGTCATCGCGTATGGTTGTCCCGTGTGGTTCAATGTAGCGCCGTATCAGATGGAAAGGATTCGGGTGTATGAAAGGCAGTGTCTTAGGACTTGTCTTGGCTTGTACAGAACACCAGAATCAGAGTACAAAAAATATTATCCCAACAAAGTCCTTTACGATGGGGCTAATCTGAATAGGATTGACAATTTCCTGATTAAGGTGATTCGAAGACACGTTGCAAGGGCAATGGCCAACGATAATGGCCTGATCTTTGGGGCTTATTACCCCAATGAAATGTACCACGAGAGCTCACTCCTATCGGGCTTTATTCCGCCAGAGGCTTTTCTCCATATTGATGCTAAAGGGTTAATACAAAGTAGGGATGGTATCCCGGTAATATACCACCGCCACCGCGGTGCGAGGGACAAGCGGCTCACCTACGACGGGTATGTTGCCAATGCTCAGGAGCTCCTCCGTTTTAGTCCCGCGATTGCGGACAGGGATCGGATCGATGCCGAGAAACAGTACACCGAATTCTGGTGGCTTCAAGAAGGAGAAAGGGTTGGCTCGATCTCCTAGGTCGGTACGTTACTAAGGTAACATATTCCTCTTAGTTGTAAGTTAGATTAGGGATAGTTAGGGGGATCTCGTGGAGAGGCCGCGTTCGTTAACATGAGGCCGCACCTCTGAGAAGTGACCAGTGGTTTATCCCATTGGTTAAATCTTGGTGGTGCGTGTGCACGATGTTGACGAATGACGGGCGCCCGAAATCGCAATTGGGATGGTGACCAACATGTGCGAGAGGCTACGAGTGCTCACCATCCCGATTATAGTTAAGTTAGGTTAAGTAGCTTAGGTAGGTTAAGTAGAATAGGGCCATAGTTTTAAGTTTTATACAAAATTATAAAAAGATATGGTATCTAAGTTTTTTCCAAAAATTATTTTCTTAGAAATTGCATATATTGTATATTTGATAGATAAGATTAATCGTAAGATAGTTTTAAGGTCGAAAGGCAAACTTGAAATGAAATTGCTAAGTTTAGAGCGCTCGGTAAGAGCCAGTAAGCTAGAATAAGCACCATCATTGTCAAATTAGATTTAAGCATTTTTGTCTAGAATTTAAGCAATAGCGCTAGAAACAATAAAAATGAATTTAAAAGTTAAAAAAAAAAGTCCTTTAAATTACCCGCGGCTATATCTAAAAATAAAAGCGAAGTTGTTCTTACCTATTCAAGGCTTAAACTTTACAATTCCTTGCACAGCGTATTTATTCGTATTCCTTGCTCTCATGACTAACTTCTGAGCATGAATAGAAGATCTGAATTATATAAGTTCAACGCCTTATTTCCATAACCTGCAAACCACAAAGTTAACCCAAATGTGTATGTACGAGTATGCACATAGAATTATGAAAGGCAAAAAAAGGAATCTAAAAAAACAATCAGGTTCTATGCAAATCTTGGTAGTTCTTCACTATCTATATGCTCAGCATCGCAACCATTCAGCTAACTGTATTTACCCAACACCATGGACCGCCTTGGTAACAATGAATACTAGGTAGTTGGCGGAATTCTCGCGCAACCGACCTAATTTGCAAACCAATTTTAAATTCGTAAAACACTAAGGACCGAAACGAAAAAGGAGAAAAACCGAGAATTTTATATGTGTCGAGTACCTGTGTGTGAGTGTGTATAAGCATGAAAGCATATCCTCGGCACTCATCCCGGAGTAAACCGTTTTTCAATGTGAACTCATACTGCAAGCGCATAAAACTCGTAGTACTTCACCCTCTGGAGTCTATTTTCTCCTGTCCACTGTATTTTTTTTTTTATTTTTTTTTTTGTAATCTCCATCTCTGTCGAGAAACTAGGTGAAAGGGAAATCGTCCTTTGGAATAGAATTTGAAGCAATATCGCACTCTGTAGTCTGTACTGTACGCAGTTTTGCATCGGGTTACCTAATTTTTGCAGCAGACATGTGGGGGGACATATCCATTTTACTCGGTTTCACCCATTTTGCGCATCATCAAAAATTATCAAGGATACTGCTAAAGGGTTACGGGGAGAGGTCAGATAACTGCTCGCTCTAACATATACACACTTAGCCTGACATTGTCAAGGGCGAACAGGGTATGCAAACAGCCAACAAACACCAGCTCACAGCTATACGTAATACCCCCAAAGGGGGGAGATGAGTTGGTTCGTTGCTTCGTTGCTTCGTTGCTTCGTTAGTTCGTTGGTTCGTTGCTTCGTTAGTTCGTTGGTTCGTTAGTTCGTTGGTTCGTTGGTAAGGTGGATTGTTAAAGTGGGTGATGGTGGCATAGTGTAGTTTGGATGGATGTTGAATGCTTGACGGTACACGCAAGAGTACCCTATTCCTGTGGTTAGAAATTGTCTCGCTCTTGACTTTTCTACACCAAAGTTTCAGTTTCATCTACTCGTACACCATCCGAGTTGATAGCTAATTCCTAAAGTGAAATTGGTAAGTAACACTAACGTTCTCATTTGAAAATGAAACAATTCAAAAAGCATAAGCTAAAGGGTCCGCCATCTAACTTTTTTTATTTCAACTAGTATTTATTTCGTGAATGGCAACACTTAGCTCATGTCTGATTTGACAGATAATTAGTTCTATCCTTCCGGTTAATAATGGAAAATAATTTCATTCAAATGGCTGCCTCGGCTGGCCATGCAGTGGCCTACACGATCGGTCCAATTTTTAAGCACATTATCGATTGTGTGCAGCTGTATTTCACCAATGGCTTCACGAATATTGTCCTTTAAAGCATCGATTGTCTCTGGCTTGTCGGCGTAACACTTATCTTTTACGGCACCCCACAAATAATAGTCCAACGGTGTCAAATCGCAGCTCCGAGGTGGCCAAACGACATCAGCTCTGCGGCTGATAATGCGATCTTCAAAAACAGGGCGCAAAACATCGAGTGTAGCTTCGGCTGTGTGGCACGTAGCGCCGTCCTGTTTTTGTGAACAAAAATTCGTTCAACATGGCCCGATAACGATCGCCATTGACTGTAACGGCCACTCCTTGCTCATTTTCTAAGAAAAATGGCCCAATTATGCCTCTGGACCAAAATCCGCACCGAACAGTGACTCGTTTTGGGTGTATCGGCTTTTCAATGCCCCAAATGCGACAATTTTGCTTGTTTACATACCCGCCAAGATCAAAATGAGCTTCGTCTGAAAAGATGATTTTTTTGGCAAAATCGGCATCTTCTCTAAGTCGATTGCAGGCCCATTTAGCGAAGCGAAAACGCATTGGATGAACCAATTGGACTTTGTATAGCGTCATACCAAGGTCTTTATGCAAAATTCGTCTCAATGATGTCTCCGAAATGTTCAATTATTGAGAACGACGGTGAATTGATGTTGATGGCGCTTCACGCACACTTTCTGCCACAGCAGCAATATTCTCGGGTGTACGCACTGTTTTTGGCTTCTCACGCTTTGGTTTATCGATGAGGATGCCAGTTTCATTCACTTTTTTCACAAGATAACGAACATACGGAGCTGACGGTGCTTCTCTTCTTCCAAAATCCGTACGCAATTTTCGCACACATTCTGCAACATTACCATGATTTTCAAAGTTCAACCATATTCGTTCAGAGGAAGGATAAAACTAATTATCTGTCAAATCAGACATGAGGCAAGTGTTACCATTCACGAAATAAGCACTAGTTGAACGTTAGATGGCGGACCTTTTACTACAGTTTCTCCATTGGCCATACAATCAAAGATTCGAATTGAAATTGTGAATTCTTAGAATTGTATCTCAATTGAATTTGAACAATTATTATACACTTTACTCGTGCTATCTTATCATCTTTATATAAAATTTCTTAGCAAAAGTAGGAGTCGATGTTTATTCTCTGTAACTCAAAGCAGTTTATGAAATCTGCTCACTGTATCTGTGAGTAGTAGATCTTAGCCGCAGGCTATTTTGAACCTTTATTAGGCGATTATCTTTGTTTCGAAGCTTTTCTTGGTTAACCCGAATTTTGTGTGAGACGTAATGTAATTCGGTTACCCATAAAGAAAATAATCTGTGTTGTCGCATTAATTGTTTCAGGAGCTGGTATCGATTATGTCATAATATCTCATGTCTCACACCAAGAGCTCAGGCAGTCCCTAACTCCCAAGGTAGGTCCAAAAATACAAATAAAAAAATCACATAAACAGGCCGGTGTAAAGCAAGCCCTTGTCTTTCACTTCACCATGTCATTTTGTGCACAGAAATGGGAGAGAAAGCGACTTACACCTTTTTTCTGTTCCTCGGTATATGGTCCGGGTATCAAACCCTGGCCAGATTAACACCAGAATGTACATCAATTGCGCTTATTTCATGACTATACTTAGTCAATAAAGATTCTTGGGCTCAGTGGTTATTTCGCTCAATTTGTGGCATCCAACATTTAATGGCGAGACTAAATTATTAGTGTAATTGGACTTGTGTTGTATTCTTGTTTTTAGTTGCCTAAAAAATTTTTTTCGGGCGCGGCTGGTATTGAACCCCGAAACGTCCGATTTGGAAGCCTATACACTACCACTTGAGCCACGGCCACCCATCGTGGTAGCCGCTGGATGCTAGTCTCGTCCAACCGGTCGTGACAAACTTCTAAGCGCGAACGTTGAACAGTGAATTTTTCTACAGTTCTAAGCAGTATATTGCATCTAAGAACTTTTCATGAAATTCCTCAGTCTTTCGAAGAAAGATGTGTAAGCGAATTTGCTTAGATATCGTGAGAGGGTTCAGCAAGACTGTAGCTATTGGGTATACTCGTATAGTGATAGTGTAGTGTAGTGTGCACACTACCGTTTGTGGGTGCTTTTCTTGTGTAGAGGTGTATCTCCATGCATGGAGATATTGGGAAATTAATTCAGATTCCAGCGCATGTTGTACCAAGGGTCACTTCTCTTTAAACAGAAGATGGCTTTGAGAGTGCAACTCATGGTAAGCATTTCAAGGGGAGGTAGATTCATCAGTGCATCTATAGCAGAGCCAGGCGTGATATACTGTTCTTTGGAGTCTGACAAAAGTAGCAGTGACTTATTTTCGCAAAGGCTTGGTATAGTTTTTCTTATCATTTACATTGCCACGAGGCCGAGTTAAGTCCAACAAAGTTTACTATCCAGAATGACACCCAAATATGAACTTATCTTCGTTGGAGAATCAGATGGTGATGCTTTTCAGCAGAAGATGAGTCAAACTAGTCAGCTTCTTCCTTCTCGTAAAGAGGGGACAACCTCTGTTTTGAGAGAATTGACTGAAAAACTATTTCTAGTGCTGCAATCGTCGGGGTCTCGGTCGTCTTTCCGATAGCCCGATTTGAGTAAATATAATTAACAGATAAGAACCATACTGAGGTGGTCGTCTGGTGGAAGGTACCGATAGGGACGAAAGTCAGACCTAGATTTAATGGTCTCGACAGAAGATTTATTTAAGCCCGCAACAACAGAGGAACTCTCCTGTTTTCGTGACTCTTCTCTCGTTGTAAGAATAGATTGTGCGGGGTTCTGTGCAAGAAGACGAATCAGCACATCCTCCGTTTCTCTGAATCACCCAGGAGTCCAGAAAATGACGCGCGTCAGATTTGGTGGTCTAAGAATCTCAAATGTCTTAGTTTCCAAGAGGGGGATTTTTGGTGATTTGGAGATTGTAGTTTACGACTGCAAGTGTTTGCACTCTGCGTCATTCAGGCTGTTGTTATCGCGAGGCTTCTCAATTCATTAGAGAGGTGAGGTCTCATTCCCTATCCGAACTGAATCTGTTTCATCCGCTCCTGTTAAATTTTTGTTAAGGCTCCATATTTAAACGACGCCAATAAGAGCTTCATTATGGACTTAAGACAAACCGTCAGATTAAGCATTCCAAGGCGTGTTGAAAATAAGACAACCCCAGACTGACAGCAGGAAAAAAACATCATATAAAACGTTGGCTCTGACAATGAATGATCCTTTTGCGTTTGTTGTGGCTCCTAATCAGATTTGAAAACTGAGCCTTGCAACGGAGTTTTGCTAAAGTAATTGTTCGAGTGTCTGGCCCATTAATTCATTTTGCCAGCACCATATGGTATGTACTCGTAATTGGAAGGAAGGGTCCCTCTTCAAAAATTTTTTTGCTCAAATTGTTGTTTTTTTTTTAAATTTGAAGTTTTTCCTAAGAGCATAGAGGTTTGGTTGTATTCGTATGTACCATATGTGGATTACCTCCAACTCCTGGCGATATTAATTTTGCAGCAGCAACCATGCAAAAGTATTTTGTAATTCAGTTTTGAAGGGATAAACTTATTTTGCCAGCAATTTCCGGTTTCACATTCTTCTTGTGTTTCACTTCCTTGGCTCATAATTTATTGCTCATCAAGACCTGATAACCATTCATTCCGTTTTGTTTAAATTTGAGGATGTTTCTGCTGTTGTCATATATTGTATATCATAGTATAGTGAATGGATATATGGATGGATGAATGTAGGTACAGTCAAAACATATTCAATCTCCGTCCACATCCACCCACAACATACCCACACTCATGATATCTATAGCTGTAATAATTTCTCGTATGTTGGATAATTTATTCTCTCTGTAACTTCCCCTCGGCGCACTCTGCATATCCTGCTCCCTGTTCGTTTGCTCAAACAACCAAAGTCTGCATAAATGCTTTTAGTACACAAAAAGACATATACATATGCATGTATAGGTATAGCGGTAAATCTAGATATACCTTTACGTCTCCCTTATTGAAACCGGTCATAAGGATGAGAGGATGGATGTTAGAGTAAGAGCTCCCCTTCTAGATATGGATTGATGGCTGATGTGTTCTAAATTCCTTGGATGCCAAGCCATGAGTGTGTTTATATTTATATGTGAGACTGTATATGTGTAATGGACTCTCGTGTCTTGATATATTTTCTTTACTGCACTTAGGTAAGTAGGTGAGGACTTCACAACTCAGCGTCAGAACTGGTGACGGTTGAGGATCCTCGTCGGAACTTCATTCGATTTTTGACATCCAATTTTATTGTTGCACTTCCAAGCTGGGATCTCAGTGCTGAAGTCGATGCTAATGCTGATGACGACCGGAATACGTTGCTTGATGAATGCACAAGCGAAGGGGTGTTGTTGACTTTCGCTTTGATACCTACCAACGACAGCGCATAGAAGCAAATGACGAGCAGAGGTGTCGTAAAGAGCTTTGAAGCGCTTTGAAGCCATCAAAACATAGGGGGGTTGGGGGGGGATTTAAATGACGTGTGCTACTTATTGATAACAAATTATACACACATTATGAGGAATCAGGGTTGTGATTTACTTGAGGATGGGGGGCCAGTAATGGATATGAACACTAAATGGCAGAACTTAGAGCACTCAACCGAAAAATTTGTACGAAATTGCGGGAGTACAAACAAGTGTGAATAATTATTTGCACAATAGTAAGTATGTATGAAGTATGTGTTTATGAAAGTGAATAACAAAATATGTAGGAAAGTTTTTGACTGAAAACATCGCCCAGAGGTATTTGTAGCCGGTTGTTGATCCAAGATCTATTTTCATAGAAATTTCTTGTTGTGTTAGTTTCAAGTCCGCAATAGAAGCAAAACCTCTGATCAAAGTGAAGGTGAATGAAAAATCTTCGGTATCTCGACTCCTTGAAAGGAAAGTGCACAGGTATGGGGTTAAGGTATTCAAATTGCTAGATTCTGATGACTTTATATGAATTTTGGAACAACAAGTCTGTTACTTTCAGCCAATATTTGCTTTCAGCTGATAGAAGGATAGCAAAACTTGTAGGCACATATGTACATAACATAGCCAGGGAATTGGAATAGGAAAAGGGAAAGAAAAAGAGGCTACAATAATGCAAATCCACAAGCTAAATTCAAACATAATATATTCTACACAGCCGAACCCCTAGGTGCGAAATCCTCTACCTCCAGAAGTCGATATAGCCTTTGAACTGCATGAGTGCAAATTCCTAGCTGTCTTCGGAATGTCCATCGCTGCCCAGATGAACTTTGTCACCCAATTTGATGTTCTCTGAATGCCGTTGCCACTTTTTCCGAGTTTGAAGCGTTGACAAATACTCATCACCCATGATGTACTCGTACATGTTGACACTGGGTTCCTATCAGAAAATCACCTGAAGTCAACGCGAGCTTAACATCTGGATTATCATGTAACGGACTGGACCAGAGTATTTTGCCTCTTATAAACCACACTGATACGAAGCTCAAGGAGTGGTAAAATGTAAATGGCTCCCAAATTAGTCACTGACTGCTTGATGCGATCATTTTGCCATGCTGCTAAATCTTCTTCAAGCATACGATTCGTAAGTCGCAAGATCGTCGACTACTAAAAAAAACATGTGAACGCATCCAAGAATGCCTGTGAAGAAAGGTCGTCCACTACCTCGATATGCGCCACAGACAAAAATAACTCGCTTCGATGCGGTGCGGACTGTAAATGGCCCACAGTACTCCATGCACGAGATTGTAGAGCAAAACTGATGCTTTGCGTTAGTAACGAATCCATTTGCTGAGTTAGGGTCACTCACTCAATAAGACAAAACAAAACTTCTTACTGCTTGCCTTCCATTTCAGATGCAGTACCGGCTTCGAAGCGTCTGGACCATCAGTTGAGTTGAGAGAACTTTGGTTCAATATCGTTCAATATCTCGCCCATCTCGAGAGCACCAACAACATATCCACGCAAACGTTACTGCCACAGTGCGTGGAAGTGGCTGAAGTTTACTAAAGCGATCGCCAAGTAAAATAGCGTTGAAAAAACATTGAATAGCACTTAGCTCTTCCTGGTGAAGTGACACGTCGTATCGTGTCGGTGGTTCGATGCTTCAAAAGATCAGCTGCAATAATATCACGACTTCCGCAATCCGCTCATTTTCTTCATATTTCCGAATATTTTCTCTGCTAATCCAAGGTGGTTCCAGTGGCCTAAAGAAGTCAGCTCCTGAATCTGCCGAGAGCTCGATTGGACACATATTGTTTGAGGGTTGTTGGCTGGTTTCTTAAACAGCATAAAACGATGGGACAGTCCGGCCATAGAATGGAGTTTTCATCAATTCAAATGCAACGTAGCCAAGAGATGCGCAGCGCAAATCTGGAGACGAGGAATTGTAGCAAGCTTTGTACATGCTGTAAGTAGAGAAATTTGTGGCTTCTTCTATGAGTTTTCGTGTAAATCACACAAGCTTAAACTTTAATCCCATTAAGTGGGGTTAATGGAGAATGTCAGGCATGATACCAGCTGACCAAGGTGTTTTAATGATTAATGAAGTTGTCCGACTTCGCTAAAATCACGCCGCTTCATCGGATAAAGGGTGCGTACACTCAGTTAGAGTGTGAAGAACAATTCATCTGCCACTGGATATCACCGTAAGCCGAATACCGTCACTGTTGGTGTATCAATAGTGACCTCTGCAGTAGGAGAATCATCCCTAACGATGTGAGTTAATACCTGCGAGTTATTTGAGTTCAGCCTACTACATTGGTATTTAACGATGAAGAAGCAGTCGTCTAAGTCGAATTTTTCTAGATTCTTCCATTCTTCAGCCATCAGTAGTTCCTGGCTACTTTCGGTTGTTTGGGGGAATCGAACATATTGAATGTCATACTGATCGTTCACCCTGAACCGTTTATTAATCTACGAGAACATTCAGTTGATTGGTGTAGTCAGAAAATTGTCTTAATACTGCCTTGCTGGCTCCTTCTTGGATATCGATTTATTCGCGGTACGCAAACAACCTAGAGTGATGAACCAACATACTTTCGACTGCTTACTGATGAAGTACGATTTTAGTACTAAATAGAAGAGGACTCTCCTCGAACTCGCACTGCCCACTACCGATGAGGAGTCTGTCTTATGAAGAGATTGACTAGAACCTAAAACAAGTGGATGAGACCATACCTCGGTAGCGCAACACTGACAACGGACTAAAAACTCTCAGATCATGACACTGAAGTCTTCTATTAAGAACCAAGTTTGTACTGATTCGAACGGCAAATCCGAGAAACCCGCATCAAAATATTTCAGAGGAAGAATGCAAATAAATTTCTGTGTCTAAAAATCGGTCGAAGAATCAACAACGAGCAACTAATCCTAACAAATAGGAAAGGGCCCCCTAAAACCAATTGATGGTGACAATTTCTCTGTGATCCCGATTCCCAAGAGAAGGAGCGCCTTGGGAAAACATTGATGTCAATAATAAACTCCTGCGCAACATGGCTTCGATAAGATTTGGCAATATTGCGACGGCTGTAAGTTGAAGATCAATCTCCAGAAGTCGGAAATCATTCTTTAGGACACCTTTGCCTGGGGCCTCTAAAAATATGGTAAAGGGCGGACGCTTGCTTGTCGAAATCAAGTCAAGTCAACATCTGGCAAGATAAATATCTGTGTTCTAACAAAGATATACGAGTAGATATTGACTAGGCAGAATGGAAAGACATTTGAACCCTAGAAGAAGCTTGGTATTAAGCAGCCAGCTCGACGCTACATGGCCGTCATCTACCTCGTAGCTGGATTCGGATGTTTGTGAGGGCGTGCTTTACTTAAAGGCACATTGCAAGAGCAGTGACTTCGACAAACAACCTGATCTCAGGGATGCTAATTCTGTACCAATGCTGCCTTCGATCAATCTCATCATTTGTCAGGTTTGAGGTGCCGTTTGGAAGGCACTTGTGCAGTATATTTCGTGAAACAACGAGAGAAACCACAAACAAGATATTCCATTCCAATCTTACAAATTTTCATGGGAAATGTACATACTTGTGGAAACATACATATGTGGTATGTACATATGTACGAGTATCTACCACTATTTGAGAATGCGTTCAAGTTGGGAAAATATTTAACCATAACAAGACGAGGCCGTCGCTCGGATGCATAGAAGATAGCTTAATATCCTGTTTGCCTTAAAATTTGAACACTCGTCGTCCTCCCTCTTGGAACAGATAAATAACACAAAATGCATTAAAGAAGCACAAACGCTTATAAAGGCACAGTACGGGTATGTTCATTGGGCTTATATCCTCTGTGTAGATACGTGCTATGTACGTAGCCATGCATGCATGTGCCTCTGTAGAATTTTATACCACAGAAAACGACTTACAGCGGATAGATCTCGATTCGGCACAAACAAAAAGCACGAAAGACGAACTAAAAGCATATTTATTATCTGCAGCGTATATAAAGCAGACAGTTAGCTAGAGGCTGCAAGTACTTGGTCTGCAGTATTCATTCAAGCTTTGCCATCGTCATCATCATCATCGTCGTCGTCGTCGTCGTCGTCGTCTTCATCGTTTGTTGACGTTGCCAAGCTAGAGTCGTCATCACACTTTGGCCAAGCAACAGCACCAACATCAGAGAAATGTACTTGAATGTATTTTTTTTTTTTTTTTTTTTTTTTAAAGTGAATTTCAACATTTCACAATGATATTCAAGCCATTTGCTTTCTTTCAATTTGTGTTTGCCATAAGCGAGAACGTAGCACTGTCAATCTCTAACGTACGAGCATGAGCACGAGAGTGTACGTTGGAATGCTTGTGACAACCACTTTCATATTGAAGTTTACAATTGGGATACAAGGGCAACAAGGTGCGTATAAATAATGGAACTGTCAAACAAGGTCTTCTTCTTCTTTGAAATATTAGAAGGCTTATTCGAGCGGGTCAGGGAAGAATTTCAAAGTTATTGCGAAATCAACGCTACAACAATCGAATGAAAGAGAGATGTCCTTTACCTACATCCACCCAGAAAATTGGCATCAGCAATTCTCATTACCAATCAGGGATCAAATGAAAGAATTCCGTAAATGCAGTGAAAGTCCTGGAGTGCAAACAATGTGTTATTCGGACTTTGAATCTATTCACAGATCAAACAATAGTTAAGAAGTCTTTCAAGCATCTACTCGTATGTATGCACCAGTGTATCTGGGAGTACAAGGCAAATTAATGGTGTACTTCACAACGAAGATGGTTAGCATTTCAAATGCAACACAACACGAACAAAGATAAGGGTGTTTCTTTTAGAGGTACTGTTTTCTAAAAATAAAGCACAAACAAAAAATCCAATCTTATCGGGTAATCTTTATAGAAAAGAACATTTTTTTTTTCTGTCGGAACAGAGCACTCAAACAAGGAACTAGTCTATTGTACTCTTTGTAATTTATTTTAATGAAATCTTTCAGCCTTACGAAGAAAGATGAGTAAGTGCTTCAGTGATATGGGTCTTTTAAATAGTACCTACCAGCACCCATCACGTCAGCGCCGAGTACCTATAGGCTGATGCGAACGGACATTCACAAAGATAGTGCTCCGAGCTGTCATCATTACTTCCACAGAAAGCACCAGAGGATGTTATTGCAAAAGTGTAATGCCATGTCACGACATCAGTAAGCACAACCTGCGGTTCTTCCTGCTGAGGAACAGCAAAAAGGCCGCTGACTTCCCAGAGGCGTTGAGAAGCATTCGTTTGGTCTGCCTTCTTCCTGGGGAATTATCCCATCTGCAGTTGTGCTCATTTGAAACCCAAACTGAGGACGCAGCCAGACCGACAACGTAGGTTCGGGCGATTTCATTTCCCGAGATCCCATTGTGACCTGGGACCCAGCCAAGGGCGCTGAATTTAGCGTGGTTGCATAGCTTTAAGCGCAGCTTGGCCGCCCTCCACCAGCGCTACATCCTATATTGGTTTTGAAGCCGTCCGTGAAGACCCGATTGCATTCCTTTCCTGACTCAGATTCTGGCAAGTCAATTTCATATTTTGTTTCCGCAACAGGAGTTCTGGTGTCATTGCATTGGACGGCAATGTCATCAAAGTTCCAATGCGTTTTGTATCAAACTCTACTTTTTTTTTTAAACAGAAGACGGCTTTGAGAGTGCAGCCCATGATACGAATAGCAAGGGGAGGGAGATTCGAGACAAATCGTTCTTTGGAGTTTGGTAAAAGCAGCAATCACGTATTTTCGCTAGAGCTTATTCCATCAGATAACCGACAATTGGCCTTATCCTAGCCGTGTAGATCCAAACTGCCCTACTCTGTGACAGGCCCCATGCTTTGCCAGAAAGCCAACAGCGCCTTAGAGGCTCTCGGCGTAACTTGTAACATATCCAGTGTCGTACGTCAACTGGGCAAACATTCCGGCGCTTAGCTACTCGACTCGAACAGAGTGGAACAACAGGAGACCATGCAGGGCGAGGCCTCCACCGGACTATTCGTTCAGCCGAGAATATCGCGGTTATGGCTGTCGAATTGGCTGAGAACGAAGAAACATCAATCAGACGACGGGCCACGCAATTGGGCATCACCAGACCGACCCTATAGCGAATTTTAGTGAAAGACTTACACATGTACCAACAGTGCTTCAGTTAATGCATCCTGACCGTCAGTCGCGAAATGAATTACTATAAAGCCATCCTCAATCTCAACAACGAAGAGGACGATTTTGTGTCGAAAATCATCTTCATTTCTGGGGCACTGAAAATCCGCGTGTGATGCACGAAGAGCCATTATATCCACACAAAGCCACTGTGCGGTGCGGCGTTTTTTGAGGACGCCATCGGCAATACGGTCACTGTTACTGGCAAACGCTACAGGGCCATAATAAACGACGTCATTCTGCTAGAATTGATTTTAATTTTATATTTCCTAGAAAAGAGGACAAGATCAGTTTTATGGGGGTTTATTCCCAATTCACAGCGATCTGTCCAGCGGCTTAATCTGTTGAGATTTACTTGGACTAGTTCTTTAATGGTATTTAGATTGCATAGGCAATCACTTTGCTACCATCCGCTTCCAGGTATATCAGTAGTTCGTCAACTACTAAGTTCCAGAGAAGGGGAGAGAGGACACCTCTACTGAAATATCTTTTAGCAAAAGTCTCACCCAGTTTGGAGTTGATTATCCTGCTTTTTAGCATTAGACTGATCAGCTCCCCAAGTGAGCCTTGTCTCTCCTTATATTGTAGGGATCGTTCGATGTGGCTAGTCAGAGAGTGCAAATCCGTTTCCACCGACTTTCCTTTACAGTAGGCATGTTGAGCCGTAGACAGAAGTCTTGGTCTGAGGTCCTTTGGGACTACATGAGAACATTTTCCAGCTTGTGGATAAGTTCTACACAGCTCCTCATAATATTTTCCAACACTGGTAGAATAATATCTGAGGACCTCTGTAGCTCGGCAGGTATAATACCGTCCGGACCAGCAGACTTGTATGGTTTGAAGCCATGCATCGCCCAGAGCAGTTTGTCTCTCGTAATCAGACCATGAATTTTGGACACGGTTGCAGTAGGCCTGTTTGGGCTGCTACTGGCCGCGAGTTGGGAGCTACCTGGAAAGTGGGTGTCCAGAAGCAGGTTGAGTGATTCATCACTTGAGGTTGTCCAAGAGCTATCGGTTTTTTTTTTCAAACAGCTAGGCATCATAGGATTTGTGGGGAGGATTTTTCTTAGCCGCGATGCATCCTCAGAGGTTTCTGTAATTTTGTCACAGAATGACCTCCAGGATTGTCGCTTTGCCTTCCTCAGTTCTTTTTTGTATAATTTGAGGGATTCTTTATATGAGTCCCAGTCGGTAAATTTTCTTGTGCTTGAAAAGTTTTCTGCAGGCGTTTCTGAGCAGTCCCAGTGCCGATGTCCATCAATGTGGCTTTTTCTTGCCTCTTGGTTGAATAAGAGGGCAGGAAGCGGCCATAGCCTTATTGAGAGCTAGAGTAAATTCCCTGACTTTCATGTCAAGCTCATTGGTGTCACGCGGGGAACTTGATAGTTCAGAGGATAGCGTTTCTGACAGTATTCCTCTGTATTGCATCACTCAGACTGAATTGGATGTATCTATAGTCTGAAAAGGAGTGTTCAGACGATACCATCCAGTTTGTTAGCCTTTGGGTGATGCTGTCGGAGACAAGAGTAATATCTAACACTTCTTGTCGGTTTCTTGTTATGAAAGTGGGCTCATTGCCAATATTGCAAATTAAGAGGTTAGTACTTAAAATATAGTCTAAAAGTGACTCACCTCTATCATTGATGTCGGTACTGCCCCGTACCGTATGATGTGCGTTAGCGTCGCATCCGATTATGAGGCCAGTTTTTTGCCTTCCAGCTTCCAGTACCACCCTTTCTAGGTTATCACCAGGGAGAGGGCCCACTTGGTCGTGGCCAAGGTAAGCCGATGCCAGCCAGTAGGAGCCTTTGGCAGTCTCTAGTCTGGCAACGGTTAAGTCGGGGTCACTGAGGTTGGGAAGTAGAAATCCAAGTTCTAATCTTACCTTTGTCAACTTTTATAGAGCGGAGCGTATGTGGGTGTCCTAAGTCCACGAACCACGCCTTCTGCAATCCATGGTTCCTGGATTAGAATTATGTCTTTCTTCTGCGTTTTTAGAGTGTTGGAGATTAATCTGGAGAAACCGCATCATTGCTACAGTCTTCCAGAGTCGCCTCTTTTCCACTTAAAAAAGTAATTTAAAAACAAAATTGGACGATTAATTTTGCTCCACCTGCTTTCCGGCTCGAAAGAGTTTGTATAGCAAGGAAGAGTCAATTTATGAATTTTCATTTAAAATGCAAAAAAAAAAAAAAAAAAAAACACTTCGGTAAAGGATCTCACTTCGTGAGATATTCTGAAATTTGAAGAAACTTTGTTTGCAGTGAGCTATGAATCCTTTCGTTGCATGTGCATCTAGTAAAGATATGAGTTAACGTAACTGGGTTATAGATTTCTGTAAACCACTCCTTGTAATATTTCCATTTAAATATGATGGAAATCTTTGTTAGGTGTGTCCTTTCTTCCTGCAATTTAGCAACACTTAAAAGCTTTTATGGGATTTTTTAATTTTTTTTCCACGAGGTATGGTGTTTTCCACCTACCGTTTGAGTTGGTCTAATTCATTTGGCAATCGTGTCTTATGACAGAGTGTTTGTTAACATGCGGTTTCCATCGGAGCTTTGTGACCTAACCTAACTCCGTTAAGCGATTTGAGGTGGCCTGGCCTTTGTTGTGGTGGTGATTCCTGTCAACCAGTGGTTTAATCCATTTTCATAATTAATCAATATTTTGATAAATAAAAATCATTCACAGAGATGTTGTCATCTAACCACAATACACAATACTACAGGCATTCCCAATTACGGATATACGACGAGTACTCTGTAGCTTCCTACAATATATATGTAACTCCATGCAGCAGTACATAAACCTGTTAAGCTTTTCGACAACAGCTTCAATTAAAATAAATTGCTGGAGAATGTGTATATATATATATGTATGTATATAGTAAATTCAACACCACTACAGCGCAAATACTTTTTCCAGTGGGTTTTATCGTCCCATCCATCCAGTTCATCCCATATTCGTCTCGAACTTGCCATCCCATCATCCCATTCGTCCTCTCAGTTCCATTTTAAGAAGGAGAACTTAAGAATCACAAAAAAGAAAAGTAAAACAAAAGTTAAACGATTTAAAAGTGTACGTCTTGCCCGTTGTCCGTTGCTTCTTGGCGCTTTTCAATGTGGCATTTGCGTTAGCCATTTGCCGTTTGCCGTTTACCGGAACTGTGGAACACAATTTTAGAAATGTCATTTGAATGTTTTGCCCCAGAATGAAATTTCGTTAGTTTCGTTAGCCATGGGGGCTGTGGAAATTTCAAATTTTCCTCGTAACAAGCAGCGAAAACGAAAATACTGAAAGAACCCCTTTTTGTCAACTCTCCCCCTCCCCCTCCCCCTATCGCTACTTCTTCACGGCTTCTATAATATTTTTGCTTTCAAGTTTCAAGGTCGTCCACTCTACTGCATTCTTACCACTTGTGCTACTACTACCTTCATTATTGTAGACGATGTCGTTGTCGTTGTCGTTGCCGTTGTAGTAGTCTCATAGTCGTTCCACTGTCCACTGTATACTCGTCCATGTATTAAGAATTAAAAAGAACGAAACGACAACCGAAAAATATCTATGTATATGTATTGCAGAAGGAAGGGGAGCAAGCAACATAAATTTCAATGAGTTCCCCAAAAGAACGCAATATATTTTGGTCGTCTATTTTATTTTAAGGGCTCGAAAGCGAACAAGCGTCCCACTTTGATATGGGTTAGGTTTGCTTCTTGCTATTCTCCTTTTTTTTTTTTTACTTTTAGAGTTTCCTTCTAATTAGATACTTTTTCGCCCTCCTTTTGTAGTTGAAGATTTGCGTTCACTCGTATACGAGTACTCGTAGTTGTGACTAGAAAATATAACATTTGCAACCCTTGTGCATGGTTTCTGCGACTAGGAAATCGATGTAATTACACTCTGGAGCAGAGAACAGGAAGCCAGGAAGACTTACATATGGAAGTTAATTTTTTTTTTTATTTTTTTTTTTTTTATAAAGAGATTATGAAGATAGCTACGAGTAGTCGTAGCTTGCAAGGGATACTCATTTTATCCTTTAGATTGTACTGCCCACTGACCTACCTGCCTACCCACCATCACGTAGTATTAGATTGTAATTCTCTTTGAATTCACCGGAACTAATTAAAAATCACCACACAGCTCAAATAACGAGATATACTCGTATGTATGTGTATGATAGGTACACGTTATAGATCTAGGTATACTCGTATGGTGGCACTATCCACAAAGACCAACGTGCAACACGTCTTTGAGAGGTTAAAATGTGAAAATGTTGCTGAGAGTTTTATAACACGATAAACCTTTGATAAATTCATATAAGCTATCCATGCACTAATTTTGTAAAGTTAATTAGCTTGACACCATTGCCTTCAGTCTTGCTATGTAATATGAGAGTGGCAGGATCCAACGCATCGATCACCTGTAGTTTGGGGGGAATTCACTTGCCATTTGGTGATAGTGTTACAGCACAACATCGATTTTTATATTACAAAATAGAATTGGTGTTAAATTCTTCTTGGGCGCCGCTTTTTTGGTGGCCAACTTAGTTGTTTTTCCTTTCTGCGAGAGCCAATATCTCGGCACTTTATTAGCTAACGATTGTTGGTGAAAGGATTGAGACGACGAACACGACTGAACACTTTGCTGATCTCTTCGGTGTTGGCCATTCTATCCCTTTTTTGAGTCGAACAATTTATTGAGACGCTAGAAGGTAGACTCGATCCAGATGACGAAACGCCCAACATGACCACCAGAAGTCAATTTCAATTTCATCTTGTTTCAATGTTGGGTATGTTGAGGAAGGCACGGTGGAGTCCTTCATCCTTGTAGTAAACAATTAAGCGTCCACAATTGTATCACCTTAAGCACGGAAACTTTGTGACTTATACACCTTCTGAGTGTAAGGCCAGATCTTTTTTGCGTCTGAGGAAAACAACAGGCTGCTTGGGTTTTTTGCAACTTTTCGGAAACTTCATCGGAAACCTTTGTTTCCGGAAGCACCCTGACCGCGGAGAATACGAGCAGCAGGACGTCAGATGTTTGGTGGCCTGCCACTTCGCTGAACGGCGTATGGTTTATGAACCTCGTTGAGCCTTGAACACGATTGGAAGGCAGATGTTCCTCTCCTTGATTTATTCATTTTTGGCGGAATAAATGGAGAATAATCCGGAGTGCACCTGGGCGTCAAACAACAAAAGTTTCCAGCCAGCTTGGTCTTTGGCTAGCTGCCTCCAATTTTGCACGATAAGTTGATTGCGTCTTCCTCTACTGCGCTGTACGTCGGGGGTGGATTTGAAGATTTTTCGGTCAGCCCGTACAGTTCGTCGTTATATCTCGTCATTATATATCACCCAAAGGATTCTCCTCTCGAAGCAGCCAAGAGCACCCTCATCCATGCCACCCAAAGTCCTTGCCTCTGCAGGACTGGGATTATTAAGTTCTTGGGCCTTCTGATGCCTTCTGACTGATGCCTCTGTTGTTGAGACAGTTCAGAGGGTCTATTTTCTTGCGGATCGGACAAACAATGCTGAGGTTCTATTCATCGGGCATAATTTCGCCCGACCCTATTTTATGAGTTGGTTGCTCCTTACTAAATCATTACCGAGTCGACCACCGTCGAGTGCACAGCTCCACCAGTGCACTCGCAATATTGTTGTGTGCTGTGCAGCAAAAAAAAAAAAAAAAAAAAATATCACACAGTGCGGGTATCCCACCTCACCCGCTCCTAGTCGAAGTACTGTTGCTTGCACTCAGTCACTGCCGTTACTGTATTTACCATACGGTACGGACAGTGGCTGAGTATGTAACAACTGATGGATAGCGGGGTTGTGAGTGAAAATTTTGTTGGTGCACTGTTTCATATTGTTGTAAGGGCATAACACCTACAACAATTTGATTCGGTAAACCAACGTCAGAATTTCCACTTCGCAGCCTTGCTTAGTATCGTCGGTGTTTGTGTTTTCTGTGTTTGGCTGTGATTATGACTAGGGAATTCAGGGTAGACGTAGCCAATATACGTGGGCTAAAAAGTAATCACTTTTCTGCGTACGTCCACGTCTGTAAGTACAGACCAGCTGTTTTGGCACTTAGTGAAACACAGGTAGATCCCCGCCCACACCTCTCAGATCATTCTGATCTGAAGCTACCTGGCTACGAACTAGTGCCATTATTCTTCTCTCACCGCGGTCTCGCCATTTATGTGCGTA
The DNA here is from genome assembly GCA_949129095.1 of Volucella bombylans. Classification (NCBI taxonomy): domain Eukaryota; kingdom Metazoa; phylum Arthropoda; class Insecta; order Diptera; family Syrphidae; genus Volucella; species Volucella bombylans. The sequence continues at coordinate 28,295,089 of OX422145.1, forward strand.
GTGATGTAGCTTACCAAACTCCACCACAATGTGATCCATGTTCCAATCCGGAATTCAACTTCATGTGGTTAAAATTCCATCTCCGTAAGCAAATTATCCACTACTGCTTTATTTACAGAAGCCCCAAACTGGACAGCAATTCGATTTTTAACGAGTTTGATGCGCTGTCTGACTCGATTCAAAGAATTGTATCCCTGTATCCTCATACTGAAATCGTTATTACGGGCGACTTCAATATACACAATTCTGGGTGGCTTCGACATTCTGGACAGACAACACCCGAAGGACGGTGTGTTGAGATCTTCGCTGCGGAAAACAACCTAACGCAGCTTGTAAATGAGCCCACGCGAATACCAGACGTTGATAGTCATACCGCCAACACCCTGGACTTGTTTTTAACTTCTCACCCTGATAAGTACACCATTGATGTGCTCTCCCCTCTAGGCTCGTCGGACCATTGTGTAATATCAGCTAATTTCTCGTACACCGAGCACACAGTTAGAGAAAAAATTCCTAAAAGAACCGTATGGCAATACGAGAAAGCCAACTGGGGCGGTCTTAACAGCTTCTTTAGGAATTTTAACTGGTCGTTATGCTTCCTCGATAACGACGTGGATGCCGCTGCAGATATGATTACAGACACCATTCTCTTTGGAATGAGATCCTTTATCCCTCATCGGATGAAGAGTATCAAACCAAAAGAAAAGGCATGGTACGACTCGAGCTGTAAAGAGGCCGTCAGGGTTAGAGAAATGTTTTTTTCGGTCCTACAAGACCAACCCGACAGAGGAAAACCGAAAAAAGTTCAAACGAGCCAGAAATGACTGCAACGCCTTTCTTAAGCGTGTGAAATTCCTATACGACCAAAAACTGAGGCAAAAAATACTGCAATGTCCCAAAGGCAGTAAAAATTTTTGGTCGTTCGTCAAAAGCATTAGAAATTCCGCCTCATCCTCCACCCCAACGCTCATTTACAATGACATTCCAGCTGTCAGCTCTTTGGATAAGGCCAATCTGCTTGCTGCACACTTTGCGGCCACCTCAGCACTCCCAGATTGTGCTTGAGTGCGCCAAATCTTCAATGGGACGAATCTACTTTCGCACTCGTGTAGTAGCAAGAGTACTTAAAGATCTCAACATACATAAATCCGCTGGTCCAGATGGTATATCTCCCCTTCTTCTGAAGAGGTGTTCTTCCTCGCTAGCAAAACCACTGCGTAAGCTTTTTCATCAATCCTACTCTTTAGGACTATTCCCGAGCAGATGGAAAACAGCATTTCTCCAGCCCGTCCCTAAAAAAGGCGAATCATCTTCTCTCTCTTCCTACAGACCCTTCTTTCCAAGGTCATGGAAACGCTGATAAATCGTCAGCTCGTGAAATATCTCGAAACACGAAAACTTCTCAATGACCGGCAGTACGGTTTTCGTAGCAACAGGTCCACTGGTGATTTGATGGCATGTCTCACCGAAAAGTGAAACCAAAGCGTACATCAATCTGGCGAAAGCAAGATAGTTGCACTTGATATTTCTAAGGCATTTGACAGAGTTTGGCATCAGGCTCTTTTGTCGAAAATGCGTGCATTTGGGATCGACGACTCTCTTCTTCAATGGATTAGAAATTACCTTTCGGAACGTTCAATTCAAGTTGTCTTGGACGGTTTCAAGTCTGATATTCACAAAATAAATGCTGGTGTGCCCCAGGGCTCTGTTCTGTCACCGACACTCTTTTTAATTTTCATTAACGATCTCTTGTCTGCTACTTCTAATCCAATATATTCCTTTGCTGATGATAGTACTCTCTGCTTTTCATATTCGTTCCCGGACTCACGGCCCTGCTCTTCGGCTGTAGTACGAGAACGGCAGCGTATGCTAAGCTCATTAAATTCCGATATCAACAGCATAACCAATTGGGTAACTATCAACAGAGTGGAATTTAATGCTTCCAAAACACAATGCTGTCTGCTGTCGTTAAACACCCAGCCATTATCCATGAATGGCACTTGCTTCGTCGAAACCGAAAAACTTTCTATTCTCGGTATGTGTGTCAATGACAACTTACGTTGGAAAGACCACATATTTGATGTCGCCAAAAATTCTGCGAAATGTCTAGGTTTCCTCAAGCGATGTAAGAAATATTTTACCCCCTCTGATCTGGCCTCAATATATAAGGCATTCATCCGCCCAAAATTGGAATACAACTCCTAAAACATCTCTGCACCTGCTAGATAGGATTCAAAACCGTGCGATGAAACTTATTGACGATACTAATACCAGTCAATCAATGGACACCCTCGAACACCGACGAAATGTCTCGTGTCTCACTTTGTTTTATCGCTATTTCCACCACCAGTGCTCCACTGAAATCGCCAGTAGCATTCCGCCCATTCAAACTTTCAACCGTAACACCCGTCTCGCTATGAATGCTCATCAGTATACCCTCAAGCCCATTTTCGTACTCTAAAATATCGTGATTCGTTCCTAAGCCGTACAACTCGCTTATGGAATGCCCTGCCGATCCCTGTATTTCCTGGTCGTTATAACTTGCAAACATTTAAAAACAATGTACATCGGTACCTCTCTTTTCTTCCTCCATAAATTTCCTTTGCCCGCGCTGTGTACAATCACCTTAAGGGTACTCAAACCCCTTGAGCGCGCGCTCATTATAAAAAAAAAAAAAAAAAAAAAATTGCTTGCCGTCTGCTCCGAAAGTCAACTGCAGTAAACTAAGCAAAGTCCAAAGGACAGAATATCTGTGCGGTACTGGACATTCTGTTTCACTTGAAGGGATTGCAAAGTGGACAAATAAATTACGAACGCTTCCAGACAAAATAGACTACATTATGCCGCAACATTGGTTTGGGAAAGACTTTCAGTTAAGATGCTTGGATGATAACAATTCAATACATTTCCATACGAATGGATCCAAGACGTTAATGGCGGTGTTTGCTCAGATAACCTTCCAAAGTCATGAACAATTAGACATTTGACTTCAACGGCTTATGGGTAGCAATCATTGAACGCGGCTAACATTATTTGATTCTTCCGTGCTCCGAAATAGATTTTCAATTAGGACTTGACATGGTGTAGAATTGCTCCAATGAGACTTGGATGTAGTACATTGTATCTGTGGGTCTCTTTCCACGAAATTGGGTATAAACTTCGTATACACCCTGATTAAGTGCGGATGAGAAAACAGTCACAAAAGTTGAGAGCATGACCGCATTTTATTAAAAAAAAAAAAAAACCTCAACAATTGGCCATTTCCATAGTAATGTTTGCAGAAGCCTAGATCTATAAATAGAGCGTGCCGAAAAATCAAAAAGGACCCGTCTCCAGTACTCCAGTAGTTAAGTAATTAAATACTTTTACTTCCTTCTGCGGCTTTTTCTTTACTCGTACACCAAGACCGAAACGAACAAATGCACATAATTAACACAACCTACCTATTAGTTTGCTCAGTTCTCTGTTCTCTGACCACCGTCTCCTTCTGCTCTGACAAATCACTGAATACACTTTAAATTGCCCGTTTTCCTTGAATTTGTAGCGAACCGAATACAGGACGGCACAAAACTGGGGGGAAAAAAAAAATCAAATTCAAAAGTTACATTTAGGGAAGTTTACCATTAAATTAAGTGCTGCACTTAATCAAAATATCAGGCAATGGGGAAAACGGACGGCCCTACGGAGCGTCCTTATAATCCCATTGAAACACAACAGCATGATAGGAAAAATGAAAAAAACAACTTAACAAGGATGAAAATAAATGAGAAAGATATTAGAACAGATGAGGATAGTATTATAATATATGCCCAGGCCGTCATCCCCGCACAAAACACAAACACAAACACAAACACAACATTAACTGAGTAGAAAAATATGAATTAGAAAAAATGAAAATGAAAATGAGAAAGAGAAAGGGAGAGCCAACCCCTGAAAGGAATCATTTTATGTACAATACCAGTAGCTACTCGTACACAGGACACTATACAATGTACAGATTGTACAGATGTACGATTGCTTAGGCTTGGACAAACTCTCAAAAAGATCCAAAAGAGACGTTTCGAAGCCAACTGGGACAAACAAGCGGACAGATAAACACGAGAACAGCGGGATAATATGTAGTTTCACTGGATGCATAATATGGGAACACTGATTAACAAAGAATCGGTTAATGGTGGTATGTGTACCCAGTGTAGCGTCTACCTTTCGAGTTAAATCAAATTGTCGAGAACAATAGGCTTAAAGCCCCCTTTGGCGGTGCAATTTTTACACAGCAGTAGACAATGACAGTGGAATGTCAGGCGAAATATTATGCTTTCGCCTTGACATTTTCAGTTATTACACAGTTTTTGTTTTTTTTTTTTTTTGCCAGCAATTTTATGAATTTTATTATTGATCGACGTTGAACAGTGATTCGCAGGACAAAAACAAATTTATGTGATTTCTTTAGGGGAGCACAAACATGTACACATATACAATATTTTATGGAAAACTAGTTTTTATCGCTCAGAAATGTGATTACGGTATATAAATTAATTTAATCTAAAGCATGAATCTGAAAGCTGTCAAATTAAACGATCAATTTTTGATGAAGGCAATAAAAAAGAATTTATTTCCAATGAACCAAAGTACTCTCGTATGTATGCCCGTACTTTTGTGCTTCGTGGTAATATTGTATAATAAGTGGAATAGTTATATGTAGTCTCCTTATAGTGAGTAGTAGTGCTTTCATGTTCCGTTTTTAGTTCTGACATTAACAACTCGCACAATTCCCTCCGAATTTCCATCTATCTTTGATCATTTAATCTATCTTCATCAACACAATATCTCCCACCGCTACGAGTTTGTTTCGTGTTTTAAATCGCCGTGTTTGGACCGTGTTTGGAGAATTTGCAAATGTGCAGTAGTTTCGGGCATGGCACGGTCCTAACAGAGCTACTGCCAGGCAATCCAATTCTAGCGGATGAAATTCCTTCCCTAATCGACTTCGACATCCAAGACTGTAAAATGCGCAGCAGGCCGTCTTCATACAAGAAAGGATTTAGCGTTAGCAGGGTCGAGGAACGTGAAATCGGCTTACCCTGCTGTAAAGAAACAATTTCATTATTAAAATAAATGTTTTGAAAGTACCTAAGCCAATAATGCTCCGCATTTTTTAAATCAGCTGCCTTCAAATACTTTGTCATTGAAGCCTTCTTGGAAAAAAAGACTGAAACGGCTTTAATAACATATGCCGTTATGCGCAGAAGACGCCTCCAACTGCTAACATCACTATATGAAAGTAATGGCTCACGCTCGTCATCTCGATTTATAATGGAAGAATCCACAAATGCCGATAGCACCGTTGTGGACGTGTCAGAAGATTCTACGGGTAAATTACGCCATTCCTCCTTTAGCCAGTCAGGACCTTTGAGCCAATTCTTCGAAGAACAAAATCTACTGATCGAGATCCCTCTTGTTAAAAGATCGGCAGGATTCTGTTTGCTCGAACAATAATACCAGTCTGATACATCCGTTAATTCTTGTATCTCCTTAACACGATTAAAGATGTAAGGTTTCCATCTTCTTGCCTCACCCTTTATCCAATGGAGAGTGATTGTAGAGTCCGTCCACAGAAAATGCTTGTTGAACGGCATTTTTATTTTATTAAAATAAGCACTGAGGCGAGATGCTATGAGGGCCGCGGTCAACTCAAGCTTTGGTAAAGTTAGGTCACTGCTCTTGTCATTTTTCAATGGCGCCACTCGAGATTTAGCGCACAAATATTGAACGTCTACACCTTGACTTCGCTCAATACGAACATAAGCTACGGCTCCAAAAGCTTTCATACTAGCATCTGCAAATATATGGACTTCGTTCGAAATGGATTCCTTTGAGAATCCCAACCATCTGGGAACACGAAGCTCATTTAATTTATCCAAGTCTTTAATGCAGGCAGACCATTCCCGTGCTAATTTTGAATCTAAGGGAACGTCCCAATCTAGCTTCATCCTCCATAACTCTTGAAACAAAATCTTCATGCGGATGACGATCGGTCCGAGAAAACCTAAGGGATCATATATACGAGCTATTACCTTAAGTACATTGCGCTTCGTGGCTATGCTGTTATCGTTCAAGTCACTTTCCTTGAGGTTTAATGACAGCTCGTCAGTGAAGATGTTCCATCTGACTCCCAACACTGTTTGTTCGCTTTCATAGTTGTCTTTCACAAGATATTTTCGCACAGCTTCATCGTTAGTAACCCACTTTCTTAAGTTCATAGAAGCCCTACTGAGGATGTTTTTGGATTCCTGATGAAAACGCTTAGCTTGACATACATCGACAAGACTAGTTACCACGTCGTCAACATAAAATGACTGGCGAAGTACAGAGCAGGTTTCCGGATATTGATGCTCTTCGAAAGACAAATGTAGCTGAATAGTGGCTGATAAGAGAAACGGACTGCATGTTACGCCAAAAGTGACTCGATTCATTCTAAATTCCTTCAAAGATGGTATAAACGTTACGGACTTTATCGGCTCTGAGTACCAGAAGAATCGATGACTATCACGATCTTGCTCCGCCAATGAAATTTGTAAAAAGGCTTTCTCAATGTCAGCCACTAGTCCTATTTTCCCTATCCGAAACTTGAGAAGTACCTCCAATATATCAGGCAATAAGTTGGAGCCTGTCCATAAGCAATCATTCAACGATGGCTTTCCTTCTTCATGAGAAGAAGCATCAAAAACTATTCGTCGTCGACTTGTCAGGACGATACACTGGTCGATGTGGCATATAGTATGTCTTTGTCGGCGAGCAATCTGTAGCTGGTTCTGCGAACCCCGAACCAATGAAATCCCTCATCAGTTTGTCGTATTCAAATAGCTGTGTTGGTTGTCTTGTTAGCCTTCGATGTAAAGTTCTAAGTCGTGCAATCGCCACTGCACGGTTGTCATCTAAAAAAAGGTTATTACTCCTCCACGGCAAAGATGCTTCATACCTAGTAGCTGTTTTTCGGATGCACTCACCTTGTAAATTTTTTGTATGAGCAGATTTTTCCATCTCGTCGTCTTTAATCCCTATACTTTCAAGATTCCACATATTTTCTAAAGCTGACAAACTGCAAAGTGATGATGAGCTTTTGGAAGGACGGTGGGGGGATGAATCAGAAGGTCCTTGTATTGTCCATCCAAATATAGTTTCCACAGCGGTTAAGCCTGATGTTAATCGCTTACACTTTCCCGACGCTACTTGCCAGTAAAAATCAGCTCCTATGAGCATGCTCAATCCTTCCTTCTGCTCGCGATCGCAAAAATTTGTGTCGGCCAAACGCAGTTTCTTTGTCTGTATACCACAACTGTCGTCATCAGGAACTGGTAATACATCCATGCAAATTTCTGGAACCACCAGCGCAACAATTTCGAGGGACTTGTCAGAGAACTGGCTTCTAAGCAATACCTTCACTAGACGAAAAACTTCGCTGCTTTGTAAATTTCCACTTCTGACAGTAGATAATTTGTTTTCCGTTGAGCTGTTCGAACTGACTTCTTTACTGCAAATGACTGTGGCGTGCTTTCCTGTACATAGTTTGCACTCCAGCCCGTTAACCTTGCAATTTTTTGACATATGTCCTCTCTTTGTGCATCGATAACACCTTCCGTCCAGCTTTAGCAGTTGTTTTTTCTCTCCTATGCTCATTTTTTCACTCATATCGCAGTCTTTGGTGGTATGGTTGCTTGCTTTGCAAAAAAAGCATTGAGAACTGTAAGATGGAGTAAATAAACCAGCGGTAGTTGACGGTTGTGTGTGTTTGGCAGACTTATATACTTGCATCTTCCCAGCAGGCGCAACTGCAGCTCGTTCGATTGACTCCACTTCTTGACGTAAGAACCTTGTAATTCTGCGATTTTTTCGACATTTTTGTCTTCTAATCCCTTCGAACGTATATCCGAGTTTATAGTACGTAAATTTTCGTTAGCGGTCGACAAACGTTGTAAATAAACCGTAAGATCTTCTTCTACATTTTCCAGAGTGGAAATATCTTCAGTTATGCTGGATTCCGCCGTTTTTAAATATTCGGTCGATTCTTTTACTATTTTCGTAACTTGACTACGGAATCCGGCACGTGCAAGTAGATCCATTTTCGTTAGCGTAGAATTTTGTATGCAATATCACAATTATGCGTCCCGGGTTTCGGCACCAAAATGTAAAATAAATTTCGTTATAAAGTCCGAGGAAAACAACAACGCGTAATCTTCAAAGTTTATTGCAATACAAATCGTTAATGACTACAATGAAGTATGAAGTTGTATAGTTTATATAGAGCTAAGTTAACAGTTTTAAGTTTTATATGTATAAGTCTGGCGTTAAGTATATAATTTAGATTAAAGATTTTAAGTAAATAAGGAAATAGCTGTATGTTTAGGTAAATTTATAGGGTATTACAAATGAATTTCAAGTTTAGTTTTATTAAAGAAAAAGAAACAAAAATAATAATGATCTAATTTTTAACAAAGACGATACAATCCAATGGAATCCACCAACGTCAACTCTTGGGCTGTCGCACATTGCTTACGGCACTATGCAGTTAGAACCGGGTAAGTCTATGCTGGGTGCCAGGATACTGCGGCATTAAAGGAAATGAACAAGCGGACGAGCTTGCGAGTGAGGTTGCCAACATCAAACCACCCCTTTGCATAGTGAGGGCCACTATCGAGGAAAAAAATCACAAAGACTGCCAATTCTTAAAGGGCACGGTGTATTCAAGGCTCTTTGGCCGATTTTTGACGGCAAAAGATCTAGGAAGTTAAGAAAATTAATCGTAAACAACACAAATTATTAGATACGGATATTTGACAATACTGCTGTGACCTGCAAGCTATTAAGGACATAACACACATGCTGTGTGAATGCGTGGCAATATCGAGTAGTCGAAGAAAATTTTTATGGAAATACTTTTTCGAAAACCTAGAGGGAATAGACGACACGAACTTCAAAGTGGGTGTTTCACCAGGGCAATTGTTTAGGTCGTTTAGGTCGTTTCGGAGTTGTATTCAGGGTCCAAATCCTTGCACATAAGGTCATAAAATGTATTAAATCGCGTGATAGACAAAAGGTTCAGGAGGAGATATCCATTATGCAAAGCTACTTCAGTTGGCAGCATCATTTGAAAGTCCTCGAGAGATCATCATGGTTATGGAGTATATAACCGGCGGAGAGCTCTTCGAGCGAGTTGTGACTGATGACTTTACATTGACAGAACGAGACTGTATTTTATTTTTGCGACAAGTCTGCGAAGGTGTCGATCTTAAGCCGGAAAATATAATGTGTCATACCAGGACTAGTCATCAAATAAAAATCATTGATTTCGGATTGGCCCAGCGTTTGAATACAGACTCGGTGAGGGTACTGTTTGGCACACCAGAATTTATTCCTCCAGAGATCATCAATTACGAACCGATTGGGTTCCAATCAGGCATGTGGAGCGTTGGAGTGATATGTTATGTCCTACTCTCTGGTCTGACGGCGAAGCAATGTCTAGAATCAACATGGCTAACGCAACACCATGACGAAAATCTAAACAACAATCGAATATGCACAGATAAACTGAAGAAATTCATCATCCGAAGAAAGTGGCAGAAAACCGGAAATGCAATTCGGGCTTTAGGAAGAATGGCCACTTTGTCTGCATCTCGAAGGAACTCTGCTGTATCCACAGCCGGATCAATACCAAGTAGTCCACGACCTTCAATTTCTGGAGCATCGATAATTAATCCAAATATTTCATCGCACATGACATCCCTCAACGAGGAAGAGGATGACTTTAATCCTGATCTACCAAATCTTGAACTTAAATTGAATGTGAGAAACTTCCTTAAAGTCCGAGATAAGACACAATGCTCCGAACGGAGTGATTCTGGTTTCAGTGAGTGTTCTAGCTGTAGCGGTGGTGTGAATAATTCATGTCACTGCCCGAATTCGATTATCGATAAACATCAGGCACCACCAAAGGATCAGGAGGAGGATCAGAGCCCACTTTCTGTGCACGTACCACATGACATTCTAAAGACAAAACTTGAAAGGGAAAAACAGAGAGACAAGTCACTTTCTCCAGAGCCAAGATCACCTCCCGGACCACCCGAATTCGGCCTAAAACATAAAACCTTGACCATGACAGGAGAATCTATACCAATCATGCGATCGGATTTCACCAACACCATTAAGATGCGCAAGAAGTCACTCGAAAATAACTTGACAAAGGAGAAAGCAAAACCTCCAAAAGTGATCCCCGAAACCGCTGGTAAGGTATCGATGCTTAAATTTAGCCAAGCTCCTCCACCATCGCCGCAACTACCAAAGTCAGTGAGTAGCAATTATGAGTGCAAACCTAACCCCAAACCTATCATGGATGTGAGTAAATCCAAGAACGTTTTTGACAGATTGAGTTCCCCTTCAAAATACTCCACACCGAAATTCTCCCCTACCAGATACAGCCCGATACAGTCAAAAGAAAACCGAAACTGCAACAAGGTGGCAGGTTTTTTCCATTTGAAGACAAATTCAACTGGTTCCACAGGGTCCGTTTTGGTGCCTGATGTCTGTGTGATGGCATATCCATCATACCCCTGTTTAGCTTCGGTAGAACGATCGGGAACCAGCTCTATGCTCACCGCTTTTGTAACGAAACAAACAAATAAAGCCAAGTGCATTTCCTTATTTTGACGGCAGCGAATGTGATGTCGAATGTGATGTTGACTTGTCATCCATGAAAGCAGCAAAGTCCATCCCAGTGACCATAAATGCCTTCTTCAGGTAGATCGCCCATAAAATGAGAGATAAGTCGAGGATGCATGCGAAACCACCAAATACATTTACGAACAATGCTTTTCGACAACTGCAAGCCACTGATGGGCCTTCCGATTGATGAGATGAGATGATGGATGAGGTTTCCTTTACTCCAACCTATGCGCCAGATATGCCTCGCGTGCTGCCACTGCGTTATGTAGCCGGTGGTTTGCTTTTTTTTTGTATAATTTACGCGCGCCTAAGGGGTTTAGATACCCTTTTACTGTTGCCTGGCCGCGGGCGGAAATTTAAAAAGGAGGAGAAAGGAAAATTGGGTTTTTGTAGTGGTTTGAAACTCAGGTGTGTTTGGTTTCGATATTCGCTCTCCAGGGGCGTGGGAGTCCGAATAGGACGGAGACTTTTTTCTTCTTTTGTGCTTGAAACTCTACAACAGCCAAAGCTACGTGTCAGTGTTGTGCCTTCACACGCAGAATTTTTCTGTCTGAGTTCCAATTACACAAATGAAAAACTTGAAAGACTTGTCGTGGGCAGGATTCGAACCTGGACCCTCCGAGTGAGAAGCGATTGCTAGTACCACTACACCACGGCTGTCGTCGGTGGGGAAGGCTGCTAAATACTGCATTAAATATGCGACTGCACTTGTGGCGCTTGTTTAATTTGAAATTGTCCCGCTGTTGGCGTATCGGAAGTATCATTTTATATTTAGTGGGTCGAGCTTCGATATGATTTTGTCGTAGCCGTTTGATGTGTTTTCGAAGAAGAAAATAGCGTTTCGTCGTTTACTTACTTGAGCAATCAGGATTCTAGTCAACACTCTCAGTAACTTCTGCAATTTTTTCATTAGATCGAGCTGTACGAACACGGACAGGTCTGTTTTGAGTGTGAACTGACCGAAAAATCCTCGATCTCAAATTGTCAAGAGTTCCCTAAGTGCTGTAGTGTCACTGCTTATGATAGCGCTATTATTGGCGGAAAGAGGAGAAATTGTTCCTCTTCCTGTCCACAGCATTGTGATGTTCCTCCTTCGTTATCCGTAGATTTTGAAAGCCTCGAAACCCATCTACTCACTGGTCTTCTATATATGATATTTCTATGAGCTTATTGTTGAGCAATAATTTAAAAAATCGTAACCCGACAGCTCTTGCAAAAGCTTAAATCTACGACTAGAAAGTGTGCTGTAGATAGAGCCTTCCCCGTTCCTACTCATTTTTTATAAATTTTTTACGCATAATTGAAGAAAGAAGTACTTGTTCATACAACAGATACATTGTTCGTTTGTTTCAATTTCATTTCAGGTAAGAGAGATTTCCCACACAAAAATTGGACGCCGGAAAGCATACGTAAGTTTAGTTGATTAAATGTTATAACCAACCACCCACCCAACCACCCATCCATCTATCCTCCAACCAAGTCTCTGTCGTCCTCTGTTTAGTTTTAAGTAATTTCGTGTGAAACTATGCCTGAATAATGAGTTTCTATGCACCAAAACAAAAGGACCAAATCAATGTCTCTGAATTGTTCTTTTGCTAACGCCGGATACAGCACTTGCTCTGTCTTCCTCACAGTACAATACGAATACAATGTAGCTAGTGGTAATTCTGTAATTGTTTCAGCAGGGATACCAACAAAAAAAAAAAAAAAAAAAAAAAAAAAAAAAAAAAAGGTACATCTTCCTGTTCTCTTTGTCATCTAACTTTTACCAAATTCAAAACTAATTGGACAATTTGTCTGCTTGCGGACAATGGAACAAAGCCCAAAAAGCGAAACTGAAATCCCATTCTGTTTCGTTTGAGGAATAAAGTTTTTCCTTCGCATCTAGGGGTGTTAGAATTGGTCTATTATTTATTCCACTACTGTCCTTCCATGTTAGTATTAACCAGTGCCATACCATATACGCATATACACACATAAAGAGTTAAAGCCGACTTTTTTTTTTCGCATTAGAAAAAAACAACTTTTTACTAACTGCTAGTCAACACTAAACCATAGCAATATATGTATGTACTGTTGTACATCTATCCGTATATACATAGAGTACGTGTTGAATAAATTGTCCTAAACTTGTTTGTGCCCTGTGGTGAAGGACTGAAACTCAGCAGGACTTGCGAACTACGTTTGGATTACGATTAAATGTCACATAAATAGTGCTGAAATTGTGGTTTTATTCAGGACGAAGATTTTCCAGTATAGCCTGCCATAACCTCTAACCTACGCAATGAGACTTTCATGATTCGTCCTTCATATTGGAAATTGAAGTGCGAATCTGGGTTATGCCATATTCGTTAGGGCCACATATGCGTGTTCGGACGAGTGTGCATAAGTTCATGCGCAAAAACTAACCAGCTTTAGCAGGCCTAACACGGCCCACTGGAATGTGTGTCCTTAACTAAATGTAGTTTGTGATGAGTTTTTTATTTTTGGTAAAAGTTTTACCCTCTCATTGATAAGCGATTTGGTTAGGGTTTCTCTGCATACATACAATAAATACGTGTGTCTGTACTTATGGTATATGCAAACGCTTTTTTTTGCACAGAATTTCAATACAATTTTATAGCTTTTGGAGTGATCCTTGTATATGTACAAATATTTAACCACGTCAACGGGTTGACAGTAATGATTTTATTTCTATTGAGCTTAGCTTCTATAATGTTCATCAAACATGTCCTTTGGTCCAGAGTGCGGATGAATGTGCATTTTTAGTAAAAAAAAGCAAAACATTCTTAATTGACTATATCGTCATTGATCATCATGTTCTTGTTAAGTGATATCTGATTGGTGATAGACAGAAAAATAGAAATATACCCTTCCCAGTCTGGGGTAGTCCAAAATCTCCAGCTACTTCGATCCGTAGCGAGCTCTCTAAGTGCACACTCCATTGAAGTCGTAGACGCTTCAGTGTCCATGCGCTCCACATCTTTTTGCATAAGTTTAAGTTGGAAAGTTCTTCAACGTATCTCCATTCCATTCATCAATCCAAGTGGGAGCACCTATTACTCGAAGACCTTTTCTTTGATGCAACGAGGGATATTTTCATCCACTTGGGTAGGATTCAGTGCTTTTGCACTACAAGGCAGGATGAGAATGAGAGTGGCTTTATATAAAGATGTATTGGCTGCTGCTCTTGAAAGGGGTTTTTCTACTCAATTGCCTCTCCTTAATTCAAAGAAGCAGCGTTTCTTCAGAGTAATTTCATTCGTTTTACTGTTTTGTGTTTCTGTAAATGTTAACTGTGAAAATGTAAGTAGACGAAGTCTTAAGACGCTGATGTATTGTATTAGTTCTTGTAGCCCACTAGCACTTAGTTGCCACTTCATTCATTGTAAAACTCATTTCAGCGAGTCATCTTCAGATGTTTGCAATGGCTCTACTGCTCTACTACTACGTAAATATCAATATCAAAATCCCCTCCATAGACAACTAATGAAAATCATTTCTTTTGTTGAAGCACTGACTACTTCTGACCTGTACCATAGGAGCCCTTGCTGCTCCACTACTCATAATTGATCCATTCTTCGTAGACCCCATAGTTTCGCCTAAGCCTTAAAGTATAGAATCTGAGTATATGCTACATTGGCATGATTAAAACATTTGTTTGTCAAAATTGGAGTACTATTCTGTGTAAAGATATTTTTATTCTGTAAGTTGATAGCACTGTACTTAGTTGAGCAGGATTTGCTACTCAATTTCCTTAAAATTGCAGTCGTTGTGAACCATTTTTACAATGCAAGGAAGTTGAACAAAGATTTTGCCTTAAATTTTGTAAACGGCAAATTACTCGTATGTATGTCAAAAACAAAGTGGTAGTTGCTTTGCCTCGTACTGATCGACCTGCAATGGCTACGGACGATGAAAACATCGACAGAATCAAGTAACTGGAACTCGAAAATCGTCGCATGAGTCTTAGAGAGTTGGGTCAAGAGTTAACCATATCATTTAAGTTGGTTCATAGCGTTCTCACTGATATTTTGGGCATGAAACGCGTCGTCGCACAACTGGTTCCAAAAGAGCTCACTGAAGACATGATTTCTCGAGCTTCCACAGATATACGAGATATACGAGGGTATACGAGTATGACATGCAAACTAGCCAACAGTTCTCGGAATGGCTTTAATCGAAAATGAGCCGATATCCAAGAAACCGCTACAAATTTCGCTCAAAAATCAAGGTTATGCTGGCACTTTTCTTCGAAGAGAAGAGTATCTGCCGAAAACGTCCAGATCTGTGAATGATATTGCACCTTCTCACAAAGCCATTTTCTGCAAGAGTTTTTACCGAAACACTCGACAAATGTCTTCGATCAAGCACCATACTCACCTGATGTGGCTCCGCCTGACTTCTTCCTGTTTCCGAAACTAAAATTAGCACTTCGAGGAAGACGTTTTGAGTCGAAATTTCGCGAAATGCAGTGTTGATGAGTGGGGTTTGTGCAGTATGTAGGAGTCAGCAGTACTGTCAATTTTCTCATAGGTTAGTGTTAGTTCTTGTGTCGTTGAATTCGGTATTGAGGACGTACGCAAGAACGTTTTAAGCTCATGAAGGTTCGTTTTACGATTATATTAGTAGAATGCACGTTCAAGATAAAATTCGATGAATCCATGAAAGGCAGGACTATCTAAGATATTCCAACCTGAGATCAAATAGACTTTAGGATTTTTTGAGAAATGTTATTTTCAATGATACACAATGGATCGATTTCCATGCCGTCATAAGGAAAGATACCTCGCATATTAAAAGCTATATCTTGCCCTTAAAGCAGTGAGCCTGTCTCTGACTAGTGTTATGTCCCGGATTGAGACGAATTCCAGTCCGTGGGGATCTTACTTACTTACTTTCGTGGCGCTACAGTTCCAGGTGTACCTGGGGCTTAGTTGAGACCTCTTCAGTTAGTCCGGTCTTTAGTTATGCTAGAGAACTCCAAGTCAGTTAAGGTGCGATTTTCCTCTACTGCGTTGTAAAATTCGAAGACTCTGCTGGCCGGAGCATTGGTAGAAAACTAGGTGGATAATAAATTAAGTTTACACCAAGATCTTCTGAAGACGACTAATTCCACCAATTATGGTGCAGGGGAGACCAGATCCAGTTGAACGAATGCCAGAGGCAGATGATCACAAATACATAGCCAGTCCATAGTCTTGACGACAAAATTGTAATCAGTAAATCCGTATCCAGATGCTATTGTATCTAAGTCACAGAAACTCCCCCATGGCTAATTCCTCTAATGGTCTGATCTTGATATAACTTTATTTGCATTCGGCATCTTTGAAAGTGGCAAAGAATGCGGTTGGGTTTTTGGTGCCAAAAATACTTCAGTCTATGAAATGTTACACTCAAATCCACTATCGCGACAGTGATATGTTGTTCGGTATCAGTCGGTTAAACAGGGAAAGGGGACAGTTGTGAGCCATAGATTTACGGTAAAACAAAGTCCGCAAGATATATGAAACGGCTTTGATGAAAAATGCAAGACTAGTGAAAAAATTTTGTCCGGTGTCTCAAAAGACCGGCTTCACATAAATGAAGAAACGTGGTGGTAGAATCGTGAGGCGAAAATGGCGGTAAGCAGAAACAGTGAAACTTATAAATGTGTCATGAGTTAGACTATGAACGTTGCTAAAAAGCGGTGAAGAAAGCAGTACAAAAATACAATAAAAAGGTACGCTCACATGCCATAAGGAGGCGACAAGCAATGGAATAATGTTTTAAGATGTAAGAGATTTACAATAGATGGAAAAAATACTTAAACACCTTATTAAACGAAGAACTTCGACGCAATATCATTCCCTTGGATGTCATGCACAAAGCGGGAACAGCCAATTTTATGGAAGGTCGAAAATAGTGAAACATATATGGGCCACAATCTAGAAATCTTGGTGATGAGTGAGTTATCTTATTTAATTTTATAAAGGCGACACGAAAAATTGAAACAATATTCGCCGAAGCCTGGAAGAACCACATATAGAACATCATCCTCTGGCGCTGTCAATGCTGGCTTCGTAAAGTCTTCAAATTGTCGTATGTAACTCATTTTTCATCAGCAGTTATGACTCGTTCTTTTTTTGTTCCAGAAATAGCTTGAGTTCATTGTGTTTTAACAACGTATTGCTCAATTCACGAGGAATCAAAACATCGAGCTCCTTTTTGTATTATATCCAGCTTTCGGTAAATGGTTTAGGACGGTTTTGTTGTGGTCAAGTCGACTTTTTCAAGAATTCCATCAGCTTTTTGAGTGATTGGACGGTCTTTCATATCGAAATTGCCAGAACGAAAGCGAGTGCACCATTTTACCGTATTTTTCTTCAGTTTAATCAGCTGATTAGGTCAACTTGTTGACCTCAGCAACGAGGTGAACCAAAACAGAATACCCCGCCGAATGATCAGAAATTCAATCGTGAAAGAAATATGAGGGCCTACTGCGGCATGAACTTTCCAGAAGCCCGTTGTAGCTTTCTACGATATGACCAGCCTCTATATCCCGAAATTGTCCTGTGGAACAACTTGAACATGCATTTTTGATAGAGCGATGAGAATATCCAGACTCATATGCAGAATTTATGAAATTTGCACCCACTACATACAGCAAATCGTCTCTCCCTTCTCTCTTAATTTCATTTTATAGCTTACATGTTTTCTAGCAACCATGGAGTAACAGTATAGGTATTTCTTTAAAATATTTACTTACCCAATCGCAGGTTTTTGTAGCACAAAACTCATCACTTTCCATAGATACAATAGGAAAGGAACAAAATCGATTATGTATTGTAAAGCCAAGCAAAAGGACGCCTCCATTGATGTTGAATGATGATTATCCTCATTATATCCGAATTTGAATGGATGTATTGTTGTTTCTGTTAAATTAAATGTTAAACTCCGCAGAGATAGAGACCCGCGCAGATCCATAACATCCAACAATTTAATTACTCACCATCGACTATAATTGATTCATTATCACTGCAAGGGACTAGCTGATTTTTTTAATACTCCATTCGAAGTCGGAAAAGACCGAACAAAAAATATATATACTCGTATATATTGTATATCAGAAAAGTCTGAAGAATGAAAATTGGAAATCGCAAGAAGGGAAATTAATTTGGAAATAAGAAAGGAAATACCTGACATAAATTTCCAATCTGTAATCTAATATTTGTTATCATTATCCCAGGCGCCCATACATACACAGAATACTCGAATACTCAGGAGGAGTCCTAACGGACGGTTAAAGATTCAAGATCACGTTCGCCTCAATTAAAATGAACAAATATTCAATTGTTGCTCCTTTTGGTGTTTTTATTTTCAAATTTTCTATTATTTGGCTTTCCAATAGTACGACGAAGTCCAATCCAACCCCAGGCCATCCTCGCGTCCTGGTTTTGCCGCCCCTTTCATTCGACGAAAAAAAAAATGCTTTCATTCGTTTAATATCTTTTAATGCGATTTTTACACCATCCTCCTCTTAAGCTGTGCACAATTTGTGTGCTTGCTCCCTAAGCACTGGGTATCGGGTACTGAAAACTGAAAAATGAAAAGTGAATTTCGGGTGCTGGATACACTAAAAAGCTCCCCCTTTTGCATAGAGTAATTTATTTATTCTTATTTTTATGTTGTTGTTTTTTTTTTTTGTTTTTTTTTTGTCTCGTCCCGCCCCCTTATAGAATGAAAACTTACTTTACCGCCTTCACTTGTTAACATTATTTTCTTTGAAAGTAAATTAAAAACGAGAAATGTAGATGCGTAGGTACGTGCATAGATATCTTTGTATAAGCCTGCAGAATGAAATGAAACACGCGCAAAGGAAAACGAGGAAATCTTGAAAATATAACAAAAATTGATAAACCGTAATAAAAGACAGGCTACGTGTGCATAGAGCAATAAAGACAAAGCAAAGACCCATCGTCTTCGGATTGAACGGAACCATAAATAAAGAAAATAAAAAAAATATAAAAAAAAAATATATATATACTCACCAACCCGACCGGTAGCTGGTCCAATTTTAATGATAGCCACTTTGATATTAGAAACGCCATACTCGGTACTCAGACTTCGGTCTTCTTAAGATTACTCGCTTCTCTTCGCTTGTTGCTTGCCGGCATTTACATTTAATAGCATCGCTTTATTGAGTATTTATTGGCATTTAAAATTGAAAATGGGAAAAATTAAAAACAATTTTCTCTCGCGTAAATACAATATACCATCTAGTGCCGCCACCTAACCCGCCACATTGTTTAATATGATAAATATTCGTACCCCTTGTAAGTGCAATCGCTTTTTATGGACATGCGAAATTGCTGCTTAGAATTTCAATTCACTTTGAATGAGCACACTTACTCACTCACCCCAGCCAGTGTGTTATCAGGAATTTTCCGAATTTAATCAGGCAAAATTATATGAAGGCTTACTTACCCCTTTTCTTCGGAATTTGTAGTGCCGCGCCACTAATTTATTGTACATAGGCCCGAGGGAGTCTTACGACTCGACTTTGTATTCTCTCAATCATATTAAGGAACACATACGAGAATAGCTGTCGTACTTGTGAACTGTATTTACAAATCACCAGAAGTAACTGACTTTACTTTATTTACATGTGTACCTTTGAAGCAACTCTAAGCTGTTGTAAATAAAGAAAACTACAACATGTACTCATAACATACCTGCATCTATAATACCAAGCTTAAGGCATATTAAAAACTTGTACTTTCAATTTTCAGGGTTCATTGTGAGTTGATTTCAGGAGGGCTCTGCCACTAGTAATAGTTATAGTTCTGGGTATTTTAAGGATACACAAGTACGAGTATGTATGTAACACTGGTCTGCCTGGAGGTAAGTTTTCCATTGAGTACTGCCCTTGCCTTTGAAAGAACTAGGTGCAGTAGTCTATCGATAGCAGTAATTGTATGAAAGTTATATTTATATACTTAAGTACTTTTAAATTAATCCTACAGAGTATTCACTAAATGGGAAAAGTGTTTCCCTTCCATCACACCACCACCTTTAGAGCGCTTTTATGAGCATTTTTGTGAGGTTTGCGAACAGGTAGTAGGATGCATGTTTCATCCATTGTACCCACTTTGTGTAGGACTTCGCAATGCCCAAATGCTTACTTACTTAAGGTGGCGCTATAGTCCGGGACCGTGGACCTCGGCGTCAATCAACAAGCGTTTTTAGCCAGCACAATCTTTAGTGAACTGCCTCCAGTTGCTGCGTTCGCCACCTAAGTCGCGGTCTTCCTCTACTGCCCTGTCCACCCACGAGATTCGAAAATTAAATTTTTCGGTGTGGGCCATTGGTGTCTACATCCGGTCTACCTAACCCAGCCACCTCAGTCGGTGGACCTGTACTCTTCGTCTTATTAGAGTCGCCATCTATCTGTGAATTTCTGGACTTTTCGAACCACCTTTTACAGGCAGACCTCTGTCTACTTTAAAATGGTTGCACACAATGCAGGCGAAGACAAATTTGAAACGAAAGGAAACTCAGATACGAGTACCAATGTTCGTTGGTTTTGAATTATGTAATGCTCACTTCTTTCGAATTTCTTTTGCAACTTCTTACTTACGAGTAGATTTTCTTGCGCATAGAACGAAAATACGTAGATACGAGTATTTAAGAAGGCAACCTCTTACTTGAATGGGAAATAATAGTAAACTGTTCGATTGAGAATAATTTCTTCGTATGCGTGCAACTTTGAACTCTCCTTAATGATGAGCAGTCGGATAAGCTCAAGAAATGCATCAATGCATCTTCCACACTTATACAGTTCATTGGCGAAGATCGATGTGAGGTAACAATTAGCTGCATGCATGTGTCATGTATGATACCCCGAGCTCCATAACTTATGTTAACCAACCATCATAAAATGGGACAGAAATTGAAAGAAAGATATTTGGGCTCAGTAGTTATTTCGCTCCATATCCTGGGTGGCATCCAATATTTAATGGGGACACTAAATTCTTAATGGAAGTTGGCTTGTTGTTGATTTCTAGTCAACTACCCATCTTACTTGATTTTTGTTAACTGAAAAACTGAATGTCCTTCGGTTGGGATTCGAACACCGAACTTTCCGATTTGGAAGCCTGTCCATTCCCACTTGAGTCACGACCACCCATCCACGGTGTATAGCTATGTACCATTCCCGAATCAGTAAGCCAAGCGTTGTGGGTAAAAAAAAGCCTCCGTTTTTCCTGCTCTAGTGATGAACACAGAAACTTTTGAAGTGTTAAAAACGGATGATGATGCTATTGGGGAAACCGAAGTGTTTGAGTGATTTTCTCACTTCAAAAGAGGTGAAATGTCAGTTGATGGCAAATCTCGCTTTGGTCGTCGATAAAAATGTTTAAAAAAAATCGTCAAATCATCCTGGTACAATACATCGAACTCGAAGTTCAGTTCAACGTATTTTAACGTATGATTTGGGGTTGCAAAGGATGGCTGTCAAACTCATGCCTCGACTACTGAACAAAAACTTGCTCGTGTGCTTTGAAAGAAGAGTTCCAAAATGACGCAAACTATTTTTTCGAAGGTTATCACAGGTGACGAATCACGGTGCTACGGTTACGACCCCGACACGAAGTAATAATCAAGCCAGTGGAAGACTTCAATTTCGCTTTTGCCCCATAAAAGAGCGCCAAGTGAAATCAAACGTCAAAATAATGCTGATTTGTTTTTTTTTTTTTCGATGTGAGAGGAGTCGTCCATTCAAGCAGTTAACTGAGATTTCTACCTGTTTGCACAACAGTTTGTGACAGATGAAGTCTGATTTGTGGCAGTCGGTCGACCGTATATTTCCACCCTACCTTGCGCCCTGCAACTTTACTCGAATGAAAAGAGGCATGAAAGGAAATGATTTTGCCGAGGTAAAGAAAAAAACCACGGAGGCACTGTCGGGCATCATAGGAAATTGCAATATAGAGTCATCCAGCAAGAGGTGTCATTTCAAATTATTGTAATAGAAAACTACAGTGTTTTTATTTTATTTTAATCTAAAGTAAAAGCTGTTAGGTTGGCAAATGCAATACAATACCTATCAAATGCCCACCTCGGCTGTGCCTACAAATAGTCATTCTTTTGATGAAATTGTTCACAACGTCGGATAGTTGCTGATGATATTTTCTTTTAGTGCATGAGTCGTTGGTGGAGCATCGTCTTTAATATAACCCCAACGGAAACAGTTTTATTGGTTCTCGATGTCGAGAAATCGCACGTCGAGGAAACGACACCGAAAGTCCAAAAACTGCACCAAATCGCCCCTCGTTGTGAATGGAGTCCATTATTTCTCTTGGCTTTTCGGAGCCGTACCTAAGCAAGTGATGGTCGCGAAATGAACACATCTGAATTTTCAGTCACACTCTCAGCTACGGCGGCGATATTTTCAGCTGACCTTAACCAACGAACACGAATTGGAGTCTTCTCATCACTAAACTGTCCGATTATTCGTTAAATTCACTATAGCTGTGCAAAAAGGCACTTGATGACCTGTACGAGTGTACATCGATCCATATTTAATAGCCTCCTAGTTGCTACTTACACCAAAATCATAGCAATGATAGCTGAATGTTGACAGTTCAATAAGGGCGGATAATTTTCAATGATCCTGAGATCCTGAGAACCTCTACTCTGTTTTTTGGGTAACGTTGATCTTATTTCCTGCTTCCAACTGCTGCTCTGAACGTTCAAAGTTTCGAAGTGGATTAAAAATTCAGCAATGTCCTAGGCCCTTCATAATATAGTGATTGATTTTTTGTAGGGTTTGTGTTTTGAATTGGCATCACATTTTTGTACAAAGCTTAGCGTCCATTTTATGATCGACATAATCGTCCATCTGACTAAGTAAATCGAATAACCATGGATCGCTGTGGATACTCAAACGAGTCAATCAAGCAAAATGCCGATTTGAGCAACTAGGCGCCCAGGCAATGTAGCAGGTATCCCCACTCTGTTTGGCGTTTTCTCACAAAATTCTTAAACTGACAATGACCAAAAAACTCATCATTTAAAATCACTCTACCATTGGAGTAACAATAAGGGGATCGATTCTCTCGCATTCTTTTTCTTTCTATCCACCTAATCCATTGTGGCGAGTGACAGCGATGAAAGAGAAAACACACGTCAAACCTTAAATCCAAAGCCAGTCCCACAATGGCCTCTTACCATCCACAGACAGGTTGGCACAATATTTTATTGTATTTCAGTTTTGAAAAATATGTGCTGCGCTACAAACTCACACGTTAAACTCAGATTATAACACTTTCTACATTCTCTTCCTCCGAAGAGCTGTTCACGAAGAAAACCTACAGTTGTAATCGATTTATTGTTTTAGTGACCTTAATAGTGATTTCAATAAATCGATGGTTGAAATGCGCAATGTCCCAGAAACAACAAATTACATAATTCAAACCCGTTCTGCCAGGTTTATTAGTCGAAAACTTCATTGACTCAAGCTTCTTTCCAGTTTATTCCTGTGCGGTTGCCTTTTTTTATATTTGGTTCGATGACTTTCTGCCATTTTTTCAAGCAACTTTATGATCCAATTCCCATAGAACTTTTGGCCCTTATTAGCACACAACTGGACAAAGTGCGATTTCATGTCCATCATTTGTGAAAGTCTTACCAAACTTAGAATCAAGTGTATGGTAGGTGTGACTTCATGTGACTTCACTCTTCAACCATGGTTCAATAATTTTTCAAGAGCGGTGGAAACATCCACTGCGACACGACAGATTTTAATGCGGTTTGTGCGGGTTCATCACTCCTGGACCGTGATTGTTTTCATATCAAATGATAATTTGATTGAAAGAGAGGATCAATTGCATCGCGTTAGGTGGTTATGTTAGGCGTGGGACCCAAACATCGAGCCTTTTTACTAGTCCAAGGCTTGATCTGATCATCATCAACTTCAGTTTGCCTACCAGAATGTTGGTCACATTTGATTGGAAAACCTCCAGAACAGAATTCCTTGAACCAATTCTAACATGTGCGTCCTAATACACAGTCAACACTATAAAATTCACATATATCTTTGTGAGCCTCAGCATCTTTCTCGCCTCTATAGGAATTAAAAAGACAAAATATGACAAAAAATGTCGCTTCTCCACTCCAGTGACACTCTACTAAGAGGTGTAAACAAATTTGTGCTCTATTTGGGTCTAAAGTAAACTTACACTGGCGATCACTAGGATGAGGCCATACATTTTGCAATTGATTTTCACTCTTTATACCTTTTAGAAATGTTGTGCTCGGAAACTTTTACTATCTGTGAAACGACCGTTGGAATTTCCCAACACCAAACAATGAACTACTCGAAAAGCGTATAAAAAGATGCTCCACTAGGATGAGGCCTTCGTTGCAGGAGTTCACATCAGCGATTTTTTTGCAAAGTTTTGTTAAGAATATTTAAAAAAGCCGTGAAAAGAACTGTTTTTATTTAGTTTAAAAAAATAAAGGGTTCCTGACAGACTTTGACAGCTACAGAAGGAGGACAAATAGATGCTGTCAATGAGTTAGGATTCTCAGGCCGAGACTGTTGTAAACAGTTATCTTGCGTTATCCACAACACTATGGGAAAAATCAAAAAGGAAAGCGGTTAATTCGTGCATCGAATTCTACTCAATCAGCGATGGCCCAACAGCGGAGTATCAGCCAGCATAGCAACGGTCCGAAGGATAATCCGAAAAAGTGGTACTATACAGAGGAGAAAACTGAAAAAGAAACTTGTTTTGAGGCAAGTACACACGGAGCATCGAATGAGTTTTTCAGGAGAACATGTCGCTTGGAGCAGTGAATGGAAACGCGTTGTCTTTTCGGATGAAAAAAAGTTTAACCTTGACGGCCCCGATGGTTACGACTTTTATGTCCATGATCCAAGAAAGGAGGAGTTCATTTTCTTGTCAATCCAATATCCGGACATGAAACATTGTAAGCCATCGACTTATTGAAATCACTATTTGGCGAGAAGGTTACTAAAACAATAAATCAATTACTAGGTGGGGTGAAAAGTAACCACCTCCTTGACCGCCAGAATGCGCTGCTACTGCAAAAAAGGTTACGGTGCCTGGAAGTCCGTTCATATTTAGGCAGACATGCTAAATTTCAGTGCGATACTGTCTTTAGTTTTGTTTTGACAGCTGATTGTAGTTGACGTGCTTGGCATCATGTTGAGTATTGGATAAAAACGATTTTCGTTCTCTCATAAAACATTATTTTTTGAGAGGCAAAACGGCGAAGGAAACAAAAGAAAAGTTGGATAAATATTATGGGACTAATGCTCCGTCAGATTACACCGTCAAATATTGGTTTCGAGAGTTTCGTGGTGGCCCTCCGATGCGGTTACAGAGGACAATGTCAAAAAAATACATGAAATGGTGTTGGCTGACCGAAAAGTGAAGGTGCGCTAGCTAGCAGATACCACAAAGATTAGTACTGAGCACACACGCCATATTTTGGGCAATATTCTGCATATGACAAAGTTATCTAGCCGCTGGGTGCCGCGCATTCTCACTCCTGACCAAAAACACGAACGCGAGAGCACTTCGAAAGAGTGTTTGGACTTGCTGATGCGGAATCGGGCAGACTTTTGGCATCGATTGGTAACTGTTGATGAAACTTGGATCCACTATTACACACCAGAGAACAGAATGAGTGCCCGGCAATGGACTGCCGAGGGAGGTTCGATGGGTCGGATAGGTTATGGCGTCGGTTTTCTGTGCTCTTCATGGCATACTCTTCGGAAAAAGGAAAAACCATCGACAGCGAGTATTACTGTGCATTATTGGAGCGGTTGAAGGCCGAAATCGCTGCAAAACGGCCTCACATGAAGCGAAAAAAATTTTTGCATCGCAACCACGGCTAAAATCAATGACTTACGGCTCCAATTACTGTCGCATCCACCGTATTCGCCCGATCTGGCTCCCTCGGACTATTATCTCTTCGCAAACCTGAAAATAATAAAAAATTCAGCTCACTCGAGGAAATCATCGACGCCACGGAAGAGTATTTTGCAGACCTTCCGGAAAATTACTTCTCGGACAGGATCAAGAAGTTGGAATAAGTGTATCAAGCTAAAAGGGGGACTATATTGATTCCCACTATATTTTCATTCCCAAGGAGGTTACTTTTCACCCCACCTAGTACTACTCTAGTTTTTCGATTTTTTCAATTATTTTCTTCGTCAACAGCTCTTCGGAGGAAGCATTAGAAAGTGTTATAATCTGAGTTTAACGTGTGAGTTTGTAGCGCAGCACATATTTTTCAAAACTGAAATACAATAAAATATTGTGCCAACCTGTCTGTGGATGATAAGAGGCCATTGTGGGACTGGCTTTGGATTTAACTTACAGACACACAATACAATTGCACATACTATACAACCAAGTTTGCGTATCGAGTGTGTTGAGAATCAGAGGTTTGACATGTGTTTTCTCTTTTCATCGCCACAATGGATCAAGTTGATAGAAAGAGAAAGAATGCGAGAGAATCGATCCCATTATTGTTATTCCAATGGTAGAGTCATCTGAAATGATTCTCGAGTTTTGTGAGAAAAACGTCAAACAGAGAGAACTACGTTTTCTGATGGCCTAGTTGCCCAGTTCTGCATTTTCTACATTCGGTCGCCTAGATTTGGTTTCGTTCTTCGTCGTCCGACTGACTCCAGGTTCTTCTCTGTAACTCTGGATTTTTCCGTATTTTTTTTTTTTTTAGATAGCTGCCTACCATTCTCTGATGGCCTCGTTGCCCAGTCCGGCATTTTGCTCGCCTGACTGAAAGGAAAATTTTTTTCTTTATCTTTATGAATTTATTCGTAAGCTGGATTATGTTGATCAAAAGACGGATGAAGTACGAGTTTATTTCTAAATTTTTGCTTGAGTTCAATAGTTTCCAATCCACTTCAAGTATGTTGTGTATTCAACTTTTTCTTGCGCGTGGAAAGGGAAGATTAAACCCACCTGCCACACCTTTTTCTTCTTAACTTTACCAAATGCTTTCAAACTTAACTGGTCGGGCTACTTTGCATACACATATTTCAGCTGTCGCCATACCTTCGGTCCAAAGTGTCTTCGATTCTATCCCCGCCCCAAACGCAGCTGGCGCGAAATCGCGGTAGCTGAAAAGACTTGTTGGTTTAGGCCCAAGTTCTCATCGGACTATTTCCAAACCTGACGAAATGGCTCAGCGGGAAGAGATTTGGCTCCAACGACGAAATAAATCATAACTTGAGGAATTAATGCTATTGTTTGTAGAGGATCAAAAAACCGAGCCCAAAGGTAACTGTCTGTACAAAGCTGAAAAAACTATCCCTCATTCAAAAAGTAGCGGACTCTTTGGTAGGTATAGGTAGGTAGACCCTCGTAATTTTGAGATGGGTTAGTTGAAGTGATTTCCTGATTGAGTTTCAGATCACCTCGCCATCAAAACAATTAAGTAAATAAATAATTATGTGTGAACACAATAAAAACAATGGAGTGTATGTAAACATGATACTAGGACAAAAATGACACTGTGTGTAAAAACGATTAATCGATTTCCCACAGATATTTTCGAGCCATAACACAATGTAGCATAACTATCATCAAAGGATTGAGTTTCGTTCGTTTTACACAGTCAGTCGCCTAACCATTGTGTGATGACAGCCAAAGCATCCTTTATTCAAAATGTCTCCCCCATCCCATTCATTCATTATACTTTATCCAATCGGTTCCATCGTCTTTTTTTCTTTTTTTTCTGCTCTTCATTTGTTTTATTTTGTTGTTGGTCCCCCTAAAGCGTTACAGCTCTTGCTATCGCTTATCGAATGATTTTGTTTTTTTTTTGTTTTACGAAAATATGCAGGTAGATGTTCATTATACTCGTACATACCTACTCTGTAAAAAACAAAAAAAAGTCAGTTCATTCTGTCGCAAGTTCCGATGACAGTTGAGATTCGATTTTAAGTGTCTTTATTCAAATGAAATGGAGTCCTTCCCTCTTACTCGTACCTCTTCTGTGGAGCATGAAAAAGAAAAATAAGAAATCGAGGACTGGTGAGAAGATAAATAATTTTCTAACTGTTTTCTAAGCTGATGACACCCTCACAAATCATTAAATAAAAATTGGAAATCGTTTCCGTATCCAACATTGCCACTGGCCATCTGAAATATTGTACTTAGCTCCCGTACGAGTATCCTATCTATCTTTAAGCTAAAAAGAAAGAAAACCAAAAAATCTATTTTTTTTTTGAAATGATATCTGAAGGTTTGTTTTTTTGTTTGTGTCCTTCTTTCTTGTTCTCTCCTTTGGTTCGTTTGATTCGTCCTTGCATGTTTTTCCATATCTACATTTTCAATAGGTACGAGTATCTATGCGAGCCTCTGTATCTAGAGCGGAGTGTTCATATTCCATCTATCAAAGGTTTTTATAGGGCGTGTATTTCTGATGTAATAAATCGTCCCTTGCAAATTTCCAGACAGTCTATACATATCAACGTGATTTGGGTTATTTATTATAATAGCACGCAAGCTTGAATAGCCAAGTTCTGCCTATGAATATGTACAATAGGTATGTGTTCAAATCTATATAAAATATATACACACACTCGTATGTATTGTAGATATGTATTTGTTTTATATATATATACATAGATTTGTATGGAAGTATGTACATACTCGTATGTATGTATCCTGTGGGGTTGGAGATGGTCTATAGAGTGAATGGCAAATAAATCTATGGAGCTGTCCGCTGCTGCCTAAAGGAGCGAACTGATGGTATGATGACCTTAGTGTCAGTGAAAAATAATGATGCTGTATAATTACCAGGGATGATTTTGTTGAGAATTTCATTATCTTCTCGTACATCAAAGGCAACAGAAGCTGACAAAATGAGCGCTGGCAGGAGAGAAAAATCTCCATTTATTTCCTTGGGCTATAATTTATTCTGATAATCTGTATCTATGTATGCATGTGACGTATACATACATATGTAGGTATATGGCTACATATGGATTTGTATGTATTGTATGTCTATGACGAATACCCAATTGAAGTGAATTCCTTTCTAATGACCTGGAATTCCCTTGTTATGAGCGGTAAGCCATATATATTATATTCGCAGAGAACTTCAATCAGACTATAGCTGATTTGAATCATTCTAAACCTTCCACTTAACACGAGTTCTGTGCCAATCTATGCAAGGTCGATGCTCGCCGAGCATTTTCCATTGTCTTGCTCACATTGAATGTATGAATTAACTGGTAGTATCCAACTGAAATAATGCGATTAATGCGACTTGAAATTTCCCACCAATCACCCCTAAAGGTGTCCAGGGAAGGTGATTTTAGCCGCAAAACCAAATTCATCTACATCAAAATGATAATGCTCTTACCATACATGCGGGCATACACAAGAGGTTTCCCAATAATTGGTTTCATCAGCAACAGGAAATATAATTTGATTCCTACTTAAATCGATAAACGAAAGGTTGCCATTGTTAATGAAAAAAATTAATTTATTTCGAATGACATACACAACACAGTTGTCACACAATTCTGGATTAATTTTATCGGTTACTGAGTGCTTTGAGTGCTTCAATCGACTGAGGGGCGTCGGTATAACTCTTCTCTTTCACATGATCCAAAGAAACGAGTTGCATGACGTTGAATCGCATGATCTCGGCGGCCAATTTGGAAGATATACATACGAGTAACTCGGCTAGGCTGCATTCAAAACACAATCTTTTCACAGTAGCAGCCTCAGCTATTTTCAATTTCAATAACACTTTGTGGATATAGAGGCCTTTCGATAGTCATTTTTGGATTTTCTAAGTCACAAACTGGCAATTCCACTTACGAACAAAGCCATGAAGATGGCTTCTGATCGATTAAATTCCTGATCACAATTGTATGTATTTCCAAACATAATTGTAAAAGTTATGACGCTGTTTGAAGCCCTTTTGTAAACCGATGTCATAAGAATTTTAATTATAAATGAACGGAGGATTCTGTGTCAGCCCGATCAAACAAGCTGATCCGTTTTGCATGCTCGCCGAACATGCTCGTTTGCGTTATCCTCTACACGACGAACACATTTGGCGAGCATTCATTTCGTGTTGATTCTTCATACTGTGAACATGTGCGATAAAGAAGCGCAAGTGGTTGCGCTTATGGTGAATTATTTATTTTCTGCTGCCATCATGTTTAATCCACGATATTCACTCGGCGGCGTTCACAACAAAAATAAAGTTTGCTCGCGAACATGGCCCTACACGGCGAACATCGAAGCCAACGAGCACGAAGAAATCGAAATTTTTTGCCACGAGAGAAAAATATAGCGAGCACGAGCATGTTCGGCGAGCATGCTCGTCGTTTAGGGCCACCTTTAAGGAAGAGGATCCACTCCTAGAGTTGCATGGAATGGGAGCTATTTGATCTATACTGTGCTAGTCCTGTAGTACATTTGTGGTATTTGTGGTAGGCTCGTTACTGTGCCTTGAAAATTAAATGCCTGTCACGATGTTTTAACGACTAGATAATGTTTCAGGTAACCAGATGGATGGATGGGAGAAAACTGCCTCAAAGCCATACAATAAACCATCGTGCTTGATATCCTTCTCTAGCTCTTGCTTGTCCTCGTTGAATTAAGATTCTACTTCGTCTCCATTCGCTTTTCAATAGCATTTTCTTGTTTTTGGCTTCAATTTGCTCCATCTTATCCTCGACCTTCTTCAGAGTGAAGCTTCCCGATTGTCGATGATCTTGTGTGACTGTGAGGTACGCCACGGTGGAGAAGAGCAGGGAAGGATCTGTGTTGTGCGCTGCACAACTTGTCATCGATGGTATCTCTAGGAGGAGACGAATTTTCGCCACCAGTGCTCCATTGAAATTGTCAGTAACATTCCGCTCCTTCAAACCTTTAACCCGTCTCGCTACGAATGCCCACCTTCGGACGTACATTGAAATATCGTGATTCTTTCGAAAGCCATTCAGATGCCCTGTCGAACTCCTTATTTTCTAGACATTATAATCTACAAACATTCAAAACCAACGTACATCGTACATCGGTATCTTTAATATTCCGTCGCAATCATTTTAAGAGTACTCGAAATTTGCGTGTGCCGCAGTCGCAGTAACAGGAGCGTTAAGGTCTACACCTCAAGCTGCACCACCTTCTCCTTTAGACGAATTCCTTAAATGCATGGCTTCCAAAAGCTCGGTCAGACCAAAAAAATAAAAAATCAGTGACATACATCCAAACTGGAGAAAGGTACTGGAGCTGGAGTCTGAAATGAAATGCTACTAATCCAGGACTCCTTCAATATTCCGGCACAAATGTAGTATTGTAGCTGCACAGGCTATACTACTCACCGAGCTTGATCTCTATCTTTGTGGACAGTCAATCAGCCATAAACGCTTTGGTAAGTGAAACCACCAAATCAATAGAGTGGATATCTGCTGGATACCTGGACACACAATAGTGAAAGGGAATTAGCAAACATGAGTAATACACACAATGACATAAATATACGTACCTATACTGATTCGTTTACCCCATTTACACCCAAAAGCCTCATTCGTCACTTACTGAGTGAAGCAAGCGGGTGCGAAACTCAATTAGGATTTATGTATTTCTTGGATTGCTTACCCCCTATTGATTTGAAGTAAACAATTCATTTTAATTATTCGTAAACCAAGTTTTTTCAAAAAAAAAAAAACAAAAAAAATGTTTGGTTGCCATTGTATAGGTTGCTTACCTCACAACAAACTTCCATTAGATAATTTCGGCCAAAGTCCTCAAATAAAAATAACCAATTCCAACATGGCAAACCACCATCAACAAAATCCGAAAACATATTCTTAGGACTTTTTGTTTAAGTTTCACAGCGATTATCTGCGCGTTGTCTTATCCTCTTGGTCGCTTTTAGTCTTTATGCGAAAATAAAGACAAATGTATTGTGAAGGACTGTCTTGTCCTTTTGATGAAAGGGGATGATTCGAATAAAATGAAGCACAAAGAAAGGGGACCTGGAGGCCGCCGAGGATTCATTAAACTTTGTTCCAAAATTTAATTAAAAATATTGCGGACACGGTGAGACAGCGTCCGGACACTCCAGAAATTGGTGGTGGAGGAGGAAGTGTTGTGTGACCACATCTGCCTACAATATTATTGTGGAAGAAATTTCTCTCGGTCCGCTGCTGATGCCGCATGCTTTTAGCTTGATACTCGCCGTGTTCCTGGAACGGAATCATATTTTATAGAAAATTACACAGAAAATTTATTCAAATGTCTTCTACTTGTCCTCATAGAGATTTTGAGGATGATTTTGTTTTATGTCGTTGCGGTCTGAAAAAAGAAAAAAACAAAAAAAAAAAAGATTATTCAAGTCGTCCCTCTTCCTTCGATCGAGACAAAAATAAAATAAAAAATAAAATAAAAAATTAAAGAAAAGTACGAATGATTTTCACCGGTATTGTCCGTGGGAGGGTTGGGAAAATTCACGGATAAGGGGTGGTAGTACAATATATAAACCACGCAGAGGGATGGATAATGAATAATAGCTTAGTTAGGCAGAGATTTTCCACTGGGTCTACTTAATGTGGAGCAGGAATGGTGATAAGACTTAAAGTTGTTTAATGGAATGTACATATTTGCGCCCATGTTTAAGGTCTTTTAAGTAAACGGTCTCAATGATAAGTTTTAAAGTAAATTTGAATGATGTTCAATTGCAAAAAAAAAATAATAAAACTAACTCGATTACGAAAGCACTTCAGTTGAAAGATTAAAGCACGTAATTCCGATTGCGCTGTTGTTAATCTCTATGTTTTGCCGTCTTGTCATATTTCTAACGTTATCTGTATTTGAAACGATTAACTTCTGCTCCTCAGACCAACATCAAACACATCCTCTCTCAAAGGAAATTCCACCGAAAACACATGGCAAGATATAGTGCGCACTACAGGCAGATTTATCTCCTATAGCAAATATACCCCGACCTTCTTTAAGATACTGGAGATGATGCTCTAAGCAGAAGTTTACGTTCTAGTCCTACATATCACCAAAACCCCTAATCGATCGAAAGAAGTACTCGGAAATGCACACTAAGATTTCCAACCTTAAACCATCATCGCGCGTCTTAGTGATTAACCCTACAATGCAAGCTATTGTTCTTGACCATAAATCACTTTACGCCTGCACAAAACCAGTCGGCAAAAAAGGGAGACTACAACCTATGATACGAGTAGATTGTTCATTAAAATTTACACCGAGTCCAGAGACGAACCTGGTATAGAAATTCCACAACAGATAGACCACTCCTAAGCCGTTCATCACCGGCCACTTGGACGAGTTTTCTAGAGGCACAGAAGTCGCAGGGACCGTCCATGGAGTGAAGTCATGGTGGAGTGAAAACATCATGCAGATGCTTTATTTATCCAAAGGTCACATCGTTATTTGGAATATATATATATATATATATATATATATATATTATTTTTTTTTTTTATTATTTTATTAATTCGTAAAAATAAAGAAATACAAAAGAATAAAGAATTCCTAATAAATCTAACAATTGAATTAATAAAGTAGCTGCAATCTATATTTCAAAGGGAACTAGAAGCGAAAGCAGAATGAATCAATATGTTTACATTTAATTTTCAATTAATAAACACTAAGAATTTGTAATCTAGTGGGGTCTTAATATTTCTATATTCTATAACATTTTTTGTATATAGGTATATTATTAGGCTTGATATTAGCTTTATGTATATAACAAAGAAAAAATTCATAAGGTTTATGAAAGTAAAACAGAATAATTTAAATTATAATGGATAATAAACTAGAAATATCCTCATAGCTTTTGTCTAAGAGCCATGATTTTACTTTCTTGAAAAAGATGGATTTATTTCTTATGATTTTAATGTTATTTGGTAAGCTGTTGAAAAGCCTAGGAGCAATTGCCGTAAAGAAGTTAAAGAAAACTTGCAGATTGTGATTTGGTACAATAGCAAGATTTAAATTGTTGACTCTGAGATAGAGAATCTGTTTAATTGATAGCCCGACCTTACAAAAAACATCTTTAAGACTTTATAACAGTACAAATGTTTAACAGGAAGGACTTTAAGACTTCTGAAGAGAGGCAGACTACGATCACGACTCTTTTTGTTACAAATAAGACGAATAATATGTTTCTGCGAAACTAGAAGAGGGTTGAGCTTGTTGTTATGAGTGCCACCCCAAGAGGTTAAGCCATATTCTAGCCTTGAATGAACTAATCCATAATAGATACATTTTAGAAGATCTCGAGAGCAGTAGGACTTTAAAAAGTATAGTTGTCTTGTGGCAGCTATAAGATACCTCTTTAGTGCGCTAGTATGATCAGACCAATTCATTCTCCAGTCAAGCAACACACCAAGATACTTAAAAGATGAAACGCTTTGTATACTAAAACATTTATCAGCGCATGTACTCGCTTCAAAAAATGTTTGTGTTCTTGTGTTCGAATTACAAATATCTTTACTGTGTTTAAATTTGCTGCAGTTCGCACAATGAAAAAAGAAATTTCCAAAGTTTAACTTCCTTCCACTCGCACTAAAAAACATAATTTTTGTTTTGTCACTAATTACAAACTTATGTTGTTGGAACCAGTGGCCCAAGATTTCCAGGTCATGGTTTATATCAGAAATTAGATTTAACGCGGAATTACTTTGGAAAGCACATGACATGTCGTCAGCAAATGCGTTGACTTTGCTACGAAAATTTTGTGAAAATAGCGAATTGATGAAAATTAGGAAGAGTATTGGACCGAGCACTGAACCCTGAGGAACACCTATAGAAATATTTTTAGTAGAACTTAAATGACCACCGATTTTAACTCTTTGCCCTCTATTAGATAAATAAGAACCGAACCAATTTTGCATTGTACCCCTAAAACCACACTTATATAGTTTTTCTAAAAGAATTTTGTGATCGACGGTATCAAAGGCTTTTGTTATGTCAACAAAAAGAGCAGCAGTCAAATTCCTGTTATTAAAACCATTATATATATTTGTACAGAAATTTAAAAGGGCTCCCTCAGTTGAGTATCCAGAACGGAAACCAAATTGGTTTTCACTAAAAAAATTGTTTTTTTCTAAAAACTTTACCATTCTATTTTTAATAGCCTTTTCGAAGATCTTCGAAAAAACAGGAAGTAATGATATTGGCCTATAGTTATTTATTAAATTTTTATCACCTTTCTTAAATAATGGTATAACTTCGGCTTGTTTTAAGTCATCTGGAAAAACACCACTCGAAATACTTTTGTTATAGATATGGCATAAAATGTCACAAATGTTCAAAGCTATTCTTTTTATAAAATTATTTGAAAAGCAGGTAGATGTTTTAGAATTGGAATTTTTTAGTGATAGAATGATTTTATACAGTTCCGAGGACATTATTGGATCAGTATAAAAACTCTGTGAGGAGGATACAACATTATCTGAACAATCACACTCAGGAGACCACTTTGCTACCAATAGAAACAAAGTAGTTATTAAATTTTTCAGCTAAATCCTTGGGGTCACGAATGGTAATATTTTCATCATTAATACTATGGACTAGAGTGCTTATATACGTTTTGTTCTGAATTTCTTTAACCAATTTCCATTCCTTTCTCGAGTCACCTTTAACTTCTCGAAACTTGTTGAAATAATAATTACTTTTACACCGCGTAACATTTTTTGAAATAACTTTACATAGTTTTTTGTAAGTATTGATAATATTAGTGTTATGAGGGGATTTAGTTTTCTTTTTGTAAAGTTTGTTCTTTTCTTTAATTTTAATAAGCAACTGAGCAGTTATCCAAGGTTTTAATCTTTTCATTTTATTCTTACTTTTCTTTACTTCTTTCGAACAAATGATGACGTACTTATACAATGTATCCATAAATTTACTGTAAACTATGGAAGGATTATCTTCGTAAATTACGTTTGTCCAACATTCATAATGCAAAAATTTATTAAGTTTTCTAAAATCAGTGATAACAGAATATGGACACGAAGAAGAGATATTTGAGTTTTTAGCAGGATTATAATTGAAACTTAAACACGTCATGCAATGATCAGATATTTGCAAATCGAAAACAGAGCTGCAGAGAAAAAGTTTTTCAGAATTTAAAAATCGCACCATGATGTGGTCAATGCAAGTTCTTGATGAATTGGTTATACGAGTGGGTCTGTTAATACATGATTCTAAGCCATAAGATGCTAACAAAAATAAGTAGTTATCTACAAAAATAGAATCACGTAGGATATCTATATTAAAGTCACCCAATAATATTATGTCATTTGATGACACACTTGATAGC
Source organism: Volucella bombylans (assembly GCA_949129095.1). Classification (NCBI taxonomy): domain Eukaryota; kingdom Metazoa; phylum Arthropoda; class Insecta; order Diptera; family Syrphidae; genus Volucella; species Volucella bombylans. Next base: position 28,331,170 of record OX422145.1, read on the forward strand.
AGATTTTCCAATTCTTCTAGAAACATATTAGAAACAGAATTCTCATTAAATCTATAAATACAGAATATTGTCAACATTTTTTCACACAATTTCACTTTTAAAACATCACAACTCTGCAAGTTTTCGCAGACAACATTAACGTTTATATCATATTTTATAAAAGCGGCAACACCTCCAGAAGCATATTTATTATTGCAACATGGGGTAAATTCATATCCATCAATATCAAAAAATTCTTTTTCTTCATCATAAATCCAAGTTTCAGTTAAGAAAATAAAATCTGGCTTGTTCACAAACAAGTTTAGATGCACAATAAAGTTGTCAAAATTTTTACGGATACTCCTAATATTTTGGTGAATAACGAAAAAGTTGTTTAAGTATTTCTGGTTAAAAGCGAGATTAAAAGGATCAACATTTACGCAATCAACAGAGGGAATATAATCTTGTGGATCTTGCATATCAATTTAAAGCTAGGAGATCAGCCTCCGAGTTAACAACAATGTAATTATCATTATCCCTCTTGCGCATAAATATTCTCCCACCCTTTACCCAGCAATACTTTAACTTCTTTTCTTTTTTAGCTATCTGTGCAGCCTTTAAAAGATGTCTTGTTGCACCACTTAGAGATTCGTTTATAAAAATTTTTGTATTTTTCTTACAACCAAATATTTTTGATGTTAAATTATTTTTATTACTTGATTTACTCTTCATAATCATATTTTTCTTTAAACAGGAAATGAATTTAACTACTAAAACCTTTAATATACTACCTTCTGAACTGTTCTTCTTTTTAACATTTTTGACAAAACAATTATCAATATCGGCTGCAGAAACATCAGCACATACACCCTTTGAGAAAACTTGCAGTGCATAATCAAGAGCGTTACTATTATTTACATCAGGAACGCCCATTATTTCCACACATTTTTCTCTCCTCTCCTGGTGCAAGTAATTTAGCTCTTTTCGAAGATCTTTTACTGTCTGTAATAATGTACTCTTTTCTTCTTGCAAAGAGCTGATCATAGAAAGAGCAAGTGCATTTTCAGATCTGAGATTACACCGATTCTAATGTTATTACTTGATGTAGCTGTTGATTCACATTCGGTGGTTTATTTTTTTTCGTATTGGCTTTGTTGGAGAGGCAACTGACCCTGTGTTTCACTTGTCTGTATTGGAAGCGTAGATGCACTGGTGTCGGCCAAAAGCAGAGAAGTCTTTATGAACTCATCGGTGTGCTCTTGAGCACTGGACATCGTAAAATCTGCTATTTGCTATTTTAAATTGAGTTAGATCCCATATATGATATTTCCCTCATTTACTGTCTCATTTCAATTGCCTCTCACAATACCAACTATGTTTCTATAAAATTGTTCATTTTCTAGGTTTCCTTGATGCTGAACGGCCATATTTTGATGACATAAGTCCTAGAAACATCTCCACAGTTGTTGATGACACAGCCATTCTCAAGTGTAGGGTCAAGAATAAGGGCAATCGCACTGTAAGTGGCTTAAGAAACAAATATTAACCCTTAACATACTTACTATTGAATTTACGTGTTTTGAAAAAAAAATTCCATAGGTTTCATGGATGCGAAAGAGAGATCTTCATATTCTAACAACAAATATCTACACATACACTGGAGATCAACGTTTTTCGGTAGTACATACACCAGGTACTGATGATTGGGACTTAAAGATCGAATACGCTCAGCAACGGGACAGCGGAATCTATGAATGCCAAGTGAATACAGAGCCTAAGATCAATTTGGCCATATTCTTGGAAATAACAGGTAAGTCTACAAGGTCTAGAAATTTGACTTAATACTTAGTATTTCAAAACCATCGGCTTAGTTCTTGAATGGAATCCCTTTTCATGTTTCGTATGAGGTGGAGATTTGTTTCTCAAAGACAACGGCTTATTGTTTCCACAAAGTGATGACGATCATACCCGGCTAAAAGAACATTGCTTCCGTTTAATTGTGGGCTGCACGTCGATCTCAGAAATTGATGGTTGTGCTATGCAACACCGCTTGAAAAAATTCTTCTTCGGGGCCTTTGTCGCGGTTGCAATCTGCGTATTGCTAAGAAGGTCAGTGCGAATTTGGGAGTTTGTTACTTCTGTTAGGGAACGCTGAACTCGTAAATAAAACACAATACTAAGAAAGAGATATTTATTTACACAAAGGTGGACTGTATTCGCTTTGATGCACTCCGCACTGGTGGAAGAACAATAACTAAGTGAAGTTGAAACGAAATTCTTCTTGTCATCGGGGGGGCACATACACAAAACGGATTCTTTTCCCATTCCAACGAATTTATTAACAAAGTTTACCAGCATTAACACTGCTTCACAGTAAGTAATCAACAACAAAAATATCGATCGCTCCCGAATTGCGCTTGCTTGATAAGCGACGAACCCAACATGCTCCCGATAAGTGGTACATTGTTGTGTCACCACAACTGCGCAAAGGGGCCCTTGACACAATTTGTGTGCATCATCGGTTGTCGATCCCAAAATAGTGGTAGTTGTGACCGACGTCAGTGAATGTTTTATTAAAGGGAAACGGTTGTTGGGACCGAAGATGACGACGTAATATGCAACAACTGTCAAGAAAAGTGTCAAAGTGTCAAGAAAAACCAAGAGTCTATCTTTAAATATATGGAACTTCCTATTTCTGAAACTTTAGCCTCTTCATCAAGTGTAATATCTCTAGCAGATATTTTGACTGTTGACAATTCAGATTCTAAAGTAGTGCGAGAACTAAACAAAGATGAAGTTAATACTCCAAATGTGTCACCCTCAGTTTCACGTCCTTCTCTTGGAAATACAAATGCCGCTGTACCTGAACAGATTCCTGCAACTTCTCAAACTGTAACGACATGCTCAAATATAACTGTCAATAGTTATGGCTCTGACCCGGGCTCTGTCTCTGGGACACTGGGACTGATAAAGCACTAGAATCAGCAACAAATTTAGATGATATGGGAAAGTGGCCTAATGATATTGATGAAAATATGAGATTGCTACTTCTGCAACGCGGTCCAGAAGTAGGGCAGCATGTAAGCGATTCTGGTGCACCGACAGTATCTGGCAAAAGCTAAATCCCAAAGTAGCCAAGCATGAATCAAGTCCCCTACACAACGAAAATCTTTGCAAATGGAAGGAGTTAGAGGTCAGACTTCGAACAATTGATAAAATACAGGAAAATGTCGTAGCTAATGAAACGAAAAAATGACAGGAAATTCTTACTAGAATGGTCGATATTATTAAATTCCTCGCAAAACAGCATTTAGCTTTTCGTGGCCACAGAGAAGAAATTTCGAGTACAAATAGGGGCAACTTTTTAGAACTGGTGCACCTATCTAATCGCAAATTACGATCCAGTGCTTCGAGAACAGATTTTAGGAATAAAAATGGGCGGCAGAATTATCACTTATATGGCACCACAAATGGAGATAACGTTCCTCAACAAATTTTCTGTCAAGTTAAAAAGGCTAAATATTATTCCATTATATTCGATAGTACCCCAAATGTATCACACAAAGATCAAACCAGTCAAGTAGTAGTAGTGGAATCTTTTATTGATTTTATCGAAACAAAGAACAAAACAGCTGAAGGCATTTCTGACATGATTTTAAATAAGCTAAAAGCTGATGGTCTTGATATAATGGATTGCAGAGGTCAAGCATATGAAAATGCTGCTGTCATGTGTGGAAAATATACAGGAGTGCAGCAAAGACTGAAAGACATAAACCACGAAGCAGAATTTATACCCTGCTCTAATCACTCTTTGAACTTGGTTTGTTTACATGCTGCTGCTGTTGAGCCAAATTCGGTCACTTTCTTCGGTAATTGAAGAGGTTGCAAGAAACAAGATGGAGGGCAAGAGCTGATGCAGTCGAGAATACCTGGAACCACTATGAGGGCATTTTTAATACCTTGGAAAAACTGATGGAGGCAAACGAAAACCTAAACACACGGACGGATGCAGGAGCATTGCTAATAGCACTGGAATCGTTTTAATTTCTGTGTTTTTTGGGCTTTTGGAAACCAGTACTGCACGAAGTACTTACAAACAAACAGAAGGACTGAACCTTCATCAATGTGCTCAAAAAATAAATGCATTACAGATCTTCCAATCTGAATTGGTAGACCGCACTTTTACTTATGCTAAAAATGTATGTCAAAAACTTGGAACTTTTATGGAACGTCCCAGAAAAATAAAAAATAAAAAAAAATATTTTAGTGACGGAAATATAGATGCTGCTTTATCCTATGAAAACGAACTGCGACGAAAATTATTTTCATCCTTAGACAGGGTCAGTGCTGAAATGAAGCAACGTTTTCAACAGCCAAACTCTTAGATAAAAATTATGAAAGCAATTCAGATGTTGCACCTCATGACGACATTGATAAGGATGAATTTGAGATCGAACGCGTACGGTTAAGAGCAATTATATATTCTACAGGCAAAACAAATGAGCCCACTCGAACTATTTAGACTGGAAGTTAGTCTGTCTAACATAACAATAATGCTTCGTCTTTTGCTCACAATTGGAGTGAGAGGAGTATCTCAATTTTTTTTCCCGGCGAGGGCAGGTGAAAATCTTCCATCAGACACTATGAGGATCAGAAGCGCGTGCTCATAGTAGTGTGAGATTCTTACTCACTAAAAACACCTCCCTTCGTTGTTAATTTTTAATACCGCAACTAAGTAGAACTTATCAAGCAGTTTTTATTTCATAAGTTAATCACGATTGGTAGGACACTTTCCAATGGAAGACCCTACATATTCTGCTTTCTTAATGCGGTTTCAATTTATCGCGCAAGGTCCAACGGTTTAGTTCGTTGAAGACGGCGTAGTATGTTTCGTTCGTCCAAGATTTCTAGGACTGTATTGTTGATATGGCCGCTTAACCGGACTTTATGTTTTCGTGCGCAATTCCTGACTTCATCTTCCACGAAAGGAACTCCGAGGTCTCGATGCAGGTCATTATTTCTTATAAACCATGGGGCACGCACAAATTGTCGTAGCACTTTATTTTCAAAAGTTTGTATTATATTTATATTTGATTTCTTAGTACAACCCCAGAGTTGTATACCATAGGTCCACACCGGCTTTAGCACTTGCTTATAAAGAAGCAGCTTGTTTTCTAAGCCTAGCTTGGAATATTTACCAAGTAGCCAGTACATTTCTTTGTATTTGGCCTCTAGTTCTTTTCGTTTCTTTTTAACATGCGTTTTCCATTTAATACTTAGCTTCGTTTGCAAAGGGGATACACACCGAGTTTATAGAAATGGGCAAGTGATTTATCTTTCTGTAGGTGAAGTCAACATGTACAGATTTTGTCTCATTAAGGGTAATTCGCCAGATCTTTGTCCACTCGTAGACTTTATTTAAAGCAGTCTGAAGTTTCGCCGTTGAGTCTTCTATTGATTCTACAACCGCTAAGATAGCGGTGTCGTCAGCAAAAGTAGCGAGAACAGTATCCTCGACGTGTGGTATATCTCTTGTATATAAAAGGTACAAAAGTGGGCCCAGTACGCTTCCCTGCGGTACTCCGGCTAGGATATCTTTAAATTTCGAAACATCATTTCCGTATCGAACGCGAAAAATTCTATTTTCAAAATAGCTTGTCAATATATTATAAAGTTTTAATGGCAAAATTCGTCGCAGTTTGAACTTCAAACCTTCATGCCATACTTTGTCAAAAGCTTGTGAGACGTCAAGAAATACGCTCGAACAAATCTTTTTTTCTTCCAGGGATTTTTCAATTACATCAGTAATTCTAGGCACCTGATCAATTGTTGAATGCTTAGTCCGAAATCCAAATTGATGGTTGGGAATAAGATTTTGGTTTTCGATAATTGGGAGAAGACGTTTTAGCAAAATCCTCTCAAAGATTTTCGACAGGATCGGTAGAAGAGAAATGGGTCTGTATGATGTTTTTATCGTTTGGAGGTTTTCCTGGTTTTAGTACCATAATGACTTCAGCAACTTTCCACTGACTTGGCACTTATTCAAGCCTCAGAGCCGCGTTAATAATGTGTAAGAGCTTTATAAGTGCTCAAAATTGAAGCTTATTAAAAATGATTTAAGGTCCACAATGAGCACTCTAAGTCTATCTAATCCGGGTATCATGGTTATAGAGCAAGAAATCACGGAGACCATCGATACTGAAGGCATGGTGCAGTTGTAGATAATGGAAATGCCCTTTGTTGTGAAGGTTCCGAACAACTTCAGATGATTCATTTTGGTTCGGGACACTCGAACTGTCGTCTATATGAATAAATACCCACTCTACGAGTACATATAAGTAGGGAACAGTCCACATTTTTTACAGAATTCTGTTCGGTGTTGTGTTCCGTTGAAAGTTCCCACTATCACACTGGTTTGCTGTCTCTGCGGCTTATCGCGTCTTACACTGCATTAAAGTTACACTGACAACGGCAATGTCTCTTCCAATTTGCATGAGTATGTTACCTGTAAAATTGGCGATAGATGAAAAATGTTCTTTATTTCGGGCTTAAAACATTCTTCTCATTAAATTATGTATCGTCGTCTTTATGTCTGCTTTACAAAAATGATTATCTATTCCACAAATTGGCTAAAGCTTATTACACAAGCGATACGACACTGACGACGACATTTAGAATGAAGGCTTAGCCGAAGCTGGTTTTCATTTGTCATCCATGTTTGTCGTTTACTCATAATCTTTCTACACATTCAACATCAATGTGCACATTACGGTGACACGATTGTGACAACACCACTTCAAACGGCATAAGGCACAACTCTGCACAACCTAATTTCGTTCTGAAATGGGTGAAATTTTCATTCTTATATGTAGTACTCGCTCGGCTTCCCACAGCATTCATGCTAAAACATATTCATACATATATGGATGTTGTATAATGTTTACGGATGTATGGATGGATAGATACTCTTTCTGTAATGTCATTTCATTCATATGTTTCATTGTGCGTAGGTAGGACCGAGGAGATTTGTTTTGTGGCTGTCAGCAGTCCCTGAAAATCTGATTTAATTGTCCACCCTTTGTAAGAAAGACTTGTATCATTCCCTTCATCTTTGCTGTCATCATCACCATTATCGTTCTATACAGTCCATTCAACACAGGCCCACAGATATAGATTGAGATACGTAACGTAGATACAACCACCAACAACAGCAACAACAACAACAAAAAACATATTCGAAAATCCCGCACTCCGTTTGTACACCAATCTGTAGTGAGTTTGGTGGCTTTGGAAGGTAATTTCGATGGCAGATACTCGTACATATGAGTACAAGGAACATTTCGTTGGTGTTACGAGTATTACTATTGTATTTGTTTTGTTTGTAATAAGGCCCATACACGACACAGACACGTCGTCGCTGCAGCCCAATATATTTTGTTGTTGTGCACATGTCTGCGCAGACCGTCTGTGTCGTGTGTATTCGTGTCGCCTGTTTGCAACGACCACAGTCTGCGTAAATTCAAATTTTTTTTGAACTTTTCGTGATCTGCAGGGACGTGTCTGTGTCGTGTATAGTTCATATCGTAAACATGAACAAAAACACGGATAGACAATTTTTGATAAAAATTAATGTTTATACAGATTGTCTGCACCGTATATGGCGAAGGGGTGTTTCCACAGACTTAATGTTTGCAGCGAAGTGTCTGTGCGTGTATGGGGCCCTATTATTGGTCCCTGGATAAAAGGGAATGAACTCCAACTCGTCATATGGGGCTAATCTGTGTCTCAGGATCCTTCAACGGAATCTTTGACTTTGGGCGCGATGCATTAATATTTAAAAGCGTTTGTCTTTCTATAGTAAAACTTATCTTTGGTAGTAAACTGACAATAGGCAGACCTGTTATTTAGTGTTTGGGTGTCTCCAAACCTTTTATTACTATTTTCTTTAATAAATATGGAATTACAAGTCCTTTATGTAGGTTCAGTCAAAGAAAAACGCCTGTAACAATCTCCTTCAAAGTTTATGCATTACCTTACGAATCGTTTCCGTTGCCCCCAGCAAGAAAATTTGATGACATCTATCCCAAGTCGAAAGCTGAGAATCTCTGTCTCTTTCTTGACACTCAATTCCCATGTATCCTTACCAGAATCAGCTCACAAGCATCGAATCCTCAATGGGACGAATACACTTTCGCTCTCATGTAGAGTAGCAAGAGTACTTAAAGATTTTTTAGTACGACTGGATCGAAGACCGCCTTTCATAGGTTAGAAATTACCTTTCGGAATGTTCAATTCAAGTTGTCTTGGACGGTTTCAAATCTGATATTCACAAAATAAATGCTGGTGTGCCCCAGGGCTCCATTCTCTCTCCGACACACTTTTTAATTTTCATCAATGATCTCTTGTCTGTTACTTTTCATCCAATATATTACTTTGCTAACGACAGTACTCTCTACTTTTCATATTCATTTCCTGCCTTTCGTCCGTCTGTAGAACGTGAACGGCAGCGTATATTAAGCTCATAGAATTCCGATATGAACAGGATAACGAATTGGGGAACTGTCTGCTGTTGTTAAAGCGAAATTTATATGCCCAGCCATTTATCCAGTCGAAACCGAAAAACTTTCCATTCTCGGTGTGTGTGTCAATGACAAAAATGGTGCGAAACGTCTAGGTTTCCTCAAACGATGTAAGAAATACTTCTCTCCCTCTTATCTGGCCCAAAAATTTGAGTACAATCTGTCCATATCTGGTCAGGTGCTTTAAACCTCTCTGCACCCTCTAGATAGGATTCTCCTGTCTCACTTTGCTCCTTCGCGAGTAGCATTCCGCCTCTTCAAACTTTCAACCGTAACATCTGCTTCACTATGAATGTTCATCTAGTATACCCTCAAGCCCACCTTGAATAACGTGATTCGTCCTTAAGTCGTACAACTCGCTTATGAAATGACGTGCCGAGCTCCCTTTTTTGCTAGTCATTATAACTTGCAAACATTTAAGACCAATGTACGTCGGTTGTGGTTACGGATTAAGTGGCCTGGTACCGATGACATACACTCAGTTATGAAAAAGGAGTGGTTTTTAACTCTGAAACCGTGGCGTACATTAGGAGTAGCTTTACGCACTTACCAAGCGATTCAGACCTATTAGTCCGAGCATGGAGAGAATGTTCAAGCTACAACTACGCAAAACTGATTTGCGAATGCATCGTCTGTATATTGGTCGCCTCACTTTCTAAATCACACGAAGTTCTTGACGTAGTCGACAATAGTCTTTCGGTAGATCCTCTCGAAACTGAGATTGTTCTTTTTACGAGAAGGAGGAAGCTGACATGCTTAAAGGCATCATCACCATCCGTGAATCACAAACTTCTTTGAACTAAAGATGTAACGTCCAAAGCCGAATGTCTCTAAAACGGTGTTGGTCTTCTGTCAAAGTAAAACAGCTATCGGCAAGACATGGGGCTTATCATTGAAATTCCTCAGCTGCATTAGGTGTTTACTGGGAAAAATGTTCACCAAAATAGGCCACTTTTACCAGACTAAAAAGAACGGTTTCTCTCGGTTGCACTCTGTTTTAAGAAACGTCACGTACTAGAGAGTTTTGCTGGCCTTGTGCGCCGACTGTATTTCGACTCTGTTGCTGCGAAAATACGAAACTGTCTTTTCCTGTGTGATGGAATGATTTCGGACAGAATCTAAACCGGAAAAGGAATGTGGTCGAGCCTTCAGGCATGGGTTCAAAACCGAGTTGGGAGCGTTTTTTCTGGAGATGACACGGACATGTGCGCATTTTTGCACACAGCACAAGAGCCTTGCTAAATCCTCTCAAGACTTCCAAGCTAGTTCGAGCTCAATGAATTGAGTCGGTTTTTGGGTTCCACGTCACAGTGAGATCACGGGAAATGCAAAGAAGAGTTTCTCAGAACCCGAACATGTTAGGACGCTGTTATGAGAAAGCAGACTTTACCTATTAATTGGTGCAGTGTCGGAGAAATTTGCTTTTGGAAAACACCTGAGTGTGCTGGGCATAAGTGACACAACATCCTACGACGCTTGCTGTTAGAATGATGACGACACTGCGAAGCACTACCTCTGTTAATGGTTGGGTGCTGAAACTGGAACTTATTCATTTCTGTGAACAAATTAGATCCTTCATCACAAAGGTTGCCGGAATCAAGAAAGAATATCAGCCGACTTTAACTAACGATGCAGCGTAAACTGGATGACCAACTCGATGAGATTAAGTACTCATTCGAAGTACTTTTCGAAAACGAAGTGTGTGCCCTGTCAGTAAGAAGACATCGGGGCAACAACAAGGCTTACATCAAATATGATAGCTTGTCAATGGATCATCTGATAAATGGATTGAAAATGTACAATAAGTCACAGATCAATCGACTCTAGTGGCAAGCAGAGTAAGTGCATGATCCTTTGATTGAGTGCTACTAAGCATTGTGGAAATGACAGTGGAAATCATTATAAAAAAATATAAAAATATATATACTCGTGCGAGGACTCGTAAAAGTGGTCAACCGAGGAACACAATGTCAGCAAGCAGTTTTAATTAATTTTTTCCCAGTCCTTATTATGGGATTCTCCCATGCAATTGAAGCCAATAACGTGAATTACGAGTATTTTGCGGCCACATCGACACCAGAAATACTTATCCGTAAGGAATAAAAAATAATAACGGTATTTTATTTAATTCAAACGTGTTGAAATGGAAAATAAGTACAAAAAAAAAAACACACCCACACACATAAAAAAGAGGAAAAGCTTTTTGTAATTGAATGGGAAAAAATGTTGAAGGCACGCGCCATGGGGATGGGGAGCATAGCCAATGCTAAATCGTTTGCATCTCAAAAGGCTTTGAGAGGGTATTCTTAGTTAATCAATTCCATGGACAACCGATATCAATTAGGACAAAGGTAATGAGATAAGTCATCCGTTATGAATACGAATGTGAATATTATTGCTTCTGATTGTAAATTAATCAGCTTGCATACCAAAATCCAGATCAGTTTCGAGCCTCCAACCTGGACATTCTACATACGAGCATGTATGGTATGTGCATATACATACATATGTGTCTGTGTCGACTATCAACGATGGGTTTTCCTTTTCCCTAGATGCAGAAGAAAGTTTAAAGAGTTTTAATCCCTTTTTACTGTGACCGTTTTTCGTTTTTGCCAAACCGCTCGTTCTTCAATTTAAAAAGGAAAAAAAAAAAAAAAAAAATTATAATAATAATAAAAAATAAAGCTAAATCTCGTCTTCGTCCTTACTACTACTCAGAGCCCATTTACATTTTTATGAGTGATGTATGTGGAAGGTTGTTGTTTTTTTTTTTTTGGTTTTTTCTCTGTTCCAGTGGATGGATTCCGGGTGGTTTTGGCTGTCGGCGCTGAAAGAGGGTGCAGAGAAAATAAAGATCTCCAAGTGGGGGGGGGGTAGGTTTTTGGGATAACACAGAGCACCCTTCAAATAAAAACACAACACAGGATTAATGAAACATTTGCATTCGAATGAGCATTATGAGGCTGAGTGCGAGTAAATACGCCCGTGTGTATTTCCTTTTCGCAATTTTCGACATTCATTCCAGAAGCGCCACAAACACGAACACGAACACGAGCAACAACAACAACAACAACAACAAAAACAACAACAGCAACAAACAACTAAGAACAGTGGGCATTTCCATGCCGATGGTACGACCAGGAACGTAGAGTGGGGGAAGGCAGTATGAGCAATTTCTTTCTTTCTTCACGGGTAGTATTTAAATTTTTGTACACATATTTTCCATTTTGGAAGTTTGTTTACTTTTTGTTTTGTTAAAATGTTGTTATGTAATACTGTCATCTGCGCGAAACGCTTTCACTTACAATACTTTGCCTTTGATACGAGTTACTCGTAGTTAACCATGTGACGCGTGCAGAAGGGACGAGTACGAGTTTCAATCGATTGTTTTGTAAAATCTCACGGTGGTACACATGGCCTCGCACATACATACATATGGTACCATGCCACCCAAGAAGGCACCACAATAAAATTGAAAAAGTCACTTGTCTTTGTCTGTAGACTGACTATTATAACACTGATCGGTGATAATTATCCTAATTGTTCCTTATTATTACTATTTGGTTAGAAAGGTATCTCTATTATGCTGTACGACACACATTTTATATATGTAAAAGGACACGACCCAACACAATGCTTACCACAATCTTTTATTCAATTAGGGGGTATAATAATAGTCCTTATTACTTGGTTATAACAAGTCCGATATCAAGATAAACCCATACCTTTTCACGCACTAAATACTACTGTTGTCAACACAAACAGAGTTACACATCAATACACATACACACGTATATACCGTGTATATTGTAGTTTTCCATTGCGAACAATAAAATGGGTCAATAAGAGGAGGCTCACTTTAGAATTGAGAGAATCCAAAGTGCGTGAGACGACAAAGTCGCCCAAAGGATATCAGCCAACAACAAGCGAACTGAAACCGAGCCAAACCGTAGGAAAAATCAATTCCAGGGTTAAGGGCGAAATTATACGACCGAAAAGTTGTGTTTTCTAAGCACTTTACAATTTTTTTTTTTTTTCTATTTTTTTTTGTTCTATTTCATTCTATTCTGGGTCCAGCTCCTTGATAGCTTTGAAAAAAAAAAAGAAAAGGGAAAAAGCAGGCCATTGCTTTTGGTTTTACAATTAATATCGATTTCTGTATAAGCGTCCAACAGACCAACCAACCAACTAACTCTAACTGGGTTGTGCTCGTAGAATGGAGAAACCAGCCTACGACAGCTGTTGTTTTCATAACAAAAATTCTTAACCCTTTTGCCTTGTCAATGCTAGGTCTCCTTTTTAGAATACCATATACTCGTGCTCGTACTCTTGCTCGTGCCCGTGCTTGTACCCCCTCATCACTTCCCGCCGAATAGGGACACAAATGTGTTTTACTTCCTTTGGAGCAAGTTGCTGTTGCTATTGTTATTGCTGCTGCTACAGCTGCTACTGGTACTACTGGTGCGGATGGTGGTGGTGCTAATACTGCTTTCTCCAGCTAATGCTTTGGGACCAAACCAATGGGTAATGGTGAAACTGCTGCTCCCAAACTTGACTTCAACAATGGCGATTGGCAATAACATTATATTGGAATTAATGTAGAAAGAAACCACAAATTGTTGGTTTCACCAAAATAGAGAAATAACCAACTGAAACACACACAGAGAAACTTTTGTCAAGGACGATGTTATACTTTCTACGGTATGTTAAATTGTTCACACAAAAAATAAACAAAATTACAAAATGGTTCTTTTCCTCTGCATAAATTTGATTTAGTTTTGGGGCTTTTCTTTTTTGTATGAAGGATGTTATTAGATTTGTAATTGAAATGAAACACACACAAGTTGAGCGGAGGTTGATTTATTCGAAAGGTACAATAAATTTATGGCCACCACAGGAGCGTCTTTTTCAATTTGTATTGTATTCCATTCAATGAATTCATAATTAATAAGTTTCGACTTAAAAAATCAATGTTTCGAGGCCGTATCTCACCATCCAATCTATCCATTCTTGGTGGACAGACCACTGGTCTGTTTCTGGAGATATGGAGATGCTTCCACCGACAGTATGACCTGTGACACCATCCTATTGAAACCAAATGTTGACGCACTTTTGGACACAAAAAAAAAATCGTTGATCATGGCTCTGTACCGGGGGGCGTCACTGAAGGTGACATTTCGATTTTCTTCATTTTTGAAGATGATGCCATCCGCACATAAACCGCAGCAAACCGTGAATTTTTCGGAGTGCATCGGTGGGTGATTTTTGCAGTTGTAATTTTGCTGGTGAGCGTGGTGTAGTGGTACTAGCAATCGCTTCTCACTCGGAGGGTCCAGGTTCGAGTCCTGCCCATGTCAAGTCAGTTTTTCATTTGTACTTGGAACTCAGACAGAAAAACTCTACGTGTGAAGGCATAACACTGACACGTAGATTTGGCTGTTGTAGAGTTTCAAGCACAGAAAAAAAAATATTGTAAATTATACCTCGAATCACTCTGAGTGGAGAAAAACCTCTCCGTCCTATTCGGACTCCCACAACTTGGAGAGCGAATATCGAAACCAAACACACCTGAGTTTCAAACCACTACAAAACAATTTTCCTTTATCTTCCTTCTATCTTTCCGCCCGCGCCCTGGCAACAGTAAAAGGGTATCTAACCCCTTAGGCGCGCGTAAATTATAAAAAAAAAAAATATATATAATTCATCAAAGAAGATATTTGCACCTCTCTTTAGATTTTTCTTGCACTAAATTTAAGTAAGCTCACAGCGTGTAAGCGTGTAAATAAAGATTCTTGCGCATAGGCATAGGCCAAGTTCTTGCCCATGATGACGAATCGATTAATTTTTCATCTTGGAGTCTAAAAGAGTTGTGCGAAATTTATTAATTATATGAAAAAGTGCAGTGAGAATCCATGATGCATAAGGTTTATCAACAGGACACTAATTATTATTATTATAACGAGCGTGACGTCGAGACATCTCTGTCGCTTTACAATTTGAAACTTATTCCAGATACTTGTCATTGCCTGTTGAAAGAGTGGTGCCTAATTTTTCGTGTTGCCCAAATTTCAATCCAAATCCTTTGATAGTCGGTGAATTGATCACTGTACTACCCTCCGGCTCTCAATGAACACACGGTGTATGTCTGCAGTTTTTGCAACGGTGCCGGAGCATTTACTATGATTTTTCAAAGAAATTTTTCAAAGACGGGCCTTTTAGGACGGAAACAAATCACCAAAATGTCGACCTAAGGCAATTGATTAGGTACTTTCTGATAGAGTATATCACACTTGAATGCGGCATTCAGAGGAGCGTTTTGAGTTGAGTGCCTGCATTATTGAATGAATAATGAAGAGGACTTCACCTCTGACGATCCATTTTCATCCATGAAACACACATTTTATGTCAGCAGAAGTCAACAAAACTTACAGTATTGTTTTAACTCAAAGCAGCAGGACAGCAACTCTGCATACTATGGTAGAGTGGTTGAATTCCGAGCCCCCCATGACCAGAGGACTTGACACTTATAGATTGCTATTCAAAATAAATGAGCAGAATTATAAGAAATAGATGTTGAAGGAGCTGCCGTGATAGAGGAAAACCACAACGACCTCTGTTGCACATCCATGATCTTTTTGGTAACATTTTTCGTTAGATTTTTGTAAATTTCCGACTCTATTTCATCGGCAAACTTCACTTCACATGGCTCCAAAGAAGGAAGTCGCACTGAGTTAAATCTCGCGGTTTTGGCGGCCAATTTTGATCACCACTTCGTGAAATGACTCGGCTAGGAAACTATACAAATTCATTGGTCGTTGATCGGCAATCCATTGAATTTTCAAAGAGATAAATATTCAATGATGTCCCCTATCCAGAAACAAGTACTATTCCAGAGAAAATGTTACATACCTGCAGCTCACAAAATTCAATTTCATTCAACCCCAAGGTGTCCCACTTTGTAGGAAATCTGTCAATTTTATGACAAGAACTGTCTTCACATTCCAGATTTCAAATCCTTGCCAACTATTTCAGACACTTCCTATTTCAGTTGTTTGTTCTTTGTGAACCTATGAGAAATATGAATCCAATGTTACCCTATAAAATTGTGCTATAATTAAAGAAATAAATACATTCCAAGTGCTGATCTCTCCTTAAGGGTCGATAGAAATTTATCGTCCTTAAATGTCAAGAGAAAAATAATTTCCCCAGCACTGAAGTACATACGTAAGCAAGTAAATGGAAATAATGAAAAGAGGACAAAGTCTAAAACGGAGGAAATTTAGTGGGCTTCACTTTAAACTTATTTCCCTCATTGCAAGGGGATGGATGAAAGTTTTCGATCAATTAACTGCAAAGACAACTTAAAATTAAATCGTACTTGGTCCGAACGAAGAAACAGGACGAACAAAAAATTGAATAGACCGGTGAACTCGAAGCATTTTTTTTTTTATTTATTTATTTTTTTTTTGTAGCTTTCATTGTGGGCTTCACGTTTAATTGACGAGGATTTTATTTGCAATGCAATTTAATTACTTATTTAAGTAAAATGAAGCTGATGATGTGTTTATAAATAGTAGATCCGAAATAGAAATGCAAATACGAATATGAATATGTACCTTACCTTGGGTAGATTGATTCATCACACTTGCCATATTGCTCAGAGTTTTGCAATGGCTTAAACCTTAACTTCTTCTGAGTGTGTGTGGTATCTAAAATCAATTATGATACATGCAACACTTGGACATGAAGCTATTTATCCGATAGATGTGACTTAATTCGAAAATTGTGAATATTCCATTTCTATATCAAAATACATGTTATGCTAAAATCTAATGCTGGATACTTCTCCCATGTACGAGTATCTGCATGTCCGACGCTTGTGGGGCTGGCTATCTCTATTATATTATGTCGGCATTTTGCATTACTTTCTTGTGAAATTCGGGCGATTTGTGGGGTAATCATTTCGCCTGCGTTGTGTGCAATTATTTATTAATATCAATTAGTCCCTATTTTTTGCTAACATTTCAACTTTAGGATGATTTTCCGCATTCGATTCTCGTAATTGCATTTTCCAACTACAAATAAGTTCCGGCTCCCAAATACTAAGTAAGTAAGTAAGTAAGTAAGTAAGTAATCCATTCATTTATTTACAATTTTTAACATACATTTACATTAACTATTTATGAATATAAACGCTTTGGCATTGCCGTCAACTCGACTAACAACTTTAATTTCTTCTATTGATTTTAAATATACTTTATTATTTTAATTTTCAGTTTTCATTTAATATTTTTGTTTATTTTTTTTTTTTTTTATCGTAGATCAATCAATTTCCTTTAGATAATTGGCAAGTTTTATCCAATCTGGTCCATCCAATATTTGTATTGTCTCCTGCATTGAGAGAGAGAGAATTTTCCAAAATACGCAAATCTCTCTTGTCGAAAAATTGGACAGATACTTATAAAGTGGAAGAAGTCTTCTTTGGATCTTGTGTTGCATAGTGTGCAAAACTGGTTGTTTTTTTTTTTTTTTTTTTTTTTTTTTTTTGGTTGCGCCAATGGATGTGGTAATCTTCATAGATGCGGTAGCCCGTGCCACCAACATGCACGATTCGCAACACCCGAATGTTCGATGCCAGGAGTGCGCCTACGTACTAATCCACACCACTACGACCTTCAACCACTCTCCCCGCGGGACTGCCGTTAGGTATTACTTCGCAGGGCTAGTTAGCAGATCATGCTATTCTTCTTGTATTTGCTTCTTTAGCTCTTCTAATTTTTTCAATTCTTCTTAGCTCATTTTGCACAATTGTCACAAATGTGCCGATTTCCATCCAATTTTCCTCCGACTGCAACATTTGGTCTATGAGTAGTATTGGACTGGGCAGATTAATTCTCCACTGCGAAAAACGTCGGCAATGAAATATGGCGTGCTCCGTATCTTCCTCCTCGTTTGAGCATTCTGGGCACAAAGGGGAGCTATCGTGTCCGAATCGGTGCAAGTATTTACGATAGCCGCCGTGACCAGATAGGAACTGCGTAAGGTGGTAGTTGTTATCCCCATGTGCTCGTTCTGTCCAGGTCTCGATGTCTGGGATCAACTTGTAGGGCCATCTGCCTTTTGTACTATTATCCCACCTGGCTTGCCAGAGGGCTGCTGAGACCGCTCGCTCTTCTCCTTTTATTCTTGCAATTTCACCTGCATCTTGTCGCCCTGGGGTTCTTCTATTATAAATTCTCAACATCTCGTCCGCGAGAATGTCGATCGGAATCATTCCTGCTATCACGAAGGCTGCTTCATCTGAGATTGTTCGAAATCCACAGATTGCTCTTAATGCACTGAGCCTGTATGCGGACAACAGATTTCTCTTGTTGTCTCTTATGGCGAGTGCTCCCGCCCAGACCGGAGCAGCGTATAAGAGGACTGAGCTGACTACTCTAGATAGGAGAATCCTCCTGGCATATCCAGGTCCACCAATGTTTGGTAGTATTCTAGAGAGAGCTCCTTGCAGCAGTAAAGCCTTGTTACTGGAGTACTCTATATGTGCTTTGAACTGTAATCTGTTATCAAGTATTACTCCCAGGTATTTGATTGATTCTTTCGATCGGATTATTTGATGTCCCACCCGTATATTGGTGTATTCCACAATTCTTCTACTGGTAATTAAGACGGCTTCCGTTTTATGGTCCGCTAATTCTAGACCGGCGGATACTAGCCAGTCTTTGATGCGAATAATCGCTACATTTGTGGCAGCCTCTATCTCCTTTATTTCTTTTGCCACCGTCTGCAAAACGACGGCAATGTCGTCTGCAAATCCGATTACTTGAACTCCTCTCGGCAACATAAGCCTTAGCACTCCGTCATACATAATGTTCCATAGGAGTGGACCGAGTACTGATCCTTGTGGAACCCCAGCTGAAACGCTGTAGTATTTCAACCCTTCGTCAGTTTCATACCTCAGTTTTCTGTTGGTAAAGTAGTTTTCTATTATCCTCAGTAAGTAGTATGGCGTATTCATACTGGCTAGTGATTTTCTGATGAACGCCCAGTTTGCCGAGTTAAAGGCATTTTTGATGTCTAGAGTCACCACTAAGCAATATTTCTTTGTACCATACCGCCATCTTTCTCCTTGTATCGCTTCGGCCGCAATGTCGACCACAGTTTTTATGGCTTGAACAGTAGACCGCGATTTTTTAAACCCAAACTGCAAGTCTGATAGTGCTCCTCTCTCTTCTGCTACCGCGAGCAGTCTAGCATATATTATCCGTTCCAATATCTTTCCCATTGTGTCTAGAAGGCATATTGGACGATACGAGGACGGTTCCCCAGGTGGCTTGTTTCCCTTTGGAAGCAAGACTAGGTGTTGTAGTTTCCAAGCATCCGGGAAAACTCCTTCTTCAAGACATTTTTGAATTGTTTCCATAAACATGTCTGGGCGCTTATGGATAGCTGCTTTTAGTGCCTTATTTGGTATGCCAACTGGTTGTAACTGGTTGCAAAACTGGTTGTAACTCCCATTGTAAGGTCTTCCGTTGAGGCATAATAATTCGCATCTTGCTTTAAATATTAGAGAAATATCTTTGGGACTTAGAGAATTTTGAAAATAATTATTGTTACACAGATTAAATTTCAACTGACTGTATAATATTCGGCTTTCAGATTTCGAACCGAGTCTTCATTCAGCTGAATAATTTTATAAAGCTTTTCCTTTACATCAAGAATGTTGTTTGGATCAATTTCTATATCTTCGCCAAAAGAAGTGGCGATCTGTTGCCATTTATTAAACCACCAGTCTTTGTTCCTAACTTCGTATAGCAGGCATCTTTTTACTTAGACGTTCATCTCGAAAACCTAAGACTTTAAGTAGATAATCAGCTTGTAGTTTCAGGGTGCTGGTAAATATCTTTGGCAAGCCGGTTTCTAAATAAATCGCATAATTCGGTGTGTTGATTGGGATTTCTCAGTTACCTCATACTCTTCCATTCCCCAAACTTGAGCTGCATAGCACAGAGTTGATTTCACAACTGAATTGAAGATTTGATATTTGGTAGACAAATGTATACGGCTGTTTGTAAAAATCTTTCTCCATGTTAAGTTTATAAGACTTTGAGAGGCCTTGGCTTTTTCGGCAAGGTGTTTACTAAAATTTAGCCTTGGGTTAAGGTTCACCCCAAGATACCTATATTCATTTGTCACTTCCAAATGCCTTCCATTGTACACCCAATTGCTTCCGACTTCAGTTCGATTGGAACGCGAGAAAATCATAATTTTTGATTTTTCAGTGTTGATTTCAAGTCCCCACTTTTCACAGTATGTAGACAGCCGGTTTATCATCAATTGTAAATTGTCTTTCGATTCTGATAATATAACCAAGTCGTCAGCATATAGCAACACATTGATTTGGATTCCTGCCATTCTAATTCCTCCAGGAAGGTGGTTTACAATGTCGTTTATAATGAATCCTGTTTGACACCTGAATCAGTTCTAAACCATTCAGAGAAACGTGAACCATCCCACACGCTGGCTTCTGTGTCATTGTACATATTTTTGATAACATGTAGAAACCTGGTTGAGACACCTAGCTGTGAAAGTTTGTATATTAGCGCATTCCGATTTACCAAATCAAACGCTGCTTTGAAATCGACAAAGAACGGGTACACCTTTTTATTTCTAGCATGATATGCTTTGACAATCGATGTCAGAGAGAAGATTTGGTCAACTGTGGAATAGTTTTTCCTAAATCCAGCCTGGAAATCGGATAGTATATTTGTTTTCTTCTACCCAGTTTTCCAATCGGCTAACAAGAACTCCACAGAGTACCTTAGCTATGATATTCATAAAAGATATACCTCTGTAGTTGGCAACGTCATTCATGGCACCTTTTTTATGTATTGGGAATATAACAGCTTTTTTGAACGAGGATGGAACTTCCGCATTCATAAGAATTTTGTTAAAAAGCGTAGCCAGTTGAATACTAAAACTTTGAGAAGCATATCTCGGTGTCAAGTATATCATCGGTGAAGAAAGGTTCAGCATAAGCAAAAGTTAAGTTGGAATTCGTTTGAAGCATTTTCGAGAAATGAATAGAAAGATCATCGGCGGATACATTTGTGCCTATTATGTGATGAGAACCATTAATATCCTTCGCCAGCTTCCAAAATTCCTTTGTGTTCTTTGTTTCACCAAGTGATTGGGCTTGTTTATTTTCAAAATTAAGTTTCTTTGCAAAACACAGACTTTTATATTGGGAATTTGATTGAACGTACCATTTTCGTAATCCTTCATTGTTGGAATTACGGAATGCACTCTTTATCAAACCATTTTTGTTTGAATCCCAAATACTGCATTTGAAACCGGCTCTCGTGGTGCTTACATTTCTTAGAGCCCTTCCTATAGTCCAAGTTATCATGCATACTATCACGTTATCACCATAAATGTCAGTTGTTGACAGGATCTTGTGTAGGACTATAATACCAGGTCATATAGGATTGTATCACTGTTTTCGATTACGGATTGTGGCTCACGTTATACCTCAAAGATAGGAGACCTTTCAGTCAGAAAATTTGGGTGATGGGTTCCATCAGTAAGAAAAGAAGAACCGAAGTGATTTTCGAGTAAAGCCTTCATCTTGACTGATATTGGTATCTATGTATAGTCAACCTACCCTTTAGTTAACTCCTAATTTCATATTACGGCAAAATCTCCTTACTGCGCTTAATTAAATAAAATACTGTGAAGGCCAATTTCATGGCCATTTAAAGGTTCTAGTATATCCATGTATTATATACTGTATGTATTATGAGGAGTTCATATTTCCATGAACGCCCCCAGGCTTATGTCGGGTACAATAGTATGATTATCATTTTATACCCTGTGAAGTGTACGTTTTTCTGAAAGGTAAAAGCCTGAAGATTCCTTTAAATAAGACTAATTGTTGCCTATCGAAAATATGGAATTTCACCATCTAGGTGAAGTGTACATTTGATCTCCTTTAATTCATATTTATGGTGCACGTGTCTGATACCGAAGGAAATATAAAATATATCATATATTCCTTCTGTTACCCCCAATGTTATGATACTGGTGTGTACTCCATCCACTTCTGTCTGAGTTTTACTGGATTGCCTCTTGAGGCGTTTAGTCTTCCTATTTCTGTGGATCATCTCAAATCCGTTTTAAACTCAATTAGCAACTGGAACTTTAAAAAATCTAAAAATACCAAATAACAAGAGTTGATACTGTTATTTTTTATATACCTTTATGTTCTCTATTTATCGAAAAAAAAAATTTATGTATTTGATTTTCTTTAATATGATTTCTTTCCACAGTACTTTGGCTCAAAATATTTACTCTAAAATAAATTAAAAAAAACAAAAAAACAAAACTAAAACTAACATTTAGATTTGTGGGTAATGATGAAAATTTTTTTTCTCTATTTAATTCCAGCTGACGCCGATCTTAGAGATAAATATTCTGAGCCCCAGTACTATGACGTCAAAGGTCAGAATAAAATAATTTTATTCACTTACTTGTAGTTTTTTTTATTTTATTAAAATTAGTACGTGTTTTATTTTGGTAGACTTTTATATACATTTTATATTTTTCTTATGTTGCCAGGATCTTTCATTGCATGGGGGTTACTAAAAATCCGCCTATTTTACAATGCTCTCTATTATTTCATCATTTGTTTTTGTATTTTTTATTTTTCTTCAAATAATCCTTGACTCAAACGGATATTAACAGATAACTATAGACCGTTTGTTTAGATTTGTCAAAGAATTTTAGTCTCACTGTCATTCTTGAAACAATCAGTCGTATACAGACCACGGCATGGCTGGCGTAGGGCAATATAGTAGTGGCAGGGAATGATTGCCCGTGGATGGCATTTATTTAATTGAAAATAAACAATAAAATTAGTGACGTGGACAAAAACAGTGATGAGTGACAAAACCCGTCCTATTATCCCCATTGTGGGATTAGTGGACGACACAGCAACAGCAGTGGCGAGTGAAAAATCGGGGGGGGCGTTAACGTCTGCGGCAGCTATAGCAGCGCAAAAACAAGGACATCACGAGTCGGAAAACGAATCCTCATACGTCTCTGATAGAGTGACTCATGACAAAGCGAGTAATAACAGCTTTGTATCGTTGGCAACTTCTGAGTCGGAAGACGAAAACGAAGACGATGAATTGAATGCCATTAATAGCACGGGGTGGCCGTGGTGTAGTGGTACTAGCAATCGCTTCTCACTCGGAGGGTCCAGGTTCGAATCCTGCCCATGGCAAGTCATTGTTTCATTTTGTGTAATTGTAATTGGAACTCAGATAGAAAAATTCTGCGTGTGAAGGCATAACACTGACACGTAGATTTGGCTGTTGTAGAGTTTCAAGCACAGGAAAAAAAATCACTCTGAGTGAAGAAAAAACTCTCCATCCTATTCGGACTCCCACAACTTGGAGAGCGAATATCGAAACCAAACACACCTGACTTTCAAACCACTACAGAACAATTTTCCTTTCTCCTACGAGGGGCGTTCAATATATTCTCGGTACCGATATGAAGGAAAATGCGAATTCAATTTAAATTGTTTTTATTTTTCAAAATAATCTCCCCTAACATCAATGCATTTGTTACATCTTGAGATAAGCTTTTTTAAATCCTCAAAAACATAAATTTCCTCTTTCGCTGCAAAATACCCATTTATTGCCGACTTGAGTTCTTCATCATCCGAAAATCTTTTTCCACGAAGACATTTTTTCAAATCCGGAAACAGGAAATAATCAGTAGGGGCAAGGTCTGGACTATAGGGTGGGTGTTGGATTTCTTCGAAACCACAATCTCGCGCAGCAGCCTTGGAAACTCGCGCCGTGTGAACAGGAGCGTTGTCATGAAGAAGCAACACACCCGCTGCGAGTTTACCCCGTCTTTTCTTTTTAATTTCCTCCCGCAAATTATGCAGAGTAGAAGCGTAGGATGTGGCGTTGATGGTTTCACCTTTTTTTTTGTACTCAATGAGCAAGATTCCCTTTGAGTCCCAAAAAACTGTGGCCATGAGCTTCCCGGCAGACGGAGTGACTTTGAACTTCTTCGGGGGGTCTGTTCCTTTTTTATGCCACTGCATGGACTCTTGTTTGCTTTCAGGGTCATAGTGGTGGGACCCATGCTTCGTCCCCAGTAACAATTCGATCCATAACACCGTCCGCGTTCTCACTACACATCTCCAAAAGCTCTCTACAGCATGCGATTCTCACTTTTTTCTGAGGCGCTGTGAGCATTCGTGGCACCCACCTTGCACTGACCTTTGAAAGGTTAAGATGGTCATGAAGAATGGTGTGAATGGTACCAATTGAAAGCTTGGTGATCTCTGCCATCATTTTCACCTTTATTCGGGCATCCTCAAGAACAAGTTTTTCGACTTCTTTGTCGTCTTAAATGCTCTCTCTGCCTCTCTTGAGCTCACTTGACCACTTTTGCACAGTTGATAATGAAGGTGCGGAACCCTGGTAAACAGCCACCATCTCTTCATGAATAGTTTTTCGGCTTTTTCCTTGCTTAGTGAGAAATTTAATTACAGCGCGATGCTCAATTTCCACCATCATCGTCTCAGTTGCCATTATGATTCTGTTTAACTAGAGATAAAACGCGAATTAATAATCACATTTATATGAAATTTTACATGAATGCACTAAAATAATAGTATTACTTGATAAATAAGTTAATTTATATATACAACCACAGCTTCACCCCGATACCGAGAATATGTTGAACGCCCCTCGTAATTCCAAAATTGTATCTAACCCCTTAGGCGCGCGTAAATTATATAAAAAAAAAGCAGGCAACTACAAACAAAGGAGCTTGGTAAATCGCCCGAAGACAAAAGGTAGCAGAGATTTTGGGTCAGAAAGGTCTTAGTTTCAACATGGTTTTCCAATACTTATCAGTGTTTGCACAAGCGGCTCTGTGAAGTTCTCTAAATTTGGGATGAAGTGCTCTCGAAACCCTTCAAGATCCTGCTGTTGATGGATATAATATCAGGTAACTAACAAGATACATGCTGTTTCTTTGTTACGGACATCTTGAATGCAGGTTCTATGACACCGACTGATGGCTATTTGATCTATTTGCTTCGATAAACGCATATACTTAGTCACTGTGCCTTCAATGGCTGATATTCTAGTAAAACCCGCTTTTACCTCTCATCGCTTGCCTTTGAATTAAAATCGTTTATCACATTTTTGAGAATCCTATACCCTATGTATCAATCATCATTCTAATCCTCGTCAAATATATCTGACTGGCGAAATGCGGATTTCAACATACTCGTATGTTGAATCGAACAATTGATAGATCCCCTTAACTGACGTTTAAACTGTTTGCCGATGCAATAGTTTTGCTCGAATTCAAGCAAAGTTTTTTGGGCAACAATAGATGCATAGAGAGGGATGTGCAGGGTGCTTTCTTCCAGACTTCCACACTTTTTATTCGTAAAATTTTTCTGTGATGAGTGCAATAGTAAAGCAATAGGTTTTTCACACACATAGATACGTCTTCAAGTTTAATTTCGAGGAAAAGCCTTAACATTTCCCTAGAACCTGCTGCAGTGAAGCTCCATTGAAAATAAGTAATGGACAATTCCAAAAATGTTTATCAACATTGCGCACGCTCAATTACCACATTTCTCGTCCAATCTTGTGCTTCTGTCATTCCATAATTTCTCGAAACGAAACGAAAAAGGATATTTGAGTCCACCGCTAAACAATAATGCGTCATTGTTTACGTCGCATAGCCTCCGCTATTGGCAACTTTTCCCAGACCACCATTCTTACCGTCTCCTTATATATTTTACCTTCTCCACTTTGTTCTATAACTGAGCACACAAAGGAAAAATGAAATTGTAACAAATTTTTCATATTAACAATAAAAACCACACACTGGGCTGTTGTGCTCGTTTTCATGCCAGCCTGCCAGACAGCCAGCCATACATCCATATGATTTTTTTTTTTTTTGCCAAATAAAATAAAATAGAGAAACACAAAAGATACTCGTACCCGTACTCGTACTCGTATGTACATATTTGTCATGACAGGCTGCAGCAATAATTATATGCGGCAAATAAAGTTCCATTCATTCTTGTAATGCTCGAGAATGATGAAAGGAAGGTGCCTACGATATCCTACGGATGTATGTATACGACAAAATATTGCAAGGATATCCCACAATGTAGGCAAGGCGGTAAAAATCATTTCGTTTGTCGAAAAAATATAGCAATCGACACGGCTAGTTGCAAACCAACACTTGAAGTGTTACTTGCCGTCAACAAAAAAAAAACAAAAAACCAGCCTTTTCTAGGATCCCTCTGCCCAACTACGAATCCCTCTAGGGCATATTTTTAATCCCCACGGTCTTTTTTGTTTCCGAGATACTGTCTAACTGTGTGGATTGAACTTTTATTTCGAAAGTCATCCAGGCAATGAAAGCTTTGAAATGAATTTTTTTTTTTTTGTTTAGGAGGTGTTAGATTTGAAAGTGAAATGAAAATCACATAAGTTGAATGAACAAACGAGCTTTAGATAAACACATACAATAATTGTCTTGGCTTAATGATGAAGAATGATTTCGAGCTTAAATTGTTCAGCACATTCGCGAGAAATTGAAGCCGCATCTCATACGTGATACATTCGATGTTGAGTTTCAAGTAGTCTTTCGGCGTCAAATCGGACGATCTTGCAGGCCAGGGCACAGGTATATTTCTCGAGTTAATGTTTTCAACAAACATTTCTCCGATAACTCGAGGTTTCACCAGCCGTATGGCACGTACTTTGGGAAATAAAAAATCGTTGCTCATGCATTTTTCGGGATGTATAGGACCATAGCATTTTTCTATACAACATGGATTACAGCTCCATAGGCCTTAGATTCCTCACCAAAAACAAAAAAACAAAAACAAGGCAATGACTTGTACGAAAATGGATCAATAAGTCCGTGACTTTTTGAATTTTCCACGTTGTAACTTGAAAAGCAGCACTGCTTCCGTCAACTATCATCTATCAACAGACTACTATCAAATGTTGGCGACGAGTTTTGGAATGCACCCAGTTATTATCCACATCGATGAACCATTTCATCGACTATTTGAAGGAAAAAATGACGGCATTTTCTCAAGAAAAAGCGTCATCGCTCAAACAAATGCCTATTTTGAGGACCTTTAGTAGGAGAAACGATGGTCGAAATATTTTGATCATAAAGGAGACTACACGTACGTTACCAAAAAGAACTATGTTTCACGGACTTATGTCCACCTCTATTGTTCGTCGTCCACCTCGAGACTTGAGCAATGCTGGGATCTGAAGACACTATTAGCTGGATTTGCTGTTACGAGTAGAAGAACCGACCCAATGAAGTCTTAATCTTGGTAAGCGGCATTGCCTTCGCTCTTAGTCGACTACCGTGTACATAAAACTCAAGTGGATATAACCACACTTTTGGAAAATGGAGGAAAAGATTTTGGGTTCTGTGGCTATTTCCATGGGTGGCATCATTATTGCAAAGGCCACCAAATGTGGCACCCTACCGAAGTGACAACTATTGTATTTTCTCGATTCAGAAGTCAATGGAGGCCTTTTGCGGATCAAGCATTTACTCGGAGGTGAACTGCTTAGTTGTAGCGAAGAGGCTTTGACCTTGTTAAGATCGGATGAAGAAGAACTTGGTCATTTCTAGAGAAAGATATTGCATGTGATTTTCTAACTTATTGAATTGACGGGGAATGGAGGAGGAGGTGTCTATGGAACAAACTCACTTAAGGTAACGCTCGGAACTCAAGTGGATCTCAACCAACTTGTGGAGTGCGCCACTGAAGGAAATATATACTTTTTATTGTCCTCTAAAGCCAGCTAAATTTTGTCATTTGCAGCCTCTAAAGTCGATGAAAAGATGGCACTTATTAGTGCCGGTGCAAATGTTTTTACGTTCATACTGTGAGAATGTTGGATAGGAATTTGCAATATTTAATTGAGGTCTGCCTCGTATTTTCTGCAGATGAAGGATGCATAATTATTTGGTGTGTCAGTGCATGCTCCCAGGTGTATCTTCATAGTAATTGTGATGTTTCCTTGCCATCTGGAATAAGCTATATCCCCAATTGGATCCTTTTGTGTTTTTCTTTCTGTGCGTTTCGTGAATGTTTGCCAAAAAGCTCATATATGAGTATTTCGCATGATATACAGAATTTAGCTCCTGAACTGTTATACTCATGATGGTTTATACTAAATTATAATTAAGAGGATGGAAGAAGAAGTAGTGCTCACTTCCATCTTGAAAGCTGAATCATAAAAGAATAATTTCGCTAACGACAAAACCTTTCAACTGAAGAATGATGCTGTGCTTTCCCGTCTGCCTTCTAACATCAACAGGCTTAAAAAGCTCTCATACTGGCTACAAATTTTGACATATTCATCATATGTCAGTTTTGATTAATGATGCTTTACATCGCTTTCACTCCTTAAATCCAAGTAAAATGATGGTAATCCTTCAATCCCGTCCCTGTATGTTACATTCAACGTGTTTCCTTTTCGTATTTTCATTTTGCAAATTGGCTATGTAGAAATGAATGCTAATGGCAGGGATACCCATTGAAGCAAAGACAAATTTTCATCTGCTTTTTATGTCATTTATTTCGTAGTTACCGTTGCCTTAATGGCTAGTGTATAGATACGAGTACCATATGTACATATCCGGATCCCTTTGTCAAGGAAAAAAAAAAATTGTGATGACTCTGTAGTAGTTGCGTGCATGACGCTTTTCAATCTCTTCATCTGGGTTTGTGATTTTAACGCTAATCCGTTGAATTAGTGTGCAAGTAAAAAATAAAAATAAATGTGAAAATGTGTCTGCTACGAAGGGTAAAATCGCATGTTTTAGTGATTCGTTGTTTAGCATTCCCTTGTGCTCCAGTATTCGCTAAGGATTTCCTATTCGCCGACAAGAAAACATCATTAGCTGGAACTGCATATTATTCAACAGAACTCGGGTTTGAAAAAGCATCTAAAAGAGACAGAGAAATTCAAAAATCTTGTCAACAGCGGCAGACGAATTGTCTGAAACATGTTCGAATTCAACCAGAACACTCCAAACAAGCCGAGAATGGCTCCGAATCCCAAGTGGAATCCAATGGTGCTGAGGTTGAAGGTGAAATTCGAAACGAGAATGAGAATTAAGAGAAGCACCAATGGAGTCAGGCAAACTCTGAGAACGCTTCTCTGGTACCCGGAATTGATGGATAATTTCTGGACGGGCTGCGTGGATTGGATGTGATTGATTATCTTTCTTCGGTTCGTGAGAGAACTTGACTATGTGCCATTTGAAGGAACTGGAAAGCGAGGCATCGCCCACAATGAACTCGCTGCCCCGAATACCGACATCCATGTCAAATTTATATGCCTTCGAAACATCGAAACATCTTGCTCTGCTATGTAGATGATTTCCTCGTCGGTCTCCTTGTTGGCCAGACGGACAAATGCTTGATGGGCAGTCATAACTTTAGTGGTGCCATCATCAGTAAGCACTTTCTGGGTACGATCAGCAGCAAGTGTTTCTGGTAATGTGCTAGGCGGAGCTTGCATCAGAATCACCAACTCCGATTTCCAATGAATGTACCTTCACTTTGCCCAAGACCTTGAAGTTGAGCATTTGTACGTTTTTATCGGCCTTGATATCCACTGTGTAGATGCCCCGAGTGGGTTTAAATGTGGTCAGGTCAGCAGTGTATGTAGTTTTATCTGAGTTCCTTGCAACAAATTGAACTTTCTCAGCGAGCGCTTTCACTTTACCAGAGATGCTGGCTTACCGAGGAGATCCACAATCACAATTGTAAGCAAAGGCGACTCAGCTTTAAGTTGACCATTTCCAATCTATTGAATGGCAATCGGAGCGGAGTTCTTGTCGCTAAGTGCCTTTAAAGCTTCCAGCAAAACATTCACACCTTTGGCTGTCTACACTGAGCGACGACTAAGGAAATAGGTAGGAGATGGTTTCCCCACCCTCAAACTGCAACATCCTTCCATCTACCTCATCGGCCCCATCATGGACTGCACTCTCCAAACCATCTTCTGTTTAAAAAGAAATATTTTAATGACGTTGTGCGCCGGTTGTCTTTTTACTCTGTTCTTATCAATATTCCTTGTGCCCAGGAATTATTGTATTTCGTTTCGATTCTGATACCACTCTTCGTAAGGAAAACGATATCCTGATGCCAATGAACTATACTATCTGCAGTCCATGTGAGTTCCTGTCTTAATGTTACATACGAGTATCTGTAACCCTCCGCAAAACAAAGATTTTATAGTCCAATGTAAGAGATGTAAACTGTATAAATTCAAGCTGCCACTCTACGTTTATTATAATCCTGAAGTCATCGAATATCAACTTGCCTCCCACAAAGCCGCATTGAGTGCAATGAAGTTTGAATACATATATTTCGCTGTCGACTGTGTAGAGCTCTCCCATGTATTTTCATTTCACACAACATTAGCTCCAGCGATCGGTAGATGTTATACTTTCTCGTATCGTGTCCGCCTTTATACAATGAAACAATTTATTGTACTTCTCCCTCCTTTTATCCTTTTGTAGAGCAAACTCGTGACATATCCCATGCATCCATAATTTGGAACTGTAACTGCTGCAGGTCCCCAGCTCATTTTGTTTGGTTTACGAAACTCTCCATATTGTGTCGACTAGATTGTCTATCAAACGGCTAAAAGAACCCCATAAACTTGTCATTGTGTCATATCACATACATGTGTATGGTGCTGATGACCTGGGGTGGAATTTCTTGGAGCATTCCTGTACATTCCCAAAGGGTCAGGTTAAATTTTCTTCTACTTGATAATATTGTAGTTCTGTTAGAAGGGATCCAAGCTTATGGTTTTTGCTCTAAGGCAGCTAGAAGTAACCCGTGTTTGCGTTCATCTAAATATCTTCGTGTATTGAGGGTTTGTTCGAGTGGCTATTCCATTCGAAACATTTGAAGATTGTACCTGTCGACTGATTTCCTTCTAATGCGGTATAACACATATATTAAACTAAATTTATGTAAATTCTTCAAAATCACCCAAAAATACGGAAGAATTGACATGACAACCATCAGCATATTTTCCTCTCTCACTCAGAAACAATATCGACGAAATAAAGTTATCAACATAAAAAGCGGGCGGACATGCTAAACGAGTACTCATAAGGGACTAAAGTCACATCATGCAAATAATGACTTTTTTTCCTTCCGTAAAAAAGTAGAAGTATCTGCTCGTACATCGAGTGCAAGTAATTTTAATAATTTCCCAACAGTGGCATACTTGCTCGCATACACGCGCCATCTTCCATCCGCACCTAACTCTCCCACTCACGAGCAGACCCAAATTTTGTGCTTTTCCTTACCCAAACGAAGGAAAACGTTCTCTGCCCCTTGTATGGTACTCGTATCTCACAAGTACGAGTACTTAGTTTCCTCGCTCGGTTGGCCCTTTTTACTGCTTCTTATCTTTGGAGAAATACATGCGAGTATATTTATACATACATACACACATACATCCACACATACATCCATCCATACAAACATAGATACAATATTTTCATTATCGTTTCAAGTTTGTTACGCTATAACTACTGAAGAATGAAAGCTGTGGTGAGTGGGTGGGTGGTGGGTGAACTTTACGAATATCTAAATGCGATACATAACCCAATGGATAAATTTGCAACTCACAGTTTTATATTGTATGTCGAAGGAGTTGAGCTTGTATTTCTTCGTTTTGTTTCGATTTTTTTTCTTCTTTTTTTGTTTGAATGGATTTTTTTTTTTTTTTGTTATTTTTGTTATGCCCCAGATGCTACTAATAGCAACCGTTTATATTGTATAGTATAGTATGTATGTATAGAGATATAAAGATATAAAGATATTTTGTATGACAGATGTTATTCGAGTAGAAAAGAAGATTTGGTGAAGAAGACACGACACGGCTATTTAGGTGGTGGTGAAACTACATCACATCACATGGGTATCAACTTGTAATGGGAAATTCAGATACATTATGGCAGTGGAAAGGAGGAGCAATTTCACCGATAAGCTCAGCATCATTTAGGGTATTCAAGGCATTAACATGGAAGCTTGTGGATTGTGATAAAATCTAATTACAAATTTTATTTGCTGACTTTGATGTGCCTGCATATAGGTACTCCTCGAACATATTTGAAGAATTACGTGTATGTGTACCGAGACATGAAGATGGTCTTCTAAGTCAATCCATTTCTAAAAATGTAACTGGCCTTGACCACGACAACTTCAACTACCTCTTCGAAACTAGAAACCAAATACGAAAAACTCTAGAGTTACAGGGTCAGACGAACGAAATGACACAAGAAAAAAAAAATGTTACTCTTTCAAGTCGCGGCAACCGACGGAGCAAAATACCGATTTGAGCAATAGGCGCCCAGGCAATGTAGCAGGTATCCCCACTCTGTTTGGCGTTTTCTCACAAAATTCTTAAACTGACAATGACCAAAAAACTCATCATTTAAAATCACTCTACCATTGGAGTACCAATAAGGGGATCGATTCTCTCGCATTCTTTTTCTTTCTATCCACCTAATCCATTGTGGTGAGTGACAGCGATGAAAAGAGAAAACACACGGCAAACCTCTCGATACGCAAATTTGGTTGTGCAAATGTATTGCGATAGAGAATAAAACGTCGCTTCCCCTACTAAATGGATGTTAAATTCAAAGCCAGTCCCACAATGGCCTCTTATCATCCACAGACAGGTTTGCACATTATTTCATTTCACTTTTGAGAAATACATGTGTGCTGCGTGTTAGTTTAACATCATATAAACTCAGATTATAACACTTTCTAATTTCTCTTCCTCCGAAGAGATGTTCACGAAGAAAACCTACAGTTGTAATCGATTTATTGTTTTAGTGACCTTAATAGTGATTTCAATAAATCGATGGTTGAAATGCAATGTCCCAGAAACAACAAATTACATAATTCAAACCCGTTCTGCCAGGTTTATTTGTAGAAAACTTTATTGACTCGAGCTTCTTTCCAGTTTATACCTGTACGGTTGCCTTTTTTTATATGTTCGATGACTTTTTGCCATTTTTCCGGCGACTTCATGATCCAATTCCCATAGAACTTTTGGCCCTTATTAGCACACAACTGGACCAAGTGCGATTTCATGTCCATCATTTGTGAAAGTCTTACCAAACTTAGAATCAAGTGTATGGTAGGTGTGACTTCACTCTTCAACCATGGTTCAATAATTTTTCAAGAGTGGTGGAAACATCCACTGCGACACGACAGATTTTAATGCGGTTTGTGCGGGTTCATCACCCCTGGACCATGATTGTTTTCATATCAAATGATAATTTGATTGAAAGAGAGGATCAATTGCATCGCGTTAGGTGGTTATGTTAGGCGTGGAACCCAAACATCGAGCCTTTTTACTAGTCCAAGGCTTGATCTGATCATCATCAACTTCAGTTTGCCTACCAGAATGTTGGTCACATTTGATTGAAAAACCTCCAGAACAGAATTCCTTGAAGCAATTCTAACATGTGCGTCCTAATACACAGCCAACACTACAAACTTCACATATCTTTTTGTGAGCCTCAGCATCTTTCTCGCCTCTATAGGAATTAAAAAGACAAAAAATGTCGCTTCTCCACTCCAGTGACACTCTACTAAGAGGTGTAAACAAATTTGTGCTCTATTTGGGTCTAAAGTAAACTTACACTGGCGATCACTAGGATGAGGCCATACATTTTGCAATTGATTTTCACTCTTTATACCTTTTAGAAATTTTGTGCTCGGAAACTTTTACTATCTGTGAAACGACCGTTGGAATTTCCCAAGACCAAACAATGAACTACTCGAAAAGCGTATAAAAAGATGCTCCACTAGGATGAGGCCTTCGTTGCAGGAGTTCACATCAGCGATTTTTTTGCAAAGTTTTGTTTAAAAAGAATATTTAAAAAAGCCTTGAAAAGAACTGTTTTTATTTAGTATAAAGAAAAGGTTTCCTGAAAGACTTTGACAGCTACAGAAGGAGGAAAAATAGATGCTGTCAATGAGTTAGGACTCTCAGGCCGAGACTGTTGTAAACAGTTATCTTGCGTTATCCACAACACTATGGGAAAAATCAAAAAGGACGCACGGCAGAAGCAACAATATTGCGAGAAAAGCGGTTAATTCTACGGCGTGCATCGAATTCTACTCAACCAGCGACTAAAATATGGTCCAACATCGGAGTATAAGCCAGCATAGCAACGGTCCGAAGGATAATCCGAAAAAGTGGTACTATACAGAGGAGAAAACTGAAAAAGAAACTTGTTTTGAGGCAAGTACACACGGAGCATCGAATGAATTTTTCAGGAGAGCATGTCGCTTGGAGCAGTGAATGGAAACGCGTTGTCTTTTCGGATGAAAAAAAGTTTAACCTTGACGGCCCCGATGGTTACGACTTTTATGTCCATGATCTAAGAAAGGAGGAGTTCATTTTGTTGTCAATCCAATATCCGGACATGAAACATTGTAAGCCATCGACTTATTGAAATCACTATTTGGCGAGAAGGTTACTAAAACAATAAATCAATTACTAGGGGGGGTGAAAAGTAACCACCTCCTTGACCGCCAGGATGCGCTGCTACTACAAAAAAGGTTATGGTGCCTGGAAGTCCGTTCATATTTAGGCAGACATGCTAAATTTCAGTGCGATACTGTCTTTAGTTTTGTTTTGACAGCTGATTGTAGTTGACGTGCATGGCATCATGTTGAGTATTGGACAAAAACGATTTTCGTTCTCTCATAAAACATTATTTTTTGAGAGGCAAAACGGCGAAGGAAACAAAAGAAAAGTTGGATAAATATTATGGGACTAATGCTCCGTCAGATTACATCGTCAAATATTGGTTTCGAGAGTTTCGTGGTGGCCCTCCGATGCGGTTACAGAGGACAATGTCAAAAAAATACATGAAATGGTGTTGGCTGACCGAAAAGTGAAGGTGCGCTAGCTAGCAGATACCACAAAGATTAGTACTGAGCACACACGCCATATTTTGGGCAATATTCTGCATATGAAAAAGTTATCCAGCCGCTGGGTGCCGCGCATGCTCACTCCTGACCAAAAACACGAACGCGAGAGCACTTCGAAAGAGTGTTTGGACTTGCTGATGCGGAATCGGGCAGACTTTTGGCATCGATTGGTAACTTGGATCCACTATTACACACCAGAGAACAGAATGAGTGCCCGGCAATGGACTGCCGAGGGAGGTTCGATGGGTCGGATAGGTTATGGCGTCGGTTTTCTGTGCTCTTCATGGCATACTCTTCGTGGAGTACTTCGGAAAAAGGAAAAACCATCAACAGCGAGTATTACTGTGCATTATTGGAGCGGTTGAAGGCCGAAATCGCTGCAAAACGGCCTCACATGAAGCGAAAAAAAATTTTGCATCGCAGCCACGGCTAAAATCAATGACTTACGGCTCCAATTACTGTCGCATCCACCGTATTCGCCCGATCTGGCCCCCTCGGACTATTATCTCTTCGCAAACCTGAAAATAATAAAAAATTCAGCTCACTCGAGGAAATCATCGACGCCACGGAGGAGTATTTTGCAGACCTTTCGGAAAATTACTTTTCGGACAGGATCAAGAAGTTGGAATAAGTGTATCAAGCTAAAAATATAGTCCCCATATTGAATAAAATAAAAAAAAAATTTTTTTTCATTCCCAAGGAGGTTACTTTTCACCCCACCTAGTACTACTCTAGTTTTTCGATTTTTTCAATTATTTTCTTCGTCAACAGCTCTTCGGAGGAAGCATTAGAAAGTGTTATAATCTGAGTTTAACGTGTGAGTTTGTAGCGCAGCACATATTTTTCAAAACTGAAATACAATAAAATATTGTGCCAACCTGTCTGTGGATGATAAGAGGCCATTGTGGGACTGGCTTTGGATTTAACTTACAGACACACAATACATTTGCACATACTATACAACCAAGTTTGCGTGTTTTCTCTTTTCATCGCCACAATGGATCAAGTTGATAGAAAGAGAAAGAATGCGAGAGAATCGATCTCATTATTGTTATTCCAATAGTAGAGTCATCTGAAATGATTCTCGAGTTTTGTGAGAAAACGTCACACAGAGTGAACTACGTTTTCTGATGGCCTAGTTGGTCGACTCGATTTGAAGAGCAAAAATTTCGTTCTTCGTCGTCCGACTGACTAACTCTGGAGTTTTCCGTATTTTTTTTGAGACAGCTGCCTACCACTCTCTGATGGCCTAGTTGCCCAGTCCGGCATTTTGCTCGCCTGACTGAAAGGAAAATTTTTTTCTTGACTCCGACTGACTGCGCGGAGCCCTATATAACAAAAACCGTTTAGCATTTTTTCACAGTAGATACGTATAATGTAAATAGATTGAAAGGTTCCGTAGGCGTCTTTGTTGATAATATTATACCATCGATGGGAACAAATGTTTTCTAGTACGGTTTTCGTAGCAACAGGTGGTGATCTGATGGCATATGTCACCGAAAAGTGGAACCAAAGCTAGATAGTTGCACTTGACACCTATTTCTAAGGCATTTGATAGAGTTTGGCATTTTGTCGAAATTTGGATCTACCTTCCCGTTAAATTCAAGTTGTCTTGGATGGAAATTCACAGAATAAATGTTGGGCTCCGTTCGGTCTCCGACACTCTTTTCAATTTTCATTATTTTCATTTTAAGGTTATCTAAAAATATCCCTCATGCTTGTGGATGGAAGCTGGGCGATGGAGTGTCTAAGAGCAAGATGAACGGACAATGTTAAAACAATGATGGAAATAGGAAGGCTAAGGACACGTCCATAGGTAAACTTCGTTGGTTTTGGTTCATATGGTTCGTACCTTGGCCACAACAATTGTGGAAGGAAACGCGTGCTAAGTACGATGACATTCGTTGTTGAATTTGAATCAGTCGAGTAGCTGGAATGCTCTATGTAAATCATGTTTTCCACATCCAACGTCAAATATGTCCTCATAGGACATTATCCGTATGTCCAAGGGAGAAATTGCTTTGGTAGAATCAAGGTGCAAATACCACGCCTGATGTGGTGGTGTCTCTGCAATATTTTTTTGCACCACAAATATACCATACCATTGTCTTGAGTTGGTTTTATACAAAAAGTACTATCAGCAGTTGATTGAATATCTCGTGCTATATTGTACTCTTTTGAATTTTGAAATTAGACTTCTTATCACCCTTCTGTTGCTGAAGCTGAATGTACGTAAAAGTGTATAGAATTGGTATTTGCTAAGTTTAAACATTCATTCGCCTTTCTGAACTTTAATTGTATGCATTGAATTTTTTTTTTTTTCGTCAAAACGGTCGACCTAAATCGGGTAAATGTCGCATTTTGGTTATATATTAGGTCAAAACTTTTGTTTTGCCTTCATGCTTTGTTTTTGGGGAGAAAACCCATCGTCGCGTGCAGGTGACAATGATGTTCGTATATATTTGAGGGGATGCAGCACACCCAATCTGTGTGCGAGTGTGTGTGTGTGTGTGTTTTATTTATCTTCTGAAGAAAGGAAAAAAGAAACTGAAAAATTTACGTAATTAATTCACACCTCTACCCTCGGAATTCTTTGGTAAAGGACAACGTTATTATCATATTTACAAACGGTAATTCAATTAAAATTGCCCCTATTACCCATCGGACAATCTTACACCAAACCACTTCGTTGTCCCTTTTTGTCCAATCCCTCTGGAGGATACGAGATTTTACTTTGAAATCTCTTCGGCGTACAAGACTTTAATTTATTTCGCTCCCACCGTCGCCTCCTCCACTCTGCGCGAAAAATGAAAGAGAAAATTAACAAGAAAAAAAAAATCAAAAAAAAAAACACCAATTCATTACATTGGAGCTGTGTGTGTGTGCTCTATACAGTAGGCTAATAGTGCTAGTCGAGCTGACAGAGCTGGTAAACTATTACAGTTTGTATGTAGATGTAAATGTATGTACGAGTATGCACGTTTAGAGTACTAATGTTATAATATTATATTTGCTAATAAAATTAAACGTTTCATTCACATCCATTCGCATTCATTCGTTTCGTTTTCTGC
This sequence comes from Volucella bombylans, assembly GCA_949129095.1. NCBI lineage: Eukaryota > Metazoa > Arthropoda > Insecta > Diptera > Syrphidae > Volucella > Volucella bombylans. The sequence goes on from OX422145.1 coordinate 28,368,882, forward strand.
TTTTTAATCAATTTCTTGTTTTTTTTTTTTTTTTTTGTTTCTTTACAGCTGCTCGTGCTAAAATTCTGGGATCAACTGAAGTCCATGTGAAACGCGACAGTACAATTTCATTAGCGTGCTCAGTGAATATTCATGCATCGTCTGTTTCATGGTAATTGCTTACTTTTTATGAAAAACTGATACGGATGCGGATACACATGCAATCACATAAAAATACACCATGCATTGTATTTTAAAAAATACAATCTATAGGTGGTATAGTTACGCATGTGTATGTATGTACATGGAGCTTATACAAGTCAAAATACGAAGTAACATTCCTGCCCGTCCGATTTTTGCTCGCGTTCATTGCATATTTTTGTTGACAATTTCTATTAAAATGCATATTTCGGCCGTAGTATTATTCCAGTGTGGCCATTGCATTCAAATTAGAAAGTAGAAAACCGTTGAAATATAAGAATTGCATACAAATACGGTACATCTTGTTTTACTTACTCTTTTGTTGAACGTTGGTATATGCGTTGATATTGTCGTTATCATCGAATGCTGCAAACATATGTGTTTCTTTTCATGGACCTTGCGTCGATTATTAGATGACATTTTGTCACGCATTCGTAAAACTCGAGCTTCGAGCGTCGTCCAACAAGGCGATGCATGTTCTGAAGCCAAGCGACTGACCCTCGTAGATACCAGACGTTCGAGTCTAAGCGGCATTTTTCTGTCACAATGATGATTTCTTCTAATCAAATATCTCTGGAGATGTCTAATTATTAAGAGATGTCTGAATAGCTGTCACATTGTTACTTTCATTTCGGAAAGAAAACATCAAAAAATCTTGCAATCACTGCCTTCGGGTATTCCAACTTTATCTTCGAATTATATCGTCTGTATAAGATTTCTGCCGACTTTATCGAGCGTTTTCTCGTCAATGTGGAGATCCTTAGAATCGTCATAATGTCCCTATCATTATCCCTATATATCTCAATAACTTTGAGTCGCTTCCTATGTCAATCTTTCTCTCAGAAAGCCCCATTGAGTGACAGGGAATTCAATAATATTGCAGCTATCTATCGTCTATCTAGAACTCTCGTTAGTTGTTTCAATTTTTCGTGTCGTTTTTGCCTTTATACAGATGATCAAGAAATCTCTCTCTTCACTAGTCAGACATCCGATTGCCTCTCACTATTTTATTGAACAAAATTACGAGATATTTGCAGACGGTGCAGATCCGCCCCATTGCACCTCTCCTATCTTCCAGTAGACGATTTCAGATCATAATTCACAACTTTAGACATAAAATTGAAATGGTAACACTGGACATCAAGTATTAGTACGAACCACATATACCCAACTGAAGTTTTAGGGGGGGTGTTACGCGTAACATGGAAAGCATAAACAACCCCTACACCTACAGGAGCAAAAAGCAAATGAAATGAATGCGTAATATGTAGTATGGACCAACAAAGCCAGGTGGAAATGGAGACTGTAAGGTACGAGTATTTTGGTGTTTTTCGAAAGCACCGCGACCCGATGGTGGCATTCGTGTTAGATACAATATACTTGTATTGGATATGAATTTCTCATTCATGGCGAATCGATTTGACTGTTTGAAGTTTTGACGGGTTTGACGGGTTTTGACGCAACAAAGGTATGGTATACGAAATGCTATACAATATTGTAATCGTAATCTACATAAATGCATACACTTCCTTCTTCCTTCCGCCCGCCAAAACCCGGGGTAGAGTTTTGTTATATTTTTCGAGGATTTCGTTATTTTCTTTTTCGTAAATTTGATGGAGCTGCTATCGGCACATTTCGACACGAATGTCTTCTACCCTTCCGACAGCCAGCACAACAACAAGGGTGCTCTTGAATTGAACATGTTTGCGTGACTGTATTAACTTCTTCTCATCAATAATTCCTTTAAGTATGGAAGTATGCATGTATGTATGTATGTGTGAGTATGTAACTGTACCTTTGGAGTTAAAATATGTACATACATGCATACGTACATCAGATTGGGATGAAATTTGCATTTTAATCATAATTTTGTGTCGAATTACTTTTTTAAGTCACACAAATAAAGCTCAATGGAGTTGGGAAAATAGAGGGTAAACGAGAATATGTCGCTTGGGGAGCTTTCAATATTTACTCGTAATAAGAGTGTTTTTATAATTAGTTCATGCTGGTAGTACCCACGCACTTGTAGCTCCTTTTTAGGCTTGGTACAGTGATTTTGGGAGGCAAACGGCATCTATTTGGATAGTCCTACTTACTCTCTCATGTTTGATTTTATTTGACTTGGAATTCTAATAGAACGTAACTCTGTACATATGTATGTATATGTACATATGTGTGGGCTCATTATACATATGTAGTTTATTTTCTTACTTGTTTATTTATTTTGTTCACACGCAGGTACCATGGCTCATCGATAGTCGATTTTGATTCAGTTCGTGGTGGGATAAGTTTGGAAACAGAAAAAACTGATGTGGGAACAACCAGTCGTCTCATGTTGACAAGAGCTTCATTTCGTGATTCCGGCAACTACACATGTGTCCCGGCAGCCGCTATTCCAGCATCGGTACAAGTTCATGTACTAAACGGTTAGTATATTTACATACGTCCAAGTAGATTTAAGGACATTTTTTTCAAATCTGCTGTCTAATTCGTATTGATCCGTTGCTTTGGTGTGAATTTTTCTTATTTTTTATTTTAATCATTTTTGTAATGTACAATATAATCATCTACAGTAAATTGTCAATAGCCTTATATATGTCATCCTGCCTCATCCCACAAAGCCTCATTGACTGCTGTCGATTTTCTATAACTTCCTCGAATATTTTCGTAGTTTTACGTGTTGCCTTTGACTTTAAAGAGTGGAACAAGAAAGCTCTCACTCCACTGATTAGAAATCCGTTTATCTATCATAATTTTAATGGACAAAATTGTGAGTCATTTACCTCGTAGGTAGCTGCTCGACCTAAAGCAAACCTGCATACTCGTACCTTCTCAATTAACAATTAAACTAAAACTGCTTTTAAAAAATCAACGAAATAGCAGTTTTGAACAGGAAAAAACGCTTCAAAATTCCCTAATAATGGGTTTTTGGAATAGGAAATGTACAGCTGTCAAAATTGGAGGTTATTGTAAGTAATATTGGGTAGATCATCGTGAAAAATTCCAGTGTTAGCAATACATGCAAATTATTAAGCCTTACTAACAAAATAAATGCTCACTTCGAGCTACGTTCCACTCTCTACGTGATTTTTGTGGTCCTTTGGTGGAGAAATTTGAATCAGTTTGTTTTTTATTTATTTATTTATTTCAAAGGATACAATATAAATGCATTTGCTCGTACATTGCCCGGGATATTACGCCGGGGAGCAACGCCCATATGGCGATAACATTTTATGGTGCTTATGTTCAATGCTTAATACTTTAAGATTAGAAATGTAAAGTTTATACTAAACAGAATCGTTGATTATTTATAGTTCTAGTTATGTACATCTATATCTACATAATATAGTAATAATAATAATAATTGTTCAATAGATTTTAAATCTTAATTTTATGCTTTGCTAGTAAAGAAAAGAATTTTGAGTTACTGGGTGCTACTGATGGATCTAATAATGCTTGTAGACTGGGAACGTTCCCTCTGAAGTGTTCTTTAGTTATTCTACAGCATTGCAAAACATGATTTATTGTTAGTGGCTCTCGGCAATGAACACATAATGGTGGGTCTTCCTTATTATAAAGATGAGACTTGTTCCATAACGTATGTCCCAGTCTTGTGCGCGAGATCTGTACTGCTTGCGATCGACTCAGATCTTTGTTGTAGGAGACGGGCAACAAGTTGTGCTTATGAGTTCTCAGGAAAGTCTTTGATAGATCCCATCGAAGTTGTGATTGCTCTCGTAGAATTCTTAGAGATTGCTTCCATAACGATTCTGCAAAGGGCGGTACCTTGTACTCCAGGGGCATTTTGATTGCCTCCCGTGCACCAGTGTCCGCTTTTTCATTCCCTGGTATACCAACGTGTCCTGGTGACCATATTATTTGAATACGTGGACAATTTGACCATAGAACAGCTCTCAAAGTTTTAATAATCGGCGTGTTATTTTTAAGGTTTTTAATAGCGAGTATTGCACTTAGGGAGTCGCTGCAGATTGCTGTTTTAACGTTTGAAGATACTGCATAGTTAAACGCTTCGACTAGTGCCATAACTTCTCCAATATATGCGCTTTGAAAGGGAATTGTAAGTTGTTGACAAACTACTTTATTGTTATTACTGTCAAACCTATAGACGCAGTAACCAGTACTTCCGTCTTTGCAGGAAGCATCTGTGTATAGAACACAGCCGAAATTGTTGGTTTTTAGGATTTCATCGAACTTTTTTCTTAGCACCTCATTTGGGGTGTTTTCCTTAGAGGTTTCTCTTAAGGAAGTATGTATTATATGAACCGGAAGCAGCCAAGGTGGCATTTGGCTATTATGATCAGTTTGTTCAGGAAATAATCGAGCACGTTGTTGAGGTTGCCGATCGATCATTCGCAGCGTCCAGCATTTACAGCAGTTGGAAAATCATCTTCATACCGACGAGCCCCATTTTTGAATAAATGGAAATAACAATCCACATGAAATCAACTTGCAAATTCATCCAGAAAAAGTCACTGCTTGCGTGGATTTTGGTCCAGCGAGCATCAAATGAAGCGCCATAATTGTTACCGATGTAATATTTGTAAGTACGACCTCTTTCTGTTGAATGTTTTCCTCTGTAAACGGCAACATAGCACTTTTTAACATGTCGACTTAAATGAATTGCGTCATTTAGTGTATTTTATCTACAACATAGGTCTACGCCAAATTACAATACTATTGGGCCGCCTCGATGGTTGTATTCGGTCGTTCTTTTGACCTATTTCCTGGTCTCTCTCGAGGCAAATACTTCAATTTTAGGCTCATCTATCCAGAAAGTCCGTCCCAAGGGTTCCACGCAAATTCTAGTCACAGATTCCTTTGTCTCTTCATCATGTGACTGATGTCCAGGGCTGTAATATTTTAAATTTTTCGAATTATTTGCGCATTACTCACTTCAGAGTTTTTTTTTTTTTTTTAGAAATTTTGACAAATTGTTAGGATTCCTTGGTCTCAAAACCAAGAAGAACCTCACTTGACGGCTACTTTAAGCACCAAATTGTTGACTAGTTTTCTCAATAAAAAAAAGTGCTGCCAAATTGATGAATGATGATTCTGCTCTTCTTTTGCTTGGTAAACAACGGACGTCGTCTATTCGTCGTATTATCGTATAATTCAGTTGTGGTGGAGCAACATTAGCTGCTGTTTGTATGATTATCCCGCAGTGTAGGTGGGGTTTTTTTTTTTTTAATATTTACCTACAATTTTACCAGCCTGTGGTCATTAGAAATGAGTACATTGTTCAACGTCCCTGAAAGAAATTTCACCCATATCAATTGCAAACTACAAATAATTCATCTCATCCAGTTGATTGAATATGTTAAAAATGCGAACCCGCGGTACTGAATAAAATTGCAGTCTATTCGTAGTTAGCCCGGCAGTAGTAGGTCTCTATGGTCAAACTCTCATATTTTCATATTGCTGTTGTTTTCGTTTTACATTTGTTTTTGTCATGCTAAAAATTTGTTTTCGCCTCTTGAACACACCTCAACATTTGGGTTACATGTAAAATTCTCATATTTGTTGTTTTCTATTTTTTTTTTTTGATTTTTTTTCGCCCTAAAGGTGAACATCCAGCTGCAATGCAAACAAGTAGTGGTGTACCAAGGCCATCGCATCTGGCGATTGTTATCCTTTGCGTTCTATCGATAGCAACTTGTCATCAATCAATCATATCACAAACAACGTCCATTGATCGTTTCTATTATTCAAGATGACTTCGAAAAATAACAATATTTTGAAAATCTACTCGAAAAAGTGAACAACATCCACACATTCGCCGCATGCATAAAAGAAAAGGTAAAACTGACAACAACAAAAAAAAAAAAAATAAATAAAATATAGTTTCTAACTTGTTATGTAATTGATAGCATCCAACAAAGGATCCAACTACAATATATTTAAGGATACTACATTTGAGTGCATCCAAAACAGAAGAAAAAAACAAAAATCAAAAAAAAATTAAATAAATAAATAAATAAAATAAAAATACATGTGTATGTGTATATGTATGCAAACAAGTATATGTATATGTATATTAATATAATACAATTCAATAAAACTTTACTATGTAATGATAAACGATAGTTAAAGGAACTTTGACTGTATCAATTAAAATGGATAGGGGATGCCAATCAAATTTGTCTTAACAGAGAAGCATCCCAAATTAGTGTAAATATTCACTACCGTTTATTTCGTTCACTTATTGATTAAGTTTTCATTTATTTTTGTTGTGTAAATTGTGCTAATCCCCGAATCCTTTTTAACTGACTAGACTATTGTGCGAGAGTGAATGCCTGTCGTGCATCGTGTGTGTTTTCTTTTATTTATTTTTTTTCATACAAGTTAAGTATGGATAGGATAGAGTTCGAAATTAAGCAACCGCTTATAAAAGCCCTCATATATCTACGTCCTGCATCTGACAGTAGAAATGCGGCCATTATATTTCCAGACTTTCAAATGAAGCAATCAATTTTTAAATTTTATAGTACAACAACCTGGAAGTATCTTTCTTTAGCAGCCGAAACTTTGAATACTTTTACCAGGAAAATAACCCGAGAAAAATGCAGAACTTGGCTGTTGGTAGAGGTTTGACAGATTATCAGAATATCATATGCCACTCAATTTTAAATTGCAGTCCCTTCCTTTTGTGGCATACCTTTTGTAACATACTAAGAAAAGGTTTGAATTGTTTGGTCGTTTGAACAGACTTTACTCTTCAAAACTCAGTCTTATACTTGTTTTTACAAACAGATTACAGACAGGCATCATTGCCAGAAACAAATGGTCAAGATTGGCAGGATATTCAGTGAATTTCTTTATATTTGAATAGATGTTCCACAGGGCTCCGTATTTGGTCCCATTTTACTTCTAATATTTATTAACTCAAAATTTAGCTTGCATTTAAAAAGTAAGAAAACTGTTGATCATATAGGATGTTATTTTTCTGTAATACGGTTCTCGACTTGGAGGTCTAAGAAAACAAAAATTACTATCCACACCGGATCTTCACGTCCTTTATTTCTGTTTTATGAAAACAGGATTGATTGTTTGTTGATTGTTTCTGGCTCTGATTCATGATCAAGTCGTCATGGTCAAGTCGCAGCTCCGATGCGGCCAATTGACATCGCCTGGGTCAAAAAATCGATTATTTGATGGGCTGTTTGGCGTGGCGCTCCATCGTGCTTTAACCAAAAATCGTCCAAGTCCATTTCATCAATTTCAGCCCACAAAAATTCAGTAGTCATAGCTCTATAGTGCTCATCGTTGACTGACAATGGTGACAATGATGTCACCACTCCAATATCCGTACCAAACTGTCACTCTCTGCGGATGCATTTGGTTCTCGACAATCACGTTCAGGTTTTCTGATCCGCAGATGCGGTAAACGTTGACCTCGCAATTTATTCTTGATCTGCTAGAATAAAAGGGTGCCAAGTCTGGGCTGCCCGGCGACTCACCCGGCTGGTGGAGAATTATCCGTGTTCAGCGATTGTATTTCTTTATTTCTCCAAAGACTTCTGGCTAAAAAATGCTGGTGTACCATTCCGAATTGGCCGTTCTACGTTGCTCTAATAGCGCGGTGATAACATGTCCGTTTTTGCCGAAGAAACTGGCGACCATTTGCTTCGAAGTGCTTCGTGCGCGAACAACTTATGTTAGATTTGGTTCGTCTTGAAAGACCCATATAGTCGGCTGCTGTTTAGTTTGAACCAATCGGCACGAATCTTTTGGTGGACAACTGTCAAAATATGCGAAGAACTACTGGAGAAACATGCCTCACATCAACCGATTTTGAACGACCTTCACGAAATTCGTCCGGGAGCGAACGACGACCACGATTGAATTTGGAAAATCAGCGAAACACGGTGGCCCGGTATGGTGCTTCATCACCAAAAGTCGAAGCGAGTTGATTTTTTTGGCTGAGATGAACTTTTCATGCACAAATAGCTTTCGTATTTCGATAAAATGTTTCGAGCATGCTGATGTTAGATTTGACGTATCTACACCGGTATTGTCATATCTCAAAACTCAAATGGCAACCTACGAGTAGTAACTGATTTTATATTGTTGTGACGGATACATTTGATTTGGTCTTCATCAAATTCAGTTGGTCTACCAGAATGTTGGTCATCTTTTGAATAAAACATCTCCAGAACGTTTCTGGAGATCATTAACTTCACATGTCCCTTTGTGAGGGAAGAGAGCTAAATTTGTCGAAAATATTCATTTTTGCACTTCATTAATACGGTTTTAGCAGGTGAAGGGTGTTCCAAAATTCACACAAGAAGTAACTGTGACTGAATTTCGTTGATGCAGCGCTCAGTTTGCTCCTTCAGGTCGTGGGCTTGTTGACATAAACCTTTGACTTCAAAGAACCCCAACAAATAAAGTCCAATGGCGTTAAATCGCATGACCAGGAAATGCCTCATGTAGTAATGGTTTCTTGTACTGTATGTGTATGTGGTACTGTCTTGTCGAAACCACAAGTCGTCCGCATCCATATCTTGCCATATAGGCACAAATAACTGGCCTGCAGTCTGCACAAAACAGTGACACGTTGTTGACGCATTTGTTTCTTAATAATCACTCGTTGATTGAATTCTAAAAGCATTTCAGCATCGTAGGACTTCTGTTTGGGTTTTCCTTTGGGATCATTTTGCTCTCTTCAGTCTCCAAAAATGTGGCCACCAAAAGTATTAAATGTTTCAGTTTTGTCCATTGCATCGAATCCCTTTCTAAAGAGGGTCAACTAAATTCAGCCTCTTTGATGCATAAGTAGTTTTACATTTATTGCATTTCGTACTCCGAATCCCCTATGCCTCAGTGATTAGGTCCACTTTTTCATTTTTATGTTGCCAATAACTGTTGTGGCTTTGTTCTATTTATCAATTAAAACCTGTCAGTCACTGAGTTGATAAATCATACATTTACAGGACATACTCGTAAATTGTTTCAAAAATACTGGACGCTGCCTAATCATGGCAATCGAATCAATTTAGAGGCAAATTATAATCAACAAGCCAACCTATTGTATGATGTAATGCATCCAAACTCTCATCTTGTCATTATCATATTCAAGAATTCCCCCATGCCGGTCTACTCATCTTCCTTATCCTTGTTTGTCTGTCCTATTTTGTTACAAAAGGCTTATTAGGATAGCATATAAATTGAGTGACAAAGATATATGAACACATATGAGTACGTACGAGTAGATGCAGATGAAGAGGCCGAATTAGAGACAAAACCAGTTTCCATGTATAATTCTCCAAATGTCAATATACCGTCACTCAGTAGCAATAGCAGGCATCCATAAGAAATTGCATCGATATGCACCCCACTGTTCTGAATCGGTTCCATTGTGCCTCAAAACACTAGTGTTCACTTTGAATTCCATAGATGATGACATTTTGATATTATTCCTCCTGCAAGGTACTTGCTCATACTTCCTTAACTGATTTGGTCAGGCATATGCGGACATATGGGCATCAAATATTTCATTCACCCCAGCAATCCTTCTTCTCAGTATTTATTGCAGACGTTCACAAAACAAACAAAAAAAAAACGAAAAAAAGCCCCCGGATTCACTTGTAGAACTCAATTGACGCAAAGAAAACAAAGAACCAGGAGCACTGCTCCTGCATACGAACAGAATGTCATAAGAAGGAATCATGCACGAATAGCTTTCGAGACTTATTCAACAGGGAATCAATGCAGAGTCAGCCTTAAGGTATACATTTGAACTAAAGATTAACTGGACTGACTCTGGAGATTAGCTGTCAAAAACGTAAGGCAGAGTTTCAATTTATTAGGGGCTATCATTTGATTTTATTTGAAACGTGCGTTGCTGTACATTAAAATTTAATTGATTGACCTATATTGACAATATTGAAGTTGACACGTGTCAATGTATGTGCACTCCCTGGGATTGTTCCCTATCCTGCCAGTCGGTTTATCACATTTTATTTTATTCGTATATTCTTTTAGGAGTATGTTCCAAAAGTCAGTAAGTATGTTACAAGATGACTGATAACTGTTTGTTTTATATTCATATTTGGTTTAGACTCTTGCAAGTCATGAATGTGTCTCGACAGAAGTTGGTTCTTCAAACTTATCCAGATTTTCAAAATCTTTTCACCGAAAACTGTTTGTTTTCTTCTTCAAGTCGTTGGTATCCTTTCATAAATATTCAGTCAAACCAAGGAAAACATAACACCTCCACTACCTTGTCTCACTGTGTGGTGAAGATATCGTAATTATAGGGGTTGTTGCCTATAAAACGTCAAGAAGTTTACATTCGACGGTTTCAAGTAACAAATATCTCAAACATGAGCTCGTCGCTTATTTTCAAAACTCCAGCGGTTTTTTGTTTACTTTTTTTTCGAAGCAGAACACCCAGAAAAAGAATAAGCCCTTTGTGCTCCTTGTGAGTTCCTTGTACCGAAATTTCTCAGCCTTTTGAATGAAATGAATACAGTACAGGATTTTCACAAAAGTAATGCTCTGCGGTGTCGTCATCACTTTTACCGCAAGCATCGCAGGATGTTGTATCACTTATGCCCATCATACTTAAGTAATTAATCAGCCTGCAATCTTTCTTACTGAGGACGAGCAGGAAGGCGCTGACCTCTTAGAGAAGTCGGGAAGCATTCGTTTGGTCTGACGGTAATGCCACATGCCATCTACGGTTATGCTCATATCATCATAGCGGTGTAGATCCAAATGCCTCTTTTCACTGCTCCTTAGGGCTGTCGTAATAATACGTTCAGTTCAGAGAAGTTTGTTTGTTATCTATGGAGAATTCGGATGGTGAAGCCTTTAAGTATTGAAGGAGTCAGACCTCGTAAAGAGAATAACCCCAGTTTTGAGAGGATTAACTAAAAGCCCAGACAATCCCTATGAACTTTGGTAAGCAAAGGTTGCTTCCTTGCAATATGAAGCCTGTTATAATTGTTCGAGAAGTTGTTCGTCCCGTTTCTTCAAGTTGTTCTTGAATTCCACTTACAGAAATGCAACCACAAGTCAGTCATCGGAGTTTATCGGATAATGTAGCAATTTCTCTGCTCCCTCCACAATGGCTAATTTGTAAGTGTCCTCCGATAGCACTGTCATTTTAAGCTTTTGCTCACTGTAATTTCGAACACAATTACCAAAGAGAAATAAGAAAACTAATCATAATTTATTGATTAGGCAATTTTAGCAGCCTCAAAGGACGTTTGACGTTAAGATAATGGAACACCACATGTTCATTGATGAAAGTATCATCGGCGTACCAATCGCTACATGCAAACTAAAGCCGCTATTAGAAGAACAAACGAATCTGACCTAAACGGAATCTGATTCTCTTGAAGAGTTTGATCCTTCTAAAGGTGCCATCAGTGGACACTATTAAATATCTTCAAGCATGCAAAGAGGTTTGGCGTTCTTACAAACGACTTTTGCTGAAGCTGCATGGACGAGGTGGAGAAATTGTCCACATACAATACTTTCTACATGTCCAGCTCTCTCTCAAAGCGATCTAAATAGTACAGACGTTAACAGACGATAACAAATTGGCTCCAAGAGTTGACAGATCACAGATCCACCTAAGTGGGTTCGTTTTCTCCAACAACCACTGTAACCTAATTTAACCTAACCTATTCTTCCTTATTTCAACTAACTTTAGGAAGGTACTGTGTACATACATTAGTCATTGTCCATCGGAATCTCTTTTAACGCCCCCCAATTAAAACAAAAAAGATGGCGGATTCTGGTTTTTGAAAATGATATCGTCCAAATGCGACCGGGTTTCGTGCTCCCTGCTACAGCATACTTGGCTGGATGTCGTAAATTTCGCGGGTTATCACGGTAGACTTTACTTTTCATGTGAAGCTATAGAAAAAAATCCATGGGATTAAGGCTCGGTGGCCACGGGACGGTAAAAATGTTTTCCCAGAAAATTCATAAAGGTCCCAGAGGTCGGACTCATCTTATTGAAACCACCTGTGTGACGAGTGGGATGGATGTGTTTTGAATCTGTCCGAATGCGCCCATTATTTTAGCTGTTCTCTTGAATTTTCAGGGGAAAAAATCCCGATAATTTCGGACCAAACACTTACCCTTAAGCCATAGAATTTCCATTTACGTAGCCATTCAGTTGGATGGCAATTCTCAACGTTCAATCTTAAAACAGTGAAATTTCAAGTTTTTCTGTAGAATTTAATGAGCAATTCTTGATTATCTACTGAGCCCTGACTGAGGCCGTATAAAAAACTAAAGAAGTTACGTGGAACCTTTGCACGTACGAACGATTTAAATTTATTTATCACGTAAGAATCGCAACTGCACTCTCTATGATTCGAAATTTTTGAGATATTCACAATTGAAAACATTGGTACTTTGCCGCCGGACTTAAACCTTTGGGTCTATAACTTAATTCGTGCGGTTTGCTAAGAGATGGCGTAACTTGTATTATTCCATTGGAATATGCGTTGGAAAGCTACTGTCATTGTATGTCATTTCAGTATATGTCATTCATTTGAAGCGTAAACAACAATAATTTTTTTTCACTCAAATATGTCGAACTTTGTGCCTGAAAAAGTGTTTTTGCGGGGAGTTCTTCTTCATTACTTTAATATGAAGAAAACTGCTGCCAAAAGTCATTGTATTTTGGTGGAGGTTTATGGTAAACATGCGCTAGCTGACCTAACGTGCCAAAAGTGGTGATTTTGGCTTGGAAGACGATAAACGTCCTGGGCAGCCAAAAAAGTTTGAAGACGAAGACAAGTAGAGCTCGCAGAATCTTCTTCTTCAAAATCTATTCAAAAGCAAGGAAATTGGGTTCCACATGAACTCAAGCTGAGAGACGTCGAAAGGCGGTTTTGCATGTCCGAAATGCTGCTGGAACGCCACAAAAGGAAGTCATTTTTGCATCGGATTGTTACTGGTGATGAAAAATGGATCCATTACAACAATACCAAGCGCAAAAAATCAGCCAACCAGCCAAATCAATATCCATGGCGCGAAGGTAATGCTCTGTATTTGGTGGGATCAGATGGGTGTGCTGTATTATGAGCTGCTAAAACTGGGTGAAACCGTCAATGGACAACGCTACCGAACACAATTAATCCGTTTGAAGAGAGCAGTAGCCGAAAAATGCCCGGAATATGCGAACAGACACGAGGCAATAATTGTTGCTATTCCGGTTAAGAACTATTTGGAAAACAGTGGATGGGAAGTCTTACCCCACCCGCCTTATAGCCCAGACCTTGCCCCTTCTGACTACCATTTGTTCAGAGAGCAGAATATCAAAAATTGGCTTGATTCATTCTTGGCTGCCAAGACGGCGCAGTTCTTTTGGGATGGGATCCACAAATTGCCAGAAAGATGGGAAAAAGTCATAGCTTCAGATGGGGGGCAATACTTAACATCTTATTTACGTGATTGCTCCTAAGTCTTGTCGTCTGTTCTCGTTTATGAAACTAATGCTGATAAGTTTTGATTTCGGACGCTTAGGTAAAACTTAGCCAAGGGCCAGATGAATGTGATCTGCTTGCTTACTCTGTAGTTTTTTTTCACCCAGAATCAGTAATTTTTGACTCAAGCGAGGAGCGAGTGTCTCCACTTAAAAGATATTATGCAGAACCAGCATCGGGGTCAAAGTTTTCCTTTTCAAAAGAGATTCTCAGTTGTGGTATTCTCAAAGGACGAATTTTTAAATGATTGCTTATTTTTGAAAGATGGCCTACAAGACAACACAAGGACAACAGCTAACTTCCAACAATACTATCTAATTAGAGCAGATATATTAGCTTAAACTCTCACTTTTATAATTTTTTCTTTTTTTGGTTTTGTGTACTTTTTTTCCTAATTTCGGTTATTGTTGTGTGGTTTGTTTTTTCTGATGGAAATTTGTTTAAATAAATAAATTTAAAATAATAGTTTACATCCATACATATATCTGAACCGAAATGGTAGATAAAAAAAATAAAAATAAAATTTATATTTGTCTGTAAGCAAAGAGAAAATAAAAAGTTATATATATACTTAAAGTATACTAAATTAAAATGATATCCTGTATGAATTAGGAAAATTTTAAAATAATAAAAATAAAGAGAAATCAAATTAAAAGAATTTATAAATATATATATATATATTTTTTTTCCCCCATAGCTGTGTATATACATATAAAGAAATTGAATTAAGTTAAATCTTTTTAATATGGCGTTTGGTTTTAATCTTAAGTAATGATTAATGAAACATACTTGAAAAAAAAAAACGAAAATCTAAGAGATTTATAAAATAGAAATATAGCAGTGGAACTTTAACTAATCACAGAACATATACATACATATATACACATACAATACAAGCATAAGAAACAAAAATTTCAAACTAAATAATCAGAAAATAATATGTTAAATGTATAAAGAATGAATAACTAATAAATATAAAAGAAAACCAAAAAAACAACAAAAAAAACTTGAATAAATATCAACAATGAATGTATGTAATTTGAAAAGGATAGATAAAAGAAATAAACAAAACAAAAAAAAAGATATTAAATGGTAAATGCCCTATTTGTTATTATTTTTATTCCTAAGAATTGGGTCTACGAGGGGCGTTCAACATATTCTCGGTATCGGGGTGAAGCTGTGGTTGTATATATAAATTGACTTATTTATCAAGTAATACTATTATTTTAGTGCATTCATGTAAAATTTCATATAAATGTGATTATTAATTCGCGTTTTATCTCTAGTTAAACAGAATCATAATGGCAACTGAGACGATGATGGTGGAAATTGAGCATCGCGCTGTAATTAAATTTCTCACTAAGCAAGGAAAAAGCCAAAAAACTATTCATGAAGAGATGGTGGCTGTTTACCAGGGTTCCGCACCTTCATTATCAACTGTTTAAAAGTGGTCAAGAAGACGACCCCCGCTCCGGCGCCCGGCTACTGCTTGTACGGGAGAAAGCATTAAAGAAGTCGAAAAACTTGTTCTTGAGGATACCCGAATAAAGGTGAAAATGATGGCAGAGATCACCAAGCTTTCAATTGGTACCATTCACACCATTCTTCACCTTTCAAAGGTCAGTGCAAGGTGGGTGCCACGAATGCTCACAGCGCCTCAGAAAAAAGTGAGAATCTCATGCTGTAGAGAGCTTGAGGAGATGTGTAGTGAGAACGCGGACGGTGTTATGGATCGAATTGTTACTGGGGACGAAACATGGGTCCCACCACTATGACCCTGAAAGCAAACAAGAGTCCATGCAGTGGCATAAAAAAGGAACAGACCCCCCGAAGAAGTTCAAAGTCACTCCGTCTGCCGGGAAGCTCATGGCCACAGTTTTTTGGGACTCAAAGGGAATCTTGCTCATTGAGTACAAAAAAAAAGGTGAAACCATCAACGCCACATCCTACGCTTCTACTCTGCATAATTTGCGGGAGGAAATTAAAAAGAAAAGACGGGGTAAACTCGCAGCAGGTGTGTTGCTTCTTCATGACAACGCTCCTGTTCACACGGCGCGAGTTTCCAAGGCTGCTGCGCGAGATTGTGGTTTCGAAGAAATCCAACACCCACCCTATAGTCCAGACCTTGTCCCTAGTGATTATTTCCTGTTTCCGGATTTGAAAAAATGTCTTCGTGGAAAAAGATTTTCGGATGATGAAGAACTCAAGTCGGCAATAAATGGGTATTTTGCAGAGAAAGAGGAAATTTATTTTTTGAGGGTTTAAAAAAGCTTATCTCAAGATGTAACAAATGCATTGATGTTAGGGGAGATTATTTTGAAAAATAAAAACAATTTAAATTGAATTCGCATTTTCCTTCATATCGATACCGAGAATATATTGAACGCCCCTCGTATTTTGGTTGGAAATATGGAGTTCTATGGTATGTTGTGCAACGATCTCTTGAACATAAAAACAGTTGGTTTGTATTGAGTTGCGCGGAAGTTAACAGAGAAGATTTACGGAAAATCAGCGACGCACAGTGGGGCAGAATACCCGAAAAGGTGGTATCAAATCAGCCGTTACAGCTAAGAACCTGAAATTTTTCAGTATAGCTTTTGAGAGCAGTCCCAAAATATATTTAAACATGCCCACTAAAACGCCCATTTTTCTGAAATGTCCCTATTTTTCAATATTGAAAACTTAAAGAAGATTTATTGAAGATCTAATTTTTATACTTATCTTCCCCACCCAGTTTTACGCCCCCCTTTTATCGTGAAGAAAACCAAATTAGTAAAACCATTTTTAAATTTTTTTTTTTATTATTATTGGCCCGGGTTCAGGAAGAGTGGGACAGATCTTAGATTACGGGAATTGGGAGTGAATGCAATATTTTGCGTTATTTTCGAGCAGTCGATATTTCCAGTCAGTAACTGGTGGATAAAAAGTACATCAGCGACTTCACGACGTTTTTTTATGGATCGACCCAAGGTAGACCACGAATTGCAAAACGGATAAACCTGCGTTGGACTGCTTCAAAGAATTGTGGGTTAGTTTATAGGGTGACCAAACTTGGCTGCAATATTCGAGAAGAGGCCTTACAAAAGTAATGTACAGGGACTTTGTAACGTAAGGGTTGGAAAATTCTTTTGACCAGCGTTTGATAAAGCCGAGTGAAGAGTTAGCTTTATTTATGATGCCGTCAATATGTGAGTCGAAATTCAATTCTCTATCACAAATTATACCTAGATCCTGTACTTGGATAGTGGAACGAATAGGAATAGTTTCTTGGAGGGTGAGGTTGACGTTTACGGGAATAGGTTATCGCTTGGCTTTTGCTGACATTAAGCTCCAAAAAGTTTTGCTTGCACCATACCGAAAACTTATTCAAGTCATCTTGCAGGCAATGGGAGTCAGAAGGCAATGAGATGACTTTGGAAATTCTCATGTCATCAGCGAAAATAGAAAGATTAGAGTTAGTTAAAATTAAATTTATATCATTAATTGTGAGGATAAAGATGATTGGACCAAGATGACTACCCTGAGGGACACCAGATGTTGCTTTAATGGGTTCGGATATTGAAGATCTGAAGATGACCCTGTATTCTCGGTCTTCTAAATAGGATTTGGTCCATGCCACAAAATGAGGGGAAAAGCCAAGTTTTTTTAGTTTAAAGATGATAAGTTGGTGAGAAATTTTATCGAATGCCTTGCTGAAATCTGTGAAAATTGAATCGACTTCATCACCGTCTTCTAAAGCATGAAGAGTCCTAGAGACGAACTCTGTTAGGTTAGTGGTCGTTGATTTACCTTTCATGAAGCTGGTGATTTGTGCAGATAGTTGGTCTACAGTACGGAAGCAGTTGTTGATAGACTATGCTTTCAAAAAGTTTGGGTATGCAAGAGAGTTTCGCTATGGGCCAATAATTATTATATAAGTTAATGTTGCTGATTAGGTTTTTAAGTTTGTTAAAGTCGGTTCTTCGGAAATCAAATGAAAATGAATTTTCCGAATCGACACATGTGTTGCCATTTTCATATGAATATATAATTGACAAGGGGGGATGAAGGCGGTCTAGTTTAGAAAGAAGATGATCACTCCTATAAACGACACAGTTATCTGAATCGGATGTGAAGACAAGGTCGAGTTGTCTGTTCATTCTGATGCAGACTTGAGTTGGTTAGGCAGTCCACCATCAATATTTCTATTTTCAGAGGTCGAATTACGAGAGACAAAATGAGACGAATCATCGGAAGGCTCCCATATAAGGTGAGGGAGGTTGAAATCTCCTACTAGAACAATGCAATCTTCAGGTTGTGCATCCTCAGTCAAAAAATCAACTGCGTGAACTACAGGTAGATAAGACTCAATGGGTTGAGATGGGTGAATGTAGCAACAAAGTACGTAAAGACATTCGTTTGGGGAGCGTAATGTTGACACATACTAACTCAAAGTTGTCAGTGTGGGGAATATCGACACTTGTTGCGAGAAAGCAGTTCCGGATTGCTATTATCATAAGGATTATCAGCTCTTTCAAATCCATCTTTTCGAAAAACGTTGAAATTTGGAGGAAACAGCTCATGGTTTTTAATGTCTGGAATTAGATTTGTTTCAGTAAGAGCAATTAGGTCATAGGGAAACTTTTGAGAATTGAGATATACCGAGGAGATTTTAGAGCGCAAACCTTTTACATTTTGGTAGTAAATGGACAGGCATTGTGGACTGGAGGATACAGATTTCAAGTTTGTTAGGAACTGTAATAGTTTTTAAAATTTGAACGAGTTCCTTGCAAATGGAAAAGACGTTTGGAGCTGACATGCGAAGACAACGTAGAAAGATCATTATGAACTTCGTCGGAAGAGATGTCGAAACTCTCATGGTAGCGAACGAAAATTTGCATTAATTCCGCTGGCTTAATAGGAAGACCTTCTCGTTGAATCGAAACCATTATGTTGGTTTTGGTTATGCCATCAATGCAAACGGAGTCTTGTAAGTAGGCAAGGTAGAGCCGAACATTTTCATAAATGCGGCGGTCTCTCAAACGAGATACTACATAACGACTGTCATCATTCATATCAGAAAATTATTTAGTGAGTTTGACAGTTGATGGAAAGAGTGGGTCAAGGTATTTTGGGTGAGAATCGGGGGCACGAGCGGATGATGAAGGGACAGGTTGGACAAGCACGCCGGAACTAGAATCTTGACTAGTGATTCCTCGATACTTGAGGGTTTTAGAAAGTTAAGTGCTTCTTTGGAAAAAAATTGGATTTTTTTTATGCAATTTTGCTTGGTTGTTATAATGGGATCCGAGCTCAGTAAAAAGAACTTAAATGCATCTTCACTCGTTTTTTCACGGTTTGATTTTCTTGAGAAGTTCTCGCGGAAATTTTTAAAATCTTTGTTGTGCGCTTCTTGCGCTTGGCCGATCTGTATTTTTCAGCTCGATTTGGGCTTACAGTTGCTTCTTTTATGAGTTTGGAGGCTTAAATCTGTCCGGAAGCTCTTAAGCTCATTTGGGTAGCACAATTGAGGACATTAACAGGTACCGAATCTCTCAAGTCTTGCGTTTTGACCCTTTTTGTTCGTTCGGAAGAAGTCTTAAAACTCACTTCCGGACGACCACGTTTCTTTGCGGAATCTGGTGCAATAGAAATGTTTAGCCATTTTTCATTAGCTTTAAAAAAGTTTTCTTCGATTCTGCAAGCTTTGAGCCATCGCGTCTTAAAATCAGTTTTGAAATGCGAGAGTGTTTTCTTTACAACTTTTGAGCTGTTCTTCAACAATTACTCTAGAGACTCTCATCATACCAACTAGTTCACTTCAAACCGAAGGCACCATACAAAAATCCAAATATCACGAAAAGTGCAGAAAAGTGGCAGGATTTTTTGACGAAAGTACAAAATACACATCACGCACATTTAAATGGCACAAAAATAAAAACTCGAACGAACCCGGAACCCAACAAAAAGTCTACGGGATTTAGGAAATCCTTAAAAATACACTTTTTTAAAAACTGACCACAGGACATCACCTCTATTTTACAATTGGTTTTTTGTTTTTGTTTTGTTTTGTGCCTTACATATTGTTACATACCCGAAGCTGAAGACTCCATACCAAGATTTCAAAATTATTTGCAGATTAACAAAAATTCGGGCTTCATACAACATAAATTTAATTTTTTTCTGAGTCAACTGAGAAAAAAATCAAGCTTCAATCACGCGCTGTGGTGAATCAGATAAGTCTAAAAAGAAATCATTTACCTTTTTTAATAATGTGAATATTACTTGATCGTGGGGCACTTTGCCCCACTGTGCGACGGTTTAAAGAACGGCTTCCATAGGTCCATTACAGATGCGCTCCGTACCACCGATACGGCAGCATTGGACGCCCTTTTGCACCTAACACCGCTTGATTTACAAATAAAAAAAACTTGCTGGCAACAGTGCGATACGACTCACTAATCTGGGTTATTTCAAGAGCAGTAGTTTCGAACATGGCACGGTCCTAACGGAGCTACTGCCAGGCAATAGAATTCTAATTTATCCGGAGAGTGAGAACTGGGAAACAAATTCAATAATCAGGTCAAATGAAATTGCAATTTTCACAGATGGTTCGAAAACAGAAGAAGGAACAGGTTCCGGTTTGTTCTCAGAAGACCCAGAACTAAGAGTGTCTATAAGACTACTGGACGCAAGGCTGTCCCCAGGGCGGCAAAGCTAATGCAGATGAGATCGGTATCCAAAAGAGATATCGCTATCTACATCGATAGCCAGGCCGCACTCAAGGCAATGGAATGTGCTTAAGGCACTATACAGTCAGAACCGGGTAAGAGTGTGCTGGCTGCCAGGAGATTGCGGTATTAAAGGAAATGAACAAGCGGACGAGCTTGCAAAGAAAGGAGGGCTACTCGACAAAGGTGAGGTTGCCAACATCAAACCAAACCTTTGCACAGTGAGGGGCATTATCGAGGAAAAAATCACAAAGACTGCCAGCCTAAGGTGGTCAAGTCTTGAAGGACACAGGATATAGAAGGACAGGACAATATCCTGCGGCAACACCCAAAGAGACTCAAATTGTCAGATGCGGATATCTGCAAGCTGTTGAGGACATAACACACTTGCTGTGTGACATTTTTAGGGAAATACTTTTGCGAAAACCTAAAGGGAATAGACGACACGAACTTCAAAGGCCTTCTTGGCTTTTGCAGGAAAATTGGGTGTTTCACCAGGGCGATTGTTTAGGTTTTTGTCTGTGTGATGCCATATCAATCATACCCCTGTTTAACCTAACCTAACCTAGCAGAGAGTAAGTAATCACTTAGCCCGCGTTAAAAAATTTGTAAAGTTAATATATTAGGTTGTGACATATGTATTACGCATATTCCCGGGCGTTATTTTTCAACTAAAACCAACTTAATGGTAAAACTCTTATTGAAATTAATATTTGGGACGTATTGCCCTTTCAGTATGCAAATTTCGTGGTGTTAACATCATTGGAAGCATTTTTAACTGAATTTTGAAATAGATGTAGGATTTCCAGGATGGAAATGATGCCACTAGAAAAATCTAAAATGTGTATGAAGAAGGTGTTCTCAGTGAGTCCAAGTGTCGGCGTTGGATTGTAAAATTTAGAAATGGCAATTTTGACCTATAGGATGAACCTCATTCGGGTAGACCAGAAGAGCGTCGAAACTTATACTACTGTTACGATAAGGAAACTCAACGTAAGCCATATGACCATCCATAGACATCAAATAAATATGGAAAAAGTCATAAAGTTGGGAAAACGGGTACCACACCACCTTTCGCAAAGGAATCTTCAGCACAGGATCGAAGCATACACAGAACTTCTGTGGCGTCACAATCAAGAGCTGAATCGTTACCGGAGATAAAAAATGGGTTCTTTTCAATGACATTAAACGTCGCCATCAAGAGCTTGGTCAACCCCCTCAAGGTGTTGCTGCCTGTATGGTGGAATGCTGAGGGAATAATCCGGCACTAGACCAGAAACGACCAAGTTAATCGAAATTGTGTTCTATTCCATAAGGATAGCGCTCCCCTTCATACAGCTAGGGACACACAGTTCGGTTTTGCACCTTCAGATTTCCACTTGTTTCGAACCTCCTTGATGGGAAAACATTTAGGTATCGGGATAATGTTCAAGAGACTCGTCAAAACCAAACGATTTTTTTTTAGTGTCCCAGAGAGGTCGGAATTAATTGAATTAAATTTTTGTAGGTGTTATCGAACTTATAAACCCTGCCTTCACAGTTTGTAGCTACGATCAGGCTGAAGACGAGGCTTGTTGTTTGAGACCCAGCCCCATCTCAGCCTGTAGCTTAAGTAAGTAAAAGTAAATTTATTTTGGTATGAGCATAGAAAAGATTCGAAAATGAATAGCGTCGGGATCAAGGACAAATCTAAAACTGTCAGTAGAATCTTTAACCCTCCACATAATCGCCGGGTGTTCGTTTTACGTTTCCTGCCATTTTTCACTTAATATTTAATAGTTGTGGAGAACGGATAATTGTTCAATTGTTAGCACGCGAAAGGTATTTTGACGAGGGACATTTTGAATTTCTTTTTTTTTTCAAAAAAAATTGATTGTGACAAGTTCTGTGTGGCTACAACGTTCTGGCCGGCCTCGTGTTCTTCTTCACTACAATTGCGGCAAAAATATGCCTCATCGTTGAACACAATGTTATGTTGAAAAGAAGATGGTTTTGCGGATCTAGCTTAGGATGCACACGATGGTTGAGGGGCTTCAATTATCGGATGAGCTTTTATAAAGTGGATGGACACAGCTTCAACTTCGACTCGAGTTTACCGAGTGTCCGAAATTGTATCAAAGACCATAAGCTAGCTACTCAACCAGGGGAGGAACAAAGGCTATTCGAAGGGATCTGGCCACGTAAGGTCTATAAAATTCATTGTACAACCGTTTGTGCCACGCCAAGTTATGAACTGTCTGTAAGGACTGTCTTATCAGTATGTGAATAGAAATTTAGCTCATGCCTAGATTGCAGAGGGATTTGACTAGGGGCACAAATCGGCAGATTGATCATGGAGAATCTCTAAGTAATTTTTGAGACACCAAATAAGAAGCTTGTCGGAAGTTCAGCGTCTTGTGCTGAATAAATAGCTTTAACAATTTTGGTTTTATCTGCTACTAGGTGGCTGCCTTGTGGTTCACAAAAGGTGGTGTCAAAAAATGGGCTAAAAGTGCTCAATACACCCTGTCACAACTCCACGGTTACAATGGCAAAATCGCATGAAATTTGAATTGCTTCCTCATCCACCGCAAATCTCTAAAAGATGCTCGAGGGAAAGAGATTTGGCTCAAATCATGAAGTCATATTGGAAAAGGGCTCGAATTGAAGGAGACTATGTTAATGAATAAAGTTGAAAAAAGTTTTTTATAGCAGTTAGTCCTGGAATTTTCTAATTGATGTGTTAGTCTCATGTAAAAGGTGGGCATATTGGTATTCCACCATGAGAGTGGCAAACTGTGGTTCACAAATTCCAAGAAACTGGGTAGCAGATGTGAAACCATTAGTGCGTGTTCGTACGTAGACCATTACGTCGAATTTTATCAAAAGATTTAAATATACGAGTAAACGTTTAAAAAATTCAGTTAACGCAAGAATTTAAGCAACCAGACAATTTCTATAGCCGTACGTTCGCCGATTAGATGCACGAGCAAACACAACTTGATGAAGATTTTTCAAAGAAAATCATCTTCAGTGACGAGACCCGTTTTCATCTCAGCGGATACGTCAGTAAGCTAAATTTTCGTATTTGGGTCAATGAAAACCGAAAAGAGAAACCGATGCATCCTCAAAGAGTCACCGGAATTATTGGACCGTTTTTGAACGTGGTTCTAACGAGAGGGTGGCTACATGTCGCACACCCAATGCAACAATAAATTTATTGCACGAGAAGTTCCGGGGAAGTTGCGATACTCTTGGATGTTTTTTCTTTGGGGTTTTAAAAAAAAAAAAAAAATATACAACAACAAGCCAGCAGCAATTCAAGAGCTAAAGGACGAGATAATAAAGCATATTTGTGGAATGAAAGAGCACTTATGCCAGGATGTCATGCTAAATCCGACAAACGGATTGATAACATATATTGTACGTATGTACACACACAGGTTTTTTTTTTTGTTAAATTGGACAAAGAGAAGAGAAAGATTTTGGGCTGATGGGTGGGATCTAACACATAAATTTTGTCGATCAATATCCAATCTACCGAACTAACTCTTACACCATCTAAGCTTGGACAATTTTGTATCCGAAACTTAGTTGCTGCAGACATAAGCTACGAAACGAACGAAGACTGGCACAAATTTGTCGTTGCGTCGGATATTTTCCCTATGATTCGGTATTACCATCAATACCGAAGGCGGTATCCGATATCAATGAGTACTGTGATTCCCGGAAAATCTGACTTATCATATTCTGCAATGACAACGTGACGCGGTTGTCCCCCAGCCAGCCGGCTGGAAAATACTACCTGAACTCTCCATGTCAAACCATAGGTACATCGAATACAGAATCGGGTCTGAGGCTGGGCACAATTTAAGAACGAACTTGGCAACTCTAACAGTACACCCCCTCAACTCAGGACAAAACAAAAGCTAGATTAATCTGTTCAGAAGAAAATCCTGCAGATCGCCCGCTCCTTGATGGAACTCAGATAAATTTGGAAGGAGACTAGAATCTTTACAGATTGAAGCAAAAAGAGCAACCAATATCGAATCACTAAGAAAACTTAATTGCACATATACTGAGTCAGAACCAGTCCTACCTTGGCGCGATCTTTTGGCAACTGCTTCCAGTTGCGCATACGATGTTCAATGAGGTCTTCTTCCACTTACATGCACTACCTAAGATGAGGTCGGCCTCTACTGCGTTATACCCTTGGGTTGGAGTCGAAAACTTTCTGGGCTAGGACAAAGTATTTATTTCCATTCGCTTTCGTTAGTGAACAAGCTTCCAATCAAGACTGGGATGATCAGCGTCTTGTATTGCCTTGTAAGTCCAAAGAAGAAGCGATCACTCAGAGTGATCCTTCCCATGATTTTCACGCTGCTGTTGCTATTGGAGTTGATACCGGAACCGAGGGAGATAACGTCCTTTACTCCCTCAAAGTTATAGCTGCTTATCGTCAAGTTTTATCCTAGACGTTGATGTTTTCCTTTGTTGACCGCTAAACCTATCTTTGCCGCTTCTGCGTCAATAGTCTTAAACGTTCCATTGATAGCTAGCTGGGCTCTTCATGTTATTTCAATGTCGTCTGTATATGCGAGTAACTGAAGAGACTTTTAAAATTAGGGATTCTGGTGTTGACTTGTGGGCTTCACACAATTCCCTCGTCTTGTTAAAGTCCTTTTCTGACAATGAAGGTCTCGGTTCTATAATTACCGAATTTGACGGATTAGCGTGCATCCTTCATCGTCATCCTGCATCGCTCTGTGTAGTTCATCCCCAAATCGGCGTAGATTTTTTGGCATTCCCTCTGCTGTAGTGTGAAAATGCGATCTATGGAAGAGACTTATTCCTCTGTATCCAGCGCAGTTCAGGGAAGATTTCGCTTCTTTAGGATAAGACAAACAATGCTGAGGTTCCATTCGTCAGGCATACTTTCGTCGACCCCGATTTTGGAGATTCGTTGATATATGTTCCGTATCCTATCATCATCTGCTCTGTTTGACCTTAGCTTGGAAATGGCTGTCCTGACTTCATACTAGTCCAGTAGACGAGAATATTGTCCAGAAATAATCTTCCCAGATTCTCAGCACCGGTCGTGAAATTTCCCTCTCCATCCTTGCAGATTTCTGTTCCGGCTTTTCAACTTTGCTAGTTCGAAATGCAAAACTTATCTGGGTCCCAGGTCAGAATGAGATCACGGGAAGTGAAATAGTGGGGTTTTCAGGACACGAATCTACTTTAGTTAGCACTGCCTATGTCGTCAGGAAGGGCTTCCATTGACAGTTAGGTTCTAAATGAGCATAACTACAGATGACATGACTCTTCAGGTTTCCAGCAGACCAAATGAATGCTTTCCGACAACTTCAAGTGCTCAGTGCCTTTTGTGCTGTTCCTCAGTAGGAAGGACTGCAGGATGCTTATTACCTGACTAAACATCCTGTGACAATTGCTGTGACACCGTGGAACACAACCTCTGTGAATGTCCGGCCTACGTTCGCATCAGGCTGCAGGTACTCGCTGAAGGCACTTTATCACTGTAACGCTCATCTCTATTCGAAAGACAAAGAAGTCTCAGTTCTTTATTTTCTTAACATTGTCAAGTGTCATATACTACCCGTCGTGGCTGAATCACAATAACGCGGTTTACAGAACGGCTGCATTCTGAAATTGCAAACAGATATTGGATGCAACTACCGTTAATTGCATTGGATACAACAGTCACCTCCATCTATGTGCCAACAACCAAAACCATCCGAAACATAAACCCAAGTACAAATCTGCTGTAATAAACTCGAGATTTGATTACTCTTGTCTCACAACCGCTGCAATAAAAATTTAAATATATTTACGAGTATATCTATCTCCATGTTAAACTTGCTATGCTTGTATCTATATGCATGTGTACATATCTATGGCTAAATAACTACGTAGATAGAAATCTATTCAGCTAAGCACGAAACACCCACTATAAACCAAGTTCTTGGAAGCAACTTCATTTACTCGTTATTAGATAAAGTTGAATATTTATCCCTTCCTGCTCCAACTGTCCCGTTCGAGGAATGTAAGAGTAAGCCCGTTTAAAGGGGGTTGAAGGAAAATTTAATTTTACATTGGAAAATGAACGCTTCCAACAAAAGTTGCCTCTCTAACTGGACTTTCACATAAAAAATATAAAAAATCACAGCAGCACAATGCCATGCCATCAAAAGCGTGCTTTAGCTCTTCAAGATGATTAGTCCGGCTTTGCCAGCTTATGCTTTGCTTATCTTCTTTTTTTCTTTTTTTTTCTGTTTGGATTTTTTACTTATTCTTCGTGGGGTATTTAATGTTATTCTATAAGCGTTGTCACGATTTTAATACAAAAGCGTTTCCAGTTGTTGTTGGTACGCCATCACTTTTGGTTACTTTTTTTCTGCTTTCAGCTGCTGCTACTACTGACTTTGTGTTGTGGCATCGCATCGGTTTCGCGGCTTTGTTGCATGTAATTGATTTGTTGTTATTTTTGCAATTACTTTTTAAGCGATTTTTTTGTTTTATTCCAAATTTGTTTATTTATTTGAGTGCTACGAATTTGACACATACGAAAAAGAGGAGTTTCTATAAATATCGAAATCGAATCGAAAAGAACGTAAACGTTAACCACCACGACAGCTACGACAATCGGGGAGAAAATTTGCATGAAGATCGTCGTCATCTAACCGGTTATCGATACCCATATTATCGGAATAAAATGTACAGTGGATGTGCGTGCATGATTCGATGAAAAATTTTGGAAATATCCAAAGAGAAATCGTGATTGTTTTTTTTTTGTTTTTTGAAATTTTTGTTGAAATCACCCTTTAATTTGTACTTCAACATAATACATACGTAACAGATGCATTTCTAGTATTTCGATCAACAAGGATAATTAAACGATGATCCCCGATGGACGTGTACAACATCCGTGTTGACAATTCCATTTCATCATTCAATAAGCACCTTGAAGTGATGACTGTAGTCTATAGAAACTCAACAGATGCCTGACTGGTAGTATGTATAATTAGATAAATCTCATCTTGCTGAATTATTGAGGTTAGCTAGTTTCAAAATTGACAAAAAATTACATACAAGCGCACATATTTCCATACATACGTGCATATGTATCTATAGATAGAAGTTTCTCATTTCATTTAAGTGGATCGTACTTGCGCGCCATAATCAATTTTTGATTATTTAAAAGTTTTAGAGTACCCTAGGTAGTGTGAAATCAATAAATACATACATCTCCATTCGAATATGAAGGATATCGCAGTGGAAAAATACTGCGTATACTCGTATGTATACATATGTATGTGTACTCAAAAATCTTTAAGAAAGTTATGCTCGTGCACTGATGACGCATGAGATCAGGTTGAAGTGTGAGCTCTTGCTTAAAAGCAAAGTCATGCGTTTATCTTCGATCAGCAAGAGAAATGAGCTTTTACCATCGAGTGCCTCCCTCGGCCTGATATTTTATTTCTGCATTTACGAGTACATCCGCCATTGTAATTTCCCAAATGTTTCGAATTTCAATTATAAGTATTTTTAAAACTGTAGTGAATTGCACTGTCAACTTGTTTTTTTTTTCTCGTCACTGTCGCAACACTGTCACAAAAGCTACGAACTTTTTTTAACTCTTTTAAACCACCACCCGCACAATACGAATTCTACGTGCAATACCGTGGCCGCCTTGACGTCCATCATACCCGAGTTTATGTAATTTTTTTTTTAAACCATTTACAAAATACGATTTTTCAGATTCTTCAAAATAGGCTTCTGTTTCGCCGATGACCTCCTCCGTTCAAGCTGAATTTTGTCCTGCGATATGCGTTATTCGTTGTAGGGTTTGGTACATAATTTTTTCCTTTGCCAAATGTGGCCGCAGCATTGCCGATTTCTTATTAAATCGGTCCAATAATCTACTGTGTATTACTGTCCTGTTTTCTTTTTCTTTTTTTTTCAAAAATTCTATGAGGATTATTACCTTTGAATCCTAAATAATCGTAACCATTATTTTACCTGCCGGTGGTGGTACCGTCTTTCACTTCGTCGAAGCAGAATCGCCTGGTCACTTGGTCTCTGGCATGCGACGACTGGTCGCAAAAAGAACTTCAAACACTGTGAGCAATTTCGGCACCCATCGGGCAGACAGCTTTGTCATGCTTAACTTATCCTTCTCGCTTATCCTTATCATTATGGCTTCTGCCACTTTAATCAGAAAGAATCACTGTGTCCATAGACAGCGTCAAACTTCGCTTTTATTTCTTCGCCACCACCAAAATAGTTTTAATACTAATGACTGTCAAATCGAAACCAACTGACTGATTGTATGACGTCGTTTTAAAGATGGTAGTACTCAATTGGACGACTTTCTTTAACAAACCCATCTGTCTCTAAAAACGGGCCCTTATTGACGTAGCCTTGTATATTCGTAAATTGTTTGCACTTTGGTTCGATAACCCTTTCTAAATAGTTATATGCAGCATTTGGCCAATTATTAAGCTCTATCGGAAGAGCTGCCTTGTACTTTCTTCCTAGTCATTCTATTTATTTCCTAGTCATTATAACCTTCAAACATTTAAAACCAACGTAAATCGGTACCTTTCTTTCTTTTCTCCCTAATTTTCCCTCGCCCTTGTTCTGTGTAGGCAATTATAAAAAAAAAAGAAATCTTTTCGGCCATTTGGTGTCTGTAACTTTGAACTCATTGTCCTTGTACTCGTTCGGATTTTTCAATAAGGACATAACAATTTTGTATTTAAATAAAACACACAATAATTGAGATATCGAGCTGAAATTTATTCCAGATGTAGTACACATGTTAGATTTAAGTATAGAATTCGATCGTGTTCATATGAACACGGCGAGCACGTTTGCAGGGATCCTGAGCTCCTCTAACATTGTTCGCTTTTTGCCATAAACCAACGGCTTAACGTAAACCCGTAAAAAGAAATCGCATGAGCGAGGTGGCTATTTGATCGGATCATTTCTCGATATAAGCTGATGTCAAGTCTATCCACTTCTGGCTGTTGCTATGCTATCTGGCACTATAGCGAACTCCATTGAACTTAAAAATACGGTCCAATCACACCTCCGGCATGTAATTCACATCACACGGTCACTTTTTGTCGGTACAATGGAGTCCTTTGAAGCACATGTTGGTTTGTCGCTGTCCAATAATGCATATTTTGCTTATTGACAAAGCCAAAAGCTGAAGATGAGTTTTCGATGAAATTCAAGATTTTCTACAAACTTTTGCAGAGCCTAATCGGAGAGGCCCCAGTTCTTGAGTTAATTTGATCTTGTAAGGGAATTAATTTGATCTAGTAGGAGCACTGAGAGATTGCCAATTCCTATGAACGGCGTGGAATCGGTCGTTTTGGCTCATTTTGAACTGAAGCGAACCATAGTGAATACGTTGACTCGAATTTATCCACTATAGCACACGTCTGGTGGGACGATAAATACCACCGAAAATTGGAGTAAGCGTTCTTAAATTTTCGAATACCGACTTAGGATTTTGATAGCAATTTGTAACATTTTTCAAACGTTGCTCGTTCGCGAACTTCACTTCACATTGATAGATCATAAAAAAAGTTTAAGGGTGCGCGTTTGTATTAAAATACAATTACAATTACAAAATTAAGCCGTTTATATTGTATGTCTCAGGTCAAATACAATCCCCAGGAACTCCCTGGGTAAACTCTAAGAGGTAAAATGAAATCCATCGATCGTTCCACCACTTCTTTATATTTGTGGAGCCGGTTTATCCACTAGGCTTAGTGTTTCTCATCAAACTGTTCCATAGAAGGTATTCTGTACTCGGCTCTCCAAATTTAAGGTCAAAAACTGGCCCTTTTTTTACATATTGTAAATTGTGGCAATTTATTTTCCCGATAGATGTCGGTTTTCGTTGTTCACATAAAATTTTGTCAGTAAAAGTCATTGCTTTGGCCAAGATCAATTTAAAATCAATCTGAGTTGGTAATGTCCGCCACTGCAGTATGTAATTAAAGCTTATTATATTTTCTCGTGTTGCCATATTCTCGCATTCATCGCATCCGTGTAAATACCTGCCAAACTGTACGAGTAAAAAACTATCGATCTTACCGCTTACGGTGGCTGATTTTTGATACACTGATATTATCCGGGCGTTCCTTTTCGTAATAAGACATTTTGTATGTTTTCGTAGACACATTGATCGTGGCATTAACACTATTATTCAAATATTTAATGCCAGTAACTATTCCTCATTTTATTGTTAGAATAAATGTAAGCTGTACTAATACTTTTGTAATAAAGATTTCTGTTAGACATAAAATTATAATATTGATTTGGTATCTGCAATCTTGTAAAAGGCCTATCGTGCACATCGATAAAGCGAATCCGAGCATGAATTTTAACTGATCACTATTCTATATTTTCTAAATAGAAACAGAGTGCAATACTGGATCCGAAACAAAATTTGGCCAGATCATTCTTAAATCGACAAAGAACGAAGTAAGTAAACCAAACGTCATTTGGCCAAAAATCAGAGTACTGCATTAGAAAAGATGAATAACAATTCGTATTGCTGGGCTCTGTAATATCAGGAAAATTTGAGAACTGCCAAACTTGGAAAATTTCCAAAAATTATAGAATCGAATAGATAAAACGTAGAAGATGTAGAAAAAAACATCAAAATGCTTATATTTATGGTATATCCAAGAGGCGTTATCAAAGCTAAGAGCAAATGAACCCTGAAATTTCCTTTTTTTGAATTTTCAGCCATCAAAGTCGTTGAAGTTGACGGAAATGAAAATGTTTCACGAAACTGTAATACCAGGTTGTCCAATAAGGGGGTTGACAAGAGATCTATTATACTGGTGCTTCATTTGATCTTCAGCTAGTCATCATTGGTTTTCCCACCACAGTTGAGCCAGGTACTAGTAAAAGCAGTTCTTAACAACTTTCAATGTGTATTTTTGTTTTTTTAATTCCGAACGATTAATCTTCTTTATCCGGGGACACATTGAAAGTCTAGGAAAATATGGTAGTCCCCACTGATGTTACCTGTGACCAGCTGAACCTGAACTTAATCTCCTCATGTGGTAATCCTTCTTGCAGCCCTGCTTCCCCAGAGCATAGCACTGAAAATGACACTGAAGGGGCTTTTTGCTTCAATAGAGTCACCGAAGTAGATGTTGTTGAAGCACTCCTCTCGGTAAAATCCAATGCTACTGGTCTAGACTGTCTTAGCCCAAAGTTTATAAAACTGCTTTTGCCTTATTTACTTCCTCACTTTATTCACCTCTTTAATACTATATTCACTACTTCTACCTTTCCCTCTGTATGGAAAAAAGTAAAAATAGTCCCGGTCCCCAAGAAAAGAATGAGGAATACGGTTGAATACAGGCCAATCGCTATTCTACCTTACTTGTCGAAGGCCTTCGAAAAGTTAGCACTAAAACAAATTCGTTGCTACTTAAGAAACGAAGATCTCCTAACTATATATCAGTCTGGTTTTGGCCTAAAAGGAGCTGTAACACTGCCCTGATATTAATGGTAGAAGAGATTCGTAACGCATTGGATAAGAATCATCCAACGCTTTTATCATTGCTCGACTTTTCGAAGGCATTTGACACGTAAACTTAAAGACCTTTTCGCTTTTTCTTCTTTGTCCGTAGCTCTTATCAAGTCTTATTTAAGTGGAAGAAAACAGTGTGTTTGCATTGGTGAGAATAGTTCGAATTTCTTAAGTGTACATAATGGAGTGCCACAAGGATCAATCCTGGGACCCACTCTTTTCTCCTTATACGTGAACGATCTACCAAACATTGTTAAACACTGCAAAATTCATATGTACGCTGACGATGTACAACTTATGATAAGCTGCCCCACTGATGAAACAAACTCTGCTATAGACCTCCTAAACGAAGATCTTGCCAGAATTTATGACTGGTCAATTAAACACGACCTTCGACTTAATGCTGATAAGTCTAAAGTAATTTTCATACACCGTAGAGCTCCTGATCTTCTCTCAGGCCTACAGCTTGTTCACATCAATCAAGTGCCCATAGAGTGGGCTGTCTCCGCTAAAAACCTTGGTGTGATTTTTAATTCGAATCTCTCTTGGGATACACACATTAATTCTATCATCGGCAAGGTTTATAGTGGGCTTCGTACTTTATGGTCTACTCAACATCTTCTACCAACGAAAACTAAATTAATTTTAGCAAAAACTCTTCTATTACCTACTTTACTTTTCGGATGCGAGATCTTTTGCAAGCCTGACCACAATAGTCTCAGAAAACTTAACATTGTCTTCAACAATATCGCAAGATACATTTTCAACATCCGGCAGCGCGATCATATCTCACACTTTTCTAAACAAATAACTGGTTGCTCCTTCTATAGCCTACTAAAATACAAATCGCTATGTTTTTTGCATAACCTTATAAAAACTCGAGAGCCAGATTACCTATTTAATAAACTTCAGTTCTTGCAATCGCATAGATCGTTCTCGCTAGTTCAACCAAGATACCATTGTCTTACTTCTGAGCGTCAATTCTTTGTTCAAGTTGTCCGGCTCTGGAACTCTCTTCCTATTGACCTGAGAAGAATGACAAGCACGAATAAATATAAGTCGTCCTTACTCGCACTACTGGCTACAACCTAATATGCAGAAAATAATATGAACATGTTTTTCAACTCTCTAACTACTTTTTCTATTTTATAATATTTAATTCTTACTTTATTTACTTATTTTTTTTTTTTTTAATATTAACTTTGCCATCTCTCTCTGTAATTTTTTTTTTTCCTTTTTTAATCTAAAGGCTTACAAATTATTGTATAAGATTATTTAGTCTTCCTTTGTAAGTAATATATAAGTTGAATAAATGAAAAATGAAAAAATGAAAGACAGGGAAATTAATCTAGGTCCAGGGAAATGTTATCTTGCAAGAACTAAAGAGTCAACGCAATATAAAATAGTTGTTCCATATGGTTCTTGGTTTAGTATATTTCCCTCGGTAAAAATGAAGAGCACTCTTTTTGGCTTTTGGGTTATTATCGGAAAGGTTGTAAAAATAAATTGGACACCACTTTAAGGGAGATACGAGTAAGCCGCTATATAAAAATATTAATTGATAACAAAATGAGAACAAATCTTGATATAGAATCACAATTTCTATGCCTCTTGACAAGGAAAATAAATTAAAAAAAATCTGGTCCTGTGGAATCATTTTTTAAATAATGAGACTAATCTTTCTACTATGTATCTTGTCATTTTGTGCAAGGATATGCGAAGCCGACGTCGAACGGCGAAAAATTTCAAGAATATGTTTTTTTTTTTTTCAGTATTCGAGACGGGGATCGAACCCAAGATTTCTGGGAACGAATTTGATTACTCAGAGAAAATCTATTATCGTGTTTTCCCACTATGTATTACTACCTTGAATTTGTTTCAAAAGTCATCAGCACTAGCATTTTGTTGATTGTTTATCTCTGACATCGCAAAAAAAAGATGAGATTATCCATGAAATTCATACGTACGTACAATTACATATGTTTTCGTATGAAAACGATTTATTCATGACAATAAAAACAGATCACTTAACGAGACGTGAGAGACAATTTGAAGTCAGCGTCTAAGGAATAGTTACGAGAGTGTGTTAACTATTTGAAATGAGGTACAAGTACATATTACGAGTAGTATGATATTTGTGTCAATTTATTTTGTATTGGACTTTTTCGCATGTAAGTACGAGTACAACATTTGTTCTACTAATACGTCTATGATGTGTTTATTCAATTCAATTGAAAAGTAAGCGTGCTTTTAGATGACAGTGCTATTCTGTTCTGTCTATCTGTCACACATTTGTCTATCTCTTTTGTGTGCGATGGTTGTCGTTTTTCCCCAGCTTATAAAAGTCTAAACCTTAGTTAAAATAACTAGTACTCGCACCACAGCATCAGCAAGGCGGACAAAACAAAACAAAACAAAAAAAAAAAAAAAAATATCACAACAACGTAAAACAAGATATAAACTTCAAACTCAGCGAATGACAGATACGAATACGATCGTATCGTATCACGCGTAGTACCTACGTAAATAGAGTAGTAGCCACTTGTATCTCCATTGCAAAGCAATTCGAAATATGTATGCAAATATTATTAAAGTGCGATTGATCGACCATCATCCATCCGATCACTAAATTCTTGGCCGGTAGATTTATCTTTTTTTTTTTTTTTTCTCTTTTTTTGAGCTGTGGGAAAATAGGGAGTACGAGTTCTCGTACTCATAATTGTATGTATTGAAAACAAACAGAAATCCAATGTGAATAAAAAAAAAAACTGTATCTTTTGCACCTACATTTGTAGAGATGTGGCACAATGCCTACGAATACACTAAACGATATACGAATATGTTTACGGCAGTTACTTGCTACTTGTTAGTGTGTCCAATTTTTTGACTTCTCTGTTCACTTTTTTTTTTGTAAGCGAACGTGTTTTTGTGTTTATTTTCTCTTTCTTTTCCCACTAAGTTAAGCTTTGCGTGATTTATTTTTTATTTTTGTATTTTGTTTGTATCTTAAGCGATTTAATCCACTCCCCAATCAATAGAGACAAAATGTTCAAATTTGGTTCTCAATTTACATGCTCAGCTGTTAGTTGTGGATTGAAATTGGCAAAAACTATAGCGAACAAATTTTTTAAATAACAAAAAACAAAAAAAAAATAATTATTCGATTTATCTGTATCTTATTGTATTTTCCCGGATAGAATTGATAGACGTTTTAGTTGACTACAATCGCATTCGATGTACGGGTGTAATTTGTTGTAAATGAGGAAGGAAAACGTACGTTTCATTTCGTTTTGATCTCGTTATAGTCGTGCTTATTTGGAAACGTGTTTTTATTTTTTCTGTTTTTTTTTTTTTTTAGTATTGCTAACATGTGAATACATACATAATGTATATATTTGTATATTTGCCAGGGGAAGTGTGATAAAAAATTGAAATTTGGATAGTAAAAATATTTATGCACCATCATCATAATCATATATTGTAACAACACAAATACAAAATAGGGCGGGAAGGATGTGCTATTTTGGCGGGATCAATGGAAATTTTGTAAGGATATGGATTTCCTAACTGACCCGATATTTACGGAATACGGTAAGTACCAACCTGTATGAAAATCCATACATATAAATATATATTTTTCTATAGAGAAACACCAGTCAAATTATCTATCTGTGTTGTGTTTGTGTACCGTAAGCTGATACCTATATAAATTTCGAATTATGATGCTTCACAGATCGACCGGATTTTTTAGTTATCAGTTATTTGTTTAAATTAGGAACGTGGACAATAAACAGAGACGGCTTCAACGAGTGATGAGTTTGGTTTGGTTGATGGGGTGTGGGGGGGTTGTGAAAAAAGATAAAACTGAAAATCTGCGACGACGTTAAGAAGATCCATAGATACAATATTTAGCACAAGGCTGGTTTTTCCCCCCCATTAATGTAACATGATTTTCATAATTTCTTAAGAAGAGTTTAAGCTGGAATTTACGCAGTCAAGCGAAGATATGTACTCGTACATTCGTGATTAGTGTACGTACATACATATAGTATATCATATACGATGAATGTATGGACGTAAATCTTGAATTTGTTTCTTTTATTTAGAAAAATAAAGGTCTGTTTTGTGTGATGCTTCTTACGAGTATTATCTTTGCTTTGCGGATATGTTCGTTGGCAAATCTATAGGTCTCATATTAAAAATCAACCTTCTCTTTTGTTCGGTAATAATAAGTGAAACGAAGTGAGGTGCCAGTAGATACTGGTTTTGAATGTTTGAAGCTCATATACATTTATATTTAAAGGTGAAATTTAAGCCATTTTTCGAATTATGCTTTACAAGGTATCTTATCCACTAAATGTTGACTCTCAAGACCTCACAATTGACCCCAAAAACTATTCGCGTTTTTCTCTAATATAGACTCAATATGGGACTGATAGAAATGATTTAAAATTTGAGTCAAAGTGGGGAAGCAACGGATGAAACCTCCTTGGTACATAGAAAAATAAAAAAATTTTTCATTTACAAGGAAATACGATTTTAATATGCTTTTTTTGCCCCATTATGTTACCTACCTCAGGTCCTTATCCCCTTAGGACTAGGTGGACGTGAATGATAAAAAAAAATTCTTCATCTAAGCCAGCACAGCATTTGCTAAAAAGGATGATTTTTTTGTTGTTGTGGGTACCTTTTGTTAAAGTAGAATAATAATAACAAATCACACGCCAAAAAGGACGAACAGAGATTATTATTAAATTTTACTTCAAATATCAGCAGTCCTCTATCGCGTAAATATTGCCAACAACCAAAACAATTAAACTTTTAGTGTCTAAATTCAATGAAAGTAAAAGCGTGGCAACATCAAAGCCAACATTTAAACCTTTAAACCCCATGGACTATGTGGAAGATTTCCCATACATGATGATGGAAATTGGTGATCATGCCCGACTAAGTTCATTTTACGAAAGTTTTTGCTCTAGAATATCATAAAAATGCTTTCATCTTCATCACTGTTATTTTGTCGTTATACAGGGTGTTTTATCAGACGCGCCTCAGTCTGTTTATAATGTATAATTGATACCCATCCACTAGAGTGGATGCGCTAAACCAGATTTTCGATGACTTTTCCGAATAATTTCTGGCGTGTTGGCATAGATCAGAAACCTATTGGAGCCACAAAGAAAACAGTCTAAAGGCGTTAAATCGCACGAACAAGGCGACTAAGTGACAGGGCCATTTCTGCCAATAAGAGAATCACCGAACTTTGTCTTGAATAAGTCGATTATGGCACGCGCAAGGAACCACCAAGTGTTTCAGTACGAATATACTAAAAAAAACCGGTTGGTCTCAAGCGATAATGGCCTCGAAAGGAGTGCGGCCCAGTTGCTGCCCCGGCATGAAAACGACACCGATCAGTCAATTTTTTCGCAGCAGTTATGGACTTTCCGGGTCTGAAACCGCACTGTTGTATGACAGGCATGACATATGGCAACCTCGATGGATGGAGCAGTTGATAGGGTTTCCTTTTCTGTAGATCGGTCATATGGTTCTAATATTCCATTCATCCGGAGTACACTCTTCTGACCAGATCTATGAAATGCGATGTTGCATATTTAAGCTCAGATATTGCTATCCTTACTTCGTTCTGGTCAGGTGAATGGGAATTTTGGTTATCATATTCTAAGTTGAATGGTCTATTCTGCCTGACGTTATACAGTCTGCAAAAAAAGTTTTTCTATATTCTCAGCATAGACTGTGACTCTA
Organism: Volucella bombylans; assembly: GCA_949129095.1. Lineage (NCBI taxonomy): Eukaryota > Metazoa > Arthropoda > Insecta > Diptera > Syrphidae > Volucella > Volucella bombylans. The sequence goes on from OX422145.1 coordinate 28,406,573, forward strand.
CTAAAAGGTTTCCTTCATCATCTTTACAAGTTTCTGTATGGGTTTTCTTGCCTTCTTCTTGATATGGGTTCTTTTTACCATGTGGTAAAACTGCCGTACATTACTCTTGAAGTACGACCTCTCAATATCTTCGATGCTCTTTCCGTCTCTTCTGCTCGTAGAGCTCGTTGCAGCCTTCTTTTTTAGGTGGATGTGCAGTCTTCATTAAACCAAGGATTTCGTCCGTTGCCGGCGTTTATTCGAATGCGGCAAACTTAGGCAAGAAGTCTTGAACTTCTTAAGCCTAATATGTGCCCATACCCCTACGGAAGACAAGGACGACACCACGTCTCTTCTGCTCGTAGAGCTCGTCGCAGCCTTCTTTTTTAGGTGGATGTGCATTCTTCATTTAACCAAGGATTTCGTCCGTTGCCGGCGTTTATTCGAATGCGGCAAACTTAGGCAAGAAGTCTTGAACTTCTTAAGCCTAATATGTGCCCATACCCCTACGGAAGACAAGGACGACACCACGTTTCTTCTGGTCGTAGAGCTCGTTGCAGCCTTCTTTTTTAGGTTGATGTGCATTCTTCATTAAACCAGGGATTTCGCCCGTTGCCGGCGTATATTCGAATGCGGCAAACTTAGGCAAGAAGTCTTGAACTTCTTAAGCCTAATATGTGCCCATACCCCTACGGAAGACAAGGACGACAGACACCACGTCTCTTCTGGTCGTAGAGCTCGTTGCAGCCTTCTTTTTTAGGTGGATGTGCATTCTTCATTCAACCAGGGATTTCGTCCGTTGCCGGCGTTTATTAGAATGCGGCAAACTTAGGCAAGAAGTCTTGAACTTCTTAAGCCTAATATGTGCCCATACCCCTACGGAAGACAAGGACGACACCACGTCTCTTCTGGTCGTAGAGCTCGTTGCAGCCTTCTTTTTTAGGTGGATGTGCATTCTTCATTAAACCAGGGATTTCGTCCGTTGCCAGACGTGGTGTCGTGTAGGTTATGTTTACCTACTGTCCTGCCAAAAGATATCGTCCTTTCCTATCCTGTCGGACATTGCTCATTGTCGAGTATCGGAAGCTCGTAGAAATATTATTTGGTAGTGTCGTGCTTGTCTTCCGTAGGGGTATGGGCACATATTAGGCTTAAGAACTTCAAGAATTCTTGCCTAATCGAATAAAAGCATATATTACAGTTTTTCATCCTCCTTATGTCCGGCCCACCCCATCACACTGCGTGATAGCAGTCAAAAGCCTATGCCGATTCGAAGGTCTGTTCTTCTTATCCCAGGCCATTAGTTGGTTCGTTACATATTTTAATCACGGTGTAGGCCGTGGCATACCCTTGCCATTATAGCCTGTATGAGTATGGCCACCACTGGGAGGTTAGGCAAGCACTGCGCTTGCGAACTTGATTGTTGCGTTGCTGGCCTAATCCAAGAATCAGTAAGCCCTTTACCAGCAATTCTTGGTGATTCTTGGTGTGAAACCCAATATGAAAGCCGTAACTGGTCCTGTAATACATTCTCGATTAGGAGCTTAAGCCTCATCCTAGGTTCGAAGAAGATAAATAAACAATTAGGCTTTACTGACAAGAGAAGAAGAGTTGTCTGGCTCTAACACTTCGTAAATGACAATAATTACACACTCGGATGTCTGCGAAACAACGCTGATGGGTAGTTTGAAACCCGTCAAAGTATTGACAGCAATGACTGTCAACGGCGGACAAACATGTTACTCGTAGGTAATTTAGCAGATGGGTGAAATTTATGCTGCGCAGAGTGTTGAAGTAACACAGAATTGTATACCAATGTTGAAGTTGTCCGTGATAAGGATTAAACCATGGAAAAATGGGTATTTAGCAGCAATAACGCTTTTGTTGCGAGCGGGTTGCGTTGTGAAAATATCAATCAATTTTAAGCAATTCCCTTATACAGTGAATTCCTAAACGTATTTAACTCCCGTAATGGATTACTGACACAAGTGGTACTCGTACATAGCGGCAATGGTAATAATAGTATGCATTCGTATAGTGACAAGTTTTATTTATATGAGGAACAAAAATGGTCATTTTGCGAATGACATATGGTATGGAGAGTTGATCGCTCCGACGATGAAAATTATGAGCGACAAAAGTAGTAACAAACTGAATACAATTGTATGGCAACCTATGCCAGATAACTTAGCTTGAGGACATATACCAACAACAGAAGTGATGAACGAGTTCCAGAGGAAATAGATGTATACTGTCTTATCATTGACGTGACAACTACAATACCTTTCTGTTCGTTGGGGATAGCGCTCATCTTAAATTGAAATCTTCAAAGTTTGTGAGAAAAGTCCTCAGAATTTGAAACAATTCAGCCCCATGTTTACTTATGCAACTTTCCGACTGTGATAAAGCTGCTGAATGGAATAAAAATAAAGCATATCATGTTGTTTTTTTTTTATTAAATAAATTCATTGTGATAGGCGCACACATCTAATATCACACGGATACCTGTCTGTTTGATCAATAATCAAGAATTTTTTTTTCCTTCGCCTTGTACACAGGTTCATATCTTATTTAGTTCTGTGTGTTGGCTACCAATGCGACCTTTGTTTGAAATTTCGCAAAAAAAAAAAATATATTGAATTAACTGTTTATTCTCATAACTTGCCCCCCGGAAAAATACACAAAGTCTATTTTTATTTTGTAACTAAGGTCTAGAGAAATTTTGAAACGAAAGTTTGCATTTGACCCAACTACGATACACAACTTTTGTGTAATTCGAAACAGAAAAAAACAAAAAAAAAAACATAAACAAAAATTGTGAAAATTACATTTCCTTTCACTTTAATAAAAATAAAAATCTCTACAATCTGTTTAAGTAGCGGGTTTGCCTTTGATTTCTTGGTTTTTCCACATTGGTGATCATAAAGCAGAGTGATTAAACTTTCCGAGGGAATGAATTGAATTTATCTGCCTCCCCCTTATGCTGTTACTTAAAGATGCGCATAGTGCACACCATATAGATGAAATTGTTGCACGAAATATCCATGCATCACTTAAAAAAAAAAAAATTGTGAAAATCGCAGTGTTTAGTGCTGTTTTGCTAGATGATGGCATCAAACAGTCAGTCAACGGCACCATCTTTATCGAAATCAAAAAAAATTTTTAAAAAAATAATAACAAATTAAAAGTGAAAAAGAAAACAAAACAAAAATCCGTACCGACATTTCAATTGCATTACGTTATCGAGCATACGAGTGGTGTTGTGTTTTAAGTTCTAAGAAAGCCTGATTCTACTGTTTAACTAAATTACTTGTGCATTTGAATTTCACAGCTATTCCCCGAAATACGAAATTAAATTCACTCAAGTCAACAATGGAGTACGCACGTACGATTAATGGTAATACTCGACAAACATATAAGTTGTTTTGGATTTAAATATTTTAAGTTGTTGTTCCACCAAACAGCCAATTGTTATGTGATAAAAAAAAAATTATTTCCTACAATCTGGTGTCCATCATAGATCGTAAGAATAAATAAATATGAAATTGTCAACTTAACAGGGACTCTTAAAATACATTGAAAGTGTTACACATCCATTTCTATAATTGTTTAAAAAAAAAGTCGTCTTACAGGAGGTCCTTGCTGTAAGACACTCGTGCTACGAACTATTAAAGACTGTTAAATTTATAAAATTTATTTTGTGTTGTCGCTTCATTCTTCCGTTAAATTTTACGTTCAGCCATAAAATTCAACAACTCTAAGAATACTCTCCATCAGTTGGACCTGTAGCTTTTTTTGGGGACTACACCCTTTACAGCATACTCGTATCTCTGCCAGTTGTTTTGTTTGATCAATATTACATATCTCTGGTAGTAAAGAACACATTCAAAACATGTTTTGATGGGAGAATTTATTTTGTCATTTATCATCAGTCGTACTTAAGGGATGATGATGATTAATATAAACAAGGTGCAAAACTTTGGAACTAACTTATCCAATTTTAATGATTTCCTCTTTCCAGTTGGGGGAAATATTTTATCATACTCGTAGTATGGGGTAAAAATTCAGATAATTCACCTTCTGGCATTTTTCGGCTATAACCATTATTCCATCACTGTTGAGCATTATTTTCACATGCCTCCTTTGAAGCTAATTGTCAGGACTATACAGAAGATGCATCATAACGCCAAGTCATCAAACATGTGTGTGGTCTGACATTGTCATGGTGAAACACAACACAGTTCCTGTTGATCAATTTTGACTGGCAGTAGACATTGGACTCAACCGTTGGAGCAGGCGGTAGTAGCTCATGATGGATGATACCTTTCGAATTCCACTAAACACACAGCATTGCTTTTCTTGGCGTCAATCCTAGCCTTGCTAACTTTTGTTGAGCTTCATCATCTTTCTTCGGCCTAGACCTCTTTCGCACAACATTGTCGTATGCGTCTTTACCATTCGCTTCAAAAATGGCTCGATTTCGATCCGTATCAACAGGGATTAGCTCTTGGAAATTCGGTTAACGAGCGTCTTTTTGTATTTAGCTCGTTTCAAATGGTTTAGCGACTTCAAATGGTCTTGCTTGACTTTTTCCATGATTTCATCGAGTTTTTTCAATGATAGGCCAACCAGAGCGACTGTGTTGCATTTTTCCTTTATCATAGTGTCATTCTCTGCGAAATTTCAATCAAAAAAATGACAGAAAAAGGCCCGATACTTCTTCCTTAACCTTAAGTGAGCAAAGTGTGTTAATTTATAAATTTGGCTAAATAGCGATTTTTCTTAAATGGGATGAAAAAAGTTAAAACTTTGCTTGTGCAACTATTTCTATTATGAAAGATTTGGCAAACATTCAACAGTGTTTCCCGAAAAATTACCTTTTCCTGACTTAACACACTATGCACACCAAACACACAAATGTACTGCATACAGAAAGATGTATCCCTAAAGTATCTACTAAGCGCAGTGAAATTCTACACAACTGACGATGGGCCACCTGCTGTGAGAGTATTCAATTATGAAAATGACGTGCATATACACCACTGTGACAACGTACCGAAAATGAGAGCAATAACCGGTAAATTATGTAAACATGTAGCACTTATCACTGTCACGAGTCCAGTTCAGTTGACATCATCATTCGAAAATCTAAAGGTACGAACACAAAGATGCACTGCATAAGCGTATAAAGCTTAGAAAATCGTAAAAAGTTTTCATAATTGCAGATCAGCCATAAAAATTAAAAAGAGCAGGACTGTGTCTCAAAAGTTAGCACAACAAAGTTTCTTATTATTATGGGTGCTACTTTACAGTGTTTCTAAGAGCTCCTTGTTGCAAGAAGAAGAAGTGCGACCTTTAAATCCTGACCTAGGTGATGATGGAAAAAGAAAATATAGTCTACATGATATCAAGTCTGAAAACTGATTAAGTTTGCTTGACCGTTCACCGCAAAACACAGTGTAGCTATAGTTAACACGCATTTCGCATCACAAAAACGCTGGTTTATTTGAATAAATCCTGCTTTTAAAATATATCCACAAGAAAAAGTCTGGCGGAGTAAAATCTGGTAATTGTGGTGTGCAGTCGAAATCACATTTTTTTTGAAAACAATTGATACGAGCACATCACCTTCAATAAACCGATTGTTTCACGAGCAGTACGGTTGAAACCAGTACTAGTTTCGTCCTGTGCAGATGGCAACAAATCGCGTACCAAGGCCTTATACATATACGAGATTGCATTGACCGTATCCGCTTTCTAGCATACACTGCACCAGATCGAGACATTTGGTAAATGAATGTGAACGAACGTATTTGTGTAAAATGAGTTTCCGAAAATCAGGAAGAAAGGATGCTGAGCCATTTGCATCTTGTAAATTGTGCAAATCAACCCTTAAAATGGATGCAGGCCGAACTGCTAAGTTGGTCAACATCAGCTTTTACAGAATCAATGGCCTCATTATTTCGCCATGTTTCGGGTAAAACAATGATGCCATCAGGCAAGAACTTCTATGGCTTTTGGTTAAAAAAAAAACAGGCTTATCTTGAAGCCAGGTTAATCTTACTTAGAGAGTTCTACTTAGACCGGAACAAGTGCTAGTTAGAGAGTGGTTGTATCAAAAGTTCCCAACCAATCTCTTGCAATTTCTGACGGGCCATCAAAGAAGTGTGTGATCAGGCGTTGTCGTGATGAAAGACCGTTTTCTTCTCACCTTCCGACCATTTGGAAGTACCTTAAGGGAAACATCACCTAAATCCTGGCTTCGCAAATGTTTGTGACGGCTCATTATACTTTGCCCGCGATCTTCGACGATTTCGATTGCCGTTTGTGATCAATTTTTCATCATCGGTTACGACTCAGCACTCAGCCGGAACGCAAGCGAGTGAGCCATTTCGGCGTAGCGGATTCCCTGTAAACAGCAGAGTTTTGCTTACAACGCTCTTATTATTTTTCTCCATTTTCGAATGCGAAATTGTCAGCTTTCAGCAATCAGTTGTTGTTGAGTTATTTCGATTTAACGCCATCTATCGCCAAGGATGTTACGAACTTTTTCTCAGACCCCAGATGATAGGGAATCCTGCTTAGAGACTAAGGCGCATGAGGAACTCCGTATACATATTGTTATATAGTAATCTCTTAATTTGACATAAAACACAGTGAGTGTCATCTATATTTGAATAGCAGAAGATTTCCATATTTGGAGTTGGAGAATAGAAAGATGCATGGATAGTACAGAACGTTCTCGAAAGATGTCAAGAGAGAAGCAAGTCAATTTATTTATTGTGAAGCTAATACCCAATCGTTCACCTAGATCTCCAAAAAGAGTACCCTGCAACCTATAGTATATATTCGTTAAGAGACAAGAGCTTGCAGACCCAAATAGACCGGTTTATTCGTTTCACAGACTGGAATACGAATATCGATTGGATGAGTGAGTCGAACTCAAGATATAGGAAATAGAGATTAAGTGGGAAGTAATAACGCTACCAAGCGTCACAAGATTTTCCACAAAAAATCATAGAAGAGCAACCAATAAAGGCCCACCTCAGATGCCGCATGAGAAGATAGCCATTTAATTATAAAAAGACTGAGAAGCCTGGGATAGATGTCGATATAAAGCCGAAATTGCTAGAGCAATCAACAATGTATCACAAGGGCTTCTGCACAAACTTTATGGTATTCTAAAAAATGAAAACGAAGCAAAGGAAATGGATACGGAATTTTAACGGACGGCGCCTAGTTCTTGGCTTACCAAAATGCTCCTGCGTATTCGTCGTAATAGACAGCTTGATTAAAAAATCAATTTCTGTGATCTATCACCCACCATTCTCGCCGGATCTGGCCTCGGCTGACTGTTTTCTATACCCTAATCTAAAGAGTGCCATTAAAGAAGAGCGTTTGAACTGAACTGAAAAACATTTAAAAAAGTGTGGCGAGGCGGCTGCGAAGCATTTCGAAACGACATCTCTCGGCCCTTCCAGAGGCTTTGAAAATGGGATAAAAAGATTTGTTTTAACTTGTTCTTTCTTATTAAAGAAAATAATAATAATAATATTGTACTTGCGAAAAAATGTTACCATTATTGCCAAATAATTCAACAAACATCAAAACATTAATCACCAGATTCATCAATCTACTCGTAAAAAAGACTTTTAAACTAAAGACGTTCGGTATCGGGGACACAAAAATCAACCACATGACTCGACACCAATTACCTATTATCTACCTGATCAAGGGTAATCAATCAATGGTTGACAAATATGAAGACTTACGGTCTTTCAGTATGGGAAGCTATTTAAAGAAATTGTGTAAGTGCACTTCCGAAAAAAGAAATCGCCACAATATGTTATCGGCATATTCTTGGACGTCAAACGAGTAAAAGAAAATATTAAGAAGATAACTGAGTTGGCACACTCTGCTTAACTATGCGGACCTCTGCGACTTAGGAATGCCTTTCTTCCTCAAGAGTACTGTGGCTCTTGTGGTTTTTATTAGCGTTGTAAAATTCGTAAGGAACGTAGAGAAGCTGCTTTCTAATCAAATAAAAAAAAAAAAAAATATCCCTTAGAAGGCAATGTGAAATTAGTTCCATAAGTAGTTTATTAATAGGAGTGCCTCAGGGCTCTGCACTTGGCCCAACACTATTTTTAGATTTAATTTTTCCACAGAACTTTCGAAGAAAAGGTAATTCGTCTTCAGTGATATATAATAGTTTGCGTTTAACCCCTCTTCCATGTTATCTACTAACTTGATTGTTGTGTCTCCTCGAAAGAGTTGAAAATATCCACAATAAATCTTGACTTTGCTTACTTAAAGTTACCTCAAATTTCAATCTACGAGTACATTATGTGGAATAATAATCTCTAGAATTACAAACATTTTGACTACAATGTGGATGTAGATGTTGTCCTTATCATAATTGAACTCTACTTACAATATATGTAATATTGAAGAGGTATCATTAAATCACACTTTTCTAATCTACTGTCTTTAAGTTCTAACACCGCGTCGAAATTGAAAAAAAAAACAAAAATCTTGAACAGTATTCAAGGGGCGAGTGAGAAACGAAACTAGTCGTGGAAACAATTCAAATGTTGTAAGCTCTCGTAATATGATCTTTTTTCAAGGCTATTGTTTTACGTATCACCCGGCTACCTTATGTGTGAGATGAACTAATAAAAAGTGAAAGCCGCAAGCAGTAACAAAAAAAATAAAAATAAACGAAATAAGAAACTCAAAAACCAAGCAATCAATAAAATCGTTAAAAGTCACACTTTGAGAGGTTGCAATTTAAATTATTCGAGCAGATCATTAAAGTATCCTTCGCCATGGATGGAAGAGATGCTAACGATCTTGAATTCGAATTTTGTGTTTCTCATCGTGCTCATTCGTATCTTTGTTGTTATTCTCTCATTTCACCTATGTAGGTGTACAAGTATGTATGTATCTATAGTCGTAATGAATCTTTAGTTATTGCATATAGCCTTGCGTGGCGAAGGCAAGTGAACTCCTCTCACGTTCTCTTTCTTAAGTGTCGTTTATCTGTTACTCGTATACTCGTATGTTGCCTTCTTTAGATTAGCTGATCAATTATCCAATAATTCCATGCATGCGTTGTTTACTGCACCGACTTGATAGCTTGATATGCTCAACTGCCTTTCATTGCAATGTTTAGGGCTTATTGAGGGGGTGTTATGATGTACCGTCGTCATATATTTCTTCCCATACATATACATATGAGTACGCGTATTTGATCTTCACATAAATACAATATATGTATCTATGAATGTTTTCTTTTGATTCTACAGGATGTCAAGTGGCACTTGATTGCATCAATGTGATGTGATTCTGATTCTACTAGAACTATATGATGCATATGTATGTCATGAACACTGAAACGGCCATGACTGTAATACCAATAAATCATTTGTTGACTATTTACTGAAAAAAAAAAATAAATTGATGCCAGTGTGACACAAGGAGCTATGTTCCTTTTATCATTTTGTATACAAATACGGTAAGAAATCACAATTTCTAGTTTTCTTTGTACCATCTTTGACTTGAACGAAGTGATTCCACATGCAGGTCCAGGCTTTAGCCATGTTCATGGCAATAAACGCATCCCAGCACATGACACCGACCCACTGCTCTTTCTCTAAGGACTATGAGATGTCCAAACTATTTAGTAGATCCATAAAAAAAACTATTAGATCTTCCAGATATGGTGCATTACCTTCCCTCGATTTACTTTATTGTTTTCTAAGTACCCGTGGCTAACGAAGCTTTGAGTAATAGTTTCTCATCATGGTTAATTCGGATCATGGCTGCTGTGTACGCGACTAAACGTTCTCACAGGGAGTGTTCGAATCAATCGGCCTACGTGTGAATTTGCTCCGATTTAAATCCCTTTTTCTGCGGTGGACAATTTTTTTATCCACCTTTTGTTTGAAATTTTTTTTACATTGGTTCAAGTAAGAGAATGCAACTGGAAGCTTGGTTTTATATATTAAAATAATTAATAAGCCTATTTACAATATTTAAAACGGGATGTTAAATAAAAATTTCTTTTTTTAAATGCAGGTCGTTCAGATTTTATTGGTGGTATCGACAATGAAGCATTGGACTTTGGGCATTTGGAACAATTTATCCATGTCGCAGCATCCGCTAATGCTGGCGATGTTTCGCCAACAGTATCCTCGGTTGATGTTAATGATGTTCTAACAACAACAAATACAAATGGTAGTAGTAATAGTGCTGCTTCGCAATCACACTTGCCAGAAAGCCCTCCGGATTCAGGGTCGGAACCACCGTTTAGTCCGGCCGATCTTCAGGGTCTAACCCTTACTTCAAGGGCAACATCAAATTGTCGATCAAGAAACGATGGGTCACTCATCGAAGCTGACAGTCCTTTGGGTACTCGTCAACATTTAAAATCCTCTTCGGATATTCATACTTTGACACATATTGGAGGTGGCAGCCATCAGCTGCAGCATCAGCATCAATCACATCAACACCAACACAATCACAATATTCATCAGCATCATCTATATGTTGAGCATAATGATCAACATTCATTGTTGCTTGAAGCAACACCGCACTTACATCAACAACCGATGCATCATAGCGAACCAGCTGCGACATCATCACCCACGGCAATCGGTAATGGCATTTACAGTCCAGATAATAGGCATGAACGTGCCAGAGAACATACGGATAGCCTTTTGGCAATTGATAGTCACCAACACCACCAGCAGCCTCATACGAACAATAACATCCATGTAGCCAGTATGAGCGAAATAATTGATATGGAATCACAAAGAACACCATATAGTAGGCAATCTTTGATGCTTACGCCACAACATCAGCAACATACGCCGTCTATAATACCATCCGATGTATATATGGGCACTCCAGCGCCAATTATTGAATCAACATCACCGGTGGTGCCACCTACGCGCAAGCGAAAACTATCACAAGTGGATTGTTGTACGTCTATGATAACTATAAAACCAGAACCAGGTGAGTAGATACATATGCGTTAGCAAAACGAAATGGTCTTTAATGTCATCTATATGTATTATTGTCAGGTGCATCTTTAAGCCCAATGTGTCAGCAAAAGCTCAATCCAACCTCACCAGTTAGCATTAATTTACAACAAATTGGTTCTGGAAGCGGTGGCGGTGGCGGTGGCGGTGGTGGCTCACCGTCATCATCTTCTCTGTCGCCCATCGCAACAAGCCTTTCTTTGTCCAATGATAATAACAGCCTTGATGGTGGTGGTGCTGTCACCCCAAATGGGACATCTTTTGTTGGCTCCAATGCCACTGATTCATCCAGTGAATCTTCGCCAATGCAATGCATCAGATTCAGTCCCTTCCAACAGCACAATTGGCACACGCTCTGCGACCAAAGTTTACAAGAATTAACTATGGCACATTATCGAGTCGATGCCGATAAGGGTTTCAATTTTTCCGTATCTGACGATGCGTTTGTTTGCCAAAAGAAAAATCATTTTCAGATAACTTGTCATGCACGACTGCAGGGTGATGCAAAATTTGTTCGAACTCCATCAGGTCTTGAGAAAATCAAATCATTTCACTTGCATTTCTATGGCGTGAAGCTAGAAGCACCGAACCAAACAATCCGAGTCGAACAAAGTCAATCAGATCGATCTAAAAAGCCATTCTACCCGGTCCCGTAAGTATGCATTTTAATTTTATCTCGATTTGCCTTGAAATTCTTGATTTTGGTTTTTTTTTTTTTTTTAGGATTGACCTTCAAAGTCATCTTGTTAGTAAAATAACTGTAGGGCGGCTACACTTTTCCGAAACTACAAACAATAACATGCGCAAGAAAGGTCGACCCAATCCAGAACAAAGATACTTCCAATTGGTTGTTGGTCTGCATGTGCATACACATTCAGGACACTTCCCTGTGGTAAGTCAAGGCAGCGAAAGAATCATAGTTCGAGCGTCAAATCCAGGACAATTCGAAAGTGATGTTGAGCTCTGTTGGCAGCGGGGTATAACCCCAGAATCAATATTCCATGCAGGTCGTGTGGGAATTAATACCGACCGGCCCGATGAAAGTCTAGTAATACATGGCAATCTCAAGGTATCTGGCCACATCATTCAACCGAGCGACAGTCGTGCGAAACAGGAAATCAGTGAACTGGATACGGCGTTGCAATTGAAAAATCTACAAAAAATTCGCATTGTCCGCTATCGATACGAACCCGAATTTGCAGTGCATTCTGGCTTGAAGTCATCTGAAAAAGACACTGAAGAAATAATCGATACCGGTGTCATCGCACAAGAGGTTCGCGAAGTATTGCCAGATGCTGTACAAGAGGCTGGAAGTATTGTCCTACCTAGTGGGCAGGTCATTGAGAATTTTTTGCTCGTAAATAAGGTAAGCCAACCGAGGGTTAGCATAGTACATACAAATGTATACTACATATTGTACATATTTTCATCTTTGAATTTATAGGATCGCATTCTTATGGAGAATATTGGTGCCGTTAAAGAGTTATGCAAAGTGACTGGTTCATTAGAAACTCGAATTGAGCAACTAGAAAAGATCAACAACCGTTTAATGAGAATGCAGGAGCTCGATAGAAATAAGAAAAAATGTAAGCACCTCATCGATGGTGCAATGATGGATGGCGAAGACGAACTATGCTCGAATCGAACGATACAAATGATGATTATAATTCTGGTGATAATAATGGCAACTTGGTAACTATTCTATTAAATATTCGATTACATTTTGTTTCTAATTTTTTATTTTTGAATTTTTGAATTTTTAACTCTAGCCTAGTAGCAGTATCAACTCTCTATTTTGTTGAACATAGCAAACAGCGATATATGAAACGTTACGACCGTTATGACATCAGTCATCATCTGGTTTCACACGATGCAATTCTCATAAATAATAACAATAATAATAATCCTCGAAATCTCAACCATAATGGTTATCACTCCAATAAAAATGGAAAAATTACTTTACACGCTCAAACAGCACGTCCACCTATAGCACCGCCCATACCACCACCGATCCAGCCGCCGCAACCGTCGTCCAATTTTCCCTCGCTAATTCAACCGTCGGACATACCAATTTCTGTAATACCTGCATCGTATCCGTCCACTGGAGCTGGCTCTGGTGTGAGTTTTAATAAACCTAAAACTGATTCAGAGACTTACGATAGCATTAAGGGGGGAGCAACACCAACTAATAAGACACAACCAACCGAAGATCTATTATCGGGAATAGAGAAACCTGTTTTACCTGGTCTTAGTACAACGGCAACAAATCATCTCAACAATAAGACGGCAAGCAGTAAAAACAAATCCAAATGGCCTCTAACCGACACAGCAGTGACGGTATCATCCACAATCGCGGTAGCGTACAATTTCAATGACGAACCAGTTGAAGAAAATCTCAATATCAGTGAGACATCTTCAGAAAAAGTAGCTGACTCTATACCATTGCCGCAGGATTTCGAAAATAATTCCATCGATGGCACAGATGCCTTACAAAAACTTGAAGTTCGAATTAGCAATCATAATGTTGATCCAACAATCGATCATGGATCGATCGGAAGCACTATTCGAACAAATAATCATGAAGTACCAGAGAATAATGCCATTGGGGTTGCGGCCGCAACAGCAGCTATTGGAGTTGGAACTGTGAAAATAGATAGTAGCGGAGATTCTGGTTCAACATCATCATCATCTTCGTCAATATTTGTCGTCTATAAGAATATCCAAGGTAAGAATATCAACGATACTGTAAGTCAGCAGGTGAATTTCACCATTGAAACGCCACCGATAACTAATAAGAGCCGTGGCTTAGATACAGAAGACACTGACTTGCAATACCTTGGCAACAGTAACGATTCGGATGATCAAAGCCTTTCGGAAATTTCAGCGGTTCCAATGATTGTTAAGACGTTTGCCCTGGCCCCAATCGGCATCCCAGATCATTGTGCGAAAATCAAAAGAGAAGAAATCTCAAATTGTCAAGTAAGTGGATTTATTGTTTCGCCATACAAAACATCAAACTTTAAATTTATTTTCTATTCTATTAGTCGGCCTGTTTTGAAGATAATAACAATCTTCCAACACAAAATTCGGACAGTGAAATTAGACGTCGTCATATAGACATACTATCGTCCAGTAATGCAACATTGCCAGTATCCTCTGAAAGTAAGGCAGCCCCACCAAATGGCAATGCTAAGCAATTCCCAAAACCGCATTCTTTGATTGTGGGAGATCCTGATGTTACGGTATCAGTGGAACGTATACAAGTAGATGAAGTAGACGATGGTCAAGAGAATATATCCTCTCAATCACAACAACAAAAGGATGGTAGTCGTGAAGATCTAGCCCTAACGCTAAAAGATAAAAAACCAATACACAAAGACTCTAAACGAAAAGTCGACACTATTGAAGTACATTCGGTTGATGATCGCCGAATATCTTCGGATTGTTCATCTATAACACCATGGCTGCAAGCGGATACCTTCAACGTATCCCTGGGATGTGAGGAGATATGTTTAAATGGTGGAAATAGCTTAAATATAACCTATATGATACCATTATCCAAATATCTGAAGGATACAAACGTCGAATTGCATTTTGTGTAAGTTAACTTCTCTATCCAAGCCAAATCAGGCTACTACAATAAATAACATGTATATTATATTTCTATTAAATAGCGCCCCAGTCAATCTACATTGGACAGTTTGCAGTCATAAAGAGAAGACGAAACGCGATGGCAATAGTGTTATAAATCCCCTAATCACTGGAAAAGTTTTTCAAAAAAATCAAAATGTTTCCGTTTTCTATTTAGTTATACCCGGTCATGGGCATTTTGAACGCTCAATCGAACTACGCGCAGCCATGGATCCAACGAAGGTAATTTTGCTCCTCTGTAAGCTTTTTCTTTTACAATGTCTAGGTGTGAACAACTTTGAATGATTTTTAAGTTGACTACTCCGACACTTTTATTTAGTCCTTGAATCTAGTCATCAGACATCAATTCCAAATAGTCTTCAGACAGAAGAAGGGATTTCAAAGGATTTCCATTCGGTCTTTTTGTTGCATGGGAAATAGTAGTGGTCTTGGGCCAAACATGACTACTTGTAATGTTCAAATAGGAAATAGTGCCAAAACTATACACAGGGGATCGAGACTTATTAGCTTTGTTCACAGTCAGCCCTAGAGGACAGGTCAGTGTCCTCTAAAAACGCCAGTCAAACCAGTCAACACTAAAAGAGAACAAGAAAGTTAGAGACTATGTTTTTTTTTGGACACACTGGTTCTCCACTATGTTTGAAGTCGGAGTAAGAAAAAGTGACGACATAAAACGATGCACTAAGACTAAGGCTTGATTTTATGAGACACACACACTTTTCATTATGCCCTAAGACTGACTCTCTGCCCATTTTCTATCTTAAACCTGGTTTAATTCTTGTAGATTCTTGTACTGTCTAGCATGTTTGAAAAAGAAACGTTTTGATTATGCACCAGTGTCCTATCCTGACTGTCTCTCTGCCCATTTTCTATTCTCATTATTATTCACAAAATCTTTTTCGACAAGGAGGGAGGCTTCAATGACCGTTCATCTGAATAGCTTATCCCAGATGCTCTATAAAATAATATACACGGCACAAGAAGGAGTACTATCCCCATTACTCTGAAACAAAATAGTTCTCTATGACTTTCTTCTAGCAAATTTTTTTTTATAATTCATGAGTACACAAGGGATTTTGCGTACCTTTGAGATGATGGCACATAGCGTGTTCGAAGGAAAGTTAGGGCTATAGAAAATCTTAGGCGTAAGATTGTGGTCTACGCAAACATCATCGCTGTGATGTTGGCTGGGATGTACAAGTATCTGCAGACACTTTTTGATCTGCTCCACTCTGCTTCCAAAACTTACTCCCCGATCTGCAGAATTAAAAGTCATGAGCGTGCAGCGCGTTAGCAGCGACATTTTTTATTGATACCTACTGCTACAAATGAGTCGTAGGCGCGAAGCTGTACACTTCGGTTATGAGATCGGTTCACTAAACAAGCTACCACCATTGGCCTCTCTAGTGCACTTAAAGCTTTCTTTGTGGTGGCTTCTCAAGACGTTACTACGAAAAATATGTTAACTCTCAATTCGGCGCTAAGATTCCCTAGCCATTAAATAATAACCAGTAAACGTATCTCCTTCCACTGTCCACCCTGTAGAAAACCTGCATATTCGGCTGTTTTTTTTTAGCCTTTCCTTTTATGTTTATTGAAGAGGAATAGCAATCTCCACTCAATGTCTTGTGTGTGGTGAAAAAAGCCTCTTTTATGATCAGAAAAGATCAAAACCTCAAAGTGGGCATACATTTCTAGGCAGACACCTCTTTTTTTAAAAAATATTTTATTATTTTCGGGCTGTTTTTCTTAGAATTTGTGGCAACATGCCTTACGTGACATTTTGAATTTCCTGATTTTTTTAGTTGAAAAACAAGACTGCTCCCGTCTGTCAATAAACTACTATGAAACTTTGAGCAAGCAACGTCGTTAAAGCTTGAGTCTGACAGACAGACAACCGCGTGAATTTTGGCAAAAATAGAAAAAAAAAACGAATTTCGTGCGCGCAATGTTTGACGTTTTCCAGCCGCAATCTGTATGATTTCTACACAACACACCGGAGACCAAGAGACCAAGAAAAATGGGTTCCTCCGACAGTCGATGTGATTTTATCAGCCAACAAGGGCATGGTGAAAGGTTTTTGGAATGCACATGGCATAATCCACATCGGTTACTTTCAAAAAGGAAAAAAAAAAAACAACAATCAACGGCGGATATTTTCTCAACTTATTGGACCGACTTGAAGAAAAAACGATGGCCCATAAATTGCTCACTCATTTGCCCTATTCTCCGATGTAAGACTGAATCGCTCTAACGATAAAATCACTGCTCAAACAAACGCCTATTGATTAATCTCTGGAGGACATCAACAAATTTGAGAAGTGTATTGAGCTCAAAGGAGCTGAGAGAGAATTAACACCTTTTTTTTGCCGAACAAAACTCTTTTTCATCCAGAAAATCACGGACTTATTGTCATGTCAGTTCTCCGCTACCCTTGTTTTAATAGTGTGCGAATAATTGTTGACTTATTTATTAATGTAGTCACTTGCTACTAATTTTAAGGACAATTTTCAAAGTCTTTTGAAACAATATTCTTGTGACTTGCCTTTTCCACCCATCCAGTTATTTGAAAGTATGACTCGGTATTGAATGTATATTTTTTTTTTCGTCGCATCAAGTGCGCAAGGAGGTTTCCATTTTTCATGTGATACTCAATACAACCCGTTGCCAGTTTATTTCCTCATCATCGGCATTTCTACACCAAACAATAATACACATAGAATTGGTCTAAAAATTAAGAAGCGAAAATCCCCGAGCCATCTGCCGAATTGTTTCTCCAAAAACATTTCACCCAACAGAACCACACAATTAGGAACTTACATGCCGGAGAAAATGAACAGACGCATGACACCGCGCAGCGCCAGCCGAAAGAATGGAAGAAGAAAATCACCAAGTTATTCACGTAGCCGGTCTAGATCAAGGACTCCTCCGTCCCCACCGCGTCGAAAAGCCACTCGTCCATCCGATAGCCGTAGCCGTTTGAGGTCGCACTCGCCAAGGGATAGGCGTAGATCGCGTTCTCGTAGCTCTCGTACTTATGGCTCCAAACGACGTCTCGGTACACGGGAGAAACCACTGCAAAGTCGATGCCTTGGTGTCTTCGGCTTGAGCATTTACACAGATGAACACAAAATTCGCGATATATTCACAAAATATGGACGAATCGAGCGCATTCAAGTTGTGATAGATGCTAAGACTGGGCGCTCCAGAGGTTTTTGCTTTGTATACTTTGATGAATTGGGTGATGCAAAAGTAGCAAAAGTTGCCACCACAGGAATGGAAATTGATGGACGTCGTATAAGAGTAGATTATTCAATTACACAGAGACCTCATACCCCCACACCGGGTGTCTAAATGGGCCGGCCAACAAGATCCTACAAAGATAGAGAATATCACGATCGCTACCGAGATGATTACCGCGATCGCCGAAGGTCTGGCTCCCCATACCGCGATAGAAGGCGACTCAACGAACGCAGTCGGAGTAGGTCCTTTACTCCACGACGCGCACGCTACTAGTTCTCAAATTGTAATACACCGCTGCTGAATCATCAACATCATCATATATTTATCATAACAAGAAGTTAAATCTTTTCGTTTTTCGCTCTTCTTTATAAATGTTTCTGGCTCTTCGTTCATTTAACTTTTATTATCACTACTTTGATTTTATCTTTTAATTTAATGTGACCTTATAGAATTGAATTAATTTGAGTTTATTATTATGTTTTTTTTTTTTTAAACTTGTACCTTAGCGGTATCTTCTTTTTATGGCTAATAACCTTAAATTTTATTTGATCATTATAATTTCTCTTCCGCTCTCTCTCTCTCTCGTTTATCATTTTTTTATTTACCCAGAGGTAGAAAATAAATGAAGTGAATGTCCATTATCATCCTCAAAAAAAAAAAAAATAAACAAACAAATACACACACTGAGAATGAAGTAGTGGAGAAATATGTCCTTACAAAAATATTTGTCTCCAGCGATCGTTTTATGCCCTGAAACGTTGCGCTTTAGATTTAACTTTTTTTTTTACAACAGAACCCTGTAGGGGGCATGCAGAGAATTAAATTCATTTCAGTAAAAAAAAAAAAAAAAAACAACAACAAAACAATAACAATAAATGCTGACATGGTATAGCATTAAAAAATGTCGCAGACAAATTTGGTCGTTTTTTTTAATTTTAAATATTAATTGTAACATAAACAAAAAACAAAACAAAAATTAGAAGTATATGTTACTGATTGCCCGACAATTTTAATAAAAAAAAATGATGTACGTATCTTTCCTTTACTTATTGTGTTTCACTCTTCGTTTTATTACAGAATTTATGCCGGGAACAAGCGGACGAAACAAACGTTTTACTTCAGTACAATATTAGAATAGTAAGAGATTGTGATTAGTAAATTTTTTTTGAATAGGCATTTGATGCAATAAAGATATAAAAAGTTTTTTTTTTTATTATTTTAAGTTGTTAGTTTTATTTGTAATTTTATTTTTATTATTATTTTAATGTAAACTCTTGTATGGGATATTCAGTTTTCAAATCCGATTTCTTTATAAAAAACTAAAATAAAACAAATAATAGCACCCTATGTTGTGTAAGCGTACCAATTTTTGAAAAAATGAAATTGACTATAGATTTTAAATGAATATACGATAAAAGAGAAAATGTAATTATAAATATATGTATCTTGTACTCATAGAATATTGTTTAAATTATTGATGTGTATTTTTTGGTTTTTGTTTATTTCATTTACATAGAGAATGAAATGTGAACGGACAAAAACACTATGCATATGAACCTACATAATTTATACCGTTATATAGATGTAAAAACCAACATAAGATTTATATGAAAACAAAATTGAATAAACTAAATTAATTTCAAGTAAAAATTTTATTTAAATCAAACAAACAGTTTTCAGTATTATTTCAAATAAAAGAAAAACGCAGTAGACGAAACGATTTCATTTTGTTGTGGGATAACTGCAGGGCGGCAAAATTATTACATTCAATTTGTGGACTCCCAGTTTCGACTGCTCTTAGAACATCTTCCATGCTAAACCGACATCTGGTCCTGTTTCCTGAGAGGCATCTCAGTTCGCTCCAGATTTTTCCTTTGTATTCTCCATTGTATTCCACCAATCGACTTCATCTTCATCTTTTTTCTTAGAACAGCGGACTCCATTAAATAGCCTGAGACGTTAAGTAGCTCTGGATCTAAGATGTCCCCAATCCATTGGTCATTTTCACTTCTGTATACCATATTCTCTTGACAATACTTCGCTGGTCCGTTCTGTTATAAAGTTTTTCATTGAAGATACGATTTAAGCATCTGCAATATATTTCTAGAGATTAACAAAATGGCGTTACCCAGACATCAGTAATACTCGTAAATTCTTCAGATGTTTGTGAGGATTCCAAAGTAGGCTTGACTTTCCGGATACGCACAGGTGCATACGAATACATATTCGATACCGACATTATCAGAAACAATATCATTAGATTGTTGCCTATGACTTGGTTATTTAGCCATTCCGGGGAGGAGAGAAAAAGCTCTGCTGTTCTCACAATCAGTTTGGTTTGCCTTTCTGTCATTTATGACACAGTGTCATAATTGTCAGCTGTACCGCACGAAAAGGAAACGACAGATTTAACCGAAGCATGGACGACAATTGGAAACGTAAAAGCGACTTTGTTCAATAAAATGATGAGATGCGTTCGAATGACTGATCAGATCAGTTGAGGGTGAGCCTTTTTTCCATTGTATAAAGGCGACACGAAAAATTGCAACAACTATTGATGGGTGGAAACTAAGGTCGCCCTAATTTGCATGGCGTCAAAAGTTATTTAAAACGAAAATGTTAGGTGTTATTTACATATGATGGAAAATAGTTTGCGATCCCACGAGAAGTAACAAATCACATGGTGCTCAAATCACTGATTCAGTAAGTAAATCCATTCGTAGGTCAAACCGGGTAAATAGTGCAACAGAATCAAGTGCGCATATCGCGCCACACGAAAAAGAATCCGTCAGTTTGTATCTAAATTTCAATTAAAGGCAAAGCTCACCAAATTAGCAAGCCAGTGTCAGTTTCTATCAAAAGTGCGAATGCAAATTATTTGTCGACGAAAAAAATCAAACAATTCCCGTTAATCACGAGAAAAGAGAATTGTTGACGCAACAAAAGGTGATACAATGGCACCAAACGCAACAACAGCAACTCAAGCTCTAGGCGAGTCTCTAGCATCATCATGTGGAGCCAGAGGTGAAAAAAATAGTAAAGTCGAAGCAACCGGAGTTTTATATGAATGCGATGCCGAAACAATCGATGGAGGACTTGTCAAGGATATTGGGAAGCTAAAAGGCGCAGAAAGGCGAAAATTAAAATTAGTTTGGAGAAATATTATCGCCTTCGCATACCTGCATTTGGCGGCCGTCTATGGAGCTTGGTTAATGTTAACTTCAGCTAAATGGGCAACAATAGCTTGTGCTTTCTTTTTATATGTTGTATCAGGATTGGGTATTACAGCTGGTGCCCATCGTTTGTGGGCCCATTGTTCATACAAAGCTAAATGGCCACTAAGAGTGCTTCTAGTTCTTTTCAATACAGTTGCGTTTCAGGATGCTGCGTTCCATTGGGCTCGTGATCATCGCGTACATCATAAATTTTCAGAAACCGATGCTGATCCCCATAATGCCACAAGAGGCTTTTTATTCTTCGCATATCGGCTGGCTGCTATGCAAGAAGCATCCAGAAGTTGCGGCCAAGGGTAAAGGCATTGATTTGTCAGATCTGAGGGCAGATAAGGTTCTAATGTTCCAAAAGAAATACTACATGCTTATAATGCCAATAGCATGTTTTTTAATTCCAACATTTGTCCCAATGTACTATTGGGGTGAGTCATTCCTCAACTCCTGGTTCGTAGCTACTATGTTCCGATATGCATTCATTTTAAATGTTACATGGCTAGTAAACAGTGCAGCACATAAATTCGGCGGAAAACCATATGACAGTTTCATCAATCCAGCAGAAAACAAATCCGTGGCAGTACTTGCATTTGGTGAAGGTTGGCACAACTACCATCATGTCTTCCCCTGGGATTACAAAACAGCCGAATTGGGTAACTACCGTCTAAATCTAACCACAGCATTCATCGATTTCTTTGCCAAAATCGGTTGGGCGTACGATCTTAAATCTGTATCACCACACATCATTGAAAAGCGCGTCAAACGAACAGGTGATGGAACACATGCCACCTGGGGCTGGGGAGACAAAGATCAGCCAAAGGATGAACTAGAGCACGCATTAATCACACACAAAAAAGATGAATAAATCTTAAAAATAATTAAAAAACAAAAACCTGCAGTTTAGATGCTGGTCCTGTGTTTGCGTTCAAACCATACGCTACGCTCTGTGTCTATTCTCTGCCTGACTGTGTTAAACATCTATCTTTATTTCTTTCTGCTGCTAAACCAAAAGCAAAAAACAACACTCGAATGTACTTTTCTGTATTTGTATTCCATATTTCCCTTTTCAAAATGTTAACAAACAAACAAATTAAATAAAATCAAAATTACTTTTCAGTTACTTTAAGTATCTTATTGTGCATTTTTGTTAAAACGAAATTTTTTTTTTAATTATTGTCTGATAACATAGACCAATGACTGTAACTCTAGTTCCGGCCTCATTTTTTGAAAAAAAAAGAGGACCGGTGATGCTATCAGCCCACACCAAACAGTGCACATTTGTGGGTGTATTTTAGTCGAATGAGTCTCTTCTGGATTTGAATCTGTCCTGTTCACTAACCGTGGTTCAAATGGTAGTGTACGCGCCCGAAGGATTTTCTTCTTTTTTTCATGGAAACTGAGCAGTTGCCTAAAATAAATGTTGGATGCCACTCATGGAGCAAAATAACCACAAAGCTCAAACCTCTTTCTCTCTCTATCCAATTTTCCGAAAAACTTAACATGTGCTCTGGCATCTTAAGAGCAGTCATACCCAATTGATTGTTAACTACCAAGCCAAAAGTTAGCATCGTTAGGATCGACTTTATTCTGGCCAAGACCCCAATTTACAAATTTCCGCTAGCTGGTTCTCATACAGGTGTAGGCTGAAATATTTTCAAAATAATGGACCGACCGGTGGCGTATTTGCAACTCTACAATTTACTCGTTTTGGTCACAATCCCATAGAGCAGGTACAAATCAAATTTAGGGGATGCAGATTGATGTCGGATAAGAAACGAAGTTCAAATTCCTGGATATGATCTGCCCATTTAGTTGCTTTCATGAATGAAAAATAAGGGAACAAACTAAGCCAATATTCACCAATATTTCCACTACAAGTGGCCTTTAACTGTCCGAAAATTCCATATGCACAGATCATAGCGAAGGTAATTGTTGTTTTCCGTTTGCTGAAATTATCAAAAGTAAAACCATGCCGAGGCTTTGAACATTGTATGAGCGTTGCTATTGGTTTGCTACCAATACTCTGAATGCCCTTTCTCCATGGGATTGTTATATAATTTGCTTATTTCGTATTTCTCTGAAAATTTCCCGATAGGCTGTACGTACGAAAAAGAAAGTTCAAATTGACAAGAACAGATTAGTCCGCTCATCCCATACATACACAATATTTATGTTACAATAAAACATTTATTTTGTTGTTAAAAAAAAACAAAAAAAAAAAAAAACAAAGCGTTTGCAATTCGCAAGCAACACATGCGTCGTTTTGAGAGATCTTATTCAATATAAGAAACAAATAGAAAGTAATACATACGTACAGATACAAAACTTTGTACTAAGTACAATTGCGGTTTTTTTTTTCTAACAAGATTCATAAAATAAAAAAATATTTCACGTAACAAAATAAACGAATTAAAAGAAAACAAAGAATAATAATGGCAATTTAACGTTTTATCATTGATATAGTAAAAACATGAATGAGCAGCGCTATCAATCAATTGGACAGCTTATTCGACAGTCACCGACTTAGCTAAGTTCCTCGGACAATCAACATCACAACCGCGCAGTACAGCTATATGATAAGACAGGAGCTGCATGGGGATGACAGTGAGAATTCCTTGGAGGCAATCGACTGTTCGTGGGATTTCTAAGCTGCGTGATGAGTACGATTTTGTTTCTTCATCGGCTTCCTCGCAAATGATAATTGGACGTCCTTTTCGCGATGTAACCTGTTGCAAGGCATTCATACATTTAACATAGACAGGATCACGTAGAACAATCATTAAAACCGGCATTGAATCATCAACAAGCGCAAGGGGTCCATGCTTTAATTCGCCAGCCATAATGCCTTCACTGTGCATATAAGTCAGCTCTTTCACTTTCTACAGTGCAAATCAAAAACAAACAACAAAATAAGTAAACAAACATTGGATTCTATTAAGTGAATATAAAAATGAATACGATGTAACTTACCAAGGCACCTTCCAAGCAGGTGGCAAAATTATAGCCTCTGCCCATAATCAGCAGTGACTTGTGTTGGTATAAATCTCTAGCCAATTCCAATACTTTGGAGTCCAATTTGAGTACTTGGCGAATTTGTTTATCCAAATTAGACAGTCCTTCGATGATTTCCTTACGCCTTTGTTGCAGTGAAATCCGATCTTCACTCATCACCAATCCAAACATAACTAGAGAAATAAATTGTGATGTGTATGCCTTAGTAGAAGCAACACCGATTTCCGGACCAGCATTAATATGAACACCACAATGAGATTCACGGCAAATAGAACTGCCTACTGTATTGGTGATGCCAACAATTAGAGCGCCGCGTTGTTTGCAGTATCGCAAAGCCATTAGAGTATCGGCTGTTTCACCAGATTGTGAAATAAAGAAGCAAACATCATCACGGAAAATTGGGGTATTTCGATCGAGGAAATCCGAAGCCAACTCAACCATTACGGGCAATTCAGTAAGTTCTTCTAATAGCTGTCGTGTTGCAACTGCACTATGATATGATGTACCACAGCCAATAAGCATCAATCGACGGCAGCGTTTTATTTCTGGAATGTAGTCTTTAATGCCACCAAGTACAATAGTTTGATTGACAAAATTCATGCGTCCACGCATTGTATTGATAACCGACTCTGGCTGTTCAAAGATTTCCTTCTGCATGAAATAATCATAATTTCCCTTCATAATTTGTTGGATTTCCATTTTAAGCGTTGTAATTTCACGAGCATGGGCATCATCAACGCATTTCTTCAAGCGATGAATACTGAGGGCTCCATCCTTAACTGCAGCAACGTCATCATCCTTCACAGAGAAATGGAATCAAAACTTGTTAGAGTGAAAACATCATTGATTGGCATTGAGCAAATAAATTTAATTAAAATGGCAATTCAGCAAATTGAACTTGAAGCGGCTGTTAAACTTAAATCTACGGTTAAAGAACTAATACTCAAGTGGGATGAATACACTTATAATGGCCAAAATATGTGTTAAGTTTCATTTTGGAAAATGGGAAGACAAAGAAAGATGTTTGGGCTCAGTGGTTATTTCGCTCCATGGGTGGCATACAACATTCAATGGGGAGACACTAAATTATTACTGGAAGTTGGCATGTTATTGTTTTCTCTAGTCAACTGCTCATCTTACTTGAATTTAGTTAACTGAAAAAAGTTGCTGTCTTTCGGGCGCGGTTGAGATTCGAAGCCACATTCACTACCGCATGAGTTATGGCCACCCACAATCGTTATAAATCTGATAATGGTGAGAGGAAATCTGTAATGTCTAAGCAGTGCAGAGAGCGGGTGTCATGGACAAGATCATGGACATGAACTTAGTTGGTCTCGCCAGTCAACAAAAGTCGTTGAAAAATACGGTCTAAAAGCAATAGACGCTCAAGATCCGCCAGAAGTTCGTAAAATCGGCGGAAAGAAAAATGATTGGATTACCCAAATGATGAAACCATCAATCAAGTGGCTTATATAATTGTCCACAAATTTAGCTAACCGCACAAGCGGCGCCCTAGCAATGCGAATACGTGAATAGCATGCATTCAAATCAGTTTACTTCCAAAGATATTCATACAATCTCGTTCGCATCGCTATCATTTCTGAACTCAATTTCAAAAATATTGGCGGAAAATATACAGCCAAGTCGGGAAAAGCAGCAAGTGAAGGATCACTAGGACCAGCATCAGAAGGAAGAACATATTAACAGCAATATCGCGGCTTTTAGAGCTGGAAAAAATGTGTCCAATTATCACAAACTGAAGACCGTGGATTGTGTGTCAAATCGCGAGAAATAGTATTCGAATTAGAAGCACCGCTCAACATTTGTGGTGACTTTTAGATGGCGTCCCTTTGAATATGATGGATTTTATCACCGGAGTTAAAATTTATATATATTTTAAGGCGAAGGAAACGTAGGGAGGATGAAAATAGAGGTACCGATTTACATTGGTTTTGAATGTTTGTAATTTATAACGGCATTCCATAAGCAAGTTGTACGACTTACGAGTAGGAACGAATCACAATACATATTTGAATATTTTATTGTGGCAGGAGATATGGTTTTACACCTTACTACTAAAATAAATATACAATTTCTTAAAATCACAAAATTTGTTATAGGTTTGAAGGAAAAGCCACTAAAACTCTAAACAAATCACGATATTTTAGAGTTTTTGGGGGACTATATTATGTCTGCTGTATACGGTAGACATTTACAGATTGCTTCCATTATTGATGAAAGGATTTTGTGCAGTCATCATGATTTGTCATCGATGGAATTACATAAGGCGACAGATATACCAGATCAAGGACTGTTATGTGATCTTGTGTTGTCTCGCCTAGACAAAGACACAATGGGAATGGGATGGAAAACGATCGTGGAGTTAATTTCACTTTTGGATCTGTAGGAGTAGTTTGATCTGATATGCCTCAGGTCAGGCTTTTTCAGCTTCCCCAACATCATTTGATAATAATGATGATGATGATATGCTCTTTTTAGATAATAAAACCTGCATTGGTGGTTCGCAAATAATAAAAATAAATTTATACACTTGGCGAGAGCGATCAAGTGTGTTTTAAGAGATTTTATATGAGTTAAGTTAATCTGCAAAAATAATATATATACTCGTAAATAAGTCAGCTTAATAATTCAAAGAAGGAATATCAGAAAAGAACAATAAGAAAAGCGCAACAAACTACTGGTGTTTCGAATTAAAATTACAATAACAATAAAATGAGCTTACCTCCAAGTAGATGACACGATTTGTGTGCTCAATCACGGCGGACGCATCTGATGCGAAGAAATATTCAACCTCTTTGTCTTCTAGTGGCATGAATTCTGAGGTGCTTTCGGAACGTGGTAGAACTGGCATTTCACGTGCGGTACCATGTGGACGATGTTCTTTTGTTTTAGTTTGTTGTTTCATTTTTTTTTTTTTTTTTTATGTTTTGTTTGTATGAATATATATATACGCATATACATATATGTATAAGCATGCATATGCATATATTGTAATGTTTTCATTTATTTACAATATGTTGGCACGTTGATTGATTTATTTAAAAAAATAATTTTTTTTTTTTTTTTTGAATATGATTTGCATTATTTTTTTTTTAATTGTTTTTTTGTTATTTGGCAATTTATCAATAGAACCATGTTTTTTGTGTGAGCGTGTTTAAATGTAGGCGTATCGCAGTACAGCATGAAGTTGATAATATGCAGGTAACGTAGCACAGGCGAATGTAGTATTATAGTAATAATAATAATAATAATAATAAATATTAATATGTAAACAAACTTATTGATTTTTTGTTTTGTTTTGTTTTTTTTTTAATTAAATATGAAAAATATATGTTCCAGTCACCAACCAACACCAAGAAAAAATACATTAAACAAATTTGCAACTAAACAAATGAGTTAGATACCAAAGAAGAAGACGTTTCTAAAAGCTAACGCTTATACAGTGTGTCTCGAGAGAAATTGGATAAACTATCATACAAAATCTACAAGAAGAAGAAAGTTATTAGTCTATAGAGGTGGAGGAAGTAAGAATTAAAAGTGTATTTGGTATACACCCCATACCTTCACCGTGATAATAATAGAATAAAGTAACTTATGATGGGGATATGATACGAAAACAATCAGATAGAAAGGGTATAGAGAAACAACATTAGAAACAACATTAGAAACAGAAGCGAAAGATGATGTTAAAAAACCACCTTGCAATCGACAACATTTGGCACGTAGAAGGTCTGCTCTGTGGAGCACGAACTCACAAAACAATACCAACGAAAAGGTTTTTGTTTTTGTTTATTTTTATTTTTACTTTTAATTTTCTGCTACTACGTCTGAGAAAAAATTGTGAATTGTTGCAATTTAAATCAAAAGAATACTTAAATAAAGCAGTCTTTCTTTACAAATTGTATTGTTGTCCATCTTTTAAAAAAATTCGCATACATACGAGTAGCTGATCACAATTAAGACGTCTTATGATATTTATTTATTTAAAAGTTTCAAGTAAGAGCTGACACATTTACTAACCAATCTCGATTGTCTTTCTTTTCTGTCTTATAGATTTTCCTTTTTCATACAGCTCAGCAATGTTATTTACAGCAGAACTTTATTTTACTGGGTTTTTTGTGAATGAGGCTTAAAAGTTTAGGTTTGTGTTTTATTTAATTTTTTTTTTTTTTGTAAAACCCCAAAACCGTGGTGTGAATTTTCAATTTAAAAAATATATTATAAAAAGTGTTTACCTTGAGTGCTAGCAGCTTCAGTGTCTGTTTTTTTTTTTTGTTTTTTTTTATGAATTAGGTAATTGTTTGTTTATATTTTTCAATTACGAAAAAAAAAGAAAACGAAATATAAGAAAAAAAAAAAAGAATTTTTGTTTTTGAAATACAATAACAGTATATATAAAAACTAGAATAATAATAGTAAAGAATATGACAAAAAATAAATAAATAAAATTTTTTATTTGAATTTACATGCTGTTAATAAATAAATGTGCATAGATATACATTTATAAATTATTTGAAAATGATGCGATATTTTAAATTTCATAAATCTCGACGGATATATTGTATGTTGTGTCGGTGGGCATTAGTGAAGCTCATCAGCGGGCACTTACCAAGTGTAAAATGATTAGAAATCAAATTGATTTTAATCTTAATCAATATTCGACGGATCAGGATATAATAAATTGATCTCGTATCTCCTGGAAATTAATTTTTAACTCACGATTTTTTGAGCGCGGAAGAAATTCACATAAGTCATCTTGGATGACTTGGATGACAGCGACTCGAAGCGTCGTCAATTCTAATTTGTCCACTTTACTTCTTTTTTTATAATGAGCGCGCGCTCAAGGGGTTTGAGTACCCTTAAGGTGATTGTACACAGCGCGGGCAAAGGAAATTTAGGGAGAAAGAAAAGAGAGGTACCGATGTACATTGTTTTTAAATGTTTTGCAAGTTATAACGACCAGGAAATACAGAGATCGGCAGGGCATTCCATAAGCGAGTTGTTTTAGAGTACGTCCGAAAATGGGCTTGAGGGTATACTGATGAGCATTCATAGCGAGACGGGTGTTACGGTTGAAAGTTTGAATGGGCGGAATGCTACTGGCGATTTCAGTGGAGCACTGGTGGTGGAAATAGCGATAAAACAAAGTGAGACACGAGACATTTCGTCGGTGTTCGAGGGTGTCCATTGACTGACTGATATTAGTATCATCTATAAGTTTTATCGCACGGTTTTGAATCCTATCTAGCAGGTGCAGAGATATTTTAGGAGTTGTATTCCAATTTTGGGCGGATGAATGCCTTATATATTGAGGCCAGATCAGAGGGGGTAAAATATTTCTTACATCACTTGAGAAAACCTAGACATTTCACAGCATTTTTGACGACACCGAATATATGGTCATTCCAACGTAAGTTGTCGTGGACACACATACCGAGAATGGAAAGTTTTTCGGTTTCGACGATGCAAGTGCCATTCATGGATAATGGCTTTGTGTTTAAATTTCGCTTTAACGACAACAGACAGCATTGCGTTTTGGAAGCATTAAATTTCACTCTGTTGATAGTTCCCCAATTGGTTATGCTGTTGATATCGGAATTTAATGAGAAGAGCAGGGCCGTGAGTCCGGGAAAGAATATGAAAAGCAGAGAGTACTGTCATCAGCAAAGGAATATATTGGATTAGAAGTAGCAGACAAGAGATCGTTAATGAAAATTAAAAAGAGTGTCGGTGACAGAACAGAGCCCTGGGGCACACCAGCATTTATTTTGTGAATATCAGACTTGAAACCGTCCAAGACAACTTGAATTGAACGTTCCGAAAGGTAATTTCTAATCCATTGAAGAAGAGAGTCGTCGATCCCAAAAAAGCTTGATGCCAAACTCTGTCAAATGCTTGATGTACGCTTTGGTTCCACTTTTCGGTGAGACATGCCATCAAATCACCAGTGGACCTGTTGCAAGGAAAACCGTACTGCCGGTCATTGAGAAGTTTTCGTGTTTCGAGATATTTCATGAGCTGACGATTTATCAGCGTTTCCATGACCTTGGAAAGAAGGGTCTGTAGGAGGAGAGAGAAGATGATTCGCCTTTTTTAGGGACGGGCTGGACAAATGCTGTTTTCCATCTGCTCGGGAAGAGTCCTAAAGTGTAGGATTGATGAAAAAGCTTACGCAGTGGTTTTGCCAGCGAGGAAGAACACCTCTTCAGAAGAAGGGGAGATATACCATCTGGACCAGCGGATTTATGTATGTTGAGATCTTTAAGTACTCTTGCTACTACACGAGTGCGAAAGTAGATTCGTTCCATTGAAGATTCGATACACTCAAGTGTAGGCGGAGAGAAAGCACAATCTGGGAGTGTTGAGTTGGCCGCAAAGTGTGCAGCAAGCAGATTGGCCTTATCCAAAGAGCTGACAGCTGGAATATCATTGTAAATGAGTGTTGGGATGGAGGATGAGGCGGAATTTCTAATGTTTTTTGACGAACGACCAACAATTTTTACTGCCTTTGGGTCATTGCAGTATTTTTTGCCTCATTTGTTGGTCCTATTGGAATTTCACACGTTAAAGAAAGGCGTTGTAGTCATTTCTGGCTCGTTTGAACTTTTTTCGGTTTTCCTCTGTCGGGTTGGTCTTGTAGGCCTCTTTACAGCTCGAGTCGTACCATGACTTTTCCCTTGGTTTGATACTCTTCATCCGATGAGGAATAAAGGATCTCATTCCAAAGAGAATGGTGTCTGTAATCATATCAGCAGCGGCATCCACGTCGTTATCGAGGAAGCATAACGACCAGTTAAAATTCCTAAAATTCCTCCAGTTGGCTTTCTCGTATTGCCATACGGTTCTTTTAGGAATTTTTTCTCTAACTGTGTGGTCGGTGTACGAGAAATTACCTGATATGACACAATGGCCCGACGAGCCTAGAGGGGAGAGCACATCAATGGTGTACTTATCACTTATCAGGGTGAGAAGTTAAAAACAAGTCCAGGGTGTTGGCGGTATGACTATCAACGTCTGGTATTCGCGTGGGCTCATTTACAAATTGTTTTCCGCAGCGAAGATCTCAACACACCGTCCTTCGGGTGTTGTCTGTCCAGAATGTCGAAGCCACCCAGAATTGTGTATATTGAAGTCGCCCGCAATAACGATTTCAGTATGAGGATACAGGGATACAATTCTTTGAATGGAGTCAGACAGCGCATCAAACTCGTTAAAAGTCGAATTGCTGTCCAGTTTGGGGCTTCTGTAAATAAAGCAGTAGTAGACAATTTGCTTACGGAGATGGAGTTTTAACCACATGAAGTTGAATTCTGGATTGGAACATGGATCACATTGTGGTGGAGTTTGGTAAGCTACATCACTACGCACGTAAATGGCGAGACCGCGGTGAGAGAAGAAAGAATAATGGCACTAGTTCGTAGCCAGGTAGCTTCAGATCAGAATGATCTGAGAGGTGTGGGCGGGGATCTACCTGTGTTTCACTAAGTACCAAAACAGTTGGTCTGTACTTACAGATGTGGACGTACGCAGAAAAGTGATTACTTCTTAGCCCACGTATATTGGCTACGTCCACTCTGAATTCCCTAGTTACTTTCCGTGGAACGGAAAAATAGTAAGGGATCCAACTGGAGGCTAACTAAAGAGTCTTATTCGTTTATCGCGCCGAAAAATGACAAAATATAACTGGAAACAATACCGCACTAACCGCCTTGCAGTCAACAGCAGTCAAGGAGCAAATTCACTTCGACACCAACATAAACACAACATTAAAATAGATTTTTATTAAAATATTTTTCCCCGTTGTTAATGTCAATTTATGAAACAAAATATTGCACCGTTTAAATTTACATTTTAATACAAAACGTTAATAAAAAATGTTTGTGTTAGTTAGTTTTTTTTTTTCAGTATAAAGTTTTTAGCTACCTTTTACTTCAGGTTGTTGTTTATCATCTTTGTTTTGTTATTTAATCGGAGTAATTCAAGCAGTAGTAGTAGCAGAAATTTTTTGGTAGTAGGTAGAAATAGTATGTATGTAGTAGAAGGGCACACGGGAATTTGTTTTGATATTTGTTTAATATTTTCATTTGTTCCAATGAAAATAATTTATTTTTAAGGGAACATATATAACACGTACATATAAGAAGGAAAAAAAAACATAAAACAGTCCACAAAACCAACAAAAAAAATAAAAGAAGAAACATTGAAAGAAAAGAAATAACATTTAAACAAATAAAATCAAGAAATATTTAAATAAAAAATAATGGTTAAACAAGATAAAAAAAAAATCATAAGAAA
Organism: Volucella bombylans; assembly: GCA_949129095.1. Taxonomy (NCBI): domain Eukaryota; kingdom Metazoa; phylum Arthropoda; class Insecta; order Diptera; family Syrphidae; genus Volucella; species Volucella bombylans. The sequence goes on from OX422145.1 coordinate 28,439,046, forward strand.
GATAGATAGAGGTTTCAAACATAGCATAGTGTAAACGACCTATCATATTTCATGCGCTTAGTTAACTTAAAATCAAATATTTTCAACGACACACTTATTATTTAGAAATTTGATATATGGGTAGCTGTTTAGTGTTCTGATCTTATATAAAATGTACAAGTGGAACTATGTTGTCTCGTTCTTTGTCAAGCCACTGTAAAAACTTCAACGTTTGCAGATGTTGAAAACTGCATATGGTGATGAGTGTTGGAGGCGAAGCAAGGTATTATTTTTAAGGGACGACTGACTGAACATTAGTAAAAGAAGCATTCACATTATTTTACACTAGACCAGAAACAATGGCGTCTGGATGCGTGTTATACGTTCTACAATATAAATAAAATTATTATGACCCAACGAAGGGGGCCGGTTAAAGCTCGTACCGCAAAGTCAACAGTAAAGACTATTTTCGATTCATGTCCCTCCAAACAGTCAACGCAACATTTTATAAAGATTTATTTTTGAACGAGCCGTTTGCAAAGATTGTTAAGATTTACGATAATGTTACTGTGCATTCATCATTATCGCTAACCCTGTGATTAATTAGCACATCATACGCGACGGATCTGGTGCCTGCCAATTTTTTTCTATTCCCTCAGCTATAGATTGCTAATAAAGGAAAGCCTTTTGATGACGTGGGTGCTACTTATAAAAACTTTTTATAGATAGGGCAGGGTATAATGTTGAAAATGGAATAAAATGTTTTGTTGTAACTAGTTGTGTAGATCTGAGATTGAAACAAAACATATGCGAGTGCATAAGAATTCTTTGCATCATACTCGTGTACATGAAATGGTTGAGAAATAAAGTACATAATAGCATGTGAAACAAATATACTTGCTTCAACTGAACCCACCCAGAAGCTGTGTAGAACTAGTTCTTTTGTACACGGGCGCACATAAAAAGCGTTGTTGCATGACGTTTATGTAACTCTTCAAGAATCTGTGAATTCTCGAAGTACGAGTATTTCTAGTTTCAGACGATGTCATGATTGAAAAAAATCCTATATTATGATATTTCCTATTATGTTCTTGATATTGTTTCAAAAAAAAAACAAAAAAGAAACAAGACTTCTATAGGTTACTGATATCTTTCATATGGCAATTAACCTACTCATGCAAGTAATTCCTTAAAATGGGGCTGGTTCTTACATACTCGTTTTGTATGTATCTAAATAATAAAAACACTGTACACAAGCAAAAGTGAAGGAAACTAGGAATCTACAAAATTCTTTGTACGAGTACACATTCGTTGAAACTGTTTAATTGTTTAAATAACCTACTCTGAAAAAGACACCAATCAAGAGACAATAAGACAGTAAGTTTGGAAAAAAAAAAAACTAAAAATCGCTGCTCTTTAATCAAACATACACGTACAATCACACCTCAGGACGAATTAAGCGCAAAAAATACAATACAATAACGACACAAACCCTACTCATGGAAAGTCATTTATCTTACCTTTTCCGTATAAAATTGGAATGTGATCAGTTGCTAAGCGAGTTTTAGTCTTAATACCAACCAACAGTGGTGAGCCACGACGTGAGGCAACACATTCACCAGGGAAATGCTTTGATTTAAATGTCAGGGCAAATGCTCCTTCCTTAAATTGAAAAAAAAAATAAAAAATATATTTATATATAAATAAAAACGAAATAAATAAAGAAATAAAGAAACATATTGTAGAACTTACCAATTGTTGGATAACTTGTTCTACTAATTCCCTAAAAGAGTAGCCAGGATGTTGCTTCCACAAATGGTGGATTAATTTGGCCATTATCTCAGTATCGGTATCAGATTCGAAAACGTAACCACGTTTCTCGAGGAATGTTTTGACATCTTTGTAATTGGTTATAATACCATTGTGAACCACAACAAATGAGTTGCCCTCATCCGAACGTTGTGGATGAGAGTTGGTTTCCGATGGAACACCATGAGTTGCCCATCGGGTATGAGCAATACCAACATGAGTTAGAACGGGATCATCGAAATTAGGCCCCGAAAATTCTAAAAACAAAAATAATAAATAATAATAACCATACCTAACAATTGTACACGATCTTACTATCTGCAATGGCATCTTCGAGCACTTTTACTTTGCCACATCGTTTAACCATAACAATATCTTTGCCATCTACAGAATCGATTGCAACACCAGTCGAGTCATAACCACGGTATTCCAAGCGCTTGAGTCCATTGACAAGTAATTCCAAAACTTCATGACGAGATTTTGGGGTCAAGTAGTTTAGATATGCAAAAATTCCTACACACAAAACAAATGAAAAGAAAACAAATAAAATAAAATAAAATTAAATTAAAACCAATAAACAGCATCAACAGTTTCGCATGAACCAGTTTATTAAGATTTTATGCAAATTTTGCACAACCTTGACATTTTATTGTATAAAAGAAAAAATGCAGAAGACATTTAGTATAGTTGGGCTGATAAAATATCAACCAAAACAACGAGTTTATCCATAATATTTGTATCTAGATACCATATTTCTTTCATACGCCTGAGTTTATTGTTTATCGAATCAGACACACTGGAGATTGGAAAGTTTCATCATAATAAATTCGGTAGAAAAAAAAAAACAACACTAAAGACGAACACATGCGTACGTAACTTTTGATATTTAACAGGTTAGCTTAAAAGCTACTGATTACAGAACCTGTATTTATTTATATGATGTAGAGTTATTGTACGTGTTGCTTGCGTAAAATGCATAAATTTCTTCGGTAAAATAAATTTGAATACAAATTAGTTGTGCACGTCACCACTGAAATTGTGGTTTGAAAATCAAGAATCAAGCGCACAACAAATGCCAATCACTGAGTGGGTGCATACAAGATTCCCCCCTACTCACTAAGTCGTACATACTCGTAATATGCATATGTATTGTACATTTGACTTGAATATTTAAAAGCCAAGATTATACATCATTTTGAGTTCAATGAATGCCAAATGAAAAAAAGATACTGCTGACATGATTCTGCGAAAGCTCTTGACTTCTTCTTGACTGCAGTTTCAACAAAAAAAAAAAAAAAACAACAAAAGACTCTACATTAGAACATACACTGTTCTGGTAACATACAATATATTAATCGTACAACGTATCGCATAAACACTAAAGTGATATGATACAAAAAAAAAAAGGGAACTTGTTATCATAGTAACAGCGTTTGTTACTTACCACAAACACTAATCGGATGTACGAACATAAATCGTGCAGATATTTTCGTCTTTGAAAATGAATCAAAGTAAATCTGTGTCGCAATTACATACTGTATTTTATGGATCAGGTTACTAAAAATAACTACAACACAAACCACAGATATTTATCATAAATGGATTTGACCATTTGATTTGGACACAAACTTATCAGTAACAGGAAATACACGTTTTAAAAGTACTCGTATATGTTATAATCGTGTCTAACGACAATCGTTTCTTAAGTTTCTCTATCGGCAATTGCTCATTGGGCGGATCTAGATGTAAATTACTATACGTAATAATTTTTGCATTTGACATGGCTCGGATTCATCTAACACAAATCCACTGGATACTATGTACTTCAATCGGATTTTACACATACTACATATTGTACGAGTACATATATTGTTTAAGTTTAATAAACACGTCTACTGGATGCACAATTTACCTTTTCCTGCTCTTTGAATGAACAGTAAAAATCGCAAAATATAACATACATGCCTACATAAATATTGTACGTATGTAGGTGCAAACAAGCATAAAACCAGATATTAAGTAATCGAACCTACAAGCTCTTGTGTTTGGTGTACACAAATATCGGTTTGGGCAAGGCGGATAAACTGGATTTTTTTCTTTCGAATTTTTTTTGTTAGTTCGTAGTGGGGGTAGTAGTACCTACATTTAGTAGCTCTGTACCCATCCTCGACTGAAATGAAAGTGAATTTCATACAATAGTTTATATAGAGCGTCATCAAATCGTTTATATAGAGCGTGAAATATTTGTTGGAATCTTAACTTGCATAAAGGTTTATCAAAGATATCTCATATCAACCTTTCCATTTTAGTTCGCGATCTATTCTAGTAGTTCTTTTATATACGATAATCAATCAATCAATTACCAGTTATTGTGTCTAGTTAACTAAACATTCATTTCCTGCAAGGATAAGATAACCACACTGATTTGTTAACGATATGGTCTGAATAAGCAACAGATATTCCCTTTCAAAATTAGATATACTACAGTGGTAGGTCTATAAAGGCAACGAAAAAGAGGTGATAATCAAAACGAAACATCGCTTATCCTCATTTGAAGCCTTACTTCCAATATTTGGTTGTAATGTACACTTGGTTATTGGTTTTTAGGAGAGCAGGGCTCTTAAACTGTTTTTGGTGAAAATTTTTACTAACCCATCTCCAATATTTGGCCGACAGAAAATACGCCTGAAGAATCCACAAGAAAGGAGATCCACTTAACTGAGACAATTATCGAACGATGTGATTCTCCCCGGTTTTCGGGGAGAAAATCCGAATTGATACGCACCACCTTCATATTGATTTTAAGATCGCATAGAACAACTTCTATAGAGACAACCTATACAGAGCCATGTCTAGCATTGGTATTTCTGCCAAACTCATAAGATTGTGTCGAATGATGATGAGACCGACATTAAAGGTAAAAAGAATTTAGACAAGCTGGTGCGCTGTACTTTTTCAACATCATACTTGACAATCACAAGTCGACATCAGAAGCACACTTTTCCAAAATCTGTACAAGTACTTGCATACGCTGATGAAATCGGCATCATTGGCAGCACTCAGTGGTTTGTGTTTTGACTCGTATGCTGTCAACAAGGACAGACAAAATCAACGAATAGGACACGAGTACCTCGTCTTCGATACTAAACCTAATAATGACATTTTATCAGTTTTCTCTCTCTCTCTATCCAATTTTCCAAAAAACTTAACACGTCCTCCGGCGTTTTAAGAGCAGTCACACCTTCTTGAGGGGAAAAAAAATAGGTTAGGTAACAGTGGCCGTTGGAAAAACCAACCCAAAAGCCATGTGCATCTGTGATCCACCTACTCTTGGAACCAATTTGAACTGTAAAAATGCCAAGCCGTTTTGCATGATTACCTATAAGACTGTGATGAAATGTATGATAAAGTAGAGATGCTTCCTATTTAGAAATACCAAACTCTTAGAGCTATTCAGATTCAGTTTTGGCCAAATTTTGTTTGGCAACTAGACATGTTGATCCAACAGTCCACCAGTTTTAGTTTGCTCGTAGCCATTGGTATAGCGATGATGACCTTTTTCAGGTAGGATAGGTAGAGTGGTTCAAATTTTGGTGATTTCATCGGCGGCCTTTCAATTCCCTGGAATATTTCTGTGGCCAGCCATCTCATTGAGTGATGATCGGCAGTCAAGGGCTGTATAAAAATTTTGTGAGACTTAGTCCAGGGATTTAATAGCGGCCTGAAAATGGGATATCACGTTTTTTCTTCAGCCAGAAAGAGTTACTTTTACCAACAGTTGTTTGTTCGGCCTCAGAAGGCAAAGGAATAATTAGGAATTGACGAGAAACATTAGTTAGACTTGGACGTTAGCGAGGATGGTCTGGTTTAAGTAGCAATGAATGGGCTCTCAAGTCGGAAGATCATTCATTTTTTCAGTCAACATTCTTTAAAAAAACAGAATCCTTGGACGTTTTGAAAATTCTTCGAGTGATTTTTGCTCCTGTTTGCTTTGATGGGGTTTAGAGGAGGAGATTTAACAGCGATGGCTATGACATATGTATAAAGCGAATGAAGACCAGCACAAGGCCGAAGAGTCTTCGAAGACCCCGTCTTAGTGGAAAGGGACCTCAACCAAATTCGGATGTGCAACTGGAGGCAGTTAGTCTGAGACCGCAATAACTGAAAGGGCCTATTGGCTGAGGCCCAGACCTTTCCCGGACTGTGGAGCGATCTAAATGATGCTGAAAATGGCACTAAAGTGACTAGAACATACAGATCGTAAAATTTTTTAGAATTGAAACTTCTCGTAGTTCGTTATTGAAGGACTGATTTAAGTAGCCAAAAGAGAACATTCAATGAACTAACAGGTGATGATCATCTTGTTTGGGATCTGTACAAAATGTACTTGAATTTTTGAGATAAAACAGAATGACATATGCTGTGATGTTGGGATGTTAGATCCTTTATCTTTTATACACCAACGATCTTCACACGATCATTACTAGTCAGATTCCAATACAATTTCATTTCACATCTACGAGTACGCATACGAATTGCTATAAAGAAACTAAAAGCCACATAGTCACTTTGAATTCCTTCAAAAGGTCGAGTAATGTACAAAATACTCGTTCGAATGCTACAGGTTTCTCTCCAATGTGAACAATCAACCATGATGAGGTAGCAGAACAGATATGTGCAATTTTATTGCTGTGATGTATAATAGATAGCATGAACAGTTGAACCCCCATAGAAGCAGCAGAAGAAACCAATAAAAATAGACAAGCAAACTACTTAGGTACGAGTCATGAATATATAGTAGAGTCGCGCACACCCTTTATTCACCTTAGATCATGATCGAGTTACAAATACGTGCTACTACCATGCCAGACAACAATATTACACTGTAGCGATTGTCTGTCACGTCACTTATGAATACGGAAAAAAAACCCTCAATTAAACCTGTACTCAGTAACTTATCACTGAGTTATGACTTAATAATTGACTGATATGTTTCTAATTTTGCTTGCGAAAACTTGTAGATGATGAATGACAACGGTCAACTTTCTTGCGTTTATCTATAGTAACTCATAATTTAAAAAAAAAAATAAATTGTATACACTTAAAGTTTAAAGACTTACCACACATTTTATTTGAATTGAATAGGAATAAATTTTAATTATGAAGTCAACGTTGCTACGATCTTTCCAAATAGCCTGAAAATATAGAAAAAAAAAAAAAACAATTTTAGGAAATATCTTGCATTGAAAAGGTCCGGTGTGGACTATAGTTTAGACTCTCCTCCTGTAAGGCACAATGCGAACGAGCCATCAAAATGGCCAAGGAACCGAACCGTGCCCAGAAATCCGCCAAAAAGGCAACATCTCTACCAGCAGCCAGGACTAAGTCGCAACCAAAACAAAAGGCTGCATAGGTTTCACAGAAATCTGCACCAAGAGTTGGAGGTAAACGATAAGAAGTACTTATTTCTCTGTGTGCGGCATTTTGGGAAAAAAAAAATGAGAAAATGATGTTTAAAGATAGGCTATTTTCTGGCTAAAGTTTGACGGTGTCAGAAATGTATTTTTTACGACGATACGAACAAAGATGCGGAACTTGGTAAACTCATGGCTGCCGTCTGAAAGTTACTACACCATTCTCTGTTTCAATATGAAACTACTAGTTTACTCCAATCCAAGTCAATGACTTGATTCCTCTTTGCATTCAAAGGCTGTCACAGAACCTCAGAACAGTTATTTCATAATATGAATTGGATTTGAATAAGACATCCCCAGTAGAAAATATAAAATAGAAAATAGAAAATTAAATATACCACGAGCAAGCTGAATGGAGCTGCCTTGGATTAACCTTGGCTTACAATACAATATTTGTCCCATGAGTCGTTATATAGTACTTGTATAGTATTCCTCAAGCAATAAACAAAACTTAACGCATGCGGTATATGTATCAGTGTATCAATTAAATTCGTGGACTCGAACTATACCTCAACAACCACAGTGTGTGTTGGAACATGCAATTTTGAGGCTTAAATCTTTTTCTAACAATCATGTGACAGTTAGTTCTTCGTAAACAACTTTTAATTTGATGTTGAAATTTTAATATGAAACTAAAGAGCATCAGAAACATTACAGTTGGTGCAACTAGTGTACGGCTAGTTGATTGTTTATCGAGAATAAGCGTTTTTCAGTGGCGGATGTGATTTCAAAACAATGCTCATAACATTTTTCGATAGCAAAGGAATTATCCGATTACTAATGAATATTATTTAGCAGTTTTGAAACATTTAATGGCCCAAATCCGCCATCCAGAAAGTTGGTCTTTCTGGCTCGAAATCAAGTGGGTTGAATCATTAAAGGATCATTGCAACCACTGGGGGCAATTTCACAAAATGAACTGGAGCACGCACTTGAATCTTTATTAAATCGTTGTAACAAGTGTATAGACGCTAGAGGAACCTATTTCGAATGCTAGAATTTTTTATAGATTGCCTATTGAAGCTGTGATGGAGAAAAAAATTATTTCCATTTTAGTTCGGGCCAATTTTTGTCTAATTCTCTTACCATGAAACTTGAAGAAATCTTCTCACGTAAGACTGTCAATAAAAAAAACTAAGTCAATCTAAACAACATGCAGAACGCGCGAAGGAGCTTCATTTCATTTACTTTATTTTAAGAATCCTTTGACGGTTTTTTATACCCACATATAAGTGGGTTTTTTTTTTGCAGACCCTACGTGTGCTGTGCATTTCCAGATGAGGTTTTGATGAGTCGATTTCTTTTACTTGATGATTTTTTGAATTGTTTGTGGAAATGAAACGATGAGTGACGCAATTGCTCACGCTTCGAAGCAGTGTTTGGAGCTCTTGAAGTTTTTCCGTCGAGTCGTCACGTTTAAGAAGAAGAATACAGGATACACGGCCCCATCCGGAATCGCATTCAAATGACTACAGCATCCACTGTACTTGCCCGACCTGGCTCTCTGCAGAAAAAAAAAGAAATCAGCTCGAATGAGGGGGTCATCGGCGAGACAGAAGCCTGAAGAGCTTGACAAATCATATTTTTTTAGATTGATAGAAGTTAGGGTGGAAAAAAAGAGAGATACCGATGCACGTTGGTTTTAAATGTTTGCAAGTTATAATGGCAAGGAAATAAAGAGCTCGGCATGGGTGGGCTTGATGGTATACTGATGAGCATTCATAACATCGTGGAAAGCCAAAGTATTTGAGAGGTATTTGCTGTGATATGCATTAACAAAAATCCACTTTAGATGAGACTGTGCTTGAGAGAACATGGTTGATATTTTTCTTAAATGAAAATTCATGGAAAAATGTTTACTCAATACGGGACAATCTTTGTATGGCTGCGAAACAAGTAAAGGTGTTCCGCTTGACTTATGCTATGTACTATGTGTAAATTATGATGCAAAATAAAAGTCATACTTAATAGAATACATATACGAGTACATCTAAAGTAAAGTTTATTAACAGAGGATTTTAAGCAGCATAAGAATACATAGATTGTTAAAAGACCTAGGCGCATGCATCACATCTCAGGACGTATACGTGTACAATCGTATCTACTCGTACGGGGTCATTTGGAATTCGGATATTAGGCCGCAACATCAATTAGCACAGCACAGTTAATATGCTCAAAACTAGTTTTACTTTAATATCGCAAATTATTAATACGGACTATGTGTGTAGGATTCAAGCAGATTTTGAAAACACGAGGCTGTCGTTTCTTCATGTTTCAACCCCATATCCATCAAAGGATATGCACAAACAAACGAAGACTTTGATTCTGGATTTCTTGGAAAAGCCATACATGATCTTAGAATATTTATCAATTCAAAAAAAAGTACTTGAAAACATAAATTGTATTTATCCCGCACATAAAGCAAAACTAAGCTACATTTAGATAGAACCGCTCCTCATTTACACATATATATATTGTATGTATGTATGCACAATGCGGCGGCCGGTAATTTTTTATTTCTGTTGCAAAAATTTCAAAAACATTCTATTGTACATGGCAATGAAGTCCATTAAGTGGAAAAACAGTTTGTTTACATTGAAAGAGTAAACAATTAACAACTGTGCGCATTTTGTAATAGTAAAAAATACACTTTTTGAAAAATGATCAACACAACAGTTCCATTAAGTGATAAAAAAATAAAAAAATTAAATAATAATAAAAAAAAAAAAAAACTTCTTTCAAAGGTGGAAATAATTTTGCAAATTTTATGCGAGAGTATGCCACGTCTAAATGTCAATTTCAATTTCGTAAGCAAACTAAATGTCAACAACTAAACAATATTTCAACTTTTACCTTTTTTTTTTTTTCTGTTTCTCAAGACACTTTTGTTTTTGTTACAACACTTTGATTCTCTTATATCAAAGGCGGTCTAATCTATGTAAACAAAAATTTAAACAAGAAAAAAACATATAGCAATTAAGATAAGAATAAAAAAAAAACAAAAAACGGAAATGTGTAGTAAAAGATACAGAGAAACACTGACCACGACACGACAAAATGAACCGAAGATAAGTGTAAGAAAATTGTGAAGAAGAAAACGAACCGCACGACTCCACTGCTGAAATCACAATGAGTCTGAATTATAAAAGTGCGATGGATAAAATATGGAGTACGTGGGATATTTTTCTGTGCCTGTGTGTACTGAAAACTAACCATGATCATGGTATTTCGTCTTTTTATTTATTTATTTCTATTTTTTTATTTTTTTGGTTTCCTATCAGTTTTGTCTTTGTTTTAGTCATTTTTAGCAAGTTTTTTTTTTTTTTTTTTTTTAAACAAACACAGGCACCTTTGACGATCAGTGGTAGTTTGGTTCAATAGTGAGTTAACATGCCTACCCCACCCCCGATCGATGGTCACACATTACCAAAAAAAACCATTTCCACCCACTTGCAGCTGAAGCATGTTTTATGTTATTCCCCCCCCCCCCAGCCATTCGGCAAGACAGAAGATGTAAGTGGTAAGTGCCCTATTAAAACTATGCACTTACGAGTAAGTACACCTGTGTGGGTTTTTTTCCTCGCCGATTCTTGAGACCAACATTCTTCTCTTCCTAGACCAGGGTACAGGCGCCACATCGGCAATAATAAGCTTGCTCCGATGTGATCGTCGATTGGGCTTACGTCAATGGTGCCGATTGTTGGTCTATTCGAGTTATTCGCCATTGTAATGGCATATTAATTAGTCCTGGAATACTGGTAATCGTACGAGTATATTGGTCTGTGGTAGTGATGGCAAGTTACTCGATTGAAAAGTGAGAGTGACTGGGTAGTATGGAGATGCCTATTGCACCTACAAAGTAGCATTCAATTCTTTTTTTTATTATTCTTATTATTAAGGTCAACTTGTCGCTCTTTGTTTTTTTCCTGAGTTTTCGTGCAGATTTAGGTAGTTGATGTGTGTACTTCTGGTTTTTACTTTAATGCAGCCAGATTACTGATACGTGCATATTATGTGAGAAATTTGATTTGCTTCAACTTTATTCTCTTTGTATGCTAATGCCTTTTGAGTTGCGTGAGGCATAGATGGAGCAACTTTCGTTTTAAATGACTCTACTAACCACCAATGTTATCTATGCAAGTTTCCACTACATAAACTGGTTCAAATTTTATTTATTTTATTTTTATTATGTATATGAATTTGTTTTTTTTTTTGTACTGACAATTGTTTATGATAAATTGAAAAAATAAAAATCTACATAGGGAAGTGGACTTGCCTGGACTACCTAATCATGGATAAGAAAAATGTTTCAACTTTCAAGTGCATGCATATAAAGTGGATTTATTACGTCGTTGACAATTAACATTGTTCTACAAATATGTGCTAATTAATTTGTAATTAGTTTTATAAGAAAAAAAAAAATAACACAGGTTTTTCGTTATTAAATAAATAGATAAATGCTTGAGGTATCAATAAATATTTTAATTTCCATTGGAATATAATATGAAGCATGTCCTTCTCCGCTGGAATCAATTTTCCATGACTTTTTCGTATCATTTAGAAGATATTTAGAAGATATTCAAGCACGGTTTGCAAGTTTCTGGCTTCTTAAAATACATAGATCCGATAGCTAGTAGAGCCCCAAAGAAAAAAAGACTAAATTTGGTAAATGACTGCGGTGCATATGGGATTATTCCGGGATATTCCGGGATTTCAAACCCAGCAAATTCATAGTCCACTGCAATCTGTTTACATTTATAACACTCTTCTGTCTGCGATTAGATGGCTACATAGATTGGCCGTATTGGGCTATTTTCACTCCGCTTTGGGTATGGAAGGGCATTGCGGCCACAATTGGGGCTATAGTTTGGTGTAGATATCCACACTATAGATTGGAGGGCGATTCCTATACCCAATTCAAGGCAATGTTGATCTCGCTGTCGCTTCATTTAATTCTGCTGAGCTATTGGCATGTGATAATCTTTCATCGGGTCGCCATATTTGGGTTCTGGTTTTTATTCTTTTGATCTTTGGCAGCGTAGCCAGTGTGGGGGCTTGTGTTTGGGCAGTGAAACACGATAAATCTTTTGAATTGGAGCTCTTCTTGACTGTGAATGCACTGCAGTTTGTGTCGTTACCGCTGAAGTTGGACGGTTTCGTCTATTGGAGCTGGGATATTGTGTTTGTTCCAATGTGGATTGTTGTCTGCCTGAGTTTAGTTAGTGTACTTTATAATATAATTTTCTGTGGAATAATGATGCGAACGCCTGAGATTTCGTTGCAGCAGAAGAAAGCCGCTCTGAATTCAGCGATTGGGAATGCATGTACTGGTTCGAAGGCGAACTAAAATTTCCCTATATCGTCATCTGTAGCCCGTTGCTAGTTGCCATCTTCACACTGATCATTCTTAGTTTTAGCGCCAAGGGCGGCAACAAATGTTGGTTTGGCATACGAAAGAGTTTCAGTCAATTTCTTCTATCGGCTATGCCATTCCTGCAAGAATACGGCAACATATCCTACCACAGCGACAACGGGGGGCAATCTGTTCCGCTGGATTCGACCACGGTTCACCTAAGCGAATATGAAAAGCACAACAGCATGAAGCCTGTTGTACCCATCATCAGTATTGATTTACCTGATTAAGTTAGTTTAAATATCACGCCCATACCCCCTCACAAACACACATAAACGAACATTTTAGCAAGCCCACCCTGTCCACGTAAACAAAACCAGTTCAAATTATGTACCCTGAGAAACACTTCCCATTTGCACATTACTAAGCCACGTTTACCCTCACTATCTTACGGTTAATCTTAATTCAGTTGTAAAGAACATGCAACATCCTCATCCCACCCTAGATCCTCCATTGTCACTCCTGTAGCTTAGATATTCTCTGAATCGGTATAGCAATTGTAGTTAACAAAAAAATATATACTTTCGACTTTTCCAAGTTCCAAGCGCAATATGGAGTCTAGAGAGGCGATAATATAGTTTCACAAGTTTTTATGAATTTCAAAGTTAAGATTGTAACGTTACTAATGAAAACAGAAGCAAAGTGTAGTTCAACAGAACCCGTTGGCTAATGATCGTATGCTTCTGGATAGTTTTTTTCTTAACTCACAATCCCAATGTGCATGGATTACGTCGATACGATCACATCTCGCACTATTACAAACTAGTGTTGGGCTGTACGTTTCAGCAGTTCTTGAAGGTAAGGTGCTTTTAAACAATAGATCCCCCACATACCTCTTTGAAAAAGATCTATTACCCCATTCTACCAGAGCTCTTAAGTTGAACATCTCATATCTGAATTATCTTAACTTTTCTTGCCTCTTTTTCATTCATGTAAAAGTAAAAGTAGTGCAAGGCAAGCAAATGACAACTTTCAACCTATATTAACTACAATGTATTAAGCTTTAAACGCAAGAGGCTTTGGACAGGAGCCCACGCATAGATGGTGCTAATATTCTGCCCCCCCGTAAGCCGACTATGGATTCTTGTTTGACGTACTATCACTGACGATCAAAGATTCCGCTGTCACTCGTCACACTTGGTCTTAGCAAAAACCGTATTGGTGATGGCTCCTCTTGACCAGCGATTTCTAGGAAAACTTTTGCCCATCATTTTAAACTTGCGTGTGCTTCCAATTCATTCGCAAATTTACAAAATTGGTGTCACAAGGTGGTTTTGACCCGTTGGAAGTCCCAAGGAAAAAGTTATTTAACGTAAGCGTTTCGTCGTCATCGAGTTCAAGTGAAACAAAGTCAAATGGTTTGGAATTTATTCCTCATCATTAGCCCTGTTATATGAGGAAAGATTTTTCATCTCGCATGCTCAGTCCATATGCGGGGCTCCAAGTGGGTTAAACTTCCATTCGAAACCCGCTGATGTAAACTCATTAGCAAACTTTCTTTCCGATGTAAGCATTTTTCATTTCTTCTCCGCTCCCCACAAATATTTTTCCTATTATCACTGTATACCATGTCAGGCCAGAATCCGTCGTTAAGCTCTATCAGCCAACCGGACTGTGAGACAGGTGAAAAAGGCGCTAAACCTTTTCTCGTTTCTTCGATCCAAAGTAGGCTACTCCACACTTGGAAGATTGCCCATTTGTTGGGATTCTAGGTCGAGCAATCTAAATATTGGATGGTTGGCAGGATCGTCGTTCTGACTTCAGCAACACTCTCAAAAACACTTGGGAAAATTATTAGAGTTTTTCATCCTAAATCAACACATTAGACAAAGAGCGTCCGCCTAATGTTCTTTTCGCCCAATAAAGGTGACAGTTTGTAGAGGGCTGTTTCGGGAAATCTTTGACATCTGCCCGAATCCAGCTCCGTTCAACTCGCCTATTTCAATCGAATAAAATGCTAACGGAGCCTGTCGGAAGAGATGAAGAAACTGATGAAGAAACTAGAACTCCTTTGACCAAACTTTCTTTGGTTTCGCGTACACCAAAACGCATACTAACTCATTGGCTTCATCAGTTTCCCTCCAGTCGACATCTGTTTTGAATTTGGTCAACATTTAATTTTGAAGGGATCCACTCTTCAACTTTGTGCATCACGAACTCTTGAAATTTTCTCTGATCCGTTTGAAGTCACGCCGTCACGGTCCTAGCGTGGGAACGGATTTCCTTAATCTCAACTCCAGAATTGGAGTTCTAGCAGCCACTTTACTCTTCGCACTAACTACTATCGCTGTGTTTATCGTATCCATCCATTGAACAAGAAAGTATGATACTGGTACATAGGCAGAGTAACAGCGAATGATACTAACGAATGATTCAGACACCGCTTGAAAAAATTAAGAGGTAAGTATTCGTCCCAACCAATTCTGGTTTTGCAAACATCTAATGTAATAGAAAACCCATTGCATCGTAGATTGCCATCAACATTTTTAGTAGCTCTTGTTTCGTAGTAGAGACCCCGCCGCCATTCGAAAGTACCTCTCTACCAACCTGGTGTAACTGCATTCGTAAAATTTTGTCCGTAGTAATGATATTTGAGTTTGATAACCAGTGTAGAATATGAAAGCGGGCGTTTCGATGAATGTACTTTATGTCTCTAGCTAGCCGGATAGCCTCGTTGTGGTGGACGTAGTGGTGCTCTATTATCCCCTCAAAAGCTCTGTTATGGCTGAAGTTCATGACATTGTGATTTTTGACATAAAGAACAATACATGGAGAGCACGTAGCTCCGAAAGTCATCACCTGCATTTCAGAGGCATCTGGCTTTTTGCAGTCGTGTACTTCACTCCATAAAAATCTTTGAAAGATGGCCATCTTTCCGCAACTTTCCATAACGCACAGTAATGATTGGCACGAGCTGATCAGGTTCCTTTAAAAGAAAATGATTGAGCGAGTACTATGCAGGCAGCCGTGTCCCACACTAGACTCATCTTCAAAGCTTTACTTGGGTTTGTCACTTAAGGTGCGATCAGACGGTCATCCAAATTTGTCATCCGGATGACATCCTGGCGTCACTATGAAGTCACTATGCCGTAGAATTTGTCCTAAAGTGGTCATCCTGTGTAATCGCCTGTCATTGAATGTTTCAACCGGATGACATACCAGATGACACGATTTCTATGTCATCCAGATGACTGATTTGATTGACCGTGTGATCGCTTGTCATCGCTATTGGGACTGGATAACCAATTTTTTTTTGACAGCGTGTCATCCGAGTGACAAGTCCCATGGATGACATTAGTTGATTTTCCACATTCTCATCTAACATCATTTTGCTTCTGTGTTATAAAATGGTGTCGTGGCATAAGGCCAATTTGGCTTCCACTGTATATCTGGTTTTGTTCACTTGATTAATACAATATAACATATACCCTCCATTATTATCTACAAAGAGGACGACAATATTGCATTCAATGACTAGTGTACACGCTGCGTAGCGGCGTCATGAGCACCTGCATGTAAGGCCGAAGGCCGTCCGGCGTATGAGTCGAAGAGACGACTATAGTGTGAAATCCTTTTACCTGCAACCCTCAACTGTCAGGCAGGCGCCTAAAGCGAGTCTAACATATTTCAAGTTTGAGGTGGGCTCGCTAACAGAATTTCACCCTTTTCTCCGCAGGGTTTAGCCGTTCACATGACTTCGTCGCTCCGCTAAGGGTATGTCAGCAACTGTCAGGCAGGTGCCTATAAGCGAGGCTGTAGGGTGGGTGGCCTTATAACACGACACCTTACAAAATGAGTGACAATGACGGTGAAGCCGATATAGATGCCAAAAATAAAACACACAGGGTTTCAGGAAAAGAAAGGAGCAGAAAAATATTATTTTCCTGAGACCGTTCAGGTAAATCCTGTCCTTTGGGATAGTGGGCGGGAGGATTGCAAAACTCCAAACTCCAAAATTGATTCCGGGAAACAGGTGGCGGTCAATTTAAATATTGAGTGTGTTGACGATGTCGAGAAAATCAGGCCAAGGGATAGGTGAAATTGCGAAAGCATTGTGGCCTCGTCTACGTGAAATTATGTTTTTGGAGTCTTCCGAAGTGACACAATCGTGTCCATCGACGTCCACATGAGAATTGGTAGGTGCTCGTACTTCAATTGAACTGTTTTCATGTAAACATACAGTAAAACTAAAACACTTAATAATATTATGGTTTTCCTTTATTCCAACTTTTATACAGATCAAATTCATCGAACATGGAGCGCCATATAATCATACAAACTTTTGTTTTCCCTCCGTGTTTTTCTCTGACACATTTTCTGTTGTTTTATTTTTATTCTACTGACGTTTCCGTTTTTCGCAAACAATTAATTACAAATTGTGATCAGTGTCATTAGTGTCATCCATGCCATTAGGGTTATCTCGTGTGTTCGCCTGTCATCCGTGTCATCCATTTTGGGACAAAATGACACTCGGATGACAAAACGGATTACACTGTGCGATCGGGTGTCATCTAGCAGATGACACGCTCCCAAATGACATGCAGGTGACAACCGAATTACAAAAGTTCTCTGACGTCTAATCATACCTTTAGTGTTAAGACAGAATTTTCATGTACATTAGATTGATAATCATATTTATTTTTGTTTGTTTTTTTGTTTTGTGTTTTCTTTGTTCTAATTTCAAATTAAAGAGTGAACGCACAACTCAGAAATGCACGTTAAAACATTAGAAGAGTTGGAGTTCTTCTTGGAATGACAAAAGATTTGGATTGAAAAGATCTCAAGCTTAATCGACTTCTTCGATGGTTGGGCCAGCACCGGCACCAGGGGCACCACCTGGGAAACCAGGCATACCTCCTGGAGCACCACCAGCACTTTGATACAACTTAGTCATAATTGGATTGCATACAGCTTCTAATTCTTTTTGACGGTGTTCGTATTCCTCCTTATCGGCAAGTTGATTAGCATCCAACCATTTGGTGGTTTCGTCGCATTTCTCTAAAATGGTAGTTCTGTCAGATTCGGCAATCTTACTCTTAAGGTTATCCTCATCGAGGGTAGCCTTCATGTTGAAGCAATATGACTCTAGACCGTTCTTAGTGGAGATGGTTTCCTTTTGCTTCTCATCTTCACTACGATATTTCTCGGCTTCGTTAACCATGCGCTCAATGTCCTCCTTGGACAAACCGTCCCTTATCGTTGGTAATAGTAATCTTGTTCTCCTTGTTTGTGGTACGTTCCAAGGCAGTTACATTTAAGATACCGTTAGCATCAATATCAAAGGTGACTTCGATTTGTGGGACACCACGTGGTGCTGGAGGGATTCCAGAAAGTTCGAATTTGCCCAACAAGTTGTTATCCTTGGTCATGGCACGTTCTCCTTCATAGACTTGAATCAGCACACCAGGTTGGTTGTCCGAATAGGTAGTGAAAGTTTGAGTCTGCTTAGTGGGGATGGTTGTGTTACGCTTGATCAAAACGCTCATGACACCACCAGCAGTTTCAATACCCAAGGACAATGGGGTAACATCAAGCAGCAAGAGATCTTGAACTTCTTGAGACTTATCACCGTGCAAAATGGCAGCCTGGACAGCAGCACCATAAGCAACAGCTTCATCGGGATTAATTGATTTGTTCAATTCCTTTCCATTGAAGAAGTCCTGCAACAAACGTTGAACCTTGGGGATACGAGTTGAACCACCAACCAATACAATATCATGAATGGAAGATTTATCCAACTTAGCATCACGGATGGCCTTCTCGACGGGGTGAATTGTGGAACGGAAAAGATCAGCATTCAATTCTTCGAAACGAGCACGAGTGATCGAAGTGTAGAAGTCGATTCCTTCGAAGAGTGAATCGATTTCAATACTTGCCTGGGTCGACGATGATAGAGTACGCTTTGCACGTTCACAGGCTGTACGTAAACGACGGAGAGCACGCTTATTGGTGGTAAGATCCTTTTTGTGCTTACGCTTGAATTCTTGCACGAAATGGGTAACAAGACGATTATCAAAATCTTCACCACCCAAGTGAGTGTCACCAGCGGTAGACTTGACTTCAAAGATACCATCATCAATGGATAAGATTGACACATCAAAAGTACCACCACCCAAATCGAAAATGAGTACGTTACGTTCACCGACAGCCTTCTTGTCCAAACCGTAGGCAATAGCAGCAGCTGTAGGTTCGTTGATAATACGCAACACATTCAATCCAGCAATGGTACCAGCATCCTTGGTTGCCTGACGCTGAGAATCGTTGAAGTAAGCAGGTACTGTAATAACAGCATTTGTAACAGTCTTGCCAAGGTAAGCCTCAGCGGTCTCCTTCATTTTAGTAAGAACCATGGATGAGATTTCTTCAGGGAAGAAGGTCCTCTTGTCATCCTTGTAAACTACTTGGATTTTTGGTTTACCCTCAACACTGACTACTTCGAAAGGCCAGTGCTTCATGTCAGACTGTACAGGTGCATCTTCGAATTTGCGACCAATCAAACGCTTAGCATCGAAAATGGTGTTTGTTGGGTTCATGGCTACCTGATTTTTGGCAGCATCACCGATAAGACGTTCGGTATATGTGAAGGCGACGTAAGATGGTGTTGCACGATTTCCCTGATCGTTGGCAACAATTTCAACTTTGCCATGTTGGAATACACCCACGCAAGAGTAGGTAGTACCTAAATCAATACCAACAGCTGGAGCTTTTGACATCTTTGTTAGTTTTAGTGTATTTTTGTTGAATTAAAAATTCTTTCACTTTAATAGAAATTATTTGGGGGAAAAATCGGTAAGCGCACTTTACACAAACTCTATCCCAGTATTACTCAAGACTGACGACAGGTTTCCGGTTTGAAAATACCCACTATCACTCTACCAAGTTTATTATTTATTATCTCTTTAATTCTACTAATCAGGCACAATCAATTTCCGGAAACAAAAAGTACAATATATTAATGCAATACAAAATGAATCATTTTTCTTTAGTTGTACTCGTATTTTACAATAGTAAAGCATTTTGCCGAGTTACTCGTATTTGATAAAGAGAATTGCAAAAACCCCCCCACTTCATCGAGCCATTCATCTTATCTAGTAAGTATGATACTTTCTTATGAACGCGTACTCGTAGCTGGCACCTTTGTCGGGGCAAAGTTGCCCATCGTTGATTTCAATTAAATGAATCAAGATTGAAAGATACGTGTATGTACCTTTGCATACCATACATAAAATGAAAACTCGTACTCGTATATTGTCATTTGTTAGCGATTCCTCGAACCAAGAAAATGACATTGAAAAGAAATATCTGGTTGACATTGTCAATCGTCTTCAAGGTTATCTTATATACTTTCTAAATTAGCCTTGTGCCACAACCAACAGGAATCAAGTTCATGGAGATAATGGGGAGGTGCAATACATCACTTGTGCTAAAACATGAACAGAATTTTATTTTTTCAGGTAACGTTGCTGATACAAACTATTCGTAGCATTCGATAACAATTGAAGAGCAATTTTCGTTAAGTATCTGGAATGTATGTACACATGTACCATAGGTGACATTTGGACATTTAATTGGCACTTTGTTTATCATGAGGAATAGTTTGTTTATGTTATGATAATATCAACATTTATCAAATCACTGTTCATTTGTTTGGCGAGACGCGACGATGGTGCATAGCATAAAGAATGGAACTAAAATATAGATTTGATGTGTCGTGGTAACTTTCTTGTTCATCTTAACATTCATCACCCATAAAGTCCACAGATCTCTCCTTTTAATCTCTCCCACAGTAAGTCACTGATCATCCCAGTGAGAATATTTCTTCGGGTAATTTCGGTTCCTATTTTATCAATGGAGGAAACGTTTCAACAGCGAACTCTACGTTCTGTAAAGCGATGCAGACTTCGTCAGTAAAGCTCAGTTAACCCGGCTTAGATGGGTAGATCATCCTCATCAGCAACCTCATCTTATGTGAAATGTTAACTGGAAAAACTTTACAGAAGAGATAGATCACAAAGTCTGTGTCCGCAACGAACTCAAAATGAAAACCCCCACCGACATACAATAGATTTTGCAGGGGGAAAATTTGGGACGTGTGGATCAGGCTTTTAACAAAACATGCTCCACGAAGATCAATAAATCCAAAAATTCCCCACCATGGCGAACCAAAGAGCTACAATGAATTAGAAAAGAGGCGAGGAAACGTTTCAATGCAGCCAAAAGCTCTGGCCGGGACAAAGAATGCGGGAAGAAAATAACTTTTTCAGTCATCGACTAACCTTCAAGCCGGTCAGATATCTCCTCTGTGATTTGACATATTTCTTCGGTGGTATACGATTTAACTCGTAACTTTGTAGTGGATTTCTTTCGCCAAAAATTTATTTTTTCTTTCTGTGATTTTGTTAGTGAGTGGAAGACATAAAAGTTCTATTTCTTTAAAATTATGGCTCCTGGGCCACGCGCTCAATCGAGTGGTCGGTTCGAGATTCTCGATTTAGAGTCACTTACCGGGCCGAGAGCTACTAAAAAAAGAAAGTCTACCAATTTGTCACCTTTGGATTTACGTACATCCCTACCAAATTCACTATTATCTCTCCTTTAGACAAAAAAAAAAAAAAACTGTTTAATACTCGGATTCGAAGTAATTTTCAGCCAAAAGACTCAAACATCAAAGCCTGCACAAAAGGAAAGGGCACGGAAACGGCCTTGCCCAAAGTTGTCAGCATGATTGAAAAAAGCTGCCGTCTTTGGCATTGAAGGAGCATTTATGTCGAAGTTAATGAGGCATTAACGAACCTGATAACAGGAATATCAATGCAGCACTAGGTAACACCGTATTCCGAGTCACTGCCTCAAGAGGCACCCTTGAAAGAGGAGTTGAATTGAATCGAAAACTCTTTGTGATCAGCATAAGGTTAAACTCTGCTAACCTAACCTAGCTCATCCTAGGATCCTCCTCTCCCTAAATAGGGAACTAGCGTATCCAACCTCCACTCTGCACTCTTTGAATACAAGTGAAGCGAACGATAAAAATAAAAGCCACTGAAAGGTGGAAACACCTTCCAACCTGTGAAACTTCAACAAAAACAAATAAGATTCCATTGAAAAGCAGAGCTGAACTATCTACGCTTGTGGGATTACTAATCTTCTGGGGACGCAGGCAATAAAGCTGCGCCGTACCGACGACATCCTCTGTAGAGGCTGTGAGGACTAAAACTCACGGGAAGATACATTCCACTTTCTCTGACACTGTTCCAGCCACACTAATTTTAGGAAGTTACCACTGCTGCTTCATTTATATCTCTTTTCAGATTCGCGGATGAAACTAGATGGCTTAGACCCGTTCAAATGCCAAACAACAACCAACGCGCGACGGAAAGCACAAGCCAAAAGTAGGAACCGCAATCCACTTCCTCCGGACGGGCATCAAAATGGGTCCTACCGCAGACCTGCGTAGGCATAGGGTTCCATCTGCTCCAAATACCCACATCAACTCCCTAGCCTCACCTAACCTAACAAAAAGGTTACGAAAATAAAGTTAAGGCACATGAGGTACATAAAATAGGTCACAAATAGCGACACTGACAGATTTTT
Source organism: Volucella bombylans (assembly GCA_949129095.1). NCBI lineage: Eukaryota > Metazoa > Arthropoda > Insecta > Diptera > Syrphidae > Volucella > Volucella bombylans. The sequence continues at coordinate 28,461,312 of OX422145.1, forward strand.
CAATTTGAAAGAAGTGGAGAGAGATCATGTGTCCGATCAGAAAACCATAAACGAAAATTGCCTCATACTCTTGGCCAAGATTGTATCTGCTTATTTATACATATATCTTATAATAAATCGTGCTATCCTTTGAATTCCCAAAGAATCTGTGACGTCACAACAGACTGACAACTCCTACATGTCACACTAAACACAATTTGCCCAACCGAACAAAAGGCACAGAGTCTTCAACCCCCACTGGGAACTAGGGAACTTCTTTAATATCGAAAAACGAGATTTTAAAGCGAAATATTCACAAAAACAAGAAACAAATTCAAGTGCTTACCCAGTTGATGAATAGATAAATGTTACTGCAGCCTCCCAGTAGTAGAATATAAACTAAGTTCTTGAATTCTCATTTGTCCAATAAAAAACACGAATCACTCTTTGGCACACACGTCGCACGGGTAACATTCAATTTCACCAATCACCTCAAAAACACGGGATTTTGTATTTATTTCTTATTTTTCTGTCTTTATTCACTTTTCTATTGGATTCAAGGGTGTTTTCATCGTGTTTTTGGCGCACCCAGTGTAGGCTAGTCAATGTTGTTGCTTCCTGAAGCGAGTTCACTCAAAATTTGGTGGCAAGTACCGGATACACGTGGATAGAGGCAAACATAGACCGGAGATCAATTGATGTACGTATTGGGCAGAATTTAAGCAATTTAGGGGCATGACAACGTCCAGATTTAAAAGAAAAAAACAACAAACTCTCAAATAGAACGCGAAACAATGTGGAGTTCGAGGTAAGAGGCACTTTGTTTTGACACTTGGAAAGCGGCTGCAGAAGCAATTTGTATTTTTTTGTTTTTTTTTTTCGATTGTTGAGTTCACCCTCTCGTTTTGTCGATGATGTTGTACGCAAGCAAACTCGAATAGAATTGTATTTTTCGTTTTTATCAAAAAGAAATTGAGTTTGCGACAATGAGAGAAGCTGCAACTTCTGATAAGAGCTTAGTTTGACGGGACGTATTGATGTTTACTTTCGTAGATGTTTATAGGTGCGTTCAATGTAAATGAATATGAGTGATTTTAATCAGGGTTGTTAAAGCATTTTTTTTTATATTTATTGAATATGGAAAATTTTTCGTTTCGATTTCTGATTGAAATTAAAACGATAAGCTGCTTTAATGGCGTTTTCCATTGGCAGACAGAAGCCTTCTTTTTGCAAGGGAGAGAAAAAAAATTGCATGTAACTGTACCAATTGCACTATCTCATTTTCTCAGAAGATTTAGCATCTTTCAATGGAGGCTTCCTCTGTATTAAAAGACACCAAGGATTACTTTGAAAAAAAAAGGATACGAGACTGTGTGTGCGCCGCATAAATCGCGACCGAAACCTAAATGGTTTCTTAATTTTTACATTTTTAAACATGAAAGAACTAGATAGTACTCAGTTTTTTTTATACACATACTTACCAAAGACACATTTACCAAAGATTATTGATCATTTTGAAACGTCCATAAGGATACTGTAATCAGCGTGTAGCTTTTGGTATACATGGAATATGTCCAACTCAACTGGGGCAACTGGGATACTGTTGATGGGCATCTGTGACGTAAAATACCAGTTCGCATAAGTAGATGTTGGTTCTTATAGGATTCAAAGCGATGGAGGTAAAAATATGGTCTAACTAAGTGTCATGACCATCGAGCTATGTCTGTCAGAAAACTGCCTATACGAAGTTATTAGACTCGATACCAGCCGTCTACTTTTGTGTCTGTATTAACGTCGGGTAAACAGGTTGGAGCATTTGCAAGCGTTGTCAAGTTTTTCCGAAGAGAAGATCTCGTTCTTCGGATGCTATTTGTCCGGAGTGTCAAAGAAACTCAAACTTATGTTTATTGAACAAGTTACAGTGGGATATAATTCTTTGTATGTAGTTAGACAGCACATCTTCTAACTAAGTGAGTAAGAAGCGTTACATTCCAGGGTGGAGTAAGGTCTTTGCTAACATGCCTCTACAGGTAGCGGGATCTTTTGCAAGATGCCTCTAGATACGCATACGAATTTTATTGAGGTCGTCGAGTCGATCAAAGTGATCTAGCGACTTAAACCATGTTATATGAGCTTGATGCAAACGGGACCAAAAATTACCCAAAGAAGCATTTTCCGAGAGCATTTTCATCCGCGCTGTAAAGCAGGATTGGGCTGATCAGTGTCTTGTATAACGTCTTTAGTTGCTCGAGAGAGGGCTTTATTACTCAATCCCAGAGAAACAGCTAGTAGCAAGAGAGATTTTTCGCTTGATTTCCGCGCTGGTGTCGCTGTTAGTATAGTTCAGCTGCGATTATATGCGGCTTTGAAATTGGCGAAGAGGTGGTCATATATATTTGGAACTCTTGAGATATTTCAAAGATCCGTCTTAATCTGAACATTTGACTTTAATAATAGGGACCGATCAGTTTGTTTGAGAAAGGTCTCAGGCGTTCACACAATACATCTGACTGGATTTTTTATGCGATGTTGAGTACACTTCATTCCCTGTGGTCGGCGCAGTTAAGGGGATCTCCCTTCTTTAAGATCGAACAAACAATACTGAGTTTCCATTCGCCGGCCATACTTACGTCGACTCATATTTTCGAGATCAGTTGATGTATGGTCCTTACCCAGCTATGTTGGACTTAGGTTAGGAATGGCTGTCCTGATTTCATCTTGGTCGGGTGTCTGTCTTCGTCCAGGTTTGAATGGTTCATTCGTTTAACAGTCTTCGGAAATAATCTTTTTCAGCACCGAATGTGGTTCTAAAGGGTTTTCCAATAGGGACTTGATAACTTTGAATTTAATTTGTGAACGCACTCTTTCACTAATCATCAAACTGTCACTGTCAATTTATTCAGTAAACTCAACATTTTCATCATGGTAAAGTACACGAACGAGCAACGTCTGCAAATTATAAAAATTTTCTACCCAAATTCGGAGTCGGTGACTGCAACTTTAAGAGAGTTAACTCCAATTTTCGGTCGTAATTCTCGCCCTAGTAGACAGGCAATAACAAGTTTAGTGGAAAGATTTGAGTCTACATATTCGTTGTGTGATGTTGCCGTGTCAGTGAGACAACGGGTTGGTCGAAGTGTCGAAAATATCGCTGCCGTTCAGGCGTCCGTAGCAAACGATCCAAATCAGTCAATTCCACGGCGTTCTCAAGAATTGGGCATCGGTCAGACCACATTATGGCGTATTTTACACCCATACAAGATCAAGCTCACTCAAGAATTGAAGCCGATGGACCATTTGAAGCGACGTACGTTCTCCGATTGGGTTCTGGAGAAGTTCTGGAACTACGAGTATTTTCTGTTAAGACTACGTTAAGTCATTGGTTTATACCCAACAAGCCGACGGCGTTGGAAGAGCTCAGAGCCAACATCGAACGCGAAATAGCGGCTGTTTCGCCCGAAATGTGCGGCCGAGTCGTTGAAAATCGGGGCCAACGAATCGACCGCTGCAAACGTTTAACAGTCTTGGGAAATAATCTTTATCAGCACCAACTGTGGTTCTACTATCTGGTTTCCTTCTCCATCCTTGCAGAATTCTAGGACGATTTCTAGGTCATACTTGGAGCAGTGCTCTTTGGTTTTGTTGAGGAATAGGAGCTCGACTTAACAAGTCGTCCTCTTTTTCTCTGTCGAGAAGATCTCTCGATCGCTTACATGCCTGAAGCTCAAGACTTGTCCCATAAGTTTTCCTCTTACGGCGAATCCGCATTCGAATATAGACTGCGATTGCTGTTCTTTCCGATCCGAAGTTACTTGTCCTTTAATCATTTGCCAGGGTCGTCAACAGTCAATCCGTTATTTTCCGAGGCATCAATGGAATTAAAGTTAAGGATAACAACATTGAACACGGATCACGGGCTTGCTTTGAATAATAAATTATGGAAAGTGGTAAAATAAAAAAAATATAACAATCTTTTTTTTTTATATAACACATTTTAGTTTTAAATATATTTACACTTCTTATAGTTAAATTCATTTATAAAATATTAAAAATAACAAACTTCCTAATCCTAAAGGCAGCGGATTTCATTCAGTGTTTTCGGTTTAAACCATTCAAATAAATTTAGACTTAAAATTAACTAAAAAATCTAAATAAAAATAAGTACCTAAATGAAATAAGCAAAAATATTAACATAATACAGATTCAGATTATTTTGCGAATGCATTTGTCCAATGAATGACTATGTACAAGGAATTGGATGAGAATTCATTTCAAATTAAGGCAACACATAATGTAAAGGCATTTTTGTTCTTACTAGGTATTCAATTTATATAAGTTATCTTATAACCTAAATTCTTCTGTGTATGTTTTATTATTACTATCTCGTTTACATGCAACCGCACGATTCAATGACCATGTTAGGAAACTTCATCAGCGCCGCCGTGTTATTGCTGTCTCTGAAGAATATTTCCAGAGATGAGTACTGATTCGCTGTACAGCATGGTATCAACTCAAGGGGTTTTTTATTATTAGTGTCCCGATGCGTAATAACTTTCTGAAAAAAAAATATGAAAAAACATACAAATTAATTAATTGAAAAAAAAAAATATATATATATAAATCATGAAGGAGGCATGCATTCTTCACGTGATTTTCCAAAAAGATAATGAAAATATTGATTAAAGTATGAATAGGCTTTACTCCCACTTCAGAAAGAACCACTTATGATTATCAGACTGTTTAGGGTCACCATGTCGACGGTACGACAGTACGGATTTACTATATGTATTCATATTGCAAATCGTTTCAGTGTAGTATTAGTTCATTGGTCACTAGATGACTGCAGATTCTTGAAGCAACTGTGGCTGGAGCAACGCAGCTCGTCAGTGACCTACATTTTAACATTTCACCGGACTTTGATCATGATCAACTTATCAATATCTAATTGAGAGAAATGAAACGACATAGTGTAAAGGAAGCTTTCGATTTAATTTGTATTCCTTGCTTTTGGTTTTTTTTTTTTTTTTTTTAAATCGATAAAGCGTCAAGGCTCATACCCCCTACTTTCTGACGCAATAACACGGTATTCTCTCAACGATGGAGATTCTTTCAATAACACAATTATCCGTATATTGTAAACAAAAAATTATATGGGCGATAAGAGAATAAAAAGTAATTATAAATGTTTACACCAATGAATGTTTTGTTTTTTCGAATTAGTGTGTAGTATTTTCGTACTCACCCTCATAATTGAACTATGATGCGTTGTACTCTGTGCTATACTCGCCACAGTGGAGCAGGATCCCCGGCAAAAGTATGCATCATAGCCCCTCGGTCGAATAATCCAATCATCCCAACCGATCTCATCAAATGATATGTAGAGCTTTTCGCGACAGCACTCCGTCACACCGTTAGTGCAGTTAACGCTACGCTTTTGTCTGGACACGCGTCGTCGATTTTGCGTATCGATCATAATAAATGGCCGATAATCCTTTTCCGTTGATATTAGATCGACGGTATCTATCTCGCACGATTGGCAAGATATGTGAATTAAATGACTAAGATCGTGGATACCAAACCAACGTTTGATGGGCCATTCGATGTCGATCTTCATCCAACCCTCTGCAAACACACAACACAAAACTAAATTAGCAATTTCGAATTGAATTTCTAAGTATGCGGGGGTGGCAAATGAATAAAATTATTTTCCGATTAAAAATTCATATTTAAATCAAATGTAAGCAACCACAACTCGAATATGGATGTTTTGGGGTCATTTGACTTTCGAACAAAGGTCCAAAACAAAAGTCGGACTTTGAGTAGAATTTTATGATAATTATTTTTTTTTTATTATTTTATTTTTTGCTCTTCTTCATTTGATTACTAAGATGAATGTCACGAGGAAATATCAAAATAATAAGATGATCAATGTAAGAACGAAATGAAAGATGTATGTAGATAGAAAGTGATGTCAGTTGGGGCTTACCTTGTACATCGACCGATTGTATTGCAATCGGTTTCACTTTAGGGAGATATTTCGAATTGTGTCCCCCCTGTTCGACTTCAGATACAACAATTGTTTGTTTTAGAATATCTTTTCGATTGCGTTTTTTAAATATCCATAATACCGCTGTGCTCACATCAATGCTTTCAGCGTCTAGATCGTTGATTTTGAATGAAAAGCAGATCGATGGTTGGCTCAGGTGATGGCATTCGTGTTTTTCTGAAATTAAAAATTATTTAATTACATATATGACTACATATAAACTCAAATAAAGACATAAGTTCCTACTAAAAGCCAACTGGAAACTAAGAACTACGAAATATTGTATTTATCATAAAAGCTTGGCAGAAATCTTGGTGGTTCCGCATACACTGTGTATCTACATACTGTCAGGCGGGGGTCCAAAGCCTCCATTCCAAAAGATCAAAGTCGTGTATTCAAGAAGAAAACAAAAAAAAACCTTGAATTGACTTGTTATGTGCATTAGCACGAGATAACGACGATCATTTCTTTAAATGTGCATGTCAGACATAGTCTTTAGTCAAATTAAACTCTTCACTCATTGAAAAGCAACACCTGTGGGTAGTGTCCTTTCACACGACTTAAGACATCAGATATCCGATGTATATCTGGGTTAGTGAATTTTTTTTTGTTAAATTTAACCGCTCTGCTAACTTTAGAAAAAAAAAACAATAAAATCTCAAATATTGTTGGGCTTAGCAATTTGGCAGAAACGACTCCTAATGTATCTCTGCCAAAAAACATCAATTTGTATCTCTGCCAGTCGAATTCGAATCGATTTTCGAAGAAAATTGACAGTCATCCTTTTTTTAATGACAGTAATTTCAATTCCGAATATCATACATACAAATTTCCATATCATACAAAGTCCGTTCCAAAGTAACCAGGAATTTTAAAAAAAATATGTATTTCCAGGGAGGTCATCTATTGGCAATTACTGATGTACTGTCAAAATTTCATGACATTTGGACGAATAGAAGCGGAGTTATTGCATGTTGTACAGTATGTTTGCGTCATCGAGGAGGCCAAAAGGAGCAAAAACTTCCATTACAACATTGTGACTGGTGATGGATGAAACTGTCAGACGGGCCAAAACCGAAAAAATCTCGTTTAGAGAAGTCAAAAGTGAAGACGATGTTGATTTGCTTTTACGGTTCCAAGGGCATTTTCCACAAAGAGTTCGTTCCACCGAAATTCTAGTCATATTCGGCTAGAATTTCGAACAGAAGGATGTTGACCGAGTTTTTGGCTACAAATCGCATTTTAATTGTGAAACGCCGAAAACTTAGGCACCGAAAAAATGCATTTGTGGATGAAAGGTAAGGATTTTTTAGACATGTGTTAGAAACAATCCAATTTGCTTGTACCGACTTCCTGAAGGACGTGCAAATCACTGTATTTTGAATAAACTAAATCGCTTTTGCCAAAAAAGCTCATATTCGGCTAGAATGTCGAACAGAAGGATGTTGGCCGAGTTTTTGGCTACAAATCGCATTTTAATTGTGAAATGCCGAAAACTTAGGCACCGAAAAAATGCATATGCGGATGAAAAGAAGGAATTTTTTAGACATGTGGTAGAAGCAATCCAATTTGCTTGTACGGACTTCCTGAAGGACGTGCAAATCACTGTATTTTGAATAAACTAAATCGCTTTTGCCAAAAAAGCTGTTTACCATTTAAAAAATAAAAAAATGTCCAAAATAAGTAAAAAAAAAGGATTCTAATTTTATTATGTTGTTGTACACATTTCCTGAGACAAAAAATAAATAAAAAATGGGAAATTTTCACATACATAATTCACTTCTGCTACTGATACGAATTATCACGTAAAATTTTTTTTTGAAGTTGACACCATAAAAGTGTGATTTTAATTTTTAATTGGACGATTAGAAAAGAGACAACAAAAAAAAAACACAACTATAAATATGTATAAACAAACCAGAATCCGGTGTTATCTACATATGAAACATTTGACCAAAGGGTTCAGCACGCTTTCGAAAAAGTTCAAATTTCCGATAAGAAGCACGCAGAAATTTTGTGCAACAATTTTGGCCAATTATATTGTAAATCGGTACTATTTATACCATATTGTGTGTTGGGAACACAAAAAAACAAAAAACAACCAATTCAATGTGTGCAAGATCATAAATACGAGTATCTGTGTGGCATGTATGGTATTCCTTTGTCAGCTTGGTAATACTATAGGATCCGGCTAAACCTCTTTGAACTTCAAACAGCAATTATCAAAATTTCAAAGATGATCATGAATCAGCGTATTCACAAAGCATGACTATACGTAATGGGAAATATTTTGTATCTAAGTACGTATAGCTATTTAGTGTTTATAAAAATTCATGTATTGTAGAACGGGTGAGTGATGACAGGAATCATCACTAAAAAAAAATTGGATCCGGGTTTGATTTAGCTTATTTATGGAATGTATTTCGCATGCTATATATATATATATGTATTTACTTACCTCTTTCTAAGAAGATGAATTTTTTGCTAGCTCTAGCGTAGTAATCATCCAGGTCTTTTGAGCTAGTTGGCTCATCTTGCTGTATTGTTGTTTCTTCATAAATTGGTTTTGGCATGCCAGACGCCGAAATGTTTGGCTTATCTTTTAAGCGAAGTTTCTCTAGAATTTGTCTTTTAACGAATTCAATTCGTAGTCGCGTCAATTCTTCCTCACTCACACGGACATTCTGACGATCTGACTCACATTTGGGGCATTTGATCGTTGGCGCCGATGATGATGATGATGCCTGTGATTCGTGCAATTCATGACCGTCAACCTCTGTGTTTAAATTGTTATCAACATCCCCACCGAAATGACCATCCTTTAACATGTCAACTTCGTCGGAATTGCTTCTTTCACTGGAGACATTTTCCGAGAAATGACGAATAAATTCTTCGGCCTTATTACGAGTATTTCGGCTCAGTTCACTATGCAAAATGTGCCACAAGTTAGGTTTATAACTTTCATTAAGTACGTCCCATTTTTCGTTAGAATTGTAGCCATTGTCATTATGAAATGGTAATAAATCTTCAACCACCTGTTGGTCAAAATTGACAGGATACTCCTCATCCTGTTTCTGGTTGTGATGATGAGGATGATGATGATGATGATGATTGTGCCGATGATGATGCTGACGATGGTTGTGATGTGCATTATGGTCATTTGTCTCTATTGATGCATGTTTCTTATAACGTAAATGATGATGGGGATTTTTTGAATATTCTGACTTTGCAAACAGACGATTGTGTATGCTGGAGCTTTCCAGAGCAACGCAGGCTAAAAGAACGAATATTACGAAGTATTTCGCCATTTCAAACTTTCTTATTTCTTCTGAAACACTTCACTTTTGCTTTTGTGTGTTTGTTTTTTTTTCTTTACTCAACCCGACTAGATGTTTTTTTTTGTTTAATAATAAATATATATATATATATATTAAAGTAACTACAATATTTTTATTTTTTTTTTAATTTAAATATTTGGCCATGTACTATCTCTTGGGAAGCATTGAGATACCAAGCAGAGTTCGAAAATTGTTCGAGGGCATAGAATAATGAGCACTTTTCTATGCTGTGATAAATATAATTTTTATTTTTTTCTACTTTCAATATATGTTTTGTATATTTCAAATCTTTCGCGGGGTATTGATGTTGATATTTGTGATTGAAGAAGGTCTCACAGAACTTACAGGTGAGAAATCAATTGACGTATCTGAAAGTTAAATAAAAAAAAATTAATGTGATTTCTCTAAGCATGTATATAGTCTTAAATCTAAAAATCCATGAAATTGCATAAATTTCATCAAAATGTATTTTGAAGGACTAAAAGCAATAGACGATCCAGAGTAAGAATTATCAACGTCAAAAATAAAAATGAGAACAGATTATTTCAGTCAACTGTCTTATTGACTGGGCCTTATTTGGGGGCATGACAAGTGTCAGATGTGAGTATTTTATGTTCAAGAATTTGAGGGAAACTTGCAAAGGTACAATGCCACATTTCCAAAAGATCTGATGCCTGGTGATATGGATGGACGGATCTTCTTCGGAATGAAGTTGGACCAACGATTTGTATAGCTCGAAATATACTCGTATTAATTAAGCATATCTATTTGGACATATTTGGAATGTATTTGGATGCTGGGCAACCTTTTAGAGTACACACGCACTATTTTGCATTTATTCTAAAGAATTCATTTAGAGGAAAACAATGGAACTCAAACACTTTGTACGCACCATAATCACTAGCACTTAATCCACAGTGCCATGGAAGATTTGTACTCGTAGCTTTAGTGCAGTGTCGGCATATGTAAATAAAAGTTATTTAAAAAAAAAAAAAATGTTTGTTAAAACCAACTAAAGAATTGTTGCGCGCCACAAATTTAATTGAAAAAATAAATAAAAATTCGAAAAGTACGCGTGTTCAACAGAGCAGAGCACACCTCTAAGCCGAGCAGAAAGCAATCACAAAATGCTCGACTACAATATGAAACCTCAATTTTATTTATTTGAATAGTTTGTGAACTGAATTCGTGGCAATTTGATAAATACAAGTAATTACCGAAAGACTCCCCTTGGTCAATCAGAAATCGTTACAACAAATTGCATCAGCCTAGGTAGCACAGTAAGAGCATGGTACCTATCGTATGGTGACGATCGTGGTGGCAGAGTCCAAAATAAAACCGTCTGCTGTATTCGTATACTAATGTTTTGCTTATGATGTAGAAATAAAATTCTTTTCTGATTTCTTTTAGTTTTTTTTCTGATTTTCACTTTTTCCGTACGTTGGACGGAGTAAAATATGCAGCGAAACGAATTTTTGAAATATCTTTTTGTTGTTTTTTTTTTTTTACCAAATTTGTTAATACTGCTACTTGCTATGAAATGCAAATGAAATAAAAAAAAAATCTCTCTGTCGAATTGATGCAAGGATAGAGCCCAGAAACATTCTACAATGTAATACAAGAATTTTATGTTAATCGAAGAACTATAATACTTGTATGGGTGATGTCTACCAATTAACATATTACATACTCGTACATACGTGTTACATCTATCTCAGCATCTGCCGATACAACAGATATTCGTATTCTTAAGGTACACTGATAACCAGATAAACATCTAAAATTGAATCAGACACTCGGATATCTTATGCAAATGTTCTCATATATATATGTAAGTGCACATACAAGACATACTTACATACATAGTACATATATACACTTTTATCACTACACATAACTAGCTCGAACATGCTTTTGAATTAGCTGATTAAAGTGTATAATAATTACGCAAATAGTTTCATCAGATTATATTTTGAATAAAAGGCAAAAAAAAAATCTACATTCTTCGACCACTGTCTCAATGTAATTGGTATATTCATACTACATAGTATCTGCACACACAGTTTTCTACATACACACAATTTGAATTCGTAAAACTTCTAAGCTCGTTCGCGTGGAAGTTCATTGATAAGGCGAATACACTTTTAATTGACTTGCAAATCAATTATGATGACGCCGGTATTGCGTTGATACGATGATGCAGTTTTCGGATAGATCGCTTCAAACAGGAAATAATGCATACTCAAATTAATTAGTATTTGCTATAAGATTTAACCATTATCGGTAAATGGGGTCAGTGTCAATAATTATAGCTTCATAAAATTCAAATTCAAATACAGCGCGTAGTTCTGAAACATGGGGTTATCATGCTGTACATACTCACCATCTTGACATACTCGTACTCATGTACACATTTGAAATGAAAAACTATATTATCGTTCTATCGATTATGTTGTGATCTTTCCATACAGAGATCCGATGACATGATCAGTGAACGATCAATTTATAGAAAAAATGTAAGAAAAAATAAATGTGTAAGCATTTAATCTGATCCTCTGTGAATAATCATTAATTAACTATTCTCCACCTAGTATCGAACAGTTTTTTTTTGTCTCGATGTCTCATCAACTTAGAAACTAATATTATCAGCATTTAAATCCTGATATTGCTTTTCCAATCCAAAGTGTATAAAGTAAAGATATCGTCTCTCTACCTGGCCTGCAGTCACCTTAATGGGGCTTCCTAGACTTGGTTCACAATGCCAAATTAAGTTGGTAATCGTTTCTTCAGGAAATATACTAGACAGACTGATAAGCACTCATCTCCAGCAACATTGCCTTTAATGTCCAGGCTAACTGAATTGTGTTTCAGCAGTGATCTGATATATTATACTCCCACTGGTGCACTAGACATCATACTATGTCTCGATATCCTTAAATCAGGGAAGAAAATCAGCCGAAACATTGACTTGTCCATTTTTACAGCATCTAGATATACGATAGTTGATTTGCACAACTCACACTGAGTACCAATTTTAGATTACAGTTTAAAATTAGACGTAGCAACTAAAGGCTCTTTCTCTCTTAGCTGAAATGGAATGTGATATCTGCAGGTCAATGTTTTAGGTCGTTAGAGTGAATGAACATTATCACCCATATGTACTCGTGTTAGGGGTCAACAAAGTAAAAGAAGCCCGTTTCGAATAAGGTCGTTCGGACTTTGACAGGGTACAAAGTGAGTGCTCAGTTCGAGCTACGTTCCGTGCGCTACGTCATTTTTACGTCGTTTGGTGGACAAATTTGAACAATCAAGCAACACCCGTACGTCGTAATGCAGTAAACGAGAGTATGCAAGAGAATCCGAAGCAGTCAATTCCTCATTGCCCTCATGAACTTGACATTTCGCAGACCTCAAGTCCTAGGCGTGTACAATCAATTGATCCAAGAACTGTCCATAGACTGAGCTCATGAGCAATTGGAAGTGGATTCCGATTTTGGACGAGGCTCATTTTTGGTTGAATGGTCAACAAGCCAACAAGCAAAATCGTCGTATTAGGTCCATTTTTTTTGTCCCAAATTGGAAGATATGGATCGCAATGACGCCTGCAACAATGGAAGCAACATAATCAACGCCATGTATCGGGATCTTTATGAATAAGACTTCATGGGTGTAGAAGTATTTTATAAAAGTCCATCGTTGTCTATTATATTACTTACTTACTTGCTCAAGTCGCGCTACATTTTGGGGTGAACCTATGCCTCAACCAACAATGCTCTCCAGTTCGCCTGGGTCTTAGCTAACTGGCTCCAGTTGCCGACTCCAGATGAGGTCTTCCTCTACTGCGTTGTCCCTCTGGATTCGATTTGAAGACTCTGCCGGCCGTCTCAGAGCGAATGATCCACAGTTTTCTGACTAGTTCGATGTAGCCGTACAGTATACGAGCTATATACTGTTTGTACTCGAATCTTCTCGTCCATAGACCGTCACCGCAGACGGGACCGAATGTGAAGTCTTCCTCTACTGCGTTGGGCCTTTGGGTTAGATTCGAAGACTCTGCTGGCTGTTTCAGGCGAATGACGCACAGTTTTCTGACTAGATCAATGTCGCCGTACAGCTCGTGTAATTCATACTCGAATCTTCTCGTCCAAAGCCCGTCAACGAAAACGGGACTGAAGAATTTTTCTCTCGAAACGACCGAAAGTCCACCTTTCAGTGCCATAAAGTAGGACTGTGATAATCAAGTTCTTATATAGAGTCTCCTTAGATGTTCGAAATAGTGCCTCAATTGTTTTCTTGGCCCAAAAAAAAAAAAAAAAAATAGCGATTGGCGAGAATGATTCATAGCTTATTTCTGCTGAGGTGTTTTTTCAAGAATTGATAAAAAAAGCCAAAGTGTAATGGACAAAGTCCATTAATACCAATACCAATTTTTTTTACAATTACCGCTCAAGGGGTTTTTAGTACTTTTGAGTTAAAATGTACCGGGGTACCGGTGTACATTGGTTTTGAATGTTTGCAGGTTATAATGACTAGGAAATAAAGAACTCGGCATGGCATACTATAAGTTATAACTGTCGACTGTGACGTGTCGTCCAATTCGTCAATGTTGTGTGTCTTTTCTTGTTGACAGGATGTACCTCAAAACCCAGCTTCCATTTCTATAGTAACGAATGCACTATGTGACACCCCGATGGGTTTTTTTTGCATAGACTTTCGAAAGATTGTGCCTACGATGTTCTCTGTTCGATGTTCGAAAATTAGGGAGGAAAGAAAGAGAGGCAGTGATGTACGTTTTAAATGATTGAATGTTACAATGAGTAGGAATTGAATCGCGATATTTCAAAATGGATTGAGGGTATGTATTATAAAGAAGTCACATGAAAGTGTCGGATCAATCGTGTCGAGCTTTCTCAATCGTCATTCTGCACAGACGGACGAGTTTGGTATGACTATATATAGCTCGTCTCCATAAATGCCTTGATATCGATGAAAAGATGGTTGGTATTGATTTGGAATTCTTGAGGTCTGCCAGAGTGTGAAAATTTGGACGAATTTGGACTTTTGTGACTTGAAACCACACGGATAGGTCGAAGGGTTTCAGACGTTCACACAATATGGCAGATAAGATCTTGTATGAAATCTTGAGGAGACTCATACTTCTATAATTGACAAATTTGGGAGGGTTTCCTTTTTTTTTTTTTTTTTGTGGATCGGGAGGCTCCATTCATCAGCCGTACACTCTTCATTGTGATGCATGAAATTCTATTAATTTGAAGAACATAACCGTGAGTTTGGCAACGAATATGAAAAGAAGAGTGTATTGTCGTTAGCAAGGAATAGAAATGAAAATTATATAGAGTGTCGGAGACAAAATGGAGCCCTGGGATACATCAGCATTTATTTTGTGGGTATCAGACTTGTAATCGTCCAAATCAACATGAGTTTAGATTCATCAATCCGAAATGCACGGATTTTTAACAAATACCTTTGAAAATTCAAATGCAACTATCTTGGCGTAGATTTTGGTTTCAAATCACTTGTTTTTCGGGCGAGGCTGTGATTCGAACACCGAACCTACCGATTTGGAAGCCAGTACACTACCACTTGAGCCATGGGCTGACGATTTATCAGCGATTCCATGAGCCTGCAATAGATCTTTAAGAGGAGGAAGAAGAGAAATTCGCCTGTTTGGCCAAAAGTTAGCCATCCGCTCAAAAAGAGTGCTAGCGAGTGGGTTTGATGGAAATGAGGAGATACGAGTTAAGATTTTCTAAATTAATGCGAAAGTGAATTAAATCGTGTAATGACACACAATCTGGAAGCATTAGGTTAACTGAGAAATTAACAGACAGTGTTATTGTAATTGAAGAAGGGTGTTGCAGTCTATTTGGATCCTTTAAAGATTGTTCGATTACTGTTGTTGTATTAGCCATATAATTCTGAGAAACCTCATTACAGTAGGGCCGGTCGAATTATGTTTGTTGCATTGCCACATGACTCTTTGAGGCTCAAAAGACAAGGCATTGTTAGCCTGGCGATCATGAACCGAATAGTTCCGGGAATGTCTTCTTCTTCACCAGGAACCTTTTTGGTTTGAAATAGCATTACACATGATTGGAAAAAAAAGCTCAAAGATGACTTTTCCTAAATTTTACTGAAATGTATCTTGTTAGAAGGATCCAATAAATTGAGGAACAAAACATCTTTTATATAACAATAAATATACTCAATAAATAAATGGTTTGAGATTGATTTTAAATAAATAAATGCCACGGTCAACGAATTGCTCACATTGTTGTACGATTATTTGTCGATGCAATTATTATCGAAACCGTTATTTTTAAAATATCAGTTCAAATGTCTATCTCAAAGTCTATTGAATTCGTGTGCAATAAATTTGACCCCCAGCAAGCGGAACCACTTGTGACCCTATTATTTGGATTCAATTACCCAAAAATGGCTGATGTAAGGATTAGTGAAATTAATTAAATTACTCGTAGTCACAATGTTATTGCTTGAACTTATTGCTATGGGCGCGCAGATAAAGATAAAGGACTGGTAAACAAGTGTTCGTTCTTAGATTAAAAACTTATGTGGGAGGATGGAAGTTTTTTATTTTTTGTTTTTTTTTTGAAATTCTTATCAATTGTTTTATATTGTCAGTGGTTGTTGCTTGTTTTTTGTAAATTTAATTAACTTTTCCTTTTGTCATTCCTTTTGTGTTGGTATAATGATTATTAATATATATTTTTGCTTGTCAGTAAATTTATAGATTGCTGTTTATTAAGATGAACTTTGATGGCAAGTTTTTGACTCATGCATTCGAATAACGTTGCTAAGTCCGAGTTAGACGGGTTTCAAAAATTTCCTCGCCCAATACCATTTTCTAGAATTCTATTCCCACTATTGGATGGCGAAAGACTGATTGTTACCATTTTTACAAGACCAGAACAGGACATTTTAGCAATAAAAAAGGAAACTGTCCTGGCATCGACGATGCTTCTAAAATTACTTGGATTATTGTTTAAAGAATTTTTTATTTGTAATGTTTTTAAAATAAAGTTTCATTTAGTAAAACTTATTACTTTCACATATTTCTCTACATATATTTTCATAGGTATACGTGAATTTGTTTTTTTTAATAAATAAAAGTAGATTTTCAACATACGTTTCTTGGATTTATAGGTATTTCCCAGGGAACTGAATGAGCTATTTGCTTCACCTTCGATACATTTCTTTTTCAAATTTCGTTAGGAATACACAGCAAAAAAGAAAAGCCACCATATAAGACACATTAATTATATATGCATTTGTATTTGTATTTGTATTTGTATTTTGTTGTATTTTGTTGTGTTTTTTTTTTTTTTTGTAAAAACTATAGTATTTTAAATGATATATAGAGTTTTCACTTTTAACTCGTAAATAGGTGCGAATGTAATTAGCTAGTACCTCGCGTCGAAGACGACTGTTCTGTAAGACTAACGCCGATTAACTTGTTCATTTGGAAACGAAAAGACTTAACATTTCAACATGGGGTTTTCGTTCTACAATCATTACCATTGGCTTTTGATCTGTTGGCAGCATAGCTGTCTTGAGCTCTCTCATATACGAGTATGGGGGCTAATCATTTTACTCTTCTTCTTCATAAAACGAAATTAAAATAAAACACAAAAAAAAATTATAATAAATTTATAACTGAACAATTTGATAGCGTTCTCAAATAAGCGTATAAGGTGTACTGATCCGATAAGTATTGCGCTCTTTGGAAATTTAAGAGAATTCTCTTAAAAGCGATAGTTAATACAATAGATGGTTTTTGTTTCTTTAAAAATATGTACTCGTGCAATACCTGGCACCTTAAAGCTTACATTTACTTATACACATTGTTATTATCGGTTGGTTTTCAGTTAGATTGTAAAATCAATTAAACGCATCTGACTCAACAGACTTAACCCAGTTTACGTTGTCATTGTGTTACCCATATCAAAGGATCAAAGTACAAATCTGCTGCCGGCCGATGACGACAACGCTAATAGCAATACGTTTAATTGCGGGGACGAGTTTTTTTTCTTTTTTTTTTTACGTTTATTTGCTTCAATTAAATTACATATATTCATTTATTTGTGAAATTTGAATTGAATTTGGTCAGACCTTAGATAAGCCGAAACCTTGATGAGTTTTGATTTAGTGAGAGTACCTGGATGGAAATACAACCAAAATTTCCCCGCACACATTCACATTCATTCAGGTGAGATCATACTTTTCTAAATTATCACTTATTCAGTCGGCTGCATTAATCTCAAATTCATTTAAATGGGAGCTAATGTTTACAATTAACCTTTATCTATTGGATCTGTTAGACGACATACAATACTTGGAGGACGGACTAAGGAAATTGCCTCAAAAAAATAGAATGAGAGCCATGCAAAAGGAGCAGCTATTATTAATCTCAGATGCAGTGTTTTGAAAATCTGATATAAGCTACAACGGTGGGTTGAAAGTGGAGGCACTCAGTCTGATGTACGAAGCTAATCTTCCCAGATAAACGAGTGGTTCCTATCGCTGCGGTTTCAGCATTTTTGACTTTGAATTTGTCATCATTTTTTCCGTCAACTTCTTCAAATGATAAAAGTCAAAAATTGCATATTCCTTTAACAACAGCCCTATAAAAATTAATTGTTTAACAGCTGATTTAGATTTTTTTTAAATTATAAGTTGTTTTTCTGAAGAAAGAGTAAGCAGACCTTTTTATTTGCATGATGAACCTTGCAACACAAGAATACGCAAACATGGTTTATGTCTCTATGGTTTCTGCAAGAGTAACGGTGGAATCTCTGAGACGATATCCTGATAACTGCTTCAGTTGGCAGGATATTTATTAAAACATTTTCCAGGTTGAGGGAGATAGAGAACTTGTTTTAGCAAAATGATTTTGCGACTACAAAAACGCATTCATTCCATTTTATACCAAACAGGACTCAGAGAAGCGTTTGAAGTTCTGCTACTATGTAGATTCTGGAAAGACACTTTGCGGAAAACAACTTTATTGGCCGGATGCTATAGACGGATGAGTCCCAATTCAGCAAGGATGGAATCATTATCAGCAGTCCCCACTCCATGAAACATAGAGCTTGTCAGCATAAGTCCAATGTCAATGTGCGGACAGGGATATTCGGTAACAAGCTTCTAAGATATGCCTTGATGTTACTTAGATCCGACAAAAATTGATCCATAAGTTGTTTAGTTATTTCAAAAAATGTTAACGTATTTCTCATGGAATATTTATGGAAACAAAAAGTACGATTAATGTCAATAACCCCATAATTGATTTGTCTTAATATCAGTAAATTGCTATAAATAATTTAATTGTAATCGATCATTAGGTGTTGTCTTACTTAATAAAATGTTAAAAATAATCATTGCGCCGCTTTAAATGTATGTAAGGGGTGGGCCGTCTACTAGTTTATTTGTAGATTATAATTTTTACGTATAATTTGGACATTGGAACACAGTATCATCCTTCTGAAGTACGAAATCAACCGATTAACGCTTGAAGAACGCAGAGAAATATTAAAAAGCTTTTTTGCAAATTGAGTGATGTGTTGGCGAAACCGGAATGAAAAACTTATCGAGTTTTTTCTTTGTAACATCCACAGGCTAGACCTGGCCAAAAGAGCTATTTAAATTCACAAATAATCTGGAAATTTATGGTTTTTTTCTTGTTCTGAAATATGATATATATATACGAGGGATTATATACCTCAAATCCAACATTTTGCTTGTCAAGAAGTACACAAATTTTCAGACAGATCTGTCAAATAGTTTTGTTGTGACAGAAATTTGAAACAGACGCCTACGAGAATTTTCATAAACTCTGTTTTTAGCGGAAAAAAAAACAATCACTCAAACCAAACAAAACCTTGAAAACTATTATGGAGACTCTTCTCCATCGATCGGAACTATCCACCACTGGTCTACTTAATTTCGGTGCGGTCATACCAGCACAAGTGACGCACATTGTTCTGGTCGCCTAATTTATGTCATCACACCAGAAATGGTCGATAAAATCCACGGTGTGATATTGGCGAGTGAAGGTGCGCGTTCTTGAAGACTCTACAGGCTTATCACATGGATCAGTGATTTCAGTTTTGCGAAAATATTTGGATATAAAACAGCTATCCGCCAGATTGGTGCCTGGCGATGTTCAATCACAACCCGTATGAGTTTTTGCGTCATTTCGTAACCGTGGACGAAACATGGATTCATCACAACAAACCAGAGACCAAGGAACAGCCGAGATGGTGGACTTCTTCTGCTGAATCGAAGCCGAAGAAGGCTAAGGTGTGTCTGTCGGCCAAAAAGGTCATGTCGACAGTTTTTTGGGATGCACGCGGTGTCATTCATATCGGCGCCTATTATGCAGAGCTGCCGATTTGAAATAGAAACGACAGCATTTGGCGAGGAAAAAAGTTCACAATGCCAAAATTGCATGAATTAGGTTACGAATTGCTCCCTCATCGAGCGTATTCTCCGGATTCAGCCCTTTGCCACTATTTCCTGTTTCCAAACATAAAGAAATGGCTCGGAGGTAAGAGATTTGGATTGAATGAATACGTCATCGATGAAGCAAAGCAAGAACAGTGAACAAGAAAATCTAGAAAAGATTCATGAGACTGGTCTTCACGCTTACTATCGAACTGTCAATGGCCAACATTACCGGATAATAATCACTGTGCCCATGTAACCATTGACTTACTACTCGAAGGCTATGAGGCATTTAATTTATTGATGCATGTTGATAAGATGCTCATCGTCAAAAACCACCGAGGAAGCCACATGCTTCTTTATACACTTTCAATTTCTGTCATTGCTATCGTAAAAAACACCATTTTCTTGTGTATCCCCGATTCTATCCCGTGCTAGATAGATAGCACAGAAAAGATAAATGATCTACATCAATGAACAAGTAGATATTTCAGTAGGAAGCCGCACAGAATACACCGACATCTATAGACCAAACAAGACAGTTCATCTTGTACTTCATAAAATGTTGGTGTGGAATCAGTGTTGTTTGGAATGGCACACCAAATGCCCTCCCACGAGTTGGTTATGATTTTTGGTGTAAGCTTTCGCAAAATTTATCCCTGCGAGACAGAGAAAACTTTTTTTTTGTTTAAATTTTCAATGTAAATACAATACATACTCGTACGTATTCGTATACTGATTGAATCCAAATTATTCGTACATTCATGTGTTAGATTAGATTCGACAATGCTGTCATATAACAAAGTCCAATTATGTGTCATGCATGACATGGATGATTTTAACTAGTTAATTTCGTGATAACTACTCCAGTCACACAAAAGTGTGAATAACGGAGATAGTGAGTTAAATCTCCGAGTCCGAGTTCTGTCTACATTCGTACAAGTACGTCGTAAAAAGGAGTAATAGTCTGAACTGAGACCTTTCGAATTGTGTACTGATAACCACGACACGAGTACTCGTATAATAAATCACAAATGTGCTAGATAAATTAACCTTATGAGACATCTGATCGATGTAACGTGACAATAGCGTGACAACGAAGAAGATGATAATCTTTAGAATGCCAACAACGTGTTAATCTGTTTTGGAAATATTTACTCGTAGGATGGTTTCGAGATTAGGTGCCTATTCGACGAAAAGTTTCCTATACTCTTCATTGGAGAGGAGCATAAATGTAATATATAGCTCATGGCTTGTATAAGAGATCATTTTTGGCAGATACGAGTATGTATTGTACATACACATATGCTCATACAAAGCCAAGATTGTTTTGTTCTACTTTGTATGAGCATTTGAACACTGCGTGTAATGTTTGTTACGTAAAGGGTGACATTTTAGCGCTCCTAATAACTTAATAACTTTAACGCATATGTACATAATACATATGTTGGTTTAGGCGAAGTACTCTACAAATTGTGTTTGCTGATAGAATTGGGAACTCGAATTTTTTTTGAAAACCAGTATTTCTCATAATTTCTCATAATGCCAAATTCTGTCAAATGCCTTAGAAATATCAAGTACAAACATCTTGCTTTCGCCGGATTTGGTTCCACTTTTCCTGAGATATTCGTGGATAGCTTAAACTTTTTTCGGTTTTACTCGTGCGATAAAACTCATACGTGATGCCAGTGCTCCCTTGAAATTACTAGTAGCATTCCGCCCCTTCAAACTTTTAGCCATAACACCGGTCTCGGTATGAATGCTCATCAATACCTACACTCTCAAGCCCACCTTCAGACGTACTCTGAGAGGTCGTGATTATTTCCTAAGCTGTAAAACTCGCTTATGGAATGCCCCGGCGAGCTCCTTGTTTCCTAGCCAGCTTAACTTGAAAACATTTAAAACAAATGCACATCGGTGTCTCTCCTTGTTCTCTCCCTAACTCCCATTCGCCCGCGCTGTGTGCACACATTTTAAGGATACATAAAATCCCTTATGCTTGGGCGCTAATTACAAAAAAATTACAACTGTTCAGCAGTCTTATTCTTCTTTTGGTGGACGTTAAGCTGTGGAAACCACTTCAGCTTGCCCAAAATTGAAAATTCCATCAGCGCTTGATGGAGATAGAATATTGTTGTTACTAAGAGACGATTCATCAACATTCCTAATTTGTCTATATACAAAAAAAAAATTCAATTACAATCTTACCGTCTAGTTTGCATTGATGGAATTAAAACTCCTATTCCTTCTGATGGTTGTTCTCTACGTTTTCTTTCCCGGGCAAAGGGATCCCAAATACTCCTCCAGCGCTGTTTTATGTACATATTTAAGTGCGTACATTTGAAAATTAATTTACTCACCTCCTCTACTCAACATCTTACTAATTTTCTCCCCATCCGTGTTCCTTCTAACACAATTTTGTACGATTTTGATTTTGTGATAACTGGACTTTTAAATTTCCTCTAACTCAACAAATTAAATGAAAAATATTCTAAATCTTCATTACTTACTCTAACGTTTTCTTATTACGTGTCTTTGTGAGGTTTTAATTTTTGTCAAACGTTAACGCGAAGCATCAAGCAATATTGTGCAAGCTCCCATTGATTTACTTGGTTTTAACTTTTAAACGCCACTTAAAGAACTCTGTAACACGCAATGTTGTGATTTAATTTTCTTTATTCTCAATGATTTTACTGAATAAAATCAGGACGAGAGTGGCAGCACTTTTCA
This sequence comes from Volucella bombylans, assembly GCA_949129095.1. Taxonomy (NCBI): domain Eukaryota; kingdom Metazoa; phylum Arthropoda; class Insecta; order Diptera; family Syrphidae; genus Volucella; species Volucella bombylans. The sequence goes on from OX422145.1 coordinate 28,483,890, forward strand.
AAATGGATAGGCACTACTGAAAAAATCGACGACAATGTAAAAACTCAACAACAGCCAACTTCAACATAAGAAGGACTCTTTTTTTTGAATTTTCGGTCAGTTGGAAGGATCGAGATTGCTTTCTTCGTTGGCGTTGGTTGAGTTAGCATTGCCTGATTTGACAAATCTATTACTTTTTTTTTGTTGGTGCTTGTGTAAACTTGTCTTGGCAACAGCAAAATATTTTATATAAGAGAGCGACTCTTAATATAAACAAATTGTCTAACAAATACATACTTCCACTGTTAGATTAAGAAATAAAATCATGTCTACCAACGGCAAATAGCACGATTTATTTGTATATGAAAATAAATTGAAATTATAGAAAAATATGTACCAGAATTTTCTAAAGCAACCAAATTAAATCGTTGAGTTAAAATTTGGCAGCACTTTGTCGATTTTGCAACAAACAAACAGTTTCGAATAGGTAATTTTCATTGTTGCTCCCTCACACCTATGTGTTCATTTCGCTCATTCATATACAAATGCTTAACGAACTACATTGCCGAGAAGTCCATTATAATTTATTGGCTTCGTTGGAAGCCATTTTAAGTTGAACTGTTGCAACAAACGGTGGTCTTACACAAGTTCGATATTCGGGTATTTTCATTTATTATCAAACATTAACAAATAAAGTTTTAAACAAGTTAAGTGTTAAATTAGTGTAGTGAAAAACTAATATTTTATTGCACCAGTCGTATATCATCAAAAAGGTAAGTTTTATTGGTTAAATTGTTTTATTTTGTTTGTTTTTACAATAGAAAATATAATATACGTATTATATATATATATATATTACCAATTAGACAAATTTTACACAGTAAGAATTATTCCAATATGTCCGTCTGTCTGTCCGTCTGGCTTCTGTCTGCTGGAGCACCCTCATTTGGGCGACACTTGATCCTTTGTTTCTTTTCGCTTTAAAAGCGCCGATTTTTTATTGGCATTCGTTTCGGAGAGGTTTTCACTTCAATTTATTGAAGGCGATTTCCAATTTGTGGTAAAATTCCAATTATTTCAATCTGTCCGTCTGGCTGTCTGGCTTCTGTCTGCTGGAGCACCCTCATTTGGGCGACACTTGATCCTTTGTTTCTTTTCGCTTTAAAAGCGCCGATTTTTTATTGGCATTCGTTTCGGAGAGGTTTTCACTTCAATTTATTGAAGGCGATTTCCAATTTGTGGTAAAATTCCAATTATTTCAATCTGTCCGTCTGGCTGTCTGGCTTCTGTCTGCTGGAGCACCCTCATTTGGGCGACACTTGATCCTTTGTTTCTTTTCGCTTTAAAAGCGCAGATTTTTTATTGGCATTCGTTTCGGAGAGGTTTTCACTTCAATTTATTGAAGGCGATTTCCAATTTGTGGTAAAATTCCAATTATTTCAATCTGTCCGTCTGGCTGTCTGGCTTCTGTCTGCTGGAGCACCCTCATTTGGGCGACACTTGATCCTTTGTTTCTTTTCGTTTTAAAAGAGCCGATTTTTTATTGGCATTCGTTTCGGGGAGGTTTTCACTTCAATTTATTGAAAGAGATTTCTAATTTGTGGCGGGAGATTTCTAATTTGTGGCGGGAGATTACTTATCTTTTGTTTGCTTTATCAAATGGCCAAAAAAGAATTTTTCTAATAATTAGTATGTATCCATTGTCTGGTTCTTTATCTGGACATCGTATAGATGCATATTTCACCCTGATGCAGTCCACCAACTTGTCTGTGTGTGCACGTACTTGCGTGCGTTTGTGTGGGGTGCAATTTACCTTGTACCTGGAGTTACCAGTGGCGACGTAGTGACGCACATCTCAGTTAGCTGCAAACTTCCATAAATACAAACATGTCCAGGCCTGTGCTGCATACATTCAACGTTGATTGAAATCCTGTTCCCATGCCAATCCTGAGTGGCATTTTCTTGCAGTTGCGCTCAAATGCTCATCAATTCGTTTGCAATTGAACAAAGTGCATGTAAAGGACGCCACCAAAGCAGTGCGAATCGTTAGTCCTACTTGTGGACGTCGTCGTAGGCTTGAAAATTAAAAGGGCCTCAGTGTCACGTTACTACGATAGTTCACCTTTTCTAATCCAAGTTAGTGTGTAAAATTTAAAAATTAGTTCTAGTCTAGCTGAAAACCGGGTGTCACTTTATTAACATAATTAGACTGTGTGTGGTGTAGGCATACTCAAAAACAGACTCTTCTTATCTTTTGTTTGCTCTATCAAATGGCCAACAAAGAAATTTTCCAATTTTTTCCTAACAATTAGTATGTATCCATTGTCTGGTTCTTTATCTGGACAACGTATCGATGCACATTTCACCCTGATGCAGTCCACCAACTTGTCTGTGTGTGCATGTACTTGGCATGCGTGTGCAAGGTGCAATTTACCTTGTACCTGGAGTTACCAGTGGCAACGTAATGACGCACATCTCAGCTAGCTGCAAACTTCCATAAATACAAACATGTCCAGGCCTGTGCTGCATGCATTCAACGTTGATGATCCTGTTCCCATGCCAATATGAATCCTGAGTGGCATTTTTTTGCAGTTGCGCTCAAATGCTCATCAATTCGTTTGCAATTGTACAAAGTGCACGTCACGTAGTGTACAGGTAAAGGACGCCACCAAAGCAGTGCGAATCGTTAGTCCTACTTGTGGACGTCGTCGTAGACTTGAAAATTAAAAGGGCCTCAGTGTCACGTTACTACGATAGTTCACTTTTTCTAATCCAAGTTAGTGTGAAAAATTCAAAAATTAGTAGTGAAAACCGGGTGTCACTTTATTAACATAATTAGACTGTGTGTGGGGTAGACATACTCAAAACCAGACTCTCTTGCAGATATATACGTACGTAGTTCACTTTGCAATGCGATTCGAAAATTCTATAAATAAACTGACGCCCGGATCTCAACCCCGTTAAAAGATTTCATATTTTCCTAGTTACTAAGGGGTGGGAGTGGGAGCAGAGGCCCTGTTGGAGATAGTTTGGATGGAATAGGACAGACCTAGAGCCTTGTGGGTTGAAGTTCAGAGAGGTGAGTTGCAGTAAAGCTGGGGTGTCTGTGTTTCCATTTGCGTCACGACGTGCCATCAGTTGCAGGCAATCGAGATAAAGTAGTAGGTTGAGGCTGTCAATCCAAAGAGGTTGCCGTCACTCGAAAACCTCCAACGCGCGACATACACAGTGATGCAAAAAATAAAAAAAAATAAAAATTGGAAACAATCTCAGCACAGTTCATGGGAGAAGAGAAAAGCGTTGATTTTGTAAAGTGCAATGGAACACACAATACAAAGAAAATTGTGAAAAAAAAAATATTTAAGAGTAGAAGTATTTTTTATTAATTTTTATTTAATTATGTGTGTACATAACATTCAGCTAATGCTGCCTTCGCGTTCAGCTTTAGGTCTTTTGGTCGTATGACATCTTCGCCAGCTGACTTCTGATCATTGAACACTAGTTGATGGATCGGAAAGGACTTGACTAGTTGGATAGTTTATCTGAAAACTGCTGTGACAGAATATCCGAATTGTTGGTTCGTAGAGGTTTTCGCGTCAATCTCCCTTTGGCAGGTTTTTAGCCATTTGCCTTGGATATAAATGTTCTTCCTGGTAGCCGCTTCGAGTACAACCCTGTTTTATCAACGTTAAAAATTTGGCGTGGCATGTACCACCCCTCCTGCTTCAATAATTTCGCTTTTCAGCTTAGCAATTTGAAATTGTGAAGCTGATATCTAAAAATCGATTTTAGCTGATGTGTCATTCAACCAGTCCCAGTAGTCTCGGAGTTTTCCTATGGTTCAAATCTTGTACTTAAGTAAATAAAAGCTTTTCCATTTTCTCCATAACAGGAGGTCTGATTTTGGTTATAATAATGTCTGAGGTAGAGTGCAATATCAACTGCCTTCTTCAGTTTAGAGTTTGTGTCTAAAACGCGTTTCTTTTACCGTCCATAGCAAAAAAAGAAAAAAAAAAGATGGAAGGATATAAGTGCATGCATGTACATATTCTTTTGCATGGTCTAGCGTTGTCTTGATGGAACACAACGAGCCGCCGATTAGCCAGTTCTACACAATTATGCGGAAGAAGCTCATAATACACAATTCCCTTCCAATCCCACCAAAAACAGAACAGTTTTTGGAATGGCTAAAGGTGAAATGTGAAATCACAAACAGTCCAGCCATCTGACCGCGTTATCCCTGTGCACAGCGCAAATTTTCTTCCGAAAATAAAAGAGTATGCCGCCGAAAATATTTCTTGTTTGTCTTCATTTTCAAAGGTCCACGGTGAACTCTCGAAACGATATTTACAAACCCCGTCATTCAAAATGAACTTATAATAGTGGGAACTTATTGGCCAACCCAGTAATCAGATTTTTATTTCCGCCATAGTATCGAACTTCAGAATAAAACAGTTTTGTGTCTATTTTTTCCATTTTTTTTTGTTGAAAGAAAATACTATGTATAGCAGTAGAATCAATATAGCTAAATTGTATTCTTAGTGTTCCCAAAAATAGCGGGGGCTGTATGTCCAGTTGGCTTCTTCAAATTTGATTTATTTTAACCGAACTCTCATTACTCCAAGATACTAATAGTCCTACTGCTCCCACACCCCTTAGTTTTATGTATAGTTGTTATAGTATAGCTTTAAGTGAATGTTGTTAGTTTTAAGCCTAGAATTTAAGTGCTTCCGGTCTGTCCGGTTCAAATCATATCAAATCAAATACTTCTGAACATCTAGGAATGCATTTTTATCGATCGCTGTAATCTGTAATTATTTTGCGCTGTTCACATTCATCATGCATTTGACCACCAAATAGTGTTTTTTTTTTTTGTTCATTCTCATCAAATTTTAGAGTCATATGATGGCATGCATTTGTGAAAGGTACGGCGTTGTGTTTATGTCGAATTAATTTTTATTTATTTTTTTAAACACATTTGGACGTTTCGATAATTTACGATTGGCTTCAGAAGTGGTCATATGTGAAGCCATCGACGAGGAGGATCGTTCTGGCAGGCTATCAACATCAATACGTTTTGTTTTTCGAGACTGATTTCGGTCAATTTTACGTATCCCCATTACTGTTGACGAAGACGCGGGTAAAATACATGGATTTTGCATCATGATAACGCGGAACATCGAACCAGAGTTGTTTGGAGGGATGGATCAAACGGCAACAATACCCCCATTTAAATGAATAAACTTGTAGATATTTTAAAAATAAATTTGGAAAATCTTTTGTACTTTTTCTGCCTCCAGATGATATATTTTAGTCGCCTGTACACAATCAAGAAACTACATACACAGTGTAGTCTTTGCTACGAAAAAATCTGCGTTACATTTTTAAAATGTAAATTTATTCCTGATTAAATCAATTAAGTATGCACACAACTATTGAACGAAAAAGAAAAAGAAAAGAAAGTATTTATTTCGTCAGGTGCTTCACTAAGACAATAGAAAGAGATTCGCTTATAATGTCTTTTGATTGTTAAACTCTTACCTTAACTTGTCGTTATATGACTTATATATATTATACATACATACATACATATTTTGCTTATCAGAAAGAAAGAAAAAAAAGATTGAAATTTGAAAACAAAAAAAATCCCTTTTTTCTAAATTAACATTGGGCTTTATAAATTTAATACGAGGATCGCAATAATTCGGTACTTCTCAAATGATGTTTGTTTTGGAATGTTTCCTTAACCAAAGATTCCTTATGTACTCTTAAAAATGCTATGCAACCTAGTTGTTGTCTCCCGAAATTGTACATTTAAATTTGTCAATATATTGCGGTGTAATCTGTTTCATGGTCGGTCATAACATGGATCTGGAAAATAGAACCCCCAACGAAGCAAGGAAAGAACTGTCATACTCAGTCATGCCATTGCTGATTGAGAATGAGATCAGCAGGTTTGAAGGTTGTGAGTGAACAATTTCTTTCCTTTTCGTGTTTAAACATTTGTTTTGCTATCGAAAGAGAAACCTTTCTCTGCTGTATGGTCACACAAACCTAGTGGGAACTGTGTCTCCTATTTTTAATAACTCTTCCTGCTCATTAATGGAATGTTTCTAACGATTTTTTCTGGAAATCGAATAATATTATCAGTTAACAAGACCGATATTCGTGAAGCTTGCAACAAAAAAGAACATTGGCAGAAAAACAATATAAATTTTACCATTATTGGTAACATCTCATTGGCAATTATTTTGATCAGCATTGTATGTACGCACGTATAAGAACAGTTGTATTAAGTATTTGCAGAATACGTAGTTTGGAGTTTTTTTTTTTAAATTTATACGTGTCCCGCTGTTTTTTTGTTTTTTTTTTTTGTAGCAATTTTTCGATCTTTACATCTGTAAATCCTTGTTTTTTTCTGCCAAATATTTTAGACATCAAATATGAGTTTTGTTGGGAAAAAATATAATGTAAAGCAGGAGCCGAGAAAATCGGCCTACGTCTGTTGTAATCATCTTGGTTACGGACCGGGAATTAGATTTGATTTCTACATCGATAAAGATTGTAAGATACAGACGTTCAGAAAGGGATCCCCAGTACCAGGAGAGGAAGAGGACAGTAATGAAGGGCTGTTACAAATACTATCAGAGCCGTGTGTCCACCATCATTATGTACCAGATTCAGACGAGGAAGCAGAAGAAGAAAAGCCATTCCCTTTCTATAAGCCGGTAACATCGGCTGCACTCGAATTCCCGGATGATTCACAAAGTAATAACAATTATTCATGCTTGTGCCATGTGCATGTATATTACAATATGATTTACTACTGATGTTGAATTTCATTTTTGATTTTGTTTAAATTTTTATTCTAGCTGATAACAATTTCTCTGAAATCTTTGACAAAGATATCAAACCAAAAGTTGAAAGGTACTTAACTATTCATTTTTCTGTTATACTCGTACACGTGGGCAAATTTTATTTTGCATATTATTATTATTTTGTAAGCGTGTTTGGTTTTTTTTCTTCTTTTTCTTTTTCTTTTTTAATAATAAAAATATGTGCAGTAGATTTTATTTAATTCGGTGGCGGGAGACCTCGACCTGTTCGAATTATCAAGACATAGACTTACCATACCAAACACTTCAGGCAAAATTACTCGTAGTACCTTGTTCTTTGCAGCGATAGAAATGAAATGATTTAGTCGGATTTTTAGTTGCCAGTTTTTATTTATCGAGAAATAAAAACAACTGAAAATCTTATCCAGAATTGGTAACTAAGTAAATAAATGAATGTGTGAAAATGATTTTATTCGGCAGTGCGAAATAATAATCGCCTTACAAAATAGTCGCCAATGCGTGATTGTTTTTTTTGCTGTTGACTCATTTTCATTGCACCATTTCAATAACTGGTTGACGGAACCAGTCGCTCTCTTCATCATTGTCGTCATTTTCTGTTTCAGCTTGATCAGTTTCATTTACATTCATCATGTCAATATCAACATCTGTGAATTTGACTTTCGGATTAAGTTGATGCAAGTGTGGTTCTTGTGTTTCTTTAATGATAGTGGCACAGAATCCTCTGGTTCAAATTCATCGTCATCATATTGCAGCACATTGTTCTAAGACGTCTCCAAAATAGAAGTTGTAATCTCGTCCCAAGTCTTGTTTAGGAGAACAATGCCTTCTTTGATTGTATATTTCGTAATTTTGATGGTGGCAAGAAGTAGCAAATGATCCATGTAAAATGGCTTGTTTTGGCAAATCGCTGTTCTCACTACAAAATGCTCTCGCGCACCTATAACAATAAAAAAAAATAAGGGCGACACTTACCTGTTTACAAAGCATGTGTTGAAGCATTTTTTGAAAATGTACAGTGTCATCCAAACATTTTTTGAGCTGTTGTTGTAATAAAGAGGATTTTTAAAACCTTTGAAGCATCGCGGCTGTCGTTGCCCCTTAACCGATCCGACCGATCCTGTAGCATTTGCACACAACATTGCTGTTGCTGACTTTTCGTTTTCGGAAACGTACGTCTTTTCTGATATCCACAATCTATTGGGTTGGCAAGAAAGTAATTTCGGTTTTTTAGTGTGAAATGAAACTATTTTTTTTTATACAAACAATAAACTTTAATCAATTATATATTTTCCATTTTGTTCGATGTCCTTCTTCCATCTTTCTGGCAACTTCATGATTCCGTGCTCATAGAACTTCTGGTCCTTATTAGCACAAAACTGGACCAAATGCGATTGCAGGTCATCATCATTGGCGAAAGTTTTACCATTCAAAGAGTTTTGCAAACTTCGAAATAAATGAAAATCTGATGGTGCAAGATCGGGGCTGTAGGGAGGGTGGATGTGACATCACTTCCCAACCAAGGTTCAATAATTTTTCACGCGTTACCAAAGATGTGTGTGGTCTAGCGTTGTCGTGGTAGAACACGATTCCCTTACGATTTGCCAATTCTGGCCGTTTTTCTTTGATTGCTTCCTCCAGTTTCATTAGTTGTTGACAGTAAACATCTGAATTGATGGTTTGGTTCCTTGGAAGCAGCTCAAAATACACAACATCTTTAAAATCCCACCAAATTGACAACATAAGCTTCTTTTGATGCAGTTCAGCTTTCGATGGGGTTTGTGCTGGTTCATCACGCTTAGACCATGATCTTTTTCGATTGATATTGTTGTAAACTATCCATTTTTCATCACCAGTGATGATTCGTTTCAAAAAAGGATCCATTTCATTGCGTTTCAGTTGTGTTAAGTGAATCTCTTTCAATTCATGTGGAATCCAAATATCGAGCTTTTTTACGAGTCCAAGACGTTTTAAGTGATTTTCAATTGTTGTGTGTGATGCATTTAACCTCTCTGCAATCTCTCGCACAGTCGTATGACGATCTGATTCAATTATGACTTTGATTTGCTCATCATCAACTTCAATTGGTCTACCAGAACGTTGGTCATCTTTGAGTGAAAAATCTCCAGAACGGAATTTCTTAAACCAATTCTGACAACTGCGTTCTGTTAAGCAGCCAACACCGTAAACTTCACATATCTCTTTGTGAACCTCAGCAGCTTTTTTGCCTTTACGGAAATAAAAAAGCAAAATATGTCGAAAATGTTCGTTTTTGCACTCCATGGTAAAATTGACACTGTACTAACAGGCGTGAACAAAATTAAACTTGATTTGCTCCTAAAGTAAGCTTAGAGTGACAGCTATCAAATGTCAAAAGAAAAAGAAACATAACATTGACATAACGCCATCTTCTTGTAAAAACCGAAATTACTTTCTTGCCAACCCAATATAATGCAAACCTGTTTCCACCAGCATTGTAAGTTTTGGTTTTTTGTGAGACGCATTTCTTCAATTAAGAAATGGCCGGAACAGCTTCAAGGTCACAATCCAATTTTTCACCGCATATTTTCAAGAAACTTGGAATTTGTGAAACCAAACCATTACTTGCCTGAAATGATTCTGGATCTCGATCCGGATACAATTTTGATCGGCCATACAAAACCACTCGAACAATTTTTCTTCCATTTCCGGTGGTAAGTCAGGTTTTCGCAATCTATTTTGCAATAAATCTTGCTGTGTATTTGTGGTTGACATGAAAATCTCAATTTGATGGCTTTTGTTGTATGAAATTGTAGATTTGGTTACGCCATATTCATTTACCAAGACACATTTCGACTTTTTGTTTCAAATTCAGGGTCGTTTAGCTGGTAAGACGACTGAATTCGATTTAGTCCCATCAATTTGAAATTTCTGTTTATGGGCAAGTTATTCATGTTCACTTATATATTGGATAGTTGAATTGTAGAATTTTAGGGTAACCTTTGTTTATTTAGGACATCGGGGTGTCTATCATCGTACTCGATCGGAACGGAATTTTCTCCGATTTTTAGGATTTTTGTATCATTGTATCTGTTCCGATGACCTAACCGTCTTTGAAGAAAAACAAATGGTTCGAATTATTGCAACATTCGAATTAAAGAAAGTCTACTGTATATAAAGGGTGTTTGTTTTTTTTTTTAGAGGTTTGGTTTTTAAACTGGCAACACAGTTTCTACAGTTTGTCAATTTGATAGTTGATTTGATTTGTGGTTAGTACGTTTTGTAATTTTACGTTGATTAACGCCAGTTCGGTTCGCCAAACTAATCTTGCGCTATGTGCATTTTACGGTCGACATAATCGTCCATCTGAGCAAGTTACTCGTAGCACGATGAATCGTTTTCGCACCACGTACACACTCTAGTGGATAATACGACAAACAGTGCGAACAGAAGAAGATATTGTCGTTGTGGAGCGCAGTATTTTGGGTGTGGCGACACCACGAATTTATTGCGGCAAAGATTTGCTGAGCGCTTAATTTCGCGTAATGGACCTGTGAACTACTGGCCTACTTTATTTGGTGGGGGGGTATGTGAAGACACTAGTCTATGCCGTTAAACCAGAGATAAGGTTGTCGAAAATTGGCCTTGACGATTGTGCTTCATTCGAGCTAGCCGTGACGCGCATATGCCCCCCATATCATATTTAAACATTAATGGCAAACAATTATCCATTAAATAAAGCTAATATCATAGCTTCAAGTGTTTTATTTCTTCGTATTGAATTTGTATACCTCTAAAAAAAAACACCCTTTATAAATGTGTATAAAATAAATACTCGTACTTTTCATCAGGTTTGCGAGACAGTAAGCATTCATAGAGAAAACCTATTCACACGCGTCGTAAACAGTTTAAGGCATGTTAATTTTTTTTTTATTTCTTCTCTGCCTATTCGTAAATGTGTATTGTACATGAATTTATTTTTATTATTTATTATTCTCGTAGCTCTATATTATTTTTATTATAATTATTTAATATGTGTGATACATGTGTTTTGCTGCTATTAGTGTTGTTGTAAACTGGGTCTGTGCGCCTACAATCAGCTATATTCGACACAAATCGGAAGCCTTTTAGCTTGCAATGACGTCGAGGGAAGCGAACGAAGAGATGATGTAGCAAGCTCAATTTGAATCTGTGTATTTCATTTTTATTTTTTTTACTTATGGTGTGGTATATCTTTGGGGCATTTTCCCCCATGGGGGAGAATCAATAAGTGTGTGTTAAAATAAGAATTTAGTTTTTTTTCCCGATAAAATTCTGAACCTATCTATCATAAATTGAATTTAATATGTATTTGTGTCTATATGATTTTATTTTATCTGTTTTTAATTATTAAATGTTATCTGTACATGTATACTCGTAGGTACATGCATACGTACTAATCGTATGTATTTGCACAAGATGCCTTGAAACACAATTTGTGCAATATAAAATAAAACCAAAATTCTTTATTCCTTAGCAAAATCACGTTATTTTTGGTCATCACATTGCACTTATTTGTTCTTTTAAATGTGATACTGATTGATGAATGGCAGATGTATGCCATTTCTCTCCCACTGTTGGATATTAAAACCATTCTACAGGCGACTCTATCGTTTGTCTGCTCATGTTCAATTGATCCAATTATATTTCTTTTCGCGTTTTTTACGAATCTCGACTGATGTTCTCGTTGAACATTGCGAAAACAGTTCATTGTGTAGATTTAAGAGCTCCTGTCGTCAATTTTCTTTCATACTTCTCGCGTACAATTGACAACTTACGTTGGAATGACCACATGTTTGATGGTGCGAAATGTCTAGGTTTCCTCAAGTGATGTAAGAAATACTTTTCCCCTTCTGAGTTGGGCTCGATATATAAGGCATTCATCCGCCCAAAATTGGAGTACATAATACATACATAGCATCACACAATCAATGGACACCCTCGAACACCGACCAAGTGTCTCGTTTCTCACTTTGTTTGTTATATCGCTGTTACCACCATCAGTGCTCCATTGGAATCGCCCTTCTTCGGACGTACTCTGAAATATCGTGATTCGTTCCTAAGCCAAACAACTCGCTTGTGGAATGCCCTGCCGAGCTCTCTATTTCCTAGTCATTATAATCATTTAAAACCAACGTACATCGGCACCTATCTTTCTTTCTTCCCTAATTTTCTTTCGCCCGCGCTGTGTGCAAACATTTTAAGGGTACCCCTTAACCCCTTAACCGCGACACTTTACAAAAAAGAAAAAAACATCGTCCAACGTGTCGTGTGTGTACAAGTTAAAGCTGAAAAAAAGAGACTATTGTGTATAAACCGTTTCTGTAACAAAATACAAAGTTTTCATGCCGTTTGCCGTTTACACTGATGACTCTAAGAATTTATGTACAGTTTGTCAAGAAAGTGTTTTCACAAGTAATAAAAACAACAATGTATCCTATTTTGTTATAAATATAGGCACTTCCAGTAGTTTTATTCAGTTTTTGCTTTTGGTATTATGATATACACATTCTTAAATATTAAATAACAAAAAAAAAGTATTTCTTTACGTACAAAAACAACAACAAAAAAACAAAACAATCAAAAACAACAATAAATACACTGTCAAGAAAGTGTTTGCACATTTTCATCTTATAGAACAAAATAACCTCAAGAACTGGTAAACTATACAAAAATTACACTTCAGTACTTGGTGTGACCACCTTTAGCATCAATTACTGCCTTTAGTCTTCTTGGCATTGATCCAATTAAATTTCTTACGTCATAATTAGTTGGTATATTAGCCCATTCTTCCTTAATATACTGTATTAATTGGTTTCTGTTTTTCGGACTCCTTTTTGCCACTTTATTTTTCAGGTGTACCCATATATTCTCGATTGGGTTAAGGTCGGGGCTCTGAGCTGGTGTATCTAGCACTTTACTACAATTATAGCTCTTTATGCTTTGGGTCATTATGTTGATAGAATTTGAATTTAGGTTTTCTGTTCTCATTGTTGCAATTAAAACCAAAGCTTATGGCGCTACTGAGCAAATGATTTCGCAAAATGCCTAGATACTGTTTCGCGTCCATGGTGTTTTCAATGAAGACAATGTCTCCGACGCCTCTGATGGATATGCACCCCCATACCATCACAGATAATTTGCCGAATTTCACAGTAGGGAATTATGTTTTTATTACATAGAGCTTTCAAGGGCTGACGCCATACTCTTTTCGGTCCTTCGTTATAGTAAAGCATTATTTTCGTTTCGTCGCAAAATATAACATCATCCCAGTATTCATTTGGTTCGGTGCTATACGTCGATGCGAACAAAAAGCGCTTTTCTATATTTTGCAATGAAAGCAGTAGCTTTTTCCGTGCAACTCTTGATGTGTATTTGTGCTTTTTTAGTACTTGCCGTATAGTTTCATGCGATACTTGTACACCACATTCTTGGCTGATCTCCCTTGACAAGGCCCTTATTGATATTCGAGGGTTATCGTTCACCTTTTTTTTTAGCAGAAAACGCTCATTTCTGTCCGTTAGCTTCCTTGGCCTACCAGTTGTTATTGGAGGATCCAAACGATTCTCACGTTCTGCCCGATTAATGATGTTGTGTATAGTTCTTCCGGATATACCAAACATCTCCGTAATTTCTCGCACACTTTTGCCTTTGTAGTGGTTATAGTAAATTAATTGTTTTACGTCCAGCGAAATTCTTTGGCCAGGCATATTTAAACAAAACTAAAACGATCAGTCAAGCACTCGAAACAGAAAAGGAATCACTAAAATTGTTGGATTCGATATCCTATGACTGTCACAGGACAAAAAATAAAAAAACAAAAATTGAAATGAAATGTGCAAACACTTTCTTGACAGTGGTTTTTTGTTGATTTTTGTGGTTGTTTTTGTGCTATAAGAAGTACTTTGTTATGGTATTTTATGCTTAAGTATGTGTTAATTGCAATTCCAAAAGAAAAAATTGAAAAAATATTCCGGAAGTATCTGTAATTACAACGCTAAAAGATACATTGTCATACATTGTACTTGTGAAAACACTTTCTTGACAAACTGTACATTTTTTACATTTCGGAACGTTGACTTGTTTTAAATTCGCAACCTGTTACCTTGTTTGTGCGTTTATCCAATTATTTAGAGTTGCCTGACGGACTGAGGAGGAGAAGGAAGAGAAATCGTTGTTGCAATTTCTCGTGTTGCCTTTGGTTTTATACAGTGAAGAAAGAAAGCTCTCTCAGGACTGAGCCAAAAATCGAATCCAACACAGTTGTCGCCAATACTTCGGAGAGAGTATATGGTTTCATGGTTTTTACTGTTTAGCTTTCGTAAAATCTGCTGTTTCCTCTTCGTTCGGAGGATGATATTTTCTACTACAGAACCTTCATCCATGAGTTTTTAACTTAAAATAAATAATAACCTTTGGCACATTTAATCGAACCGGCGAGTGCAATGATTTGACTTGGACAAGTTATATGATTTTAAAAAGGATTGTGCAATTCGAGAACCCTAATGAATTGTGTTTTGGATCGTCTTATTTTGTCTGGTCCATACCTACATTTGTGTACAACATATGCACATGTGTATGCCATCGTTTCACCTCTTGTAGTCAGATCGTTTGTTTTTAAAGCCCCTATTATGCTTATTTTTGTTTTCTTGATATTACAGGTTGGATGAAATGATGACCATCAAGAAAGAGGAAAAAGATTAAAAGAAAAAAAAAATCATAAAACCAAAACATATTGTGAGTGTGGTTAAATCAATCGTACAATAGTTTTTCACCTTAAGAAAATATTTTTACACAACTTAATATGAATGAATATATATATATATATTTTGTTGTTGTTGTTTTTTAGAATTCGGACCTAGTAAATTTCATGTGAATATGTAATTAAGAAAGATAGGAACGAGCTTGTGTGTGTAGGCCTATTTCACTTAAATATTTGGAAATCATAAACCTAAATCAATAATTGTAATTGAATAAGGTGGTGAGAAAGGTCAGCAAAAATGTTGAGAGTATATAACTAGTATACGCATACGCATAGACATAGAACAACATTTTCCTAAACAAAAGAACTCAATTCTTTTTTATATACATATTTATATGGAATTTATCCAAAATTCATTTGAAACATACAATTGGGAAAAGAAGATGGATCCAACCCTAATTTGGAAAAACAGCACAAACTTTTAGATTTGACACTGAAGCAAAAAAAATAAAAAATACATTTAGCTATTTCCTTAAGAGCGCACGACGTTTTAACTGATGAAGCAGCGTATATATAAATAATCAATGCATGAGATTGATATAAATATCAATTTTAACTTAATGGATGTTGTATGTAGCAATTTTTCGTATATTTTTTTGTGAAACCATATATTATACAATTTAAAATGGATGTAACAAGCAAACAAACAGCGACGACAAGTCGAAAAAGGAATTCAAACTGTAATAATATCAGTTCAGTTGTAGTAGTAACATCAGCAGCGAGTAGTTTTCTTGATAGCTATCAACATGATTATCAACAACAACCAGTCTCACCAGCTTCATCATCCACATCGCAAACAACAGGCGATACCACATTTGAGCCATCTATTGACATGATGGTAAATGATTTTGATGATGAACAAACTCTAACTGAAGAAGAAGCTTTAGCCGAGCTTGAAGCTCAGGACCCTGCCGATGAGATTTCTACTTTACAAAAGGAAAGTGAAATTCCATTAGAAGAGCTACTGGCACATTATAGAGAGCACGTTGAACAAGACTATCAACAAAGGCGACAAAAACGAAAGAAATCCGCGAAAAAAAATCGATCAAAAAAGCAATCGAAAAGAAAATCTTCCCACCATTTAGCAGCTGTAACAGAGACTGAAAACATATTACCAATTACAGCAATTGATGAAGTAATTGTTATTGAAGAGAGTGACGATGAAATAGAGGTCTTTAAAACGGAACAAGCTGACACGGATAATGAAGAGGATTGTCTTGTATCGGATACACAAAATAATTATCACCATCGAGCCTGCGAAGATGAAGATGCTGATGACGAAGGAGCTGATTTATGTGATGAGGATGAAAACGAGGCTGACACTATGTTTTCGGGTAGAACAATTGATTTTAGTAAACGATCACATTTATTAGAATTATATCCAGAAAAATTCTCTCGAATTCAACATAAAGATGATGGTAATTTTGTCGGTTGTGCCTTTTAATTGTCGGTTCTTTTAGGTTATTTTATTGTTATATAGGTTTCTCCGAAGATGATGATGATGACGATGATGATGATGATGATGATTCGGACTATGCAAAACGAACGATTATGGTGGGGTCCACCTATCAAGCGATTATACCAGTTGGCTTATCCAAATATGGAGATGTTCTGCCATATGAAAATGAAGACAAACTCATATGGGAACCATCCCAGGTAAGCGAACAAGAAGTCGAAGAATATCTAATGCGAGTTAAGGAAATTAAATCATCATCGTCCTCCTCAACAATACAAGATGAAGAAATACCCTCATCATCGGCCTCTGTTACATCCGAATCGGATCAGGGACTCGGCAGCAGTTTAGTTAAAGATGATGAACAGGTCAGTATATTATTATAGAGTATTGAGTATAAATGAGAGATATCTACAGAGAGAAATATGATGTAACTGAATTGTTTTAAGAAGATCAGAGATCCGAGACACATCTCTGTATATCTTGTATAATTTACGGTTCCATACATTTGTGTATCTGCCGCAACAGATTATTTTTCCATGATGAATCACTAATTAAGAGGGACCGACCACCAGAGTGTCGTGTCGAGATACAGACGATCGTTCAAGTCGGTCGTTTTTTTTTAAACGATATTCTTCTGATAAGCTTCTGGAAAGTGGAATTTACCACGAAGACGGCAGATGCCTCTTGTGTTTAACGTAGGTACCTGCCGTGAGGGCTTAAGCCTACGGTGCGTCTTCGCACAAGATATCAAAACAATGCGTTGATAAGCGCCCTTAGGGTAGTACAAGTACTACCACCAGTACCAGATTCGAAGTCGTGTGTAAGGCACGAACTTCCCCTTTGGTGAAGGGTCGAGGCCTATCTAATATCTCCACCATTCTGTGGGTCATGGCACCCGGTTGCAATGCAACTCCACATCGAATAGACCAGTTGGTTCCATAGCAATCCCATGGTCTAGCACAGGTCGTAGCAAACTACAACATATGCATTTGGGATCGACGACTCTCTTCTTCAATGGATTAGAAATTACCTTTCGGAACGTTCAATTCAAGTTCTCTTGGACGGTTTCAAGTCTGATATTCACAAAATAAATGCTGGTGTGCCCCAGGGCTCTGTTCTGTCACCGACACTCTTTTTAATTTTCATTAACGATCTCTTGTCTGCTACTTCTAATCCAATATATTCCTTTGCTGATGACAGTACTCTCTGCTTTTCATATTCGTTCCCGGACTCACGGCCCTGCTCTTCGGCTGTAGTACGAGAACGGCAGCGTATGCTAAGCTCATTAAATTCCGATATCAACAGCATAACCAATTGGGGAACTATCAATAGAGTGGAATTTAATGCTTCCAAAACACAATGCTGTCTGCTGTCTTTAAAGCGAAATTTAAACACCCAGCCATTATCTATGAATGGCACTTGCATCGTCGAAACCGAAAAACTTTCCATTCTCGGTATGTGTGTCAATGACAACTTACGTTGGAATGACCACATATTTGATGTCGCCAAAAATGCTGCGAAATGTCTAGGTTTCCTCAAGCGATGTAAGAAATATTTTAAACCCTCTGATCTGGCCTCAATATATAAGGCATTCATCCGCCCAAAATTGGAGTACAACTCCCACATCTGGTCAGGTGCTCCTAAAACATCTCTGCACCTGCTAGATAGGATTCAAAACCGTGCGATAAAACGTATTGACGATACTAATATCAGTCAATCAATGGACACCCTCGAACACCGACGAAATGTCTCGTGTCTCACTTTGTTTTATCGCTACTTCCACCACCAGTGCTCCACTGAAATCGCCAGTAGCATTCCGCCCATTCAAACTTTCAACCGTAACACCCGTCTCGCTATGAATGCTCATCAGTATACCCTCAAGCCCATTTTCGGACGTACTCTAAAATATCGTGATTCGTTCCTAAGCCGTACAACTCGCTTATGGAATGCCCTGCCGATCTCTGTATTTCCTGGTCGTTATAACTTGCAAACATTTAAAAACAATGTACATCGGTACCTCTCTTTTCTTTCTCCCTAAATTTCCTTTGCCCGCGCTGTGTACAATCACCTTACGGGTACTCAAACCCCTTGAGCGCGCGCTCATTATAAAAAAAAAAAAAAATGCTAAGCCATGAGGTGTCCAAGCTCCATTCGGTTTACTCTCCCCGCGATTTTGGGTATAAACCTACAGCTACCACGATTCTCCCACAATGGGGCCAACTCCTAGGTCAGGCCGGAACCATAGTTCCGGGGGCTCCTGATCTCTTACTTCTAGTTGGGCACCTCACTGCCCAGGACTGGCGGCCCACGAAGACGGCAGAAAAATTAGATCTGTTTACTAATTCAAAAGTGAGGATCGTTACTAAGCCGATTTTCCAGTAAAGTCAGAGTCCACTTCAATCCGCTGAAGAGCCTAAACCATGAACTTGCGCCATAAGTCATGGTTTCGTGGCTTTAGTTGCTGCTCTTGCATTTTATACGAGTGTAGGCCGGCATCTTGAGAAATAAAATAACGTAATTCTCTGTATTGACGACCGATTTTCAAAATAAATTTGCCCAGTGGAATTCTATTTCTTTTTTGACGACTTTAAGTCGAGAGTTATGTAAAAAATGTTCCCTCACACAATTTCATATGTAGCATATTCGCGCAGGCAAATCATATTGAAAAACTGACTGTTCATTGGTAATTCAGTTAAATTAATTTCCTCTCAACATGTAGATACATTTGTATTGTAAGAAAAATAATTTATACTCCATATGTTGTTGATTCTACAGGCCTTACATCTTTTAGTACAATGTGGTTATAATTTTAAGGAAGCCCTAAGACGTAATCGCTTAAATGCCGTCCCTTTAACTGGCTCAATGAGTTTATGGTCTGAAGAAGAATGTCGTAATTTCGAAGATGGCATACAGAAGTTTGGTAAAGATTTTCGAAAAATTCGTCAAAATCAAGTAAGCCCCTCAAACACCACACACAACACACAGCAACATGCGAAATCAATGATTTATAAATACATATTATATATACTATTAGGTGCGAACGCGTTCAATACGTGAATTGGTGCAATTCTATTATCTATGGAAGAAAACGGATCGACGAGATCAGGACTTCATAGATTCTGATACAGTTGACCATATGGATCAATACTTAGATTTTGACGAACGTGACACTGGCTCTAACGGCGGACCAAAACATGTTTCTTCTAGTGAAAATTTGGGATTAAGTAAGTTTACATATATTGCCTTATATTTGCCTTATATATACGTATATATATATATTTTTTTTTATGGGAAAAAGAGTGTATGATTCGTTTTTAAGTGTGTATTAAAAATTTAATTTGTTCTTTCGCCGCTAGACCTTCGGTAAGGAATGGTCAAGGCTTGCATATAAAAACTTTTTGCGTAACTTAAGGCGCTTGTCCACTTGAGAGTACAATTTGGGCGAGTAGCTCTCAAGCCACTCTTGAGAGAAATTTCGTAAGTGGAGAGCAACTCGCAGATAGCTGATCAAACTTTTAAAGAGTTGCTCGTAAGTGGATAGATGTTATTTTACTCTCAACCAACGTTCGTATTCGGAGAGTGGAACAGCGAAAATACCTTTAAATTAATAGACAGATATGAATCCGAAGAAATTCTGTGGAATTCATTTCTTTTCTAAATGGTCGGTCCAACTGATTGTATTATATACAGTCAAAATCGGTTATAAAGAACTCTATGGGACTGGTGAATTTGTTCGTTATATCCGGTGTTTCGTTATAACCGATTTTATAAGTGGACACATTTTTTTTTATTTTAGTAATCTGTGATTTTCTGCTGTCGACATTTTTGTTTTATGAATTCTCCTTCTATTTTCATCTCCATTTCACAAGCTTGTTCAAAAGTATCAGTCAACAAAACAAACGATTTCAAGTTATTGACAGCCTGAAGTGCATCTTCAATTTTCACTGCAATTATTTCAGTTTCTGTAAGTAAAAATGTTGCAAAATTGTTTTCATACTATCAGAGAAACAAGACATTTTCATTTTGAACAGAATCAATGATTTGTTCGTCGGTTAATAACTCTGCAGGCACAATGTTGTTCCCACGTTATCATTTGACTGAATATGTGTTTAATCCAGTGCCTCAAAGGCCAATTGTCTTCTTCTTCGAACTTAGTTTCGATTGAATTATCAGGTTCTTGTGGAATAAATCCACCATGTTTAAAACAATTTTTTATACTCGTACTTGACATAGGTACCCTCTCTCAAGCTCTGGAAATCAGTAGAATGGCATCCAACAAACTCATTACATGTGATCCATTTTGTTTCCCGATGTTATGAATTATGTTTAGTACTTGAAGCTTTCTGTAATGCTCTTTTAGTGATCTGATTATACCCTGATCCATTGGTTGTAACACAGAAGTTGTATTAGTTGACAAAAACACAAGCTTCATAGAAGACCATCGATCTTTCGATGTGCAGGACAATTGCCCACAAACAACAGAATTGTTTCCTTTCGTTTTGTCAACTCTCTATCACAATTTCTTAAATGTTTTCCGAATATGGCTGATGTCATCCAGGTTCGTTTATTGGACTCATACAGTTCCAAAAACCAACAACTTTTGGTCATATTAGCTCCTACTAAAACCGTAATTCATTCCTTTGAATTTCACACTTTTATTAGGTGTCATTTTGTAGAACAAACCTGTTTCGTCGATGTTGAAGATTTGATCATCTGATGGAACGCTACCACATTGTTATGTCTTTGCCGAAATCATTGAATGCAAGCTGTTGAGCAGGTGAAGTGATTTTTTCCCAACCCTTTTGCAAACTCTTCTACCTTAGTTTGTAGATGGAGGGAGTATTCAAGCTTTTATGGGCTTTGAACCAGCTGAGCAAAGCAGCATCTATGTCGGGATGTTTACTGCATCGAAATTTCTTTATTTTTAAGTTGGATTCTTACAAATTCTTCTTAATTTTATATCGGTCTTTGAAAATGGTAGATTGTTGAAGCCGATACAGAAAACTCTGCTGCCAAACTTCGATTCAAACCTCGACTGGAACTTTCGTTGTACATGACAAATTAGTGGAGATGAGTAGTACTTATTCGATCACACACTACTGTTACAACACTCACTGTTGTTATTTTTTCTTTATATATCTCATTAGACTTCCGTGTGTAACAAAATATACAGCAGAGTTTTCGTGCCATTCTAAGTCGTACGTTATTATAGACTATTTCGAAAGCGGAAAACGACTATAGATAAATATTATATATAATTGATGTTAAAACGAACTCAAAGAATGCCCATTCATCCGTCGTTGCAACAACGAAATTAGTCCAATCCAAAAAATCAAATACAAAAATCAAGAAACAATGGGGGGTTAGACAATTGTTGAATAACGAATATGTATGATATAAGAGCAAATATTTATAACTGAAATATTTGTATTCTCATTAAAATGAAGATACGTTTTTAGATTCCGTATTTACGACGAAAAAATTAGGGGCTACCGCATCATCTGCCATAAAAAACTTCTCCATATTAAATGACGAAAAACACCTAGTTACCTGTAGTAGCACATCGAGAAAATCATCTGGCAGCAAAAAATCATCAAACAACAGTCAAACCACATCCAGCAATGACGTGCCTGTATATCGTCGACGAAACAGCCTATTAACAACAAATAAACCTCCTCATCAGCTTGATAACAACTCTATGTTCATAACGAAATGTAGTGCGGAGATTTCATCGCAGTTAACAGGCAAAATTTGGCGTAACAATCTCTCCAATACCTCAACGTCGGCGTCTTCTGCGGCAATTACCAGCACAACAGGTAATCTATGTGGCAAAAATAAATGACAACTATTTAGAATTAACAAATTTAATGTACGAAAGACTCTCCAATGGAGTTCAATTAATAATGAGGCTGTTAAACTACATATGTATTATTTTTACTTTTATTTTTATTGTTTTTAAACGAATTAATTATTTGATAGTGGTAAACAAAATTCTATAAGTATATTTATGTATGTTATGTATATTTAGAAACACTAGAACAGTAGTAGTATGCAAATGTGTGTAGCTTTGTTTTATTTGTTTTATAAAAACATACAGCAAGCTTTTTTTTAATGAACTGAATTATTTTGTTTTTAGTTTGTTCTTTACTTACATATATGTGCAATTGTACAACATAAATGTTTAAATATACTGTGATTGCCTTCGAAATTGTTTGTTGTTCCTATCACAAGCAAAAGAAGTTCAATTTTCTAAATAATTATAGAATGCGATATATTTTTTTTAATTATAATTGGATACAATGTAACAATTTATGTGTGCATCATATTTTAGAATGGCAATCGTCGCTATAGAACTGTTTACAGTGCATGTATACTCAGTTTTGTAGTACGTTTGTCAGTTTATTGTATCCATATATACAGTACCGAGCAAAAAAAAAGAAAAAAAAAAATGCGAATAGTGCGAATTTAATAAAAATAAATTAATTCTTTCTTGGGGTTCCACCTTTGCTAGCAGTAGCGCCACAAAAACTTGCGGGTATTTGTAGTTAAATAGCGAAACGAACAACTCTGGGATCCCAGGCCCCATTACCTCTATTCGATACTAAATTCTTTGTCCTGTTGCGTGGCCTCGATCATTGTGGCATTGTGCTATTTGATTAATTAATAGCAAAAAAAACAATGATTGAGTACATGGAACATCTGATGAATAGCGGGTTATGTGTGTATAATTTTGGACTGATGCAAATTGTCGTAAGGGCATAACGCCTATGACAATTTAATTTGAGAATTTGCAATGAATTTACACATCTCATAACACTGCTTAGAACTGACGTCGAAGGTGTGCTTTACATGTTTGTGTGTTCACTGCTATTATAATTCACAAAACATGAAAACCATTGTGAGTACCGGGATACTTCCTTCCCTTGATTATCATTATTATTCATTTAAAAAGAAAAAAATCGTTTGATTTGGAAGATCTCCGATTTTCTATCGGCCATTCCAAAATTTTAACATATTCCCCTTCCAAGTAATGTTAAAATAAGCTGCTACCACCTTCAGGCATATTTGACATAGCAGTATTTATCGTCTAGCACACAATTCAAAGTTTTATTAAAAATCTGATTTGATAAGTATTTTCGAATGCTTATGACACACACCCCACGAAATCCATACGTTTCTTTCTATTGATATGAAATCAAAATGTCGAATGGAGACGAGTAGTTTAGTTTGTCAGTTTGTCTTCAAAGTGTGGCGAACTTCATACACCACTACTATATTGTAGCTGTTTATCAACCAACCTGCACTCAGAATTAAATGCAATGCAATATAATTTTCAAACCTAAGTTAAAAGAAAAAATGTCGGAAATTTTTAGTCTGACACATTTGTGTTTCGTGGAGACGCGTGTAAAACTCCCATGGCAGTCGTGAGGAGGACGACTTTCGCTTTTCCTGCGAATTTACGATCCTGTCTGGTCGTACGTACTACCATTCCGCATTTGCTCACCGTCGGGTATATTTGCATGGTATACAAAAAAAAAGACAAGAAAACTAATTTTGTTTTATACTTAACTTGGTAGGAATATTCGCTATTGACATTTTTTTTTGCTCGCATCGAATTTATATTTATACACTTAATACGTCAACACCAGGTAAGCAATTCGCATAGAATCTGATGATTAAAATCAACACAATAGAAACAAACAGCCCAAAGAGGAAGGCACCAGATTGGATACCGCTACAAGAGTTAAGCCGGTGATGTGAATGTTTGCATTTTTTGCTCAGTACTGTATGCGTTTGTGTTTATGTATGTATGTTTGGATAGATGTATGTATGTATGGTCAATGAAATTTAGCCAATATTTCCACTCACTTCATTTGACATCAAATTTCGCTTGTTTGTTTGTCGATAGCGTTCGTATAGCGCTCTTGAAATTTCTTCCCCTTTGATCTTCGTTCGTTGCTTGCACAGTTCAAGTAGAACAAATCGAGGCACTTTTTTGCAACTCTACCCGGAAAGTTGACATTTTTTGAGTCTTCTGCGAACTTTTTCTCGAAGACGCAAAATGATCCGATTTTGGCCAATAGCACTATGTGCGGATGTTTGTAGTCTTGGCGTCCTGTTATGTAGGAAACGATTAAAAAAAAAAAAAAAAAACAAAGAGATCTTCCAGTTTTTCCTGTAGCCAGCCAAACGATCAAAAGGAAATTTGACGTCAAATGAAAATTGAGTATAACTATTGGTTCACTGCTATTTTCTGACCAGTTGTGTATGTATTGTATGTATGATATATGTATGTATGTATGGTCAATGAAATTTAGCCAATATTTCCACTCACTTCGTTTGACATCAAATTTCGCTTGTTTGTTTGTCGATAGCGTTCGTATACTCTTGAATTTTCTTCCCCTTTGATCTTCGTTCGTTGCAACTCTACCCGGAAGGTTAACATTTTTTGAGTCTTCTGCGAACTTTTTCTCGAAGACGCGCAAAATGATCCGATTTTGGCCAATAGCACTATGTGCGGATGTTTGTAGTCTTGGCGTCCTGTTATGTAGGAAACGATTAAAAAAAAAAAAAACAAAGAGATCTTCCAGTTTTTCCTGTAGCCAGCCAAACGATTAAAAGGAAATTTGACGTCAAATGAAAATTGAGTATAACTATTGGTTCACTGATATTTTCTGACCAGTTGTGTATGTATTGTATGTATGATATATGTATGTATGATATATGTATGTATGTATGCATGTTTGTATTGTATATGTGTGTAGGTAAGTTAATGCATTTTTTATTTAATTTTTATAATATTTTTTTTTTAAATTATATTTTGAGGAAGTTTTTTCCTCCACATTTGAACAGCGATTTACAGCTTATTATATATAAATAAACCTACAGCGAGACAATTTTTCACCCAACTTATTCGCATACACGTATAGGAATAGGAATTTGGGAAGTGAGTGAGTTTGGTGTGGGAATAGTGGAATACATGTCGGGTAGAAGATGGCATTTGTTATAAAAGTGTCGTGTGCCGTGATGTTCTGTTAACTTGAATATTGTGGACACTTTTCTTCACCGGTGGTTGAAATTTAATTCATTCTACATATGCAAACTCTATATTTTCTTTGAAATGAATCCCAGTGACTTTGGTATTATTATTCTAAGGAAAACGTGCGTTGATACTCGCATTTGTTTGTTAAAACCTTAAATGAAAAAAAAAGAACAAAAAAAAAATACTATGAATTGCGTTCCGGTCCGCGAACTGAGCACATCATCAGAAAAGACATCATATAAAAATATACATTTCGAATGCGGTTATAACCACGGAAAAGGCCACACCTATCAAAGAAGAAGAAAACCCTGGAGAACAGGATACAAAGGAATCAAAGCCAGTGATAATGATCGGATTTAAAGAATTAACCATACAGTACCTGGCCATATTATTCGACCCAAGCAAAAAATTTCTTCGAACTTTTATCAGAATTGTTAGTTTGGCCTTTGTCTATTCCAAGAAAAATATTTTAAGGAGAAGGAAAAACAATTTCGACCAAAGAAGCAACGTTTTTTTTTGTTAATAACTTTTTTGAATGTCTATAAATTTTTTTTGAATATTTGGTGTGTGCACCTATTCTTCGGGGCATACTGTATGCATACATACATGACTAAATGATGTCCTGGAGGTGCGTGTTGTGATTCCACTCAAATATGGTTTTTTCGGTGGTAACAGCACTTTAGCCACGGCCCGAGCTCCCAGACGTTCTCTGTTGGGTTCATGTCGGGAGAATTACCTGGCCAATGCAAAACCTCGATTTGCTTTTGCTCCAAAAAGGCAGTTATACCTTTGGCTTTATGACATGGAGCTCCGTCATGCATAAAAATTGGTTTTTCATCCCCAGAAAACTATTCTGCCAGTTGGGTATCAGTCTTGTTTCCAGAACTGTTTTTTTTTTTTGGATTGATACTGCCTCGTATTTTCTACGACGTAAAGTCGTTCAGTGTCTCTACCAGATATCACAGACCAAACCATTATTGACGCCTGGTCTTCGTCTCACAAAATTGGACTTTTCCATCATATGACCTGGAAACCGATTCGTCTGAGAAGCAAACCTGAAAAACAAGATTAAAAAGTTTTTGTTCGCGTTCGAAGGATACATTTTCTTTATGGCAATCAGCAATTACCGAAAATTTGTAATATACAGTCGAACTTCCCTATTAATGAATTCGCACGGGACCAGAAAAAAAACTTCATTATATAGAAATTATGACATATGTATTTTAAATTTTTATTTTATTGGGTTGGCAAGAAAGTAATTTCGGTTTTTTAGTGTGAAATGAAACTATTTTTTTTTATACAAACAATAAACTTTAATCAATTATATATTTTCCATTTTGTTCGATGACCTTTTTCCATCTTTCTGGCAACTTCATGATTCCGTGCTCATAGAACTTCTGGTCCTTATTAGCACAAAACTGGACCAAATGCGATTGCAGGTCATCATCATTGGCGAAAGTTTTACCATTCAAAGAGTTTTGCAAACTTCGAAATAAATGAAAATCTGATGGTGCAAGATCGGGGCTGTAGGGTGGATGTGACATCACTTCCCAACCAAGGTTCAATAATTTTTCACGCGTTACCAAAGATGTGTGTGGTCTAGCGTTGTCGTGGTGGAACACGATTCCCTTACGATTTGCCAATTCTGGCCGTTTTTCTTTGATTGCTTCCTCCAGTTTCATTAGTTGTTGACAGTAAACATCTGAATTGATGGTTTGGTTCCTTGGAAGCAGCTCAAAATCCACAACACCTTTAAAATCCCACCAAATTGACAACATAAGCTTCTTTTGATGCAGTTCAGCTTTCGATGTGGTTTGTGCTGGTTCATCACGCTTAGACCATGATCTTTTTCGATTGATATTGTTGTAAACTATCCATTTTTCATCACCAGTGATGATTCGTTTCAAAAAAGGATCCATTTCATTGCGTTTCAGATGCATATCGCAAATATTGATTCGTTGTGTTAAGTGAATCTCTTTCAATTCATGTGGAATCCAAATATCGAGCTTTTTTACGAGTCCAAGACGTTTTAAGTGATTTTCAATTGTTGTGTGTGATGCATTTAACCTCTCTGCAATCTCTCGCACAGTCGTATGACGATCATCAACTTCAATTGGTCTACCAGAACGTTGGTCATCTTTGAGTGAAAAATCTCCAGAACGGAATTTCTTAAACCAATTCTGACAACTGCGTTCTGTTAAGCAGCCAACACCGTAAACTTCACATATCCCTTTGTGAACCTCAGCAGCTTTTTTGCCTTTACGGAAATAAAAAAGCAAAATATGTCGAAAATGTTCGTTTTTGCACTCCATTGACACTGTACTAACAGGCGTGAACAAAATTAAACTTGATTTGCTCCTAAAGTAAGCTTAGAGTGACAGCTATCAAATGTCAAAAGAAAAAGAAACATAATATTGACAATACCGACATAACATTGTCATAACGCCATCTTGTAAAAACCGAAATTACTTTCTTGCCAACCCAATAGTTTGGATTACACCCTTCCACTTTTCTTCCTCAACAAAGCCTTCTAATACATTTAGAGGCTTACATCGGTACATTGCTTCTTATCTCCACAAAGATTCGAAGTATTACATTAAGAGATGAAGAAATTCGTCCCAATATACAGTACCGTGCAAAACCGAGCAAATGTTTAAGGATTCAAGTTTAGGGTGTTATAAAAAAAGAAAAACGCAAGAGAACTTAAAAAAAGTTTAAGTATTTTATTCATTACTTAATTCTTAATATAAAACCTTACAAATAAACAAAAAAAAAAAAAAAAAAAAAAACAATACCAAAATAAATAAGAAACATAAGAGGAACTTCATTTTCTCAGTTTTTTTGCACGTTTCGCTTTTCTGGGTAACAATGTGTTTTTTTAATATTTAGTCCACAGCCCTTTGTTTTTTATTACACTTTTTACGCGTTTAGGCATGCTTTCTACGAGATTCTCTAAAAAATTGTGAGGAATTTGGTTCCATTCGTATTGTACCCGATTCCATAGTTTTTCCATGTTTTTAGGAGCCCTTTCATACTTTCCCAGCTGCCTTTTCACTATCGCCCACAAATTTTCAATTGGATTGAGATCGGGCGATTGTGCAGGCCACTCCATTGCCTGAAATTTTATTTCTTTAACATGTTGTTAGTCAGATCGAGATTTTGGATATCCTTGTCTCCTTCTTTGGCTTTAGTTAAGAAATATTCTTGTGCGACTCCCTTTTCATAGGCAAAAAGATTTGAATTTGTGGAAGCTTTGAGAATCAACATGTTAGAGATTTCGCTTCCGTCCACACAGGAGGCCAAGAAGGCGGCACATCTGATGATTAAACGAAGATTGGTCTTTGTAGAGAGTCGATTGAAATGATTTTGATTATAAATTCGGCAAAACTTCCAAGAAAGCTGACTGGGCAGATCATACTCTACCCCTAGGATTGTCTGACGACCTGGTTTTCTTGATGCCAGTGTCATCAGCTCAACAACATTTACAAGAGATGTTTCGGTGGATGTTGTGCATAGTAGAGAGCAGATTTCAGATGCGGGACGACCCATAGCCGCAGACAGTTGTTCAATCTGCTTTACTGGCGACAATCCAAACAACCCAATGTGGGTGAGACATCCTCCCAACAGCACTCCTTTTATTGATTGAGGGGATGATGGTTTGGAGTTTTCGATAATAAGTTTACCGATTAGGATTGAAACCAACTCGAGGACCTGCTGATTTCCGAATTGGAAAATCCCCTCTAACGAAATGAGAGTGTTCTGACAGGGTGGCATGAGATGCATAGACCAATTAAGAGGTTTATAGATGTCCATGAAATGTTTGTGAAGCCTCTTAGCCATGGATGTGGAAACAGAATTTGCTTTTCTTGCAATTAATTTGAAGCAATGTAGAGAAATTAATCCAAGAGCTGTTTCCGCCCAAAAACAGGCATTATCCATCTCCCCTTGAGAAGTGATCTTGCTGATCTGCTCAGCAAGTGTATCCCAAAATTGATGGATTTCCTTGGTAGAAGGGGCTGCCTCTGCCTCAGAGGGGACTTCTGGAGCCATGGTTTGAGAGACATCTTCTGCCAAACCATAAATCTCTTTCTGTCCTGCAGAAACATATATGGCGGGCGCAAGATAGTCACGGGCTGGTTGATCAGAAGCTGGGAGCTGATCTCTAATGTAACAATGTCATGTTTGGAGAATTATAGACAAGCTAAAGGCTGCGCAGTACAGTTCTCAACAAAAGCAATTCTTTCTTTTTTCGGAAGCGAATTTTTTGCCCTGTAAAAGCTGTAAAAGCCATTTTGTAAAAAATTTACCAGTCATCCATGCTTTTTTGTTAAACTTATAATGCAGTCATGTTACTTGCTATCAGGACGGTTATTCTCTTTGCTCTGATTTTTGATTTTTGATTTTGGCAAGCATTTGAAAAACAAACCAGTCTCATCGGCATTAAAGATATCGTCTTGTTTATATTTTTGTATCAATTTCGGCAAAACGTTCAATACCAATACCCATTCATTATGATCTTGAATGTTGGCATCTGCGCACTTTCCCCACATAAGGTTTTTTGAACAATACCGTGCCGTTTTTTTTTTTTGAATTTATCCAACCACCCTGTGGTTCGATAAAAATACACTTAAAATAGAACTAGAAAGCTGTGTCTTTAAAATTATACGGATAACTTCAATATATATAGAAGTTTACTATAGGGAAGTTCGGCTGTATATTACCTTTCTCCAGTCCTGAACGGTAAAGTTTTTATATTTTTTGACCCATTCCTGCAGAAACATATATGGCGGGCGCAAGATAATCACGGGCTGGTTGATCAGAAGCTGGGAGCTGATCTCTAATGTTTGAAGATTCTCCCCCAGATAGTGCACTAATCATCTCCTCAAAAAGCAGCTTATTGGGGTCAGAAGGGTCTCTCATGGCCAAGATGGAATTCCTCTCTCCCCTAAAAACTTTGATTAGAGAAAGAGATGAGTTTTTCCTTATAATAGCAGTCGGTAATGGAATCTTGGACTTTATCATGTGGGTTTTTAGAAAATACTCCTCATTCCAACAATTGAGTTCGGCCCCATCTTGCAGGGGATTAGGACAATTTTTAAAGAAATCTTCCAAAGCTTCACCAGAAAGATTCGAGTGATTTTGTAATATCAGGGATGACTGGGTGGACATGATATTAAAAAGATTAACAAAACGGAAAACAAGGTTAAGGAGAAAAATCAATTTTCATTTTCTTTCATTTTTTTGGTGGGATAGCCATTCTTTGACGATTTTTGCAGTATGTTTAGGGGCCCCATCTTGTTGGAAAATCACCTCCTCTTCGAGGTATGCGCTCAAATCTATGAGATCGGGCAAGTTGGTCTGCAAAAGGTTTAGATAGTCTTCCTTTTTCATAATACCATTAATTTTGACGAGTGGCCCAATATGCCACCACGTGAAGCAGCCCCACACCATCAAACTTCCCCCTCCGTGTTTGACATGATGCCTTTGGATGGTTTCATTAGGTCGGCGCCAGTAATAGCTTGTCCCATCCGACTGAAATCGGTTAATCTTTACCTCATCCGACCAGATCACTCAATGCTCCAATTTTTGTGACTTACGCTAAACGCGCTTTGATGTTTTTAGGCGATAAAGCCGGTTTCTTTTTCTTGACAGCTGATTCGAAGCCAATTCTTTGTAGTGCTCTACGCGCGGTCCACTCGCTGACGGTCTTTTTTAAGGATTCTGCAGCCTTTTTTGGAGTCGTTGACTTGTTTTTTCGTATTTCTCGTGTCATTAGACGTGCATCTGAATCTGATAGCAATTTAGGACGTCCGCCTACATTTCGGACCTGAACATTTCGTCGCTTTTGTACATTGACAACTGTGCGCTGGCTTATATTTAATTTGCCACGATGCTGTTTTCTATTTCAACACTTATTTTTTTCATTTTTTTTTCAAATAATTCACAATACTCTCGCTTTGAACACTTTTGCACAACTGCTTTTGCAAACAGAAGGAAGCGAAATTGATGTGTAACAAACGAGAGAAAAATAACGGTAAATATTTTTTTAATTTTTCTGTATTATCAGCACGTCCATCTGTACCCTTGCAAAACGTGCAAAACTGAGCAGATGCAGTATGTTTTGAGTTCCTTTCTTATTCTCTACTTACTTTTTCCTTGCATATTTTTCTTGGAATTAAGTGACGAAAAAAATTCTTAAAGCTTCATTGAGTTCAGTTGGGTATTATTTCTTAAGCAGAGCCTTAAACATGAAATGCCTAAACATTTGCTCAGTTTTGCACGCTACTGTAGGTAACGCCGGCGAATTCTTCATCGTTTTCTGAATCTGTTAATGTAGAATTAATGTTTGTCAAACTTTTGTTTGGCAAAAAGATTAAGAACAACCTTGGGTATCCTGATCTTCATGACTTTCCACACAGCTGAGAATATCTTCGTCGGACGGGTTTTCTCTGGTGTGCACATCAATATATACATTGACGTAGTCTTCAAATGATGCATCAATATGTGCTACTGCTCTAAATGAAGACTGTAAATCCGCCAGATCGGATAATGGAAGAAAGTCTTCTTCATTCCAATGCGCAGATTGTGTTTGTTTGCATGCCATCCTTCGAAAATCCTGACTTTCTAAAACAGTTCGCAATTGTTTCTGGATTTACATAGACTTGCAGGAAATCTATGTCCACAACAGGTTTGTCTTCATCCATTTGCGGTACTATGTTCCTTAAAATTCGCTTTTTGTAAAGTTGTTTTATGTTGTAGATAATGCCTGGGTCCATTGGTTGAAGTAACAATGTCATGTTTGGAGGAAAATAGACAAGCTAAAGGCTGCGCAGTACAGTTCTCAACAAAAAGCAATTCTTTCTTTTTTCGGAAGCGAATTTTTTGTCCAGCTGTAAAAGCCATTTTGTAAAAAAATTTACTAGTCATCCATGGTTTTTTGTTAAACTTATAATGCACTTCTAATTATTTAATTCCTTTAAAGCATCGTGGATTTTTAGCTTTTCCTATAACAAGCAATTTAAGCTTCTCCAACCCAGTCATGTTACTTGCTATCAGGACGATTATTCTCTTTGCTCTGTTTTCCAACCAAAGCATTTTTGATTTTGGCAAGCATTTGAAAAACAAACCAGTCTCATCGGCATTAAAGATATCGTCTTGTTTATATTTTTGTATCAATTTCGGCAAAACGTTCAATACCAATACCCATTCATTACGATCTTGAATGTTGGCATTTGTGCACTTTCCCCACATAAGGTTTTTTGAACAATACCGTGCCGTTGTTTTTGAATTTATCCAACCACCCTGTGGTTCGATAAAAATACACTTAAAATAGAACTAGAAAGCTGTGTCTTTAAAATTATACGGATAACTTCAATATATATAGAAGTTTACTATAGGGAAGATCGGCTGTATATTACCTTTCTCCAGTCCTGAACGGTAAAGTTTTTATATTTTTTGACCCATTCCAAACGCTTCTGGATAATGCGTGGAGTTAACTTTGGCTTGCGGGCCGGCCTACTTGCAACCAACCCTATTTCCTTCAATCTGCGCCACACCATTCTTTGCTAAATTGGTGTTGATTCCTTCGATGTTTGTTTGGTCAACAAATGTAGTGGCAGCTTTCTATTATGGACACAAATAAATATCCCTTATTTTACGGTCAGCCCATGGAGTTGTCTTGCGGGGCCTACCGCAGTTACCTTGTCTTCTCGGATCCAGTGTCATTCTCGAGTCCATTTTCTTCTTCAAGTTCTTCACTGAACTTCTTGAAACTCCAACCAGCCCAGCTATTTTGCTCTGAGTCAGACTGGGGCTCCTTAAGCGACCACACACTTGATCCACTTTCTTCGACGAAAGGGGTCCGACTTCTTTCCCATTTTAATTTTTATGACAAGTGAATAAGTCTGATGTAACTGGCAATATAATATGCCAAATCATGATATTAATACTTCAAGATTTTGCTGATGTAAACAGCTTTTAAACATCCAATATTCAAAGAAAAAATCCTTATTGGAATATCCCGAATGACTCATAACAAACGGTTTTGGGTCTAGTAATATGGCTAGGTACTGTACTGTATTTTCAGTCTCTTAATCGTTCTAATCTAAAACTTAACAAGTTTAAGTTTTTATTATTTTAATTTATTTATTTGAACTAAATTTTGGTAAGAAGTGTAAAAAGATAAGAAAAATGAATTTATTTTATTATCAATCAGAGATCACGTAAAAAACTATGTCGGCTCAAGGATAAAACGGCGGAAGTATGTACTCCTTTTTTATCTCTCTTGTTTTCGTTTAACTGGGCGAGTTGATGGGCCATTTTAAAGTAAAACATTTTATGGATAGATGGCAGTGCTTGGCTTAGCTGGCTACCTTACATTTCGATTTTTGACACATCTCTCGGGTAAGCATTTGATTTAGTGTCTTGTGGAGTTAGATTGGAATTGCAATCCAATATTCCAAATGTTTGGAGAATTTCGTTGAAGTACTGGTGTCGATGTCGCTCTATTTGCATATGTACGTACCAAAGAACTGCATTGAGTATGATCGTTGTCGCCAAAAATTCGATACAAGTCAATCAAACGCATGGTAGATGTGTGATCGTTCAAGCTGCGCACTCGAAACAAAAATTCTTGGGCAAACATGTGTGAGACACAACATTATTTTTTCGAGTATGTGCGGTACTGTACTATTACTGATTTTTAATCTCGTGTATGTTGTCTCGCCACGAATGAATGTTACCGAACGGATGGATGTCTCCATATGCATGAATTCATCGTGAGTGTTTCGAGTATGGGTGTTTTCATAAACGTCAGGCTAACTTAGATCTGTTCATAAACTCAGAAACTGCGTCGTACAAACGCAGATGAATTGCAGTAGGCATGTTCATAAACGTCATAAATGTCATCAGCGTCGGGCAGATTGTGCAGCCATTTTAGTCTGATGTTTATGAACATTCAGTGACTTACTTAAAATTGTACTAAAGCAGGCCTGCACGCGTTCTGCAGAATTGGTGCGTTCATTTATGCAACAAAGCAGAAAGACGATTATACTAACGCAGATTTCCGACGTTTATGAAAACACCCTATCTCTATTGTCTCGAGTGTGTTCAACCACCCGAACAAACGATCATTATTTGCTAATACTGCACAAAATACCCGAACACTCGAATGCATGTATCTACATGACTTTTTTAAGTTCATGAGCAAACGATTATTCCTTGCTGCTTAACGAAAGTGATTGCTTCACATAAAATCTGAGTCATTGATCGGGTATACACAAATACAAAGTACCCGTTGCAGCTGTCTCATATACGTACAGTGTGCTGGAAAAATAAATGTCCACCAAATAAATACAACACAAATTATGGTATATTCTTCAAAATAATATTTTTCCTTGTGTTTTTAAGGGTTGTCCATATTTAATAAGACTAAAAATGTCCCAAGTACATAACTGAGTAGAAAAAGAAATTCAATTTATTTAGAAATTTATTCAAGCTATTCTACTTGGCAAGGAACGAGTAAACTTCCTGGATTCTTCAAAGTTAAATTGATGACACAAATTGTTTATGCACGACTTCTTCATTTATTTTCTGAAATGAAATTTTCTATTTTTAAATAGAGAACCCTTTCGAGGATTTTTCCTAAGTTAGAAAGAAGTGAGATCGGCCTAAAGTTACTTATTTCGTTGCAATTACCTTTTTTTTTAATAGGGATCAGCTTGGCAATTTTCCAGCTAGAAGGAAAGTATCCATTATTGATACAATTATTGATGAGAGGGGTTAAGAAGTGGGCTATGGTGCTTTGACATTTTTTGATTATGAAATTAGAAATACTATCCGGCCCTGAGGATTTTTTACTATTGAGATCAGAGATAATTGATTCAATTAAGTCCATTGAAGCCAATTCGTCAGAAGTTGCTGTGGACGATGTGTTGCTCGAACGAAATTCTGTTAAAGGGTTGTTGGAGTTCCATGCGAGAAACGAGCTAGTGCAAGTTGAAACTTCTATTAAAAGATCGGGGTTGGTGTTGGGTGTAACGCCCGAATATAATTGTTGGAAGTAGCTTTGGAAAGCGGTAACTTTTTCTTCAGTAGAGTAGAAGGTGTTGTTATTAAATATGATATGCGCTGAGGACTGATTATTAGCATTTTTGCGGCCGGTGATTCTGTCAATATCTTGAAACACTGCGGGAGACGGTCTTAGTTGTTTGAGTCTATTTTGAAATTCTGTATTTAGGTGGATTCTTGTCTGATCTTTAATGAGTTTGGATAGGCAGCTGATGCGGGAAGAAAGTGAAATATAATCATGGTTAATTCTATTGCCTTCTCTGTGAAAAATTCTTTTTAGCTGTACTTTCCAGAGTTTTCTAACTTTTAGAAGTTTTATGATCTCATAGCTAAGGTTTTGACTTGAGGAGCATAGTCTAATTTTTTTGGAATGCAGTTCAATACAGTCTGAAATCGAAATGGAAAAAAGTTGTATAAATTGATCGATTTCTGCATTAGAAAGATTTCTGTTTGTCGGGATATTCAGTGAGGAAATTTTTTCTTGTAAATCTTGGTTGAAATTATTCCAGTTAGTGTCTCTGAATGAAATTTTTGATGGAGGGTCTATAAGTAAAGGGGAGGTGTTACATAACTCTATGCCAAGAAAAACTGAAAAATGGTCAGAGAAAGGGTCTAAGGTTATATAGTTGTAGTTCGCCGGGGCGAATTGAGGGCCAATAAGGTTGGATGAAACTATAAAGAAATCCAATGTAGACAGTGAGATTGGTCTTGTTGGGCTATTAGGTGAAATGATATGCATATCAAGGAAGGCATTGTTTTGGAACCACGAGAAGAGATGGCGTCCATTTAAGTTTAGCATGGAATCCCCCCAAAAATTATGTCGAGCATTGAAATCCCCTCCGATAATGTAGAAATCAAAACCAGAGAGAAGCGCACTCAGATCCTCCATGGCCTGTACCAGTCTTACACCGGAATTGCAAGGAATGTAAATAGAGACGAACGCTAGCTTTTTATTGATGTTGGGAGGTTGCGATAGTGTTATTGAAGCGATTGTTGCGGAAATGATGTTATTTTGAAAAGGGATGATTCCATATTCGAGCGTGTCTTGAATCAAGACACCAGTGCATCTGCCTGAATCATTTCGCAAAAGAAGATAATTATCAAATGAACGCCTTATCTTGCCTTTTAAAAGGGTTTCTTGGACTAGCATAGCAGTTGGGGTGATTTCATTTAAGAATGAGTTTAGCTCACAGCATTTATCTAGTGACATTAGAGAGTTTATGTTAGCACTTATGACTTTGAAAATCATGGTGTTAATGAGGCAATAAAACCCAGGTATGCGCCCGGTTTTTCTGTTTCGTTAAGTGAATTGTATGACGGCCAAAAATCTCTCACTTTACAAATAAGCGTATTTAAAGGTAGGCCGAAAAGCCTCAATGATTCATTCAGAAATTCCCCAAAAGCAGAGTTAGATCCAGGCAAAATGGGTGCTGGTAGCTGTTTTCCTTTAAGGACTTCAGAATAAGAGGGAGCAGTAGATTTTACTGGAAACGATCGTGCAGCTGATCGGGTGACATTATTGTAGGATTTAGAGCTGGTGTTGTCCTTTCTCTTCAAATATTCCAAACGCTTCGGGCAGCCACTGAAATTTGCAGGATGACCAGCGGAACCGCAATTAATGCAGGAAACACTTGCCTTGTTGTTGGTGGTGTCTAGAATACACGCCCCCTGAGCATGTCATTCCTTACATTTAACGCATCTTACTGGAAAGGCGCAATAGGAGCTGACGTGGCCAAAGCGCTGGCATTTAAAGCATTGAACAACATCATTTCTTTTAATTGTTTCCCATCGTATTTTGTGGAGTAGAATAAAATTAATGTTTTTTAGCTTAGATAGGCTTTCCCCATCGTCAACCATGCAATGGTAGATACCAAGGTCGACAGCATTGGCTTTAGACCATTTGGTACTGAATGGTTTAATTTGTACCCTCAATGAAGGGACCACTTCTTGAATACTTTTGAGTATCACCTCAGAGGTGAAGCCGTCTGGGAGACCTTTGAGTAGCAAAGAATATTTTTTTAACTGTTTTGGTACAAAAGAAAATGCACTGACATTTGATTCGGCAAAATTCTTCATTAACAGAGAATGAAGATTTAAGTCTTTTACAAAAATTTTTAGCCTACCTAGTCCTTTGTTTTCAAACTTTATATCTACCTTAGAATTAAAATTGTTCTGCACAAACGTCAAAAGGATTTTAGAGCTTACCCCCTTGGCAAAAATTGGAGGGCACCAGCTTTTCATCTTGGTTATTTTATTTTCCTCATTTCTGTTTTCGGGGATAGGAGCAGGTTCATCCAGCTCGCTTGAGTCCAGTATCGAGAAACGGTTATTGGATGACTTGGGTGTTTCCTTGTCCAGCGATGATAATGCCTTGATTTTAATTTTCCTCCTATGATTTTTAATTTTTTCGAAGGACGAAAGATCGTCTTTTAGTAATCGTCTTTTTTAAGTCTTTTAATTCGTTAGAGCGAGAAAAAGAAATATTTGGCATCACTGAAGAACTATCAATTCCCAGATTGTCACTATCAGCTGTATTGACAGGGTCACTAACACAATTACACTCCGTTTCGTCCATTTTGTCAGTAATGGCTGGCGACGAGTAGTCGCCGATTGTTTTTAAGATATTCAGTTTATCTTCTCTCGACAACATATTGGAGGGAAGATTAAGTTTAAAATTTCCCTTTTTCTTTTTTTTTGTGTCGTCCGGGGGGTAATTTCCCCCAAACGGCCTCTTTTCCATTCCACTATTATTTATAACTTTCACTGTGGGATACACGCAAATCGCAAAAAAAAAAAAAAAAAAATCAGCAAGAGCTCACGGAAAGAAACAAAAATACAACCACTCACTTCAACAGTCAGAGCCAATCTAACATTGACAATACCGACATAAAATTGACATAACGCCATCTTCTTGTAAAAACCGAAATTACTTTCTTGCCAACACAATACAATGGACGTTTTCAAATAAAACAAAATGGAAGCTTTAACTTAAAGTTATTGAGAAAATACAATTATAATTATTTACGTGGTCGAAACAGACTAATAAAGAAAAATAAGTTGCTGCAACTCTCTATTGTTATAGCTTTGTTGCTAAGTTTGTCTAATGCAACAGCATTTTTGACATTACCCCATAGATGCTCTATCGGGTTTAGGTCTGCACTTGATGCGGCCCACTCCAAATGAATCAAATCAATTTGTAGATTTTTTTTTTTTAACCAACAGAAGGCGAGGTAGATATAAACATTTAGAACACTAAACTAGATGATCAATGGAAATCAGCACCTTTCACGCTGAATCCGTCGATCTACAATCTCCCATAGATTTTCTATAGGATTCAGATCTGGTGATTGTGCTGGCCAATTCAAAACTTGGCTTTATTTTCTGAAAGCCACTTTTGCACAATTTTAGCGGTGTGCTTTTTTCATTTCAAAGGCATCTCTTCGGCATATGGCAGCAAAATTGGCGTCTGCCCGTCCGTCATTCACTTGTGTGTACTGCCGTAAAAAACTAGCCCGGATTTGGGCGCTGAACGTATCGGTAAGGGCGTAGAACAATTCACGCAACCGCCAAATAAAGGACGGTACTGCGACATTTATGGGTTGAGTATACAACATACTCGAGCCGTCAAGTATAGGCAGAGGTTTTAAAAAATGGTGGAGGGATTCGATGTACCTAGAATGATCGCTACCCCCATGTTTGGATCGTATTGGTCCCTTTTCTGACTGGATATCGTCTCGGGCTCAAGCATGATGACGGATGAAAGACCTATCAGCTGGTTGGCCAGATTGAGCCGAAACTGGATATAATACTCTTGGATATTACTGAAATCTGAACCACTGAAATCCTTACGTGTTTTTGTCTTATTCTTTGTAGTAACTGCCCATTGAGCGTTTTTATTAAATATCTTAGCAACAAATTGCAGCGTTTTAACTTATAAACTTATCAAGTGTACTATATAAATAATTATTTTGTGCTTTCGAAAGAACAAGCCTGAACTGATAGGATATTCAAGTGCTATTTATTATGCCATTGTGTTTGGATTGGATTCTTTCAGTGATTTGTTGTTCGTCTCTAAACTTTTTTAAATTACTACATACATATAAATATATAAAAACATCACTAAATGCACGAAAAAGTATCAAACATTAACGAAAACTGATATGAAATTTTAACGTCACATATAACTGCTCGGCACTACGTACACTTTTACACTGATCTGTGCACTATGTCTCGAATTTATTCCTTGTAATTTACGAGAGGTCATTTTACAAAGAAATAAATTTAGGGGTTATAATAGTTATAACAGAGTACAAAAGTGCTTCAGCTAATCCCCCATCGGCAGCTGCCGGACAGGTATAGGATAACTTTCTGGAGAAACAGAGGTTTACATGCTCATAACTCTGTTAATTTTGGTCCGATTGACTTAAAATTTTAACATATTCACTCAAAAAAAAAATATTGAGTTGGTAAAGATGCTTGTTTGTTTGGTTCAGTGGTTTTTCGGTCCATGGGCGGCACCCAATTTTTAATGGGCAGAATAAATTGTTAGTGTAATTGGGCTTAGTGTTGGATTCTAGATCACATGTGCCAAATCTGGAGCATAGGGTGGGTGAGGCAGCAATTCGTAGCGTAATTCGACCAGTTTTGCTGTGATGATTGCGGACGAGTGAGTAGGTGCGTTGTCATGGTGAAAGAGGACTTTTTTTTTTTTGCCAAATGGGGACGTTTCCAAGCCAAGAATCTAGAGAATGTGTACGAGTTAGAGAGAGTTTGACTTAGAGAATGTTTTTGTATGGAAAATTTGATAAGATAACTAAAATATGGCGAAAAAATTCGACTTAGGAAGAGCCCACTGTTTTTTAATTGACTTGCTGCCTAGTCTGGTCGGAGTTTGGTTTACTACAATTAAGCACTTCAGCTACTCAAAGGATGACAAAATTATTTGTTTATTTAAATTAGTAGGAATATTGTTGCAAGACCAAATTCAGTTTTAAATTTAAAAACACATTTAAATATTGGTTTCTGGTCGAGGTCGTCCGCCCGTCCTTCCATGATTATAACAAAAAAAAAAAACTTTGTTTATATCACCTGAAACTCGTAAGATTATTATCATGTTTCATCAGGGTAATGTTATGTTTCACTCAAAAATTCATTTCCCAGACACGTTATGGATGCGCTACTGTCTAATAGACCAAGGACATCCTCTTCTGTGGAATTAACTTGGGCGAACAATCTACTATATTGTCGTTGTCGCACACTTATCACAGAGTCTAAAATTCGTCGCTGTTTTTTTATTGCACATTTTTCCCTTATGAAATCTAATCTACCTGTAATTGCTTTGAAGTTTATAACCGTATTAAATGAAGTCAGAAGAATCTTATTTCTTAAAAGTTCTACTGATTAGTAGTGTTTGGTGGAACTACATCTCCTCCTGCCTGCTATCAAATTCTGGTACAACTGTACTCACTTCCAGGTATAACACATGGGTTGAAAAGTACCGGGCCTAACAAAGAAAACAGGTTTTTTTTTTCATTAAAAATTGATTATTCATCAATATAAATCAATCCAGCGCCGCTCTAACATTTCAATACCATTCTTGTTCACTAATAACCTCTTCATTCGAGCGAAATTTCCTAACGGCGAGCATTTTTTTGAGCTCTGTGAATAGCCAGTAGTCGCTGGAAGCCAAATTTGGAGAATACGGCGGATGCGAAAGTAATTCGTTTGTTACGTTTAAACATGGCCAAACACTGCTCAGAATCATCAACACGTTGTTGTTT
The DNA here is from genome assembly GCA_949129095.1 of Volucella bombylans. Lineage (NCBI taxonomy): Eukaryota > Metazoa > Arthropoda > Insecta > Diptera > Syrphidae > Volucella > Volucella bombylans. The sequence continues at coordinate 28,524,850 of OX422145.1, forward strand.
TTGGTCAACAGTGAGCAAACGCGGTACACACTTTGTACAGAGGTTACTCATGGACAAGTTGGCTCATGCAATATAAAGCCAACACGTTCTTTTGATAGCTTTACGATGTCAGCTAACTCATGCCACTACACTTTTCGATCATTCAAAACGATTTTGTGGATTTTTTTTAAAATGTTTTCTGGTGTTACCGCCTCATTTGGATGGACTGCGTCCACTGCGTTCTGCATCATCAATGTCTATGACCACGTTTGAAGTCAGCATACCAACGTTTTATTGTTGTTCCTAATGCAGTGGAGTCCCTATCAAGAAAGCAATGTAAAATTAAAACACGAAATTGTTTTTGATCCATTTTTTTTTTTTGAAAATAACAAAAGTAGCGTCACTCTTAGCACAATAACTCACGCACTAATGAACAGATTGTCATGAAATTTTAACAGCTATCTTTTGAAGGTTTACTACTAACATGAGGTGAATAAAAATCAAAAAACTAGCGACATCTGTGTGTTAGGCCAGGGACTTTTCAACCCATATTTTATGTACTTCTACTTTTAGTTCATTTAAATTTGCGCTTGAGACCTTTAGAACTATTTCATTTCACTTTGAGACCGGAGAGCCGCACACAACTTGCAGATTTGCAGCGTTGTTATTTTCCTCACCGATATACCAAATAATATAGCTGATAAAACGGTATCTGATGTAATTCCCTATCACTCTCACTCATTGACTTTGAACTAATTAGTTAGAGGACACCGCACACCTAGTTAGTAACAGTTTTTATTTCAATAATACCTTGCCGTTGTACGCCGTGGACCTGGCACAGAATTCAGAACTGGACAAATATAACTAATGAACAATCACTTATATTTTTCTTATTTTGAAAGCGTAATAATGTCTTGTTCGCTGTTGCTTGCTGTTGCTTGCTGTTGAGGTTTTACTTTCTTTTCTGTGCCCCACGTTGGGCCTCAGTTAAAGGACTTTTCGCTTTTGTTTTAGACATCTTGCCTAGATTCTAAACATAATTTCCTCTGATTCTCGTTATGCACCACAAGATATCACATTGTCGGTGCACTTACCCCATCACACTTCCAGACACTGCTGTCAACAACAACTGCTGGTGAAGCAGCTGAGTCAGTCTTATTTAATGCTTTTTTCTTTTTGTTAGGTATTTTTTTATACTAATTTCTATTCACAATTGTATTTTTTTAAATTAAAATATATTTGTTAAACTTCTCGTCCAACAGCTGAACTGAAAACTTAACCAAAAGTTCAGCATTTTTTTGAGCTCTGTGAATAGTCAGTAGTCGCTGGGAGCCAAATCTGGAGAATACGGTGAATGCGAAAGTAATTCGTTTGTTACGTTTAAACATGGCCAAACACTGTTCAGAATCATCAACACGTTGTTGTTTTTGGTCAACAGTGAGCAAACGCGGTACACACTTTGTACAGAGCTTTCTCATGGACAAGTTGGCTCATGCAATATAAAGCCAACACGTTCTTTTGGTAGCTTTACGATGTCAGCTAACTCATGCCACTACACTTTTCGATCATTCAAAACGATTTTGTGGATTTTTTTAAAAATGTTTTCTGGTGTTACCGTCTCATTTGGATGGACTGCGTCCACTGCGTTCTGCATCATCAATGTCTCTACGACCACGTTTGAAGTCAGCATACCAACGTTTTATTGTTGTTCCTAATGGAGTGGAGTCCCCATAACACTTTTCAAGCCATTGCTTCGCTTGATCGGTATTTTTTTCCCATCAAGAAAGCAATGTAAAATTAAAACACGAAATTGTTTTTGATCCATTTTTTTGAAAATAACAAAAGTAGCGTCACTCTTAGCACAATAACTCACGCACTAATGAACAGATTGTCATGAAAATCACCTCCTCTTCGGGGTATGCGCTCAAATCTATGAAATCGGGCAAGTTGGTCTGCAAAAGGTTTAGATAGTCTTCCTTTTTCATAATACCATTAATTTTGACGAGTGGCCCAATATGCCACCACGTGAAGCAGCCCCACACCATCAAACTTCCCCCTCCGTGTTTGACATGATGCCTTTGGATGGTTTCATTAGGTCGGCGCCAGTAATAGCTTGTCCCATCCGACTGAAATCGGTTAATCTTTACCTCATCCGACCAGATCACTCAATGCTCCAATTTTTGTGACTTACGCTAAACGCGCTTTGATGTTTTTAGGCGATAAAGCCGGTTTCTTTTTCTTGACAGCTGATTCGAAGCCAATTCTTTGTAGTGCTCTACGCGCGGTCCACTCGCTGACGGTCTTTTTTAAGGATTCTGCAGCCTTTTTTGGAGTCGTTGACTTGTTTTTTCGCATTTCTCGTGTCATTAGACGTGCATCTGAATCTGATAGCAATTTAGGACGTCCGCCTACATTTCGGACCTGAACATTTCGTCGCTTTTGTACATTGACAACTGTGCGCTGGCTTATATTTAATTTGCCACGATGCTGTTTTCTATTTCAACACTTATTTTTTTCATTTTTTTTCAAATAATTCACAATACTCTCGCTTTGAACACTTTTGCACAACTGCTTTTGCAAACAGAAGGAAGCGAAATTGATGTGTAACAAACGAGAGAAAAATAACGGTAAATATTTTTTTAATTTTTCTGTGTTATCAGCACGTCCATCTGTACCCTTGCAAAACGTGCAAAACTGAGCAGATGCAGTATGTTTTGAGTTCCTTTCGTATTCTCTACTTACTTTTTCCTTGGATATTTTTCTTGGAATTAAGTGACGAAAAAAATTCTTAAAGCTTCATTGAGTTCAGTTGGGTATTATTTCTTAAGCAGAGCCTTAAACATGAAATGCCTAAACATTTGCTCAGTTTTGCACGCTACTGTAGGTTACGCCGGCGAATTCTTCATCGTTTTCTGAATCTGTTAATGTAGAATTAATGTTTGTCAAACTTTTGTTTGGCAAAAAGATTAAGAACAACCTTGGGTATCCTGATCTTCATGACTTTCCACACAGCTGAGAATATCTTCGTCGGACGGGTTTTCTCTGGTGTGCACATCAATATATACATTGACGTAGTCTTCAAATGATGCATCAATATGTGCTACTGCTCTAAATGAAGACTGTAAATCCGCCAGATCGGATAATGGAAGAAAGTCTTCTTCATTCCAATGCGCAGATTGTGTTTGTTTGCATGCCATCCTTCGAAAATCCTGACTTTCTAAAACAGTTCGCAATTGTTTCTGGATTTACATAGACTTGCAGGAAATCTATGGCCATAACAGGTTTGTCTTCATCCATTTGTGGTACTATGTTCGTTAAAATTCGCTTTTTGTAAAGTTGTTTTATGTTTTAGATAATGCCTTGGTCCATTGGTTGAAGTAACAATGTCATGTTTGGAGGAAAATAGACAAGCTAAAGGCTGCGCAATACAGTTCTCAACAAAAAGCAATTCTTTCTTTTTTCGGAAGCGAATTTTTTGTCCAGCTGTAAAAGCCATTTTGTAAAAAAATTTACTAGTCATCCATGGTTTTTTGTTAAACTTATAATGCACTTCTAATTATTTAATTCCTTTAAAGCATCGTGGATTTTTAGCTTTTCCTATAACAAGCAATTTAAGCTTCTCCAACCCAGTCATGTTACTTGCTATCAGGACGATTATTCTCTTTGCTCTGTTTTCCAACCAAAGCATTTTTGATTTTGGCAAGCATTCGAAAAACAAACCAGTCTCATCGGCATTAAAGATATCGTCTTGTTTATATTTTTGTATCAATTTCGGCAAAACGTTCACTACCAATACCCATTCATTACGATCTTGAATGTTGGCATTTGTGCACTTTCCCCACATAAGGTTTTTTGAACAATACCGTGCCGTTGTTTTTGAATTTATCCAACCACCCTGTGGTTCGATAAAAATACACTTAAAATAGAACTAGAAAGCTGTGTCTTTAAAATTATACGGATAACTTCAATATATATAGAAGTTTACTATAGGGAAGTTCGGCTGTATATTACCTTTCTCCAGTCCTGAACGGTAAAGTTTTTATATTTTTTGACCCATTCCAAACGCTTCTGGATAATGCGTGGAGTTAACTTTGGCTTGCGGGCCGGCCTACTTGCAACCAACCCTATTTCCTTCAATCTGCGCCACACCATTCTTTGCTAAATTGGTGTTGATTCCTTCGATGTTGGTTTGGTCAACAAATGTAGTGGCAGCTTTCTATTTTGGACACAAATATCCCTTATTTTACGGTCAGCCCATGGAGTTGTCTTGCGGGGCCTACCGCAGTTACCTTGTCTTCTCGGATCCAGTGTCATTCTCGAGTCCATTTTCTTCTTCAAGTTCTTCACTGAACTTCTTGAAACTCCAACCAGCCCAGCTATTTTGCTCTGAGTCAGACTGGGGCTCCTTAAGCGACCACACACTTGATCCACTTTCTTCGACGAAAGGGGTCCGACTTCTTTCCCATTTTAATTTTTATGACAAGTGAATAAGTCTGATGTAACTGGCAATATAATATGCCAAATCATGATATTAATACTTCAAGATTTTGCTGATGTAAACAGCTTTTAAACATCCAATATTCAAAGAAAAAAATCCTTATTGGAATATCCCGAACGAATATAAACGCAGCAAATGACTCATAACAAACGGTTTTGGGTCTAGTAATATGGCTAGGTACTGTACTGTATTTTCAGTCTCTTAATCGTTCTAATCTAAAACTTAACAAGTTTAAGTTTTTATTATTTTAATTTATTTATTTGAACTAAATTTTGGTAAGAAGTGTAAAAAGATAAGAAAAATGAAATTATTTTATTATCAATCAGAGATCACGTAAAAAACTATGTCGGCTCAAGGATAAAACGGCGGAAGTATGTACTCCTTTTTTATCTCTCTTGTTTTCGTTTAACTGGGCGAGTTGATGGGCCATTTTAAAGTAAAACATTTTATGGATAGATGGCAGTGCTTGGCTTAGCTGGCTACCTTACATTTCGATTTTTGACACATCTCTCGGGTAAGCATTTGATTTAGTGTCTTGTGGAGTTAGATTGGAATTGCAATCCAATATTCCAAATGTTTGGAGAATTTCGTTGAAGTACTGGTGTCGATGTCGCTCTATTTGCATACGTACCAAAGAACTGCATTGAGTATGATCGTGTCGATTCGATCATTGTCGCCAAAAATTCGATACAAATCAATCAAACGCATGGTAGATGTGTGATCGTTCAAGCTGCGCACTCGAAACAAAAATTCTTTGGCAAACATGTATGAGACAACATTATTTTTTCGAGTATGTACGGTAGTGTACTATTACTGATTTTTAATCTCGTGTATGTTGTCTCGCCACGAACGAATGTTACCGAACGGATGGATGTCTCCATATGCATGAATTCATCGTGAGTGTATGGTATATTTGAGTGTTTCGAGTATGGGTGTTTTCATAAACGTCAGCCTAACTTAGATCTGTTCATAAACTCAGAAACTGCGTCGTACAAACGCAGATGAATTGCAGTAGGCATGTTCATAAACGTCATAAATGTCATCAGCGTCGGGCAGATTGTGCAGCCATTTTAGTCTGATGTTTATGAACATTCAGTGACTTACTTAAAATTGCACTAAAGCAGGCCTGCACGCGTTCTGCAGAATTGGTGCGTTCATTTATGCAATAAAGCAGAAAGACGATTATACTAACGCAGATTTCCGACGTTTATGAAAACACCCTATCTCTATTGTCTCGAGTGTGTTCAACCACCCGAACAAACGATCATTATTTGCTAATACTGCACAAAATACCCGAACACTCGAATGCATGTATCTACATGACTTTTTTAAGTTCATGAGCAAACGATTATTCCTTGCTGCTTAACGAAAGTGATTGCTTCACATAAAATCTGAGTCATTGATCGGGTATACACAAATACAAAGTACCCGTTGCAGCTGTCTCATATACGTACAGTGTGCTGGAAAAATAAATGTCCACCAAATAAATACAACACAAATTATGGTATATTCTTCAAAATAATATTTTTCCTTGTGTTTTTAAGGGTTGTCCATATTTAATAAGACTAAAAATGTCCCAAGTACATAACTGAGTAGAAAAAGAAATTCAATTTATTTAGAAATTTATTCAAGCTATTCTACTTGGCAAGGAACGAGTAAACTTCCTGGATTCTTCAAAGTTAAATTGATGACACAAATTGTTTATGCACGACTTCTTCATTTATTTTCTGAAATGAAATTTTCTATTTTTAAATAGAGAACCCTTTCGAGGATTTTTCCTAAGTTAGAAAGAAGTGAGATCGGCCTAAAGTTACTTATTTCGTTGCAATTACCTTTTTTTTAATAGGGATCAGCTTGGCAATTTTCCAGCTAGAAGGAAAGTATCCATTATTGATACAATTATTGATTAGAGGGGTTAAGAAGTGGGCTATGGTGCTTTGACATTTTTTGATTATGAAATTAGAAATACTATCCGGCCCTGAGGATTTTTTACTATTGAGATCAGAGATAATTGATTCAATTAAGTCCATTGAAGCCAATTCGTCTGAAGTTGCTGTGGACGATGTGTTGCTCGAACGAAATTCTGTTAAAGGGTTGTTGGAGTTCCATGCGAGAAACGAGCTAGTGCAAGTTGAAACTTCTATTAAAAGATCGGGGTTGGTGTTGGGTGTAACGCCCGAATATAATTGTTGGAAGTAGCTTTGGAAAGCGGTAACTTTTTCTTCAGTAGAGTAGAAGGTGTTGTTATTAAATATGATATGCGCTGAGGACTGATTATTAGCATTTTTGCGGCCGGTGATTCTGTCAATATCTTGAAACACTGCGGGAGACGGTCTTAGTTGTTTGAGTCTATTTTGAAATTCTGTATTTAGGTGGATTCTTGTCTGATCTTTAATGAGTTTGGATAGGCAGCTGATGCGGGAAGAAAGTGAAATATAATCATGGTTAATTCTATTGCCTTCTCTGTGAAAAATTCTTTTTAGCTGTACTTTCCAGAGTTTTCTAACTTTTAGAAGTTTTATGATCTCATAGCTATGGTTTTGACTTGAGGAGCATAGTCTAATTTTTTTGGAATGCAGTTCAATACAGTCTGAAATCGAAATGGAAAAAAGTTGTATAAATTGATCGATTTCTGCATTAGAAAGATTTCTGTCTGTCGGGATATTCAGTGAGGAAATTTTTTCTTGTAAATCTTGGTTGAAATTATTCCAGTTAGTGTCTCTGAATGAAATTTTTGATGGAGGGTCTATAAGTAAAGGGGAGGTGTTACATAACTCTATGCCAAGAAAAACTGAAAAATGGTCAGAGAAAGGGTCTAAGGTTATATAGTTGTAGTTCGCCGGGGCGAATTGAGGGCCAATAAGGTTGGATGAAACTATAAAGAAATCCAATGTAGACAGTGAGATTGGTCTTGTTGGGCTATTAGGTGAAATGATATGCATATCAAGGAAGGCATTGTTTTGGAACCACGAGAAGAGATGGCGTCCATTTAAGTTTAGCATGGAATCCCCCCAAAAATTATGTCGGGCATTGAAATCCCCTCCGATAATGTAGAAATCAAAACCAGAGAGAAGCGCACTCAGATCCTCCATGGCCTGTACCAGTCTTACACCGGAATTGCAAGGAATGTAAATAGAGACGAACGCTAGCTTTTTATTGATGTTGGGAGGTTGCGATAGTGTTATTGAAGCGATTGTTTGCGGAAATGATGTTATTTTGAAAAGGGATGATTCCATATTCGAGCGTGTCTTGAATCAAGACACCAGTGCCTCTGCCTGAATCATTTCGCAAAAGAAGATAATTATCAAATGAACGATTTATCTAGCCTTTTAAAAGGGTTTCTTGGACTAGCATAGCAGTTGGGGTGATTTCATTTAAGAATGAGTTTAGCTCACAGCATTTATCTAGTGACATTAGAGAGTTTATGTTAGCACTTATGACTTTGAAAATCATGGTGTTAATGAGGCAATAAAACCCAGGTATGCGCCCGGTTTTTCTGTTTCGTTAAGTGAATTGTATGACGGCCAAAAATCTCTCACTTTACAAATAAGCGTATTTAAAGGTAGGCCGAAAAGCCTCAATGATTCATTCAGAAATTCCCCAAAAGCAGAGTTAGATCCAGGCAAAATGGGTGCTGGTAGCTGTTTTCCTTTAAGGACTTCAGAATAAGAGGGAGCAGTAGATTTTACTGGAAACGATCGTGCAGCTGATCGGGTGGCATTATTGTAGGATTTAGAGCTGGTGTTGTCCTTTCTCTTCAAATATTCCAAACGCTTCGGGCAGCCACTGAAATTTGCAGGATGACCAGCGGAACCGCAATTAATGCAGGAAACACTTGCCTTGTTGTTGGTGGTGTCTAGAATACACGCCCCCTGAGCATGTCATTCCTTACATTTAACGCATCTTACTGGAAAGGCGCAATAGGAGCTGACGTGGCCAAAGCGCTGGCATTTAAAGCATTGAACAACATCATTTCTTTTAATTGTTTCCCATCGTATTTTGTGGAGTAGAATAAAATTAATGTTTTTTAGCTTAGATAGGCTTTCCCCATCGTCAACCATGCAATGGTAGATACCAAGGTCGACAGCATTGGCTTTAGACCATTTGGTACTGAATGGTTTAATTTGTACCCTCAATGAAGGGACCACTTCTTGAATACTTTTGAGTATCACCTCAGAGGTGAAGCCGTCTGGGAGACCTTTGAGTAGCAAAGAATATTTTTTTAACTGTTTTGGTACAAAAGAAAATGCACTGACATTTGATTCGGCAAAATTCTTCATTAACAGAGAATGAAGATTTAAGTCTTTTACAAAAATTTTTAGCCTACCTAGTCCTTTGTTTTCAAACTTTATATCTACCTTAGAATTAAAATTGTTCTGCACAAACGTCAAAAGGCTTTTAGAGCTTACCCCCTTGGCAAAAATTGGAGGGCACCAGCTTTTCATCTTGGTTATTTTATTTTCCTCATTTCTGTTTTCGGGGATAGGAGCAGGTTCATCCAGCTCGCTTGAGTCCAGTATCGAGAAACGGTTATTGGATGACTTGGGTGTTTCCTTGTCCAGCGATGATAATGCCTTGATTTTAATTTTCCTCCTATGATTTTTAATTTTTTCGAAGGACGAAAGATCGTCTTTTAGTAATTTTTTTAAGTCTTTTAATTCGTTAGAGCGAGAAAAAGAAATATTTGGCATCACTGAAGAACTATCAATTCCCAGATTGTCACTATCAGCTGTATTGACAGGGTCACTAACACAATTACACTCCGTTTCGTCCATTTTGTCAGTAATGGCTGGCGACGAGTAGTCGCCGATTGTTTTTAAGATATTCAGTTTATCTTCTCTCGACAACATATTGGAGGGAAGATTAAGTTTAAAATTTCCCTTTTTCTTTTTTTTTGTGTCGTCCGGGGGGTAATTTCCCCCAAACGGCCTCTTTTCCATTCCACTATTATTTATAACTTTCACTGTGGGATACACGCAAATCGCAAAAAAAAAAAAAAAAAAAATCAGCAAGAGCTCACGGAAAGAAACAAAAATACAACCACTCACTTCAACAGTCAGAGCCAATCTAACATTGACAATACCGACATAAAATTGACATAACGCCATCTTCTTGTAAAAACCGAAATTACTTTCTTGCCAACACAATACAATGGACGTTTTCAAATAAAACAAAATGGAAGCTTTAACTTAAAGTTATTGAGAAAATACAATTATAATTATTTACGTGGTCGAAACAGACTAATAAAGAAAAATAAGTTGCTGCAACTCTCTATTGTTATAGCTTTGTTGCTAAGTTTGTCTAATGCAACAGCATTTTTGACATTACCCCATAGATGCTCTATCGGGTTTAGGTCTGCACTTGATGCGGCCCACTCCAAATGAATCAAATCAATTTGTAGATTTTTTTTTTTAACCAACAGAAGGCGAGGTAGATATAAACATTTAGAACACTAAACTAGATGATCAATGGAAATCAGCACCTTTCACGCTGAATCCGTCGATCTACAATCTCCCATAGATTTTCTATAGGATTCAGATCTGGTGATTGTGCTGGCCAATTCAAAACTTGGCTTTATTTTCTGAAAGCCACTTTTGCACAATTTTAGCGGTGTGCTTTTTTCATTTCAAAGGCATCTCTTCGGCATATGGCAGCAAAATTGGCGTCTGCCCGTCCGTCATTCACTTGTGTGTACTGCCGTAAAAAACTAGCCCGGATTTGGGCGCTGAATGTATCGGTAAGGGCGTAGAACAATTCACGCAACCGCCAAATAAAGGACGGTACTGCGACATTTATGGGTTGAGTATACAACATACTCGAGCCGTCAAGTATAGGCACAGGTTTTAAAAAATGGTGGAGGGATTCGATGTACCTAGAATGATCGCTACCCCCATGTTTGGATCGTATTGGTCCCTTTTCTGACTGGATATCGTCTCGGGCTCAAGCATGATGACGGATGAAAGACCTATCACCTGGTTGGCCAGATTGAGCCGAAACTGGATATAATACTCTTGGATATTACTGAAATCTGAACCACTGAAATCCTTACGTGTTTTTGTCTTATTCTTTGTAGTAACTGCCCATTGAGGGTTTTTATTAAATATCTTAGCAACAAATTGCAGCGTTTTAACTTATAAACTTATCAAGTGTACTATATAAATAATTATTTTGTGCTTTCGAAAGAACAAGCCTGAACTGATAGGATATTCAAGTGCTATTTATTATGCCATTGTGTTTGGATTGGATTCTTTCAGTGATTTGTTGTTCGTCTCTAAACTTTTTTAAATTACTACATACATATAAATATATAAAAACATCACTAAATGCACGAAAAAGTATCAAACATTAACGAAAACTGATATGAAATTTTAACGTCACATATAACTGCTCGGCACTACGTACACTTTTACACTGATCTGTGCACTATGTCTCGAATTTATTCCTTGTAATTTACGAGAGGTCATTTTACAAAGAAATAAATTTAGGGGTTATAATAGTTATAACAGAGTACAAAAGTGCTTCAGCTAATCCCCCATCGGCAGCTGCCGGACAGGTATAGGATAACTTTCTGGAGAAACAGAGGTTTACATGCTCATAACTCTGTTAATTTTGGTCCGATTGACTTAAAATTTTAACATATTCACTCAAAAAAAAAATATTGAGTTGGTAAAGATGCTTGTTTGTTTGGTTCAGTGGTTTTTCGGTCCATGGGCGGCACCCAATTTTTAATGGGCAGAATAAATTGTTAGTGTAATTGGGCTTAGTGTTGGATTCTAGATCACATGTGCCAAATCTGGAGCATAGGGTGGGTGAGGCAGCAATTCGTAGCGTAATTCGACCAGTTTTGCTGTGATGATTGCGGACGAGTGAGTAGGTGCGTTGTCATGGTGAAAGAGGACTTTTTTTTTTGCCAAATGGGGACGTTTCCAAGCCAAGAATCTAGAGAATGTGTACGAGTTAGAGAGAGTTTGACTTAGAGAATGTTTTTGTATGGAAAATTTGATAAGATAACTAAAATATGGCGAAAAAATTCGACTTAGGAAGAGCCCACTGTTTTTTAATTGACTTGCTGCCTAGTCTGGTCGGAGTTTGGTTTACTACAATTAAGCACTTCAGCTACTCAAAGGATGACAAAATTATTTGTTTATTTAAATTAGTAGGAATATTGTTGCAAGACCAAATTCAGTTTTAAATTTAAAAACACATTTAAATATTGGTTTCTGGTCGAGGTCGTCCGCCCGTCCTTCCATGATTATAACAAAAAAAAAAAACTTTGTTTATATCACCTGAAACTCGTAAGATTATTATCATGTTTCATCAGGGTAATGTTATGTTTCACTCAAAAATTCATTTCCCAGACACGTTATGGATGCGCTACTGTCTAATAGACCAATGACATCCTCTTCTGTGGAATTAACTTGGGCGAACAATCTACTATATTGTCGTTGTCGCACACTTATCACAGAGTCTAAAATTCGTCGCCGTTTTTTTATTGCACATTTTTCCCTTATGAAATCTAATCTACCTGTAATTGCTTTGAAGTTTATAACCGTATTAAATGAAGTCAGAAGAATCTTATTTCTTAAAAGTTCTACTGATTAGTAGTGTTTGGTGGAACTACATCTCCTCCTGCCTGCTATCAAATTCTGGTACAACTGTACTCACTTCCAGGTATAACACATGGGTTGAAAAGTACCGGGCCTAACAAAGAAAACAGGTTTTTTTTTCATTAAAAATTGATTATTCATCAATATAAATCAATCCAGCGCCGCTCTAACATTTCAATACCATTCTTGTTCACTAATAACCTCTTCATTCGAGCGAAATTTCCTAACGGCGAGCATTTTTTTGAGCTCTGTGAATAGCCAGTAGTCGCTGGAAGCCAAATTTGGAGAATACGGCGGATGCGAAAGTAATTCGTTTGTTACGTTTAAACATGGCCAAACACTGCTCAGAATCATCAACACGTTGTTGTTTTTGGTCAACAGTGAGCAAACGCGGTACACACTTTGTACAGAGGTTACTCATGGACAAGTTGGCTCATGCAATATAAAGCCAACACGTTCTTTTGATAGCTTTACGATGTCAGCTAACTCATGCCACTACACTTTTCGATCATTCAAAACGATTTTGTGGATTTTTTTTAAAATGTTTTCTGGTGTTACCGCCTCATTTGGATGGACTGCGTCCACTGCGTTCTGCATCATCAATGTCTATGACCACGTTTGAAGTCAGCATACCAACGTTTTATTGTTGTTCCTAATGCAGTGGAGTCCCTATCAAGAAAGCAATGTAAAATTAAAACACGAAATTGTTTTTGATCCATTTTTTTTTTTTGAAAATAACAAAAGTAGCGTCACTCTTAGCACAATAACTCACGCACTAATGAACAGATTGTCATGAAATTTTAAAAGCTATCTTTTGAAGGTTAGTACTAACATGAGGTGAATAAAAATCAAAAAAACTAGCGACATCTGTGTGTTAGGCCCGGGACTTTTCAGCCCATGTTTTATGTACTTCTACTTTTAGTTCATTTAAATTTGCGCTTGAGACTTTTAGAACTATTTCATTTCACTTTGAGTCCGGAGAGCCGCACACAACTTGCAGATTTGCAGCGTTGTTATTTTCCTCACCGATATACCAAATAATATAGCTGATAAAACGGTATCTGATGTAATTCCCTATCACTCTCACTCATTGACTTTGAACTAATTAGTTAGAGGACACCGCACACCTAGTTAGTAACAGTTTTTATTTCAATAATACCTTGCCGTTGTACGCCGTGGACCTGGCACAGAATTCAGAACTGGACAAATATAACTAATGAACAATCACTTATATTTTTCTTATTTTGAAAGCGTAATAATGTCTTGTTCGCTGTTGCTTGCTGTTGCTTGCTGTTGAGGTTTTACTTTCTTTTCTGTGCCCCACGTTGGGCCTCAGTTAAAGGACTTTTCGCTTTTGTTTTAGACATCTTGCCCAGATTCTAAACATAATTTCCTCTGATTCTCGTTATGCACCACAAGATATCACATTGTCGGTGCACTTACCCCATCACACTTCCAGACACTGCTGTCAACAACAACTGCTGGTGAAGCAGCTGAGTCAGTCTTATTTAATGCTTTTTTCTTTTTGTTAGGTATTTTTTTATACTAATTTCTATTCACAATTGTATTTTTTTAAATTAAAATATATTTGTTAAACTTCTCGTCCAACAGCACACGGGACTGGTACCAAGTCCGCATGCGGTCCTTCATCTGAGTACTTAACGCAGCAACGCGCGTAACATTGGCATCGTGTGCAGATATACTTGCATCTTTTATCACATATTAAAAGTCACTTAACCTTTGTCTAAAGTTCGATTCCTGCGAGTTCTCGTTTACGTTCCTTAATTCGTTTACGCCTTTCTAGAACCCCGTCAGTTCTTGTTCATCTTTTTAGAACGCTTTTGGAGCTGAAGTCCTGGCTGGTGGAATTTCAAGTTTCTGCCGCCTCAAAAGTTGCTAGCTAGAAAATTCCACTGAAGAGGCGGCTACAACATTAGTCGATTCGGCCTCGGAGCTAGCAGATTGTTTTTACATCGATGATTTATTTTTGAACTGAAAACTTAACCAAAAGTTCAGCATTTTTTTGAGCTCTGTGAATAGTCAGTAGTCGCTGGGAGCCAAATCTGGAGAATACGGTGAATGCGAAAGTAATTCGTTTGTTACGTTTAAACATGGCCAAACACTGTTCAGAATCATCAACACGTTGTTGTTTTTGGTCAACAGTGAGCAAACGCGGTACACACTTTGTACAGAGCTTTCTCATGGACAAGTTGGCTCATGCAATATAAAGCCAACACGTTCTTTTGGTAGCTTTACGATGTCAGCTAACTCATGCCACTACACTCTTCGATCATTCAAAACGATTTTGTGGATTTTTTTAAAAATGTTTTCTGGTGTTACCGCCTCATTTGGATGGACTGCGTCCACTGCGTTCTGCATCATCAATGTCTATGACCACGTTTGAAGTCAGCATACCAACGTTTTATTGTTGTTCCTAGTGGAGTGGAGTCCCCATAACACTTTTCAAGCCATTGCTTCGCTTGATCGGTATTTTTTCCCATCAAGAAAGCAATGTAAAATTAAAACACGAAATTGTTTTTGATCCATTTTTTTGAAAATAACAAAAGTAGCGTCACTCTTAGCACAATAACTCACGCACTAATGAACAGATTGTCATGAAATTTTAAAAGCTATCTTTTGAAGGTTACTACTAACATGAGGTGAATAAAAATCAAAAAAACTAGCGACATCTGTGTGTTAGGCCCGGGACTTTTCAGCCCATGTTTTATGTACTTCTACTTTTAGTTCATTTAAATTTGCGCTTGAGACCTTTAGAACTATTTCATTTCACTTTGAATCCGGAGAGCCGCTGTTGAGGTTTTACTTTCTTTTCTGTGCCCCACGTTGGGCCTCAGTTAAAGGACTTTTCGCTTTTGTTTTAGACATCTTGCCCAGATTCTAAACATAATTTCCTCTGATTCTCGTTATGCACCACAAGATATCACATTGTCGGTGCACTTACCCCATCACACTTCCAGACACTGCTGTCAACAACAACTGCTGGTGAAGCAGCTGAGTCAGTCTTATTTAATGTTTTTTTCTTTTTGTTAGGTATTTTTTTATACTAATTTCTATTCACAATTGTATTTTTTTAAATTAAAATATATTTGTTAAACTTCTCGTCCAACAGCACACGGGACTGGTACCAAGTCCGCATGCGGTCCTTCATCTGAGTACTTAACGCAGCAACGCGCGTAACATTGGCATCGTGTGCAGATATACTTGCATCTTTTATCACATCTTAAAAGTCACTTAACCTTTGTCTAAAGTTCGATTCCTGCGAGTTCTCGTTTACGTTCCTTAATTCGTTTACGCCTTTCTAGAACCCCGTCAGTTCTTGTTCATCTGTCTAGAACGCTTTTGGAGCTGAAGTCCTGGCTGGTGGAATTTCAAGTTTCTGCCGCCTCAAAAGTTGCTAGCTAGAAAATTCCACTGAAGAGGCGGCTACAACATTAGTCGATTCGGCTTCGGAGCTAGCAGATTGTTTTTACATCGATGATTTATTTTTGAACTGAAAACTTAACCAAAAGTTCAGCATTTTTTTGAGCTCTGTGAATAGACAGTAGTCGCTGGGAGCCAAATCTGGAGAATACGGTGGATGCGAAAGTAATTCGTTTGTTACGTTTAAACATGGCCAAACACTGTTCAGAATCATCAACACGTTGTTGTTTTTGGTCAACAGTGAGCAAACGCGGTACACACTTTGTACAGAGCTTTCTCATGGACAAGTTGGCTCATGCAATATAAAGCCAACACGTTCTTTTGATAGCTTTACGATGTCAGCTAACTCATGCCACTACACTTTTCGATCATTCAAAACGATTTTGTGGATTTTTTTAAAAATGTTTTCTGGTGTTACCGTCTCATTTGGATGGACTGCGTCCACTGCGTTCTGCATCATCAATGTCTCTACGACCACGTTTGAAGTCAGCATACCAACGTTTGTTCCTAATGGAGTGGAGTCCCCATAACACTTTTCAAGCCATTGCTTCGCTTGATCGGTATTTTTTTCCCATCAAGAAAGCAATGTAAAATTAAAACACGAAATTGTTTTTGATCCATTTTTTTGAAAATAACAAAAGTAGCGTCACTCTTAGCACAATAACTCACGCACTAATGAACAGATTGTCATGAAAATCACCTCCTCTTCGGGGTATGCGCTCAAATCTATGAAATCGGGCAAGTTGGTCTGCAAAAGGTTTAGATAGTCTTCCTTTTTCATAATACCATTAATTTTGACGAGTGGCCCAATATGCCACCACGTGAAGCAGCCCCACACCATCAAACTTCCCCCTCCGTGTTTGACATGATGCCTTTGGATGGTTTCATTAGGTCGGCGCCAGTAATAGCTTGTCCCATCCGACTGAAATCGGTTAATCTTTACCTCATCCGACCAGATCACTCAATGCTCCAATTTTTGTGACTTACGCTAAACGCGCTTTGATGTTTTTAGGCGATAAAGCCGGTTTCTTTTTCTTGACAGCTGATTCGAAGCCAATTCTTTGTAGTGCTCTACGCGCGGTCCACTCGCTGACGGTCTTTTTTAAGGATTCTGCAGCCTTTTTTGGAGTCGTTGACTTGTTTTTTCGCATTTCTCGTGTCATTAGACGTGCATCTGAATCTGATAGCAATTTAGGACGTCCGCCTACATTTCGGACCTGAACATTTCGTCGCTTTTGTACATTGACAACTGTGCGCTGGCTTATATTTAATTTGCCACGATGCTGTTTTCTATTTCAACACTTATTTTTTTCATTTTTTTTTCAAATAATTCACAATACTCTCGCTTTGAACACTTTTGCACAACTGCTTTTGCAAACAGAAGGAAGCGAAATTGATGTGTAACAAACGAGAGAAAAATAACGGTAAATATTTTTTTAATTTTTCTGTGTTATCAGCACGTCCATCTGTACCCTTGCAAAACGTGCAAAACTGAGCAGATGCAGTATGTTTTGAGTTCCTTTCGTATTCTCTACTTACTTTTTCCTTGGATATTTTTCTTGGAATTAAGTGACGAAAAAAATTCTTAAAGCTTCATTGAGTTCAGTTGGGTATTATTTCTTAAGCAGAGCCTTAAACATGAAATGCCTAAACATTTGCTCAGTTTTGCACGCTACTGTAGGTTACGCCGGCGAATTCTTCATCGTTTTCTGAATCTGTTAATGTAGAATTAATGTTTGTCAAACTTTTGTTTGGCAAAAAGATTAAGAACAACCTTGGGTATCCTGATCTTCATGACTTTCCACACAGCTGAGAATATCTTCGTCGGACGGGTTTTCTCTGGTGTGCACATCAATATATACATTGACGTAGTCTTCAAATGATGCATCAATATGTGCTACTGCTCTAAATGAAGACTGTAAATCCGCCAGATCGGATAATGGAAGAAAGTCTTCTTCATTCCAATGCGCAGATTGTGTTTGTTTGCATGCCATCCTTCGAAAATCCTGACTTTCTAAAACAGTTCGCAATTGTTTCTGGATTTACATAGACTTGCAGGAAATCTATGTCCACAACAGGTTTGTCTTCATCCATTTGCGGTACTATGTTCCTTAAAATTCGCTTTTTGTAAAGTTGTTTTATGTTTTAGATAATGCCTGGGTCCATTGGTTGAAGTAACAATGTCATGTTTGGAGGAAAATAGACAAGCTAAAGGCTGCGCAGTACAGTTCTCAACAAAAAGCAATTCTTTCTTTTTTCGGAAGCGAATTTTTTGTCCAGCTGTAAAATCCATTTTGTAAAAAAATTTACTAGTCATCCATGGTTTTTTGTTAAACTTATAATGCACTTCTAATTATTTAATTCCTTTAAAGCATCGTGGATTTTTAGCTTTTCCTATAACAAGCAATTTAAGCTTCTCCAACCCAGTCATGTTACTTGCTATCAGGACGGTTATTCTCTTTGCTCTGATTTTTGATTTTTGATTTTGGCAAGCATTTGAAAAACAAACCAGTCTCATCGGCATTACAGATATCGTCTTGTTTATATTTTTGTATCAATTTCGGTAAAACTTTCAATACCAATACCCATTCATTACGATCTTGAATGTTGGCATTTGTGCACTTTCCCCACATAAGGTTTTTTGAACAATACCGTGCCGTTTTTTTTTTGAATTTATCCAACCACCCTGTGGTTCGATAAAAATACACTTAAAATAGAACTAGAAAGCTGTGTCTTTAAAATTATACGGATAACTTCAATATATATAGAAGTTTACTAGAGGGAAGTTCGGCTGTATATTACCTTTCTCCAGTCCTGAACGGTAAAGTTTTTATATTTTTTGACCCATTCCAAACGCTTCTGGATAATGCGTGGAGTTAACTTTGGCTTGCGGGCTGGCCTACTTGCAACCAAACCTATTTCCTTCAATCTGCGCCACACCATTCTTTGCTAAATTGGTGTTGATTCCTTCGATGTTTGTTTGGTCAACAAATGTAGTGGCAGCTTTCTATTATGGACACAAATAAATATCCCTTATTTTACGGTCAGCCCATGGAGTTGTCTTGCGGGGCCTACCGCAGTTACCTTGTCTTCTTGGATCCAGTGTCATTCTCGAGTCCATTTTCTTCTTCACGTTCTTCACTGAACTTCTTGAAACTCCAATCAGCCCAGCTATTTTGCTCTGAGTCAGACTTGGGCTCCTTAAGCGACCACACACTTGATCCACTTTCTTCGACGAAAGGGGTCCGACTTCTTTCCCATTTTAATTTTTATGACAAGTGAATAAGTCTGATGTAACTGGCAATATAATATGCCAAATCATGATATTAATACTTCAAGATTTTGCTGATGTAAACAGCTTTTAAACATCCAATATTCAAAGAAAAAATCCTTATTGGAATATCCCGAACGAATATAAACGCAGCAAATGACTCATAACAAACGGTTTTGGGTCTAGTAATATGGCTAGGTACTGTATTTTCAGTCTCTTAATCGTTCTAATCTAAAACTTAACAAGTTTAAGTTTTTATTATTTTAATTTATTTATTTGAACTAAATTTTGGTAAGAAGTGTAAAAAGATAAGAAAAATGAAATTATTTTATTATCAATCAGAGATCACGTAAAAAACTATGTCGGCTCAAGGATAAAACGGCGGAAGTATGTACTCCTTTTTTATCTCTCTTGTTTTCGTTTAACTGGGCGAGTTGATGGGCCATTTTAAAGTAAAACATTTTATGGATAGATGGCAGTGCTTGGCTTAGCTGGCTACCTTACATTTCGATTTTTGACACATCTCTCGGGTAAGCATTTGATTTAGTGTCTTGTGGAGTTAGATTGGAATTGCAACCCAATATTCCAAATGTTTGGAGAATTTCGTTGAAGTACTGGTGTCGATGTCGCTCTATTTGCATATGTACGTACCAAAGAACTGCATTGAGTATGATCGTTGTCGCCAAAAATTCGATACAAGTCAATCAAACGCATGGTAGATGTGTGATCGTTCAAGCTGCGCACTCGAAACAAAAATTCTTGGGCAAACATGTGTGAGACACAACATTATTTTTTCGAGTATGTGCGGTACTGTACTATTACTGATTTTTAATCTCGTGTATGTTGTCTCGCCACGAATGAATGTTACCGAACGGATGGATGTCTCCATATGCATGAATTCATCGTGAGTGTTTCGAGTATGGGTGTTTTCATAAACGTCAGCCTAACTTAGATCTGTTCATAAACTCAGAAACTGCGTCGTACAAACGCAGATGAATTGCAGTAGGCATGTTCATAAACGTCATAAATGTCATCAGCGTCGGGCAGATTGTGCAGCCATTTTAGTCTGATGTTTATGAACATTCAGTGACTTAATTAAAATTGTACTAAAGCAGGCCTGCACGCGTTCTGCAGAATTGGTGCGTTCATTTATGCAACAAAGCAGAAAGACGATTATACTAACGCAGATTTCCGACGTTTATGAAAACACCCTATCTCTATTGTCTCGAGTGTGTTCAACCACCCGAACAAACGATCATTATTTGCTAATACTGCACAAAATACCCGAACACTCGAATGCATGTATCTACATGACTTTTTTAAGTTCATGAGCAAACGATTATTCCTTGCTGCTTAACGAAAGTGATTGCTTCACATAAAATCTGAGTCATTGATCGGGTATACACAAATACAAAGTACCCGTTGCAGCTGTCTCATATACGTACAGTGTGCTGGAAAAATAAATGTCCACCAAATAAATACAACACAAATTATGGTATATTCTTCAAAATAATATTTTTCCTTGTGTTTTTAAGGGTTGTCCATATTTAATAAGACTAAAAATGTCCCAAGTACATAACTGAGTAGAAAAAGAAATTCAATTTATTTAGAAATTTATTCAAGCTATTCTACTTGGCAAGGAACGAGTAAACTTCCTGGATTCTTCAAAGTTAAATTGATGACACAAATTGTTTATGCACGACTTCTTCATTTATTTTCTGAAATGAAATTTTCTATTTTTAAATAGAGAACCCTTTCGAGGATTTTTCCTAAGTTAGAAAGAAGTGAGATCGGCCTAAAGTTACTTATTTCGTTGCAATTACCTTTTTTTTTAATAGGGATCAGCTTGGCAATTTTCCAGCTAGAAGGAAAGTATCCATTATTGATACAATTATTGATGAGAGGGGTTAAGAAGTGGGCTATGGTGCTTTGACATTTTTTGATTATGAAATTAGAAATACTATCCGGCCCTGAGGATTTTTTACTATTGAGATCAGAGATAATTGATTCAATTAAGTCCATTGAAGCCAATTCGTCAGAAGTTGCTGTGGACGATGTGTTGCTCGAACGAAATTCTGTTAAAGGGTTGTTGGAGTTCCATGCGAGAAACGAGCTAGTGCAAGTTGAAACTTCTATTAAAAGATCGGGGTTGGTGTTGGGTGTAACGCCCGAATATAATTGTTGGAAGTAGCTTTGGAAAGCGGTAACTTTTTTTTCAGTAGAGTAGAAGGTGTTGTTATTAAATATGATATGCGCTGAGGACTGATTATTAGCATTTTTGCGGCCGGTGATTCTGTCAATATCTTGAAACACTGCGGGAGACGGTCTTAGTTGTTTGAGTCTATTTTGAAATTCTGTATTTAGGTGGATTCTTGTCTGATCTTTAATGAGTTTGGATAGGCAGCTGATGCGGGAAGAAAGTGAAATATAATCATGGTTAATTCTATTGCCTTCTCTGTGAAAAATTCTTTTTAGCTGTACTTTCCAGAGTTTTCTAACTTTTAGAAGTTTTATGATCTCATAGCTAAGGTTTTGACTTGAGGAGCATAGTCTAATTTTTTTGGAATGCAGTTCAATACAGTCTGAAATCGAAATGGAAAAAAGTTGTATAAATTGATCGATTTCTGCATTAGAAAGATTTCTGTTTGTCGGGATATTCAGTGAGGAAATTTTTTCTTGTAAATCTTGGTTGAAATTATTCCAGTTAGTGTCTCTGAATGAAATTTTTGATGGAGGGTCTATAAGTAAAGGGGAGGTGTTACATAACTCTATGCCAAGAAAAACTGAAAAATGGTCAGAGAAAGGGTCTAAGGTTATATAGTTGTAGTTCGCCGGGGCGAATTGAGGGCCAATAAGGTTGGATGAAACTATAAAGAAATCCAATGTAGACAGTGAGATTGGTCTTGTTGGGCTATTAGGTGAAATGATATGCATATCAAGGAAGGCATTGTTTTGGAACCACGAGAAGAGATGGCGTCCATTTAAGTTTAGCATGGAATCCCCCCAAAAATTATGTCGGGCATTGAAATCCCCTCCGATAATGTAGAAATCAAAACCAGAGAGAAGCGCACTCAGATCCTCCATGGCCTGTACCAGTCTTACACCGGAATTGCAAGGAATGTAAATAGAGACGAACGCTAGCTTTTTATTGATGTTGGGAGGTTGCGATAGTGTTATTGAAGCGATTGTTGCGGAAATGATGTTATTTTGAAAAGGGATGATTCCATATTCGAGCGTGTCTTGAATCAAGACACCAGTGCATCTGCCTGAATCATTTCGCAAAAGAAGATAATTATCAAATGAACGCCTTATCTTGCCTTTTAAAAGGGTTTCTTGGACTAGCATAGCAGTTGGGGTGATTTCATTTAAGAATGAGTTTAGCTCACAGCATTTATCTAGTGACATTAGAGAGTTTATGTTAGCACTTATGACTTTGAAAATCATGGTGTTAATGAGGCAATAAAACCCAGGTATGCGCCCGGTTTTTCTGTTTCGTTAAGTGAATTGTATGACGGCCAAAAATCTCTCACTTTACAAATAAGCGTATTTAAAGGTAGGCCGAAAAGCCTCAATGATTCGTTCAGAAATTCCCCAAAAGCAGAGTTAGATCCAGGCAAAATGGGTGCTGGTAGCTGTTTTCCTTTAAGGACTTCAGAATAAGAGGGAGCAGTAGATTTTACTGGAAACGATCGTGCAGCTGATCGGGTGACATTATTGTAGGATTTAGAGCTGGTGTTGTCCTTTCTCTTCAAATATTCCAAACGCTTCGGGCAGCCACTGAAATTTGCAGGATGACCAGCGGAACCGCAATTAATGCAGGAAACACTTGCCTTGTTGTTGGTGGTGTCTAGAATACACGCCCCCTGAGCATGTCATTCCTTACATTTAACGCATCTTACTGGAAAGGCGCAATAGGAGCTGACGTGGCCAAAGCGCTGGCATTTAAAGCATTGAACAACATCATTTCTTTTAATTGTTTCCCATCGTATTTTGTGGAGTAGAATAAAATTAATGTTTTTTAGCTTAGATAGGCTTTCCCCATCGTCAACCATGCAATGGTAGATACCAAGGTCGACAGCATTGGCTTTAGACCATTTGGTACTGAATGGTTTAATTTGTACCCTCAATGAAGGGACCACTTCTTGAATACTTTTGAGTATCACCTCAGAGGTGAAGCCGTCTGGGAGACCTTTGAGTAGCAAAGAATATTTTTTTAACTGTTTTGGTACAAAAGAAAATGCACTGACATTTGATTCGGCAAAATTCTTCATTAACAGAGAATGAAGATTTAAGTCTTTTACAAAAAATTTTTAGCCTACCTAGTCCTTTGTTTTCAAACTTTATATCTACCTTAGAATTAAAATTGTTCTGCACAAACGTCAAAAGGCTTTTAGAGCTTACCCCCTTGGCAAAAATTGGAGGGCACCAGCTTTTCATCTTGGTTATTTTATTTTCCTCATTTCTGTTTTCGGGGATAGGAGCAGGTTCATCCAGCTCGCTTGAGTCCAGTATCGAGAAACGGTTATTGGATGACTTGGGTGTTTCCTTGTCCAGCGATGATAATGCCTTGATTTTAATTTTCCTCCTATGATTTTTAATTTTTTCGAAGGACGAAAGATCGTCTTTTAGTAATTTTTTTAAGTCTTTTAATTCGTTAGAGCGAGAAAAAGAAATATTTGGCATCACTGAAGAACTATCAATTCCCAGATTGTCACTATCAGCTGTATTGACAGGGTCACTAACACAATTACACTCCGTTTCGTCCATTTTGTCAGTAATGGCTGGCGACGAGTAGTCGCCGATTGTTTTTAAGATATTCAGTTTATCTTCTCTCGACAACATATTGGAGGGAAGATTAAGTTTAAAATTTCCCTTTTTCTTTTTTTTTGTGTCGTCCGGGGGGTAATTTCCCCCAAACGGCCTCTTTTCCATTCCACTATTATTTATAACTTTCACTGTGGGATACACGCAAATCGCAAAAAAAAAAAAAAAAAAATCAGCAAGAGCTCACGGAAAGAAACAAAAATACAACCACTCACTTCAACAGTCAGAGCCAATCTAACATTGACAATACCGACATAAAATTGACATAACGCCATCTTCTTGTAAAAACCGAAATTACTTTCTTGCCAACACAATACAATGGACGTTTTCAAATAAAACAAAATGGAAGCTTTAACTTAAAGTTATTGAGAAAATACAATTATAATTATTTACGTGGTCGAAACAGACTAATAAAGAAAAATAAGTTGCTGCAACTCTCTATTGTTATAGCTTTGTTGCTAAGTTTGTCTAATGCAACAGCATTTTTGACATTACCCCATAGATGCTCTATCGGGTTTAGGTCTGCACTTGATGCGGCCCACTCCAAATGAATCAAATCAATTTGTAGATTTTTTTTTTTAACCAACAGAAGGCGAGGTAGATATAAACATTTAGAACACTAAACTAGATGATCAATGGAAATCAGCACCTTTCACGCTGAATCCGTCGATCTACAATCTCCCATAGATTTTCTATAGGATTCAGATCTGGTGATTGTGCTGGCCAATTCAAAACTTGGCTTTATTTTCTGAAAGCCACTTTTGCACAATTTTAGCGGTGTGCTTTTTTCATTTCAAAGGCATCTCTTCGGCATATGGCAGCAAAATTGGCGTCTGCCCGTCCGTCATTCACTTGTGTGTACTGCCGTAAAAAACTAGCCCGGATTTGGGCGCTGAATGTATCGGTAAGGGCGTAGAACAATTCACGCAACCGCCAAATAAAGGACGGTACTGCGACATTTATGGGTTGAGTATACAACATACTCGAGCCGTCAAGTATAGGCAGAGGTTTTAAAAAATGGTGGAGGGATTCGATGTACCTAGAATGATCGCTACCCCCATGTTTGGATCGTATTGGTCCCTTTTCTGACTGGATATCGTCTCGGGCTCAAGCATGATGACGGATGAAAGACCTATCACCTGGTTGGCCAGATTGAGCCGAAACTGGATATAATACTCTTGGATATTACTGAAATCTGAACCACTGAAATCCTTACGTGTTTTTGTCTTATTCTTTGTAGTAACTGCCCATTGAGCGTTTTTATTAAATATCTTAGCAACAAATTGCAGCGTTTTAACTTATAAACTTATCAAGTGTACTATATAAATAATTATTTTGTGCTTTCGAAAGAACAAGCCTGAACTGATAGGATATTCAAGTGCTATTTATTATGCCATTGTGTTTGGATTGGATTCTTTCAGTGATTTGTTGTTCGTCTCTAAACTTTTTTAAATTACTACATACATATAAATATATAAAAACATCACTAAATGCACGAAAAAGTATCAAACATTAACGAAAACTGATATGAAATTTTAACGTCACATATAACTGCTCGGCACTACGTACACTTTTACACTGATCTGTGCACTATGTCTCGAATTTATTCCTTGTAATTTACGAGAGGTCATTTTACAAAGAAATAAATTTAGGGGTTATAATAGTTATAACAGAGTACAAAAGTGCTTCAGCTAATCCCCCATCGGCAGCTGCCGGACAGGTATAGGATAACTTTCTGGAGAAACAGAGGTTTACATGCTCATAACTCTGTTTATTTTGGTCCGATTGACTTAAAATTTTAACATATTCACTCAAAAAAAAAATATTGAGTTGGTAAAGATGCTTGTTTGTTTGCTTCAGTGGTTTTTCGGTCCATGGGCGGCACCCAATTTTTAATGGGCAGAATAAATTGTTAGTGTAATTGGGCTTAGTGTTGGATTCTAGATCACATGTGCCAAATCTGGAGCATAGGGTGGGTGAGGCAGCAATTCGTAGCGTAATTCGACCAGTTTTGCTGTGATGATTGCGGACGAGTGAGTAGGTGCGTTGTCATGGTGAAAGAGGACTTTTTTTTTTGCCAAATGGGGACGTTTCCAAGCCAAGAATCTAGAGAATGTGTACGAGTTAGAGAGAGTTTGACTTAGAGAATGTTTTTGTATGGAAAATTTGATAAGATAACTAAAATATGGCGAAAAAATTCGACTTAGGAAGAGCCCACTGTTTTTTAATTGACTTGCTGCCTAGTCTGGTCGGAGTTTGGTTTACTACAATAAAGCACTTCAGCTACTCAAAGAATGACAAAATTATTTGTTTATTTAAATTAGTAGGAATATTGTTGCAAGACCAAATTCAGTTTTAAATTTAAAAACACATTTAAATATTGGTTTCTGGTCGAGGTCGTCCGCCCGTCCTTCCATGATTATAACAAAAAAAAAAAACTTTGTTTATATCACCTGAAACTCGTAAGATTATTATCATGTTTCATCAGGGTAATGTTATGTTTCACTCAAAAATTCATTTCCCAGACACGTTATGGATGCGCTACTGTCTAATAGACCAAGGACATCCTCTTCTGTGGAATTAACTTGGGCGAACAATCTACTATATTGTCGTTGTCGCACACTTATCACAGAGTCTAAAATTCGTCGCCGTTTTTTTATTGCACATTTTTCCCTTATGAAATCTAATCTACCTGTAATTGCTTTGAAGTTTATAACCGTATTAAATGAAGTCAGAAGAATCTTATTTCTTAAAAGTTCTACTGATTAGTAGTGTTTGGTGGAACTACATCTCCTCCTGCCTGCTATCAAATTCTGGTACAACTGTACTCACTTCCAGGTATAACACATGGGTTGAAAAGTACCGGGCCTAACAAAGAAAACAGGTTTTTTTTTTCATTAAAAATTTATTATTCATCAATATAAATCAATCCAGCGCCGCTCTAACATTTCAATACCATTCTTGTTCACTAATAACCTCTTCATTCGAGCGAAATTTCCTAACGGCGAGCATTTTTTTGAGCTCTGTGAATAGCCAGTAGTCGCTGGAAGCCAAATTTGGAGAATACGGCGGATGCGAAAGTAATTCGTTTGTTACGTTTAAACATGGCCAAACACTGTTCAGAATCATCAACACGTTGTTGTTTTTGGTCAACAGTGAGCAAACGCGGTACACACTTTGTACAGAGGTTACTCATGGACAAGTTGGCTCATGCAATATAAAGCCAACACGTTCTTTTGATAGCTTTACGATGTCAGCTAACTCATGCCACTACACTTTTCGATCATTCAAAACGATTTTGTGGATTTTTTTTAAAATGTTTTCTGGTGTTACCGCCTCATTTGGATGGACTGCGTCCACTGCGTTCTGCATCATCAATGTCTATGACCACGTTTGAAGTCAGCATACCAACGTTTTATTGTTGTTCCTAATGCAGTGGAGGCCCTATCAAGAAAGCAATGTAAAATTAAAACACGAAATTGTTTTTGATCCATTTTTTTTTTTGAAAATAACAAAAGTAGCGTCACTCTTAGCACAATAACTCACGCACTAATGAACAGATTGTCATGAAATTTTAAAAGCTATCTTTTGAAGGTTAGTACTAACATGAGGTGAATAAAAATCAAAAAAACTAGCGACATCTGTGTGTTAGGCCCGGGACTTTTCAGCCCATGTTTTATGTACTTCTACTTTTAGTTCATTTAAATTTGCGCTTGAGACCTTTAGAACTATTTCATTTCACTTTGAGACCGGAGAGCCGCACACAACTTGCAGATTTGCAGCGTTGTTATTTTCCTCACCGATATACCAAATAATATAGCTGATAAAACGGTATCTGATGTAATTCCCTATCACTCTCACTCATTGACTTTGAACTAATTAGTTAGAGGACACCGCACACCTAGTTAGTAACAGTTTTTATTTCAATAATACCTTGCCGTTGTACGCCGTGGACCTGGCACAGAATTCAGAACTGGACAAATATAACTAATGAACAATCACTTATATTTTTCTTATTTTGAAAGCGTAATAATGTCTTGTTCGCTGTTGCTTGCTGTTGCTTGCTGTTGAGGTTTTACTTTCTTTTCTGTGCCCCACGTTGGGCCTCAGTTAAAGGACTTTTCGCTTTTGTTTTAGACATCTTGCCCAGATTCTAAACATAATTTCCTCTGATTCTCGTTATGCACCACAAGATATCACATTGTCGGTGCACGTACCCCACCACACTTCCAGACACTGCTGTCAACAACAACTGCTGGTGAAGCAGCTGAGTCAGTCTTATTTAATGCTTTTTTCTTTTTGTTAGGTATTTTTTTATACTAATTTCTATTCACAATTGTATTTTTTTAAATTAAAATATATTTGTTAAACTTCTCGTCCAACAGCACACGGGACTGGTACCAAGTCCGCATGCGGTCCTTCATCTGAGTACTTAACGCAGCAACGCGCGTAACATTGGCATCGTGTGCAGATATACTTGCATCTTTTATCACATATTAAAAGTCACTTAACCTTTGTCTAAAGTTCGATTCCTGCGAGTTCTCGTTTACGTTCCTTAATTCGTTTACGCCTTTCTAGAACCCCTTCAGTTCTTGTTCATCTTTCTAGAACGCTTTTGGAGCTGAAGTCCTGGCTGGTGGAATTTCAAGTTTCTGCCGCCTCAAAAGTTGCTAGCTAGAAAATTCCACTGAAGAGGCGGCTACAACATTAGTCGATTCGGCTTCGGAGCTAGCAGATTGTTTTTACATCGATGATTTATTTTTGAACTGAAAACTTAACCAAAAGTTAAGCATTTTATTGAGCTCTGTGAATAGTCAGTAGTCGCTGGGAGCCAAATCTGGAGAATACGGTGAATGCGAAAGTAATTCGTTTGTTACGTTTAAACATGGCCAAACACTGTTCAGAATCATCAACACGTTGTTGTTTTTGGTCAACAGTGAGCAAACGCGGTACACACTTTGTACAGAGCTTTCTCATGGACAAGTTGGCTCATGCAATATAAAGCCAACACGTTCTTTTGGTAGCTTTACGATGTCAGCTAACTCATGCCACTATACTTTTCGATCATTCAAAACGATTTTGTGGATTTTTTTTAAAATGTTTTCTGGTGTTACCGCCTCATTTGGATGGACTGCGTCCACTGCGTTCTGCATCATCAATGTCTCTACGACCACGTTTGAAGTCAGCATACCAACGTTTGTTCCTAATGGAGTGGAGTCCCCATAACACTTTTCAAGCCATTGCTTCGCTTGATCGGTATTTTTTTCCCATCAAGAAAGCAATGTAAAATTATAACACGAAATAGTTTTTGATCCATTTTTTTGAAAATAACAAAAGTAGCGTCACTCTTAGCACAATAACTCACGCACTAATGAACAGATTGTCATGAAATTTTAACAGCTATCTTTTGAAGGTTTACTACTAACATGAGGTGAATAAAAATCAAAAAACTAGCGACATCTGTGTGTTAGGCCAGGGACTTTTCAACCCATATTTTATGTACTTCTACTTTTAGTTCATTTAAATTTGCGCTTGAGACCTTTAGAACTATTTCATTTCACTTTGAGACCGGAGAGCCGCACACAACTTGCAGATTTGCAGCGTTGTTATTTTCCTCACCGATATACCAAATAATATAGCTGATAAAACGGTATCTGATGTAATTCCCTATCACTCTCACTCATTGACTTTGAACTAATTAGTTAGAGGACACCGCACACCTAGTTAGTAACAGTTTTTATTTCAATAATACCTTGCCGTTGTACGCCGTGGACCTGGCACAGAATTCAGAACTGGACAAATATAACTAATGAACAATCACTTATATTTTTCTTATTTTGAAAGCGTAATAATGTCTTGTTCGCTGTTGCTTGCTGTTGCTTGCTGTTGAGGGTTTACTTTCTTTTCTGTGCCCCACGTTGGGCCTCAGTTAAAGGACTTTTCGCTTTTGTTTTAGACATCTTGCCCAGATTCTAAACATAATTTCCTCTGATTCTCGTTATGCACCACAAGATATCACATTGTCGGTGCACTTACCCCATCACACTTCCAGACACTGCTGTCAACAACAACTGCTGGTGAAGCAGCTGAGTCAGTCTTATTTAATGCTTTTTTCTTTTTGTTAGGTATTTTTTTATACTAATTTCTATTCACAATTGTATTTTTTTAAATTAAAATATATTTGTTAAACTTCTCGTCCAACAGCACACGGGACTGGTACCAAGTCCGCATGCGGTCCTTCATCTGAGTACTTAACGCAGCAACGCGCGTAACATTGGCGTCGTGTGCAGATATACTTGCATCTTTTATCACATATTAAAAGTCACTTAACCTTTGTCTAAAGTTCGATTCCTGCGAGTTCTCGTTTACGTTCCTTAATTCGTTTACGCCTTTCTAGAACCCCGTCAGTTCTTGTTCATCTTTCTAGAACGCTTTTGGAGCTGAAGTCCTGGCTGGTGGAATTTCAAGTTTCTGCCGCCTCAAAAGTTGCTAGCTAGAAAATTCCACTGAAGAGGCGGCTACAACATTAGTCGATTCGGCTTCGGAGCTAGCAGATTGTTTTTACATCGATGATTTATTTTTGAACTGAAAACTTAACCAAAAGTTCAGCATTTTTTTGAGCTCTGTGAATAGACAGTAGTCGCTGGGAGCCAAATCTGGAGAATACGGTGGATGCGAAAGTAATTCGTTTGTTACGTTTAAACATGGCCAAACACTGTTCAGAATCATCAACACGTTGTTGTTTTTGGTCAACAGTGAGCAAACGCGGTACACACTTTGTACAGAGCTTTCTCATGGACAAGTTGGCTCATGCAATATAAAGCCAACACGTTCTTTTGGTAGCTTTACGATGTCAGCTAACTCATGCCACTACACTCTTCGATCATTCAAAACGATTTTGTGGATTTTTTTTAAAATGTTTTCTGGTGTTACCGCCTCATTTGGATGGACTGCGTCCACTGCGTTCTGCATCATCAATGTCTATGACCACGTTTGAAGTCAGCATACCAACGTTTTATTGTTGTTCCTAATGCAGTGGAGTCCCTATCAAGAAAGCAATGTAAAATTAAAACACGAAATTGTTTTTGATCCATTTTTTTTTTTGAAAATAACAAAAGTAGCGTCACTCTTAGCACAATAACTCACGCACTAATGAACAGATTGTCATGAAATTTTAACAGCTATCTTTTGAAGGTTTACTACTAACATGAGGTGAATAAAAATCAAAAAACTAGCGACATCTGTGTGTTAGGCCAGGGACTTTTCAACCCATATTTTATGTACTTCTACTTTTAGTTCATTTAAATTTGCGCTTGAGACCTTTAGAACTATTTCATTTCACTTTGAGACCGGAGAGCCGCACACAACTTGCAGATTTGCAGCGTTGTTATTTTCCTCACCGATATACCAAATAATATAGCTGATAAAACGGTATCTGATGTAATTCCCTATCACTCTCACTCATTGACTTTGAACTAATTAGTTAGAGGACACCGCACACCTAGTTAGTAACAGTTTTTATTTCAATAATACCTTGCCGTTGTACGCCGTGGACCTGGCACAGAATTCAGAACTGGACAAATATAACTAATGAACAATCACTTATATTTTTCTTATTTTGAAAGCGTAATAATGTCTTGTTCGCTGTTGCTTGCTGTTGCTTGCTGTTGAGGGTTTACTTTCTTTTCTGTGCCCCACGTTGGGCCTCAGTTAAAGGACTTTTCGCTTTTGTTTTAGACATCTTGCCCAGATTCTAAACATAATTTCCTCTGATTCTCGTTATGCACCACAAGATATCACATTGTCGGTGCACTTACCCCATCACACTTCCAGACACTGCTGTCAACAACAACTGCTGGTGAAGCAGCTGAGTCAGTCTTATTTAATGCTTTTTTCTTTTTGTTAGGTATTTTTTTATACTAATTTCTATTCACAATTGTATTTTTTTAAATTAAAATATATTTGTTAAACTTCTCGTCCAACAGCACACGGGACTGGTACCAAGTCCGCATGCGGTCCTTCATCTGAGTACTTAACGCAGCAACGCGCTTAACATTGGCGTCGTGTGCAGATATACTTGCATCTTTTATCACATATTAAAAGTCACTTAACCTTTGTCTAAAGTTCGATTCCTGCGAGTTCGCGTTTACGTTCCTTAATTCGTTTACGCCTTTCTAGAACCCCGTCAGTTCTTGTTCATCTTTCTAGAACGCTTTTGGAGCTGAAGTCCTGGCTGGTGGAATTTCAAGTTTCTGCCGCCTCAAAAGTTGCTAGCTAGAAAATTCCACTGAAGAGGCGGCTACAACATTAGTCGATTCGGCTTCGGAGCTAGCAGATTGTTTTTACATCGATGATTTATTTTTGAACTGAAAACTTAACCAAAAGTTAAGTTAAGCAATGTAAAATTAAAACACGAAATTGTTTTTGATCCATTTTTTTTTTTGAAAATAACAAAAGTAGCGTCACTCTTAGCACAATAACTCACGCACTAATGAACAGATTGTCATGAAATTTTAAAAGCTATCTTTTGAAGGTTAGTACTAACATGAGGTGAATAAAAATCAAAAAAACTAGCGACATCTGTGTGTTAGGCCCGGGACTTTTCAGCCCATGTTTTATGTACTTCTACTTTTAGTTCATTTAAATTTGCGCTTGAGACCTTTAGAACTATTTCATTTCACTTTGAATCCGGAGAGCCGCTGTTGAGGTTTTACTTTCTTTTCTGTGCCCCACGTTGGGCCTCAGTTAAAGGACTTTTCGCTTTTGTTTTAGACATCTTGCCCAGATTCTAAACATAATTTCCTCTGATTCTCGTTATGCACCACAAGATATCACATTGTCGGTGCACTTACCCCATCACACTTCCAGACACTGCTGTCAACAACAACTGCTGGTGAAGCAGCTGAGTCAGTCTTATTTAATGCTTTTTTCTTTTTGTTAGGTATTTTTTTATACTAATTTCTATTCACAATTGTATTTTTTTAAATTAAAATATATTTGTTAAACTTCTCGTCCAACAGCACACGGGACTGGTACCAAGTCCGCATGCGGTCCTTCATCTGAGTACTTAACGCAGCAACGCGCGTAACATTGGCGTCGTGTGCAGATATACTTGCATCTTTTATCACATATTAAAAGTCACTTAACCTTTGTCTAAAGTTCGATTCCTGCGAGTTCTCGTTTACGTTCCTTAATTCGTTTACGCCTTTCTAGAACCCCGTCAGTTCTTGTTCATCTTTCTAGAACGCTTTTGGAGCTGAAGTCCTGGCTGGTGGAATTTCAAGTTTCTGCCGCCTCAAAAGTTGCTAGCTAGAAAATTCCACTGAAGAGGCGGCTACAACATTAGTCGATTCGGCTTCGGAGCTAGCAGAAGATTGTTTTTACATCGATGATTTATTTTTGAACTGAAAACTTAACCAAAAGTTAAGCATTTTTTTGAATTACCTGCTTTTTAGTAATATGCTTTTATTTCAATTTTTAATAACGAGAAACAGATTCATGAATGTGGTGCATGTTTTGCGAGTGCTATTTGATTGCAAATCACGAATTTTATTAGTTCTTAAAGAATACTTTGTCAGTTTGACTAATTTTCTGTTGCCATCCAGTTGTCTGAACTACTACGAGTAGTTCAAATAATCACTGCGATCACAGTTCTCTATTACTAATAATAATAATAATTACAAGTTTACAAATTTGATCGCTTAGTATGCTGCTTTTTGCTTATTTTTTTTTTTTTTGCATACCTTTAAATGTGTGTTATTGTGAGAAAAAAGAAATTATATACCTAACAATGCTACATAAATATATTTATAAAAGACAAAAAAAATGGTCGAAGTGTGGTGAACACTAATTACATAGGAAAACTACCGAGCAAGCTCGTTTTGAAACTTTATTTTAAAAGTATCAGAAATAATTACATACAGTATTGTTGTGCAAAACAAAAGCAACTATTCCATATTAATTTTTTTTTTTAGAAAGAAACAAATTATATTTATGAACTTTAAAAAAAAATAATAATTCACTTATTACAAAAACAAAAACCTTACTTATATGGCTGTATATATAGCAACTATTTCAATATTTTGTGTAATGTCCCTTATTTTTAACAACCTCGGCACATCTGCGAGGCATGGATGATGTTAAATTATCAATTATGTTTTGTGGTATATTTCCCCACTCCTCATTTTAATGATTGAAGCAGCTCCAGTTTGTTCTGGATCCGTTGCCCTGTAACTCGCCTCTTGAGTATCCCAATCAGATTTTCAACGGGATTCAAGTCGGGGGATTGAGCCAGCCAATTAAGAACTTTAATCCCCTTGTTAGTACTAATTCCACTCCCTTACCAGCTTCGATGTGTGTTTCGGGTCGTAGTCATGTTGACAGCAAAATTTGCGTTTCTAAAATGTCTCTATACATAAAGCGATCCATTATGCCAGTAATTTCATAGAAAGGACCGAGACCATAACCAGAAAAACAAGTCCGAATCATTACACATCCCCCTCAGTGCTTAGCTGTGACCGGTGCAGTAATGGGGATTGAGTCGCTGACCTTTACCTCGCCGAACAGTACAAATTCCATCGGAGTTTATAAGATTAAATTTAGATTCGTCACTGAGTAGCACAGTTTTCCACTTTTCAGTGGACCAGTGAAGATGTGCTTTGGCAATCTGGTTTCTATTTCTATACCGTATTTTGTTAATAAATTTTATGCTACCTTTTTGCCAAGTGCTTCTTTGTTAGTACTGGGTTTTTGCAAGGCCTGTAGCTTCGTAGATTATTTTCTTTCTATAGCCCGCCTCCTAACAGTACTAGCTTATATAGTTAAATTTAGTTTCTTTACAATACTCGTATGTTGTGAAGATATGAATGTGGGTTCTTTTTTATGAGGTTACAAATTTGCCCATCTGCGCGTGGTGTTGTTTTATAATGAGAAAGTTGCTTTAGTTTTGCACAATACTGTATGTATGATAAAATAAGTCCACCGATTTTGTTTTATTAATTTTACTAAAACTTAAATTATTATATTAAAACAATGTATATATATTAAACATATGTAGGTTATCGGTTTCTAACAAACAAATGACTACAAAGGAATATTATCGACTATTATAAAAAGGATGCGATTAAACCAGGCCGCCGCAAGTTGTAAAGAAGAACTGTGACTGCGCTCTGCCCTCTGCGCCTCGATACCTTCCCTTACCGAAGTGTATAGACGTTCGTCTGATTCAGCGGTTTGTACTGAAAATCCACGCGTACACCACTCCAGCTTCACAGGCTCCAAAGATAACCAGTGCTCTTGTATATGTATGGTATATTAAAAAAATGTTTTGAAGAACACAAATTTATATTGAACTTATTATTTATTTGTTTATTTATAATCGAGTGTCGTTTATTGTGTAAAATTGTTAATAAATTGTATTTATTAACTACACATGTTAAACTAATTGTATTGAAGAAAAAAAAAAAAAGAAAACAAATAACTCATTTTGGCCCACGGCGCGCGCGGTGGTTTCTGTTGCAATGAAAGAAAAATAAATTTCTATGAAGTCAGTCGAGTTGTTTTTAACGTATAGACATTACCGTCTTTGAAAACGTAGTTTTGGGGGAAAATAATTTTCTCAAGTCTGGTTTTAAGGAAGTCTAATGACAGCGGATCACTTTGTCTGAACTCTTGTTGTAGGAAATGCTTGCTTGCGTGATGTTTTTCTCTTAAAGAGAAAAAGAGGAGAACAGTGAAACATGGTGCATAAGTGTGATATTCGTTTAAAAAGCCCGGCTTGTTACCTAAAAAAAAAAACATCTAAATCAAAAATATGTGAATGTGCTTGTTGGAGAATTGGTATGCTCCTCTTTCCCCCAATTCCAAGAAGCATTTTTCTTCGTGAGATCACTAAATGGTTTGTATAATACACGAACACGTTTGAATGATATGACTCGCTTGGCATTTTGAGGTTCTGTTCGAACAACAATATTTTGATATAATAAGATATTCTTCCAGTCCATTACGAAATCTATCTATGAGTCCTTGAAATGTGGCCGCTCCGGTCATATAAATGCGATTTTATCCAATCATTTTCATCTATCTTAACTTGGTTTGGTAGTATCCTGATTCCTGATTATAGGGTCAAGTGTACTTGTCAATCCCAAATACATACTCGTATGCCACCGTCCTTTTCTATATTCTGGCTCTAGCGTCAGCTAATTATTAGACTCACAACAAAATCGAACAAATGCGATTGTGAGACGGCTGAGACCGCCACGAATCGGGTCTCATCGACGACCCTCCTGTTGTTTCGTGTTTTGATCCACTTGGGATCCATTTTCCATCCATCTACACTGGAATTCACAGGATACTAGTTGTTCGTTCGTATGATCTTGATTCTTCTTTTCCTTATTTACGAAACCCCAGTGTGTTCCGTACATAGTTGGAAACTATTATTTTGTCTGTCCATTTCACACTCGAGTTGGATTTTGTCCGCCTCCGATGAGACACTTTCTAGTTTTACTTTCTTGATTCAGAGGCCAAAATTCAATTTTGTACCTGGGGCATTCTCTTTGAAGTTGTCGGATCTAAATCCCTATCTCCTTCTTCACTGTCTGACTCTCCGTTTCAAAGCAGTTGTTACGCTCGTCTGCAGCGATAGCCATCCGTGAGGACCGAGTTTTAATCTCTCGGACTGATGTGCCTATTGCACACCTTTTCCATCCATAATAGCGGGCTATTTTGTAGTGTGGACTCTGGTGGTGCAGTCGGCTTCGGCCTCTGCTTTTGTTGCGAACACTTGCCCTTCTTGATGGGGTTAAAGTTTTCCGTTTCTTCTGTATATCCTGGTTTGAAATATCAGAACTTATTTTCGTTTGATTTTAAAACTTTAAGAGGCAGAATCAATAAATTAATTGGTCTCAGTCGATTAAATAAACAATTATGCTGGTGTTGGAAGGAGACTGTCCCTTTGGCAAAACCCTGCAGGTTGGACTGTTTGAATGCACATAAGCCTGGCGCTTTGTACTAATGGAAATGTATTTGTGTTTCTTCTACCGGCTTTTATTATTTTGTCTGCTCTTGCCTCCTTTCTCTTTTTCGGCACTCATCGATTGTGTGACCCGGGTGTTTACAAAAGTTACATCTTTTCTTTGTAGATGGCTTTGGACGCCTTGTCACACCTTGTCATCGCAGTATCCTGCATCGGTTTCGGTTGTCTGTTCAATATCTTTGTATATGTCAATGGTTGCGATAAAACACAAATCTCCTTTAAATCTCTCTGTGCCATTGGGTGAAGCTCCCTCTACCTTACCTTTGGAATTCGTGGACATCGCGGCTAACAGTTCGTTCAGTTGTTCGACAGAGAGAGCCATTTTGCTTTCTGTTATGTTATTCGCGACTATGCTGCGACTGTTTCTTCAAGTTCCTCCGTATCTAAAAATATGTGGATATGTAGGTATGAGTTAAAAATTCGAGCCACGAATTGGGTGTATATTTAGCTGCTCAGTGCAGCGGAATGAGTTA
Organism: Volucella bombylans; assembly: GCA_949129095.1. Classification (NCBI taxonomy): domain Eukaryota; kingdom Metazoa; phylum Arthropoda; class Insecta; order Diptera; family Syrphidae; genus Volucella; species Volucella bombylans. The sequence continues at coordinate 28,561,976 of OX422145.1, forward strand.
CGTTGTTGATATAAATTTAAACCCAGTTTCGAATTAAATACTTTTATTTAAGAAAAATGTTGGTTAAAAGTGCGGGTATCGACACTTGGTTGCCTTTTGTTTCACAGGTATGCGGTGAGGAAACAGCAGTACCCGTTGAAGATGAAAAGAAGAAAGTGTGTCGGTTTCGCTCACCTTCGAATCTTGTGAAATCGATAAAGTCCCAATTGTGACTCACTTCTCACTCAACACATTCTCATCGTGCCTCCTCCTTTTATAGCAAATTATTCCAAGCTTTTCATCCATAATTTGTTTTGATGACTTACACGAGTCTTTCAAATTTTCGACAGAAGCTGTCGTTTTTCGTTCTTGACTGAATAGCGAAACCATTTTCATTAAACACTTAATAATATCTCGGCTGGCTTCTTACCACTTTTGAACATTTCGAATATATGTAAACCTCCTTTTCTCTGGAGGAAAAAAAAAAAAAAAAAAACTTTCTTCACTTTAACACGAACACTATGGTACCCTATAAGTCTGCTTTAGATCCCTTTAAACTGTTTAAATGCTTTCTAATGCCGCTTATTTGGTGGGCTATCATTCTCCGTATTGAACAGTATAAAATATCAATTTCGTCCTAGTTCTCATTAGAAAAAAATCTTTGAAATGGTCCCCCATTCAATCAGAAACTTATCGGAATCGACTTCTTAACAAAGCGTTAACATTTTTTCCATTCGATCCAGTAAAGCAGAGACGGCTTGTAATAAGTCGACCTTTAATAAGTCGGCCACCCTAATCGGGTTGGAAATGTCTCTAACAAAACTGGTTTTCGTCACCAGCTGCGACAATCTTACACCACTATGCGGCTGTGTAAGAATGTTTGTAAACTATTGATTATCGTAGAACCTTTTGTGGTTTTGGATTCACTTTTGTCGCTTATAAACATTTTAGAAAGTTTTGTGTATGAAACTGTATGGTTACCTCCTGTTCTCAGGTTGAACTTGTTTTTATCGGTTACTCGATTTCGCGGTCTTCATACACTGGTATGAAGAAATTCCTTCTCACTTTTTACTTTCACTAACTCAATCGATAAATTAATATGACAGAAAAACTTCGTCCTTGCTGGGCGCCAGTTAAACAATTTTTATTCTGACATGTGAAAATTGCTTTAATTGGATTGTGCGCAATACAAACAATGTGAAAAGTCGTTGAACTTGGATATAGGTTGTTGAATTTTGTGGCCTATTTCTGTTACAGAAGGGGGATGTTTTAGTATTTCGTTCGCAGACTTTATTGATTGAATCAATCCCAACTACGCCCAAAATGGAAATTTACAGTGCCCCACTTATGGTGGGCATTATTACTTCCCACTTGACTTTCTACTTTCAGCAGTTCGCTCGATAAATTAATATTTTTTCCTCGAGTCTTTGCTCGACTGCTCGTTTATTTTCTTAGAGCTTCCTTCACTGTATATTTATTTATACAATTTAGAGGTAAAGATATCCTCACATTTGATACATGAATTGCTGATGTGTAGTTTAAGTCTAATTCTTCGAATTTCCTCTGGAGTTTGGGGAAACTTTTGTGTTAACTGTTGAAAAAAGAAAAGAGCTAATAATAATCGTATTGGAAGAAAACAACCGCCTGGGCCAAAATGGGATAAGCTGATTTCGAATATCTGGCTTCATGAGTTAAAACCAAAAAAAAAAAAAAAAATCGTATATATGAATTTGTGCCAAAAAGCAGAATAAACGAAATTAAATATTTTGAACATATAAAAAGTTTCGGGAATGGCAAAAGCTCAATTTCAGGAATTTTTTCATTTAGTTTGAAAATTGTTTTGTCTCCTAATTGACACAGATACATACATATGTTCATAAAGGCCATTGACACATAAAAAGCACAAACGTTGTTATTTCAGAAACGAAAAAGTCCAGACCGGGCAGTTTCCTAACCTCTTTCACCATGCTTAATTTCTTTTTTGGTGTATCTCGCGCCCAAGGCCTGACCTTTTGGACGGAAAAACAGTTGTTCTGTGTTCTGGTCCAATTGTTTTTACCTTAGTTTCATCGTTTTTTTCTTTCTTTTTGAACTCTCTTGCAAAGCGTATGTTTTTTTCTGCTTACTCTAGTTTGTTCAAATATGATAACATGAAATGATAACGGTATATTTGTGTGCTTTTTATACAGCTATGTTCAAAATAATAGGAGCGGTATCTCCCAAAATGGAAACAAGCAATCGTTTTATTATTATTATTATTATTATTATTTTTTTTTTTTTTTCTCAGAAAACAATTCACTTTATTGGAGTGCTCATAAAAAAAAAAAAACTTATATATAAATAAGATAAATAATAAGTTAATGTAATTGTCTAATTTTCAACACCGACATGGTGGGCAATAGAGTCCACAAGATTCTGACACCGAGTGGGAGTTATTTAACGCCAATCTGCCTGATTTGTCATCTGCAACGAATTTCTTGATAATCATATCACGAGATTTCTTTGGGATTCAGATTGGGAGGCTGTGTTTGCCACCACTCTTTCGTCGTTTTATTGATGTGTTTCGATGCATATGAGAGCATGAAAGACATGGCCAAATCATGACCACCTTTGCACCACCAAATAAGACAACTTTATTTTCGTCCGAAGTATTGCTGGATTTTGTCGCAGGCCAATCGGCAACCCCAGCTAGCCTTCTGCGAATGGTTGTTGGGTTGTTTTAGACTATCAACCAGTCAAATAAAAATGTTTTGCGTTTTCGTCCCATTATTTCTGCCTTTTCTATATGTGTACTCACCTTCAAGAGTTTTCTGAATTTTCTTCGAGGATTTTTTTATTTTTTTCTTTTCTTCTGTTCACTAAAAAATGCTACTAATTTTATATTGTTAAAGTTAAAATTATTTACTTTTTTAAAAACACTCCTTTTATGAACACAACTTCTACGTCCGCACAGTCACTTTCTTGAATTAAAATTCAGAAGGTACTTACAAAGATTTCAACAGAGCGCTGCTTCTATTACTGTGAACACAGCTGTGTGACATATGTCCATGTCCATGTGAATGTGAATCAACTTATATGCTACTTATGTGGAATAAAAATTTGTCACTATGGAAGCTTCATAAGATGTCAAATATTATCATAATATTATAAATGTAAACATTAAATGTAACCCTATAAAATGTCCCATTTAATTATTTTAATTATTGTGTATACCGTGTCTAACATATAACATAACTAAATGTTTTTATGCGTCTATGAATACAAAAAAAAAAAAAAAACAAAAAAAAAAAGTCCTCAGTACATATGTATGTATGTATCTACAACAAAATGTCAAAAATTTCATACGCAATGATAAAAAAAAAACAAAAAGGTACATCTTAATTAGAATATACATATGTATGTCTACATAAAATATAGTTATACCAAATTATTTAAGTCCTATTGCATACAGATACAAATGTCATATCAAAATCACGTAGGATAAAAATACTAATTGGAAAAAGAATTAAAAAAAAAAAAAAAAAAAACAAGAGCGCACTTTACTTGTGCTTTGGTCGTTGAATAAGTTTTGATCGTTTCTCGGATCGTTGCTTTGGAAGAAGACTGACAGCAAGTTGCTGATATTAATAAAAATGAAACATCTGTCATTTGCAAGCCCTTTCAAAAACAAAAAAAAAAGTTTGAACTGTTTCCAGTACCTCCTCCAGACCAGGATTCTGATCTTTGAGTTATGCCAGTCTTTTTCCATACTAGCGGTATGTGTTGTGTATGCTTGTGGGGATGATTGCATGGAGTCGTGTTGTTTTATGTATCTGTGACCGCCGAATACGATCCACTGGAAGGGTCTAGAATGCCTTGTCCTCCAATACAATATCAAAATGGAAACCAAGCTTTCATAGGCCAACTTCTAATACAGTACCTCCAAAAACATATTAGAATCCTCATTCTCATCCTCATAATTAAGATCGAGATGCATAACACTCTATTTACGATATCCGTCAATGCATTTGCATGTTGGTTGGCGCTCTCACTTTCAAGCATTTTTGATCGAACAAGAGCCTGATTTATTTTGGTTTTGAGATCCATTACTTCCAAATATTGTACGTGAATTGTTCATTTCTTGCTGCTAACTGTTTGTCTATGATGTTGCGAAAAGAAGTGAGAAAGAATAATTAAAAAAGCACCGTTATTTTTTTCTCTGGCTCTCTCATAAAGCATTCCATATACAAAAAAAAATATCCATATGGAAAAAAAATATCCATATGGGAAACAACAAATGTGGATTGCGTTGGAAGAGAACCAGAGAACATCACTTCTTTTCGCAACATCATAGACAAACAGTTAGCAGCAAGGAATGAACAATTCACTTACAAATATTTGGAAATAATGAATCCCATATCCTTGAAAAATGTTGTACCTATTCAGTTGAAGCGGAGTGTATCTATTTCGGTCTAATCCCTCAGCCAGCCAATACACGATCAATACCACAAATCACCGACCACAACTCCGCACTAGCGCGCCCTAACTTTTTATGATTTCTATTTTTTAAATAATTGTTTGTTCTTCACGATTTTATTGTACATAAATATTTTGTACAATGATGCTACACTATAAGGTTAGTGTTTTGAAAGAAATCCGTTTAGTAAAGTCACATCACTGTAAGCAGTCTATCGCTGGTATCGTTCCCCACTGATGTTCTGGTTCTGTCTCTTACTCGAGTGAGTTTTTGCGTGTGCTTAGGATCAGTTTCCTTATAGTAGACATAATTTTCTCACACTCTGGAGAATATCAACGTATTTTTCCTTCGTTCAAATCCCAGGGATTCGTTGGGATTAAATGCGTTGTCTTTTGAACCTCCTTATATATATATGTAAATTTTATTCCGGTTTATTTTGATGTTGTCACTCCAAACAATGAATTTCCATTGATTTGTTGATCGCACTGCATGTTCGATGGATGTTAATTGATTATGCCAGTCTCCTTTAATGAGACTTTAAACCTTGTTTTTTCGCCTGCCGTATGGAAATTAATTATGAATTCGCAATTTTCCTTAAAACAATACAAATTCCATATATTAGTTTTCGTTTTTCTTTTTCTAAATTTTAAAACTTGTGTGTTATCCCCTCGGATCGCAATAATATTAGGACAAACACAAGTGGTACTAAAAAAAAAAAAACCTTTGCAGCAGCAATACAGTCCTTTTATATTTTTACAATTACACGATCTCACCACCCCCTACATTATATATAATTTAAATTTGTTTTCACGAATATGTAATTACAATTACCATGAATATCACAAGCGATTGCGTTTTTTGCAGAATGTGATGTTTAATTGGAATGCCGCTAACATGGTTGTTCTCAAATTAAATATAAGGAATAGGTATTCTTAATTATATGTCATGTTTGAAAATGTTTATGTATGTAAGTGTAAGTGTAGTACTCGCTGTTCTTGGATATATCGAAATTTTCAATTGATATGGCATTTTTTTAAATGCTAGAATAGTTTTATTATATTTATTCGACTAAGTATCACAAAAAAAGGTATAAGAAAGGGGTCCATCTAGCAGTATTTAATCAAATCAAATAATTACATATTTAGTTATTGATTCTTAAGCAAGATGTATCCACTTATTTACTCGTATATACAATATTTCGCAAACAAAAAAACTCAAAAACAAAATAATTAAAATGAGTAGATCTAGATCAAAGAACGTCAGTATTCTTTATGTGAAACATTTCGGCTGTGGTTTTTTAAACATACTATATTTGTATTTTGGAATACTAAAACAATTATTTGTTATTTGGAAAATAATTTTTTATATATATATATAGACAGACATGTTAATGTTTATACATACATATAGATGTATTAGAACAAAAAAAAAAAAATAATAACCCTATAAACTATAATACTATACAATGTGTCGTAAAACAAAATAAAATGAAATGAAAAACTTGTTGTTAAATTGTGAAATGGTGTATTTTATGTTGTACTGTCTGAAAAGACCAAAAAATTATTGATGTAATAAATGTGAAGATAATGTGAATAATGAGGCTGTTTCTATTTACTTTTATTTTATTATATTTTTTTTGTATTTAGCGTTCGATTAAAATTTGGGAAGCAAAGAACTTGAAATGCCCATGTCTTGACTCTAGGTACACCTTAGGAAAGAATCACGATGTTTCACTATGACATGCTTTTTTGTAAACTGATGAGCATTCATATCGAGACGGGTGGTGTTACGGTTGAAGTTTTAAAGGTGTGGCATACTACTGGCAATTTCATTGGAGTACTAGTGGTGAAAATATCGATAGAACAAGGTAAGGTAGGAGATACTATGTCGATGTTCAAGGTTGTCAATTGATTGTGCAATATTAGCACCACCTGTCTAGCAGGTGCAGAGCGGTTTTAGGAGCACACCTGACCTATCAAGAGGGAGGAAAGTATTTTTTTCACATAGCTTCAAGAAACCTAAACATTTCTCTTTGACACACACACAGTAGGAGTGGCCGTGGTGTAGTGGTACTAGCAATCGCTTCTCACTCGGAGGGTCCAGGTTCGAATCCTGCCCATGGCAAGTCAGTTTTTCATTTGTGTAATTGGAACTCAGACAGAAGGCATAACACTGACACGTAGATTTGGCTGTTGTAGAGTTTCAAGCAGAGAAAAAAAAAATGCTGTGAATTATACCTCGAATTACTCTGAGTGAAGAAAAAACTCTGTCCTATATGGACTCCTACCCTGGATAGCGAGTATCGAAACCAAACATACCCGAGTTTCAAACCACTACAAAACAATTTTCCTTTCTCTTCCTTCTAACTTTCCGCCCGCGCCCTGGCAACAGTAAAAGGGTATCTAACCCCTTAGACGCGCGTAAATTATAAATTATAAAAAAATACAAATGTAACCCTTACGAGTTCGAGTCATACCACACCTTTGTTTTGGTTTGATACTCTCAATCCGATGAGGATTCAAAGAGAATAGTGTATGACAATATCATCAACGACATCCACGTAGTTATCGGGAAAACATAATGACAACGATCAGTTAAAATGATCAAGGGCCTTACTACTCAATTGTCTTCTTAGCCCAGAGAAATAGCGATTGGCTAGAGTGATTCTTCGTTTTATTTCTGCTGAGGTATTGTTGCCAAGGTAGACAAAGTCCCTTACGATTGTGACGTTCTGTCCAACTCGTCAATGTTGTGTGTCTCTTTTGTTGACAGCATATACTTGGCACCTTCCTTTTCAGTAGTACCGAACGCTGCAGGGTTTCCGCGGCTCAAGTGTCAGTGGACTGGCTTCCAAATCGCAATGTTGAAGTTTCTAGTTGCCTAGAAATCAACAACAAGCCAACTTCCACTAAGAATTTAGTCTCCCCTTTAAATGTTGGATGCCACCCATCGAGCGAAATAATCACTGATCTCAAACATCTTTCATTATCTCTCTATCCCATTTTCCAAAAAAAAAAACTTAACACATGCTGAGGCATTATAAGTTTATTCATTCATCCCCGCTTGAGTGTTAAGTTCTTTTTTAAAAAAACACCTCAGCTAGTCGTCGTACGCTAGTAGTTCCGCAGACTTTTGTAAGATCTTGTCTCCAGCGTTTGCTTGGGGATTCCGCACAATTCTTTCAAGTGTGATGCTTAAAAAGTCACAGGAGAACACGTCGAAGCGAACGTTCTCCATCGTCATTTTGTGCAGACGAACGTGTTCAACAAAACAAGATATGGCTCTATATGTGTATAGCTAGCCTCTATAAATACTGCTATATATACGCCCTTAAAATCGACGAAAGATGTTGGGTATCGATGTCGACTTCTTGAAATTTTTCCAGGATTTGCTGGAGTGTGAAAATTTGGTCGATTATTTTCTGATCTGAAACTACACCAATATAGGGACCAATCAGGTTGTTGACGGAGGATTTCTGATCTTATGGCAGTGTTGGTTCAATTGAGGGTCTCTTTTCTTTGTGGATCGGCCAAACGATGCAAAGATTCCATTCATTAAGCCCTGGTTCAAGTCGTAATGGACTGGCTTCCAAATCGCCCGAAACAATAGTTTTTTTCAGTTAACGAAAATCAAGTAATATGTGTAGTGACAACAAATCAACAAGCCAGCTTCTACTAAGAATTTAGTCTCATCTCCACTGGCCCAAACATCTTTCTTTCGCTCTCTATCCCATTTTCCCAAAAACTTAAAACATGCTGAGGCATTATAAGTGTAATCATACTCACTTGAGTGTTAAGTACTGATCAAGTCTGAGAAATGAGTTGGTGTATGCTCAATTTAAAAGTTTGGGCGAATTCGTAAATGCACGACTTGCAAAACAAATTATCTGCAAGCACATGTAATAGAGCAGTTGAAACGTCAAAAGCATATGTTTGCATTGCAAGCGTTAAACCGTTTATGAACGGATAACTTGCACAATTTTCATTTCTCAATTTTTTAAAGCATGATTGTTCAAGCTATCAAATACACTAAAAAGAACAAACAAAAAATATTCAACGCCAAACATAAATTCACAGATGCTCTTGCTTTTACATAAAAAAATTGAATCTACTGCGTTTTAGAATTGCATTCTTTGCACATTTTGCGAATTTGGCCATAGTTACGAGTATATACGCATTGCAATGTGGAATGATGAGACGATGTACGAAATGGAAATATGAGTGAGTATCAATGTCATCTAATAAGAAGTACGCACGGAAATCTGCGCGTTAAGAAACCGAGAGCGGATCCTTTACAGGCTAAGCAAATCAGCTGATTCGGTCTAAAAGAAGAGGAGAAATCAAAAATAACCGGATCACAAAAAATGCAAAAACATCAACAAAACCTTGGGCGCTCACTAAAGAGGTGATCCAAAATATAGCGGCCTGTAGAATAGTTGTACGGCCCGTCTCACAAGCAGCGTAGAAACATTGCAGAGCAGATACATGGAAGACGAAGTATCTATTTACTAGAGATTTACTGATACACACTCGAAATATTTAATATCTAAAAAAATAAGGGAAATTATATGCATATTAAATGCTGAGCTTAACAATGGCAGACCCCAAACATCGTTTATTTCTCCCTATCCTATTTTCTTTAAAACGTATCGCATATCCCTCTTGTATGTAAATTTCAACAAAATGAAACTAAGACCTTCTAAAATAATGGAATGGCCGATTAAGGGCCAAGTACGTAAGTATGAGCTTTTTGAAGTGATTCTTATTTCTGAACCACCTCATCCAACTTTTGAAGGACCAGCACCATTGCGCTTTAAAGACACGTTGACGACCATCTAAAGAGGCTTATTTTTAAATCTTATGGGCAGTTACGATAGGTAATCGCCAAACTACCGTGACATCAACCGATATAGTTGTACAATACAATAGTGCACGATGTTTTGTTTTCGAGGATGTTGATCTGGAACATCCAGTCGTGAATAAGGCCACTAACATTTTATTTTGAATTGATGGTGAGTTTTGAATTAATCTTACTCATTTCTCCAAGATTTGTTAAACAACTGTTGGACCAGAAGCCCCATAGCTTTTTCTACATATAATTACGTTTACTTCAACAAACTGGACCTTAAACAATGGAGAATGTGAAAGGTAAAAAGAACCTCCACCACACCAGAGACTAAGATCAGATTATGAGGTGATGATAATACATAATTTTTCTGAAACAATATTAAACAATCATTAGAAATGAAATTAATAAATTGGTGACTCTAGAGTCCAATGTGCACCAAGCCAAGCCCTGGGCTCTCCACTCAATGTGTTGAAAAGGTGATGACGTCTGAAAAATTACTTTTCTTTCGATTTCGATATTGCCTGCGATTTGAACCCAGACTCTAGCGAATTAGCTGAAGAATTTATCTCAACAGTATTAGATTAGAGTGTGAAAAGAACAAAAAAAAATCAAGGAGATCAAATAAGCAAGATAGATATTGAACAGATTAATAAAGATATTCTGTGGTTGGTGAGCTTCAAGTCAGCTGCTCAAAGTGATTTTTATAAAAATTTAGCACTTCCTGTACTTCAGTGATAAAATTAGTAAACAATCTGTTGTACATAATGTCTTGTACACCTCGATTTGAGAGAAACGGTCTGGTAGGGAGCCCGTTTCCCATATTTAATTGGTACATTTCGATAAAACGCTAATTAATAATATAGCTCAGTTTTGTCGTTTTGCACATACCTGATTGCATCAATTGAAACTCCTTCGTTTTTACATGTTGGGGATTCCTCAAGACGCCAGCTCTATAATTGCGGTTTTATCAATACATTTATGTGGAATATCATCATTTGGTGTTTAGTGTGCTGCTTCTAGCACTACTCGATACAAGTTTTTAGCAATCAAACCGAAATTGCTGTTTTTTTTTATGAATTTCAAACGAATATATGAAGCACTTGATATTTTCTTGTTTTCTCGTATACACGAAATTTTCGGTAAAACCGTATTTTCCAACAAAGTCCTTTATTTCAGATCCAGGTTTCTCAACGTCTATAAAAGAAAATAAATAAATTATAATCTTTCAAAAGTATTTGAAATATACTTCACAGTATATTGTTGTACTCGTAAACATTGTTAATCTTTGCCTGGTGGAGCTCCGCAGCATCGACAAATTTCATCATCTATTGATTGCCTGAAACATAATGTGATTTTTTTAAATCGAATTTACATCGCTGAGCGCCTTATCTGTTCCCGAGAGCAAGTTACACGCACAACTATCGTACTTTATACAAGTTGTATAGTCGGAATGAAAAGTTTGCAAAGTCCTCTATTTTCCCGCCAATAAAATCCGAGGATCGTCTAAATCTGGTTCGTCTTTCACTCCCTTGATTTTCAGTATTTATTTTTTTTTTTCATATTTTATTTCCTGTTGTTTTGTAGTTTTGCCTTTAAATACGTTTTTACTTTAAATGATTATTATTGTTATACAGCATCTTTCATATTATTTATTCAACACAGGCAGATGCCTCATGTTTGCATGTATTTTTCAATTGCTCACGAACTACTAAAGCTCTTTAGAAAGAGATAACCAGCATCTGGTTCTGTAGTTATACTTTTCATATTGGCTTTGACTCTGAAAATTAGAGGCGCAATGAAAATGGTTTAACAACAGCAAATCCAAAAGAGAAAACAACAAAAACAAACACACACAAACCCCCCTAAATGCCTACCAGCTTTACGAACTTTCCCTTACAGCACTGTTCTTCTTAAGGATATAGCGTTTTTTTTTTCCCCCCGGCTCAACTTCAATGTATACATTCGATGTCAATTCCTGTAAAACTTTCTTTAAATAAGGAACAGCAAAATTTCTTTTTTCTTTGATTTTTCGTGCTTTCGGATACCGGAGACGGGAGCAATTAAAATCCGATTTTTTGGGTTTTTCGGTTTCCAAAAATACATATATATATATTCCACCACTTATTAAGTTAATATATATTATAAATATATTTTAACATGTATTTATGCTCTGAAAAAAACAAATTAGCAAAAATTTTAAATAAATATTAGAAAAGTTCTGGCGAGTTTTAAGGGAGAAACAGAAACCAAATCGCGTTGGTGATCAAATAAGTGAAAACTCTATAACGAAAAATCACTGCACGATTTAAAAACTGTTAAAATGAAATTTTTTTTTTTTTTGTAAATAAATCAACTCACTTGAAAAATTTTCTGAAAACAGTTATTTAAGTGATTGTCTGGCCTTTTGGTGAATAGTTCAATTCTCTGCTACTTTGGTGACCAAAAAAAACAAATCACTATCCTGTGCGGATTTAATTTTAATTTTTTTTTTTCCTTTTTTTTCATCTTAATTTAATTCTCTTTTTCAGTTACATAAATTTTGTAATAGAATGATACAATCGTTACAAGCTTTGTGGACTTATTCGTTGTAGAGTCACAAAACCAAGAAGAATTTCAAGAGAACGCCAAAAGCTAATACAAAGCTTGTGGTGTCAGCCGTTAAAAAGAATATATACATATGTATTGTATATTCTGTGCGAGCAAAGAGATAAGCGTAAACCTTTCTGAGAATTTAAATACCGCCGAGGCAATAAATAATATCGATTTCGATTCTGCTAATACTATTTGGTGTGTGTGTTCTTTTTCTTTTTTTTCTTCACTTATTCTATGTTTTTTAGGAAGTTTTTTATTTCATTGTATTTTTGTTTTTATCATTTTCTTAGATCCAATTGCCGCGTCACTATAACTACTACAATACTATATTTTGCCCTCGTTTTTTTAGATAAACTCGTAGCTTTGTAATATTTTATATATTCCTGTATATTTTTTTTATCGAGAAAATAGACCTTGTAATGTATTAAATAAAAAAAAAACAATCTACTGTACGTACTTTCTTTTATTAATAGTGTTTATATGTAAAAAAAAAAAAAAAAAAAAATTAAAAAATTCGTTCGTTTATTTAAATATTTTTTATATTTTATTTTTGTGCGGTTAATTTAGATAAATATAATAGAAGTTTAAAGCTTTATGCATAAATATTTACCTTTTCGCTAATAATGTGTGTGGTAAAATTTTTTAAATTTAAATTTAAACTTTACATTATAAAAGTGTAAGCAATGCTGTTTGCTAATTGATGACAAGAGAAATTCTTTGGTGAAAAGAAAACCTCTTAATAAAACCGGTGGATAACAAAGGAGTGGAGTGAGCGCCTCTCTTCTCGTTGGCAATATTTCTGCTAAATAATAAAAGTGTACGGTATGCGAGTGGTTTATTTGTAGAAATCGCACGTGAAGAAGAGTGTGTGCCGCCCTACCTATACTCAATAATAATCAGGTAAGCATTTATCTCTACCTATGATAATTTTTAATAAATAAACATATATATACGAGTATATGTATATATTTTTAAATTTATAATTTGTCAAATATGTTACAATCAAGATAGAAACGAATATAGATTTTATGACCATGCCTATGGATGTGTAGACTTACGAGTATTAATTCGAGTCATTTTTGTTTCACTGCGGCTTTCTTTCTTTATCCTTTTTCTTAATTTTTATTTTCACATTTTTCTTGTTCATTTATAAAATTGTTAATACAAATGAAAGTATTTTATATGAGTAAACATAAAATTATTTATTTTAAGGATAAAATATTACTAAATAAAATAAAGTAGCGCAAAACCTTGGGCATAGCGAGGTTTTTCTTGTAGTCAATTGCAATTAAAAGCTTCCAACAGCGACTGGTTATTTTGACTTTTTGGTCGAATTAAACAGACCCCCTCCCTCCGTGGATCAAACAATCATGAGAACGTATCCAAACCTTTTTCTTTTTAATTGTAAAGTTAGTATAATCACATTTAAATTGTATCAAGGATAGAAATGCAAGTCTCATGATGCTTCACACTCCCAAACACATAGACTTTCACAATATTTATCGGTAACTTTCTGTAGTTGCGGCTTCAGTTACCGAGAATTTGATTATATGCGATATATTGCAATTTGTATCTATAGAAACGATTTCTCAGTTGTGACATTATGGAGCAGCAAATGCGTGTCATTCGGGTAACTTGTACAAATTACTATAGCTCGGTTTTTCGCACAAAATTATTGTGTGTGAAATAAAGTAAAATTTAAATCGCTGGTCATATTCGAGAAAATTGACAAAGAGATTTTGTGACACATGTATATAAGGAAAATAAATTTCGAATTTACTTCCAAAAATTACAGAAAAATCAATCAAATGCTTCTTTTTTTTAATACTAGGAATGCTTCCATTATTTTTAAATTTTATGCCATTTCTGTTTGGTAGTTAAAATAATAATGGAGGTAAGCAAAATATTATTTAGTGCCACCTAGCACACCCAGAGTGGACGTATATAAAAATCGCAAAGGCACTAAAAGTTAATAGGAAAACAGTTGCTACTGCTAATAAGAATTATAAAGATAACCTGTCAGTTGACAGAAAAGAGGGGTCTGGTCGAAAAACCGGTTTTATGAAGCCAGAAAGGGTCACTAAGATTTTGAGCCTTCTTGAAAAAAATCCAAACATTTCTGAACGTACGAGTAATTTGGCAAAAAAAAAAAGCTGAATGTTCAAATTTTTTAGTTCACAAAGTGAAGAGAACTGCGGGCTTGAAAACAAATAAAGTCCAAAAGGTTCCAGATCGGAACGCAACAAAAAAATGTGGATGCGAAAAAACGGGCAAAACTTTTGCAATAAAATTTTTGGACCAGATTTTCATGATCAATCTTATGTTTTTGCTGATTTCAACTGTCTTCCGGGGCAGGCATTCTATACCGCCAAAGGTAGAGGAAATGTTGAAGCAAAGTTTCGAACCCAACCTTAAGCGAAATTTCCAAAAAAGTTCTTGCGGGCTCAGAAGCCAAACTTTCATCACGACTGGCTCAATAAATGGCGAAATTTATGTGAATGAGTGCCTGCAGAAGCGAGAACTCCCCTTATTTTGGCCTGATCTTGCATCATGTCACTATGGAAAGAGGGCGATGGATTGGTATGAGCTAAACAACGTTACGGTGGTGCCCAGAGAGGCCAATCCCCCGAATTCGCCAGAACTTAGGTCAATTGAAAGATATTGGGCCCTGGTTAAAAAAGAGTTAACGGCCACCAAATTCAAAAAATGTTGGAAAAATAGCTCTAAAAAGGTAACAGATGAGACCATAAAAACAATGATGGAAGGTGTTCCTGAAAAAATTAAAAAATTTGTTAAAAATAAAGATTAATTTTTTTTTGTTATTTTTCACAGATTTGGAGACATGAAATAAATACTTTTAATTTTTTTTAATTTTTTTAGTTCTATTTTTACTGTATTTTTTTGTTAATTTTCGGTGGTAAATGTTTTCGATGGCACTCCTTACATGGCACTCTACCTATGTTAAAAATTGATTAAATCTTGTAACGGGCTTTCGTTTTTATAAATATGATTAAATAATATTCGGCATTCAATGTTGGAATTAAATTTTGGCATATAAGGGTGGTCATAAAAGGGTCGAATTAAGCTTTTTCTTTGAAGAGTTCTCTCCACTGGAGATCTATAGAATAATAAAATCATGAACACCAGCAAATTCTACATCTATTTGATTACATGACATGTACGAGTATATCTAATTTTTTATTAACAAATGTATCTTTTCAAATATCTGATGCTTTATTTTTAATTTCAGCATTCAGAAAGGTGTATTCCCCGAATCGCTCAAGAGAGCTGTATTAATTCCTCTCCATATCGTCCTCTTATTATCTTCATTTAGAAGTGGTACATCTGATTAAATTCCTCCCAAATTCATTCTGCTTTTAAACAACATATCATATATATTGTTGTGCTGGTTTTAGTTCAAAAATCTTTACCAGTTAGGTGAACCACAGGGATTTGTGCTAGGTCCAACCTTAACCAACTGCTCTGGGCGCTGCATAGCTTCAAACCATACAAGTCTGCTGGTCCGGACGGTATTATACCTGCCGAGCTACAGAGATCCTCAGATATTATTCTACCAGTGTTGGAAAATATTATGAGGAGCTGTGTAGAACTTATCCACATTCCACTGTTATGGAGAGAAGTCAATGTAGTATTCATTCCCAAAGCTGGAAAATGTTCTCATGTGGTCCCAAAGGACCTCAGACCTATAAGTCTATCATCATTCCTTCTGAAAACTTTAGAACGACTGATTGATATCCATATTCGAGCTAAAGTTGATCCAAGACTTCTGTACTGCGGCTCAACATGCCTACTGTAAAGGGAAGTCGGTGGAAACGGCTTTGCACTCTCTGACTAGCCACATCGAACGATCCCTACAATATAAGGAGTACACAATGGTTGCTTTCCTAGACATAGAGGGCGCCTTTAACAACGTCAACACATCCGCAATCACGACTGCGCTGTCAACTCTGCAGGTAGACGCCTCACTTGGGGAGCTGATTAATCTAATGCTAACAAGCAGGATAATCAACTCCAAACTGGGTGAGACTTCTGCTAAAAGATATGTCAGTAGGGGTACGCCGCAAGGCGGTGTCCTTTCCCCCCTTCTCTGGAACTTAGTGGTTAACGAACTACTGATATACCTGGAAGCGGGTGGTAGCAGAGTGATTGCCTATGCGGATGACGTTGCCATAGCCGTCTCAGGAAAACATTTAAATACCATTAAAGAACTCCTCCAAGTAAATCTTAACAGATTAACCTGCTGGGCAGATCGCTGTGGATTGGGAATAAACCCCCATAAAACTGATCTTGTCCTCTTTTCTAGGAAATATAAAATTCCAATCATAGACCCTCCTTCAATAAACGGTACCAGTTTAGCTTTCTCCGATACAGCAAAATATCTGGGTCTCATTTTTGACAGGAAACTAAACTGGAAACCTAACATTCAAGAAAGAGTCAATAAAGCTACAATAGCTTTATTCTCTTGCAAGAAAGCCATTGGGAACAAATGGGGCCTTCAACCTCGCATAACCCACTGGCTATACATCTCGGTCATAAGACCGATACTTACTTACGGGGTGGTTGTCTGGTGGACGGCCTTGGAAAATGCAGTCAACTGCATTAAATTAAGCAGAGTCCAAAGAACAGCATGTCTATGCACAAGCGGAACTTTGCGGTCTACCCCCTCTGCGGCATTAGATATTCTGCTTCACTTGACACCCCTCGACATTTTTAGCAAGCAAGTAGCTGCGACTGCAGCTATTCGCCTTAAAGCGACTAAACAGTGGACAAATAATTCATTTGGCCACGCCAACATTCTTAATACATTAGGAATCCTCACAGAGAACACCGATTACACCATACCTGAACTTTGGTTAGACAAAAACTTCCATGTAAGCTTCCCCTCTAGATCATTCTGGGAGGAGGATGCTTTCATGGAGGACAAGTCAATCCATCTCTACAATCCATCTCTCTTTCCGCCTTCCAAATCACTGTAGCGTGTTCCAGGCGGAAATTTTGGCGATTAAAGAAGCTCTGTCCTGGCTGAAGAAAAACGTGATATCTGCAAAGGATATCCGCATATTTTCGGATAGTCAGGCCGCCATCAAGTCCCTGGACTCGGTCTCATTGTGTTCTAAAACTGCCCTTGAATGCCGATCATCTCTCATGGAGATGGCAGAGCAGTTCAACATTCACCTCTGTTGGGTGCCGGGCCACAGAGACATTCCAGGGAACTGCAGAGCCGATGAACTCGCCAAAATTGGAACCACTCTACCTATCCTACCAGACAAAGGTAGTATAGGTATACCAATCGCTACGTGCAAACTAACACTAAAGCTAGATGCCAACAAAAGAACGGACCTTAGGTGGACTGCTGGACAAACATGTCTAGCGACCAAACAGATCTGGCCAAGGCTGGATCTGAGTCGATCTAAGTGTCTGATCCTTTTAGATAAGAAACATCTCAGCGCCATAATAGGTGTCATTACCGGAAACTGCCTCATAGGCAAGCACGCAAGAAGGCTTGGCGCTTTTACTAACGATTTCTGTAGAAGCTGCATGGACGAGGAAGAGGAGGAGACAATCCCCCACTTACTCTGCACATGCCCAGCTCTCTCTCAGAGAAGGAAGCTTCACCTAGGAGCTTTCTTCTACAACGACCTAAACGATCTAGAAAAAATAGATGTTAACAGTCTCCTACGCTTTATTAAAAGCTCAAACTGGTTCCAGTAGTAAGAAGATCACAGATCCACGTGGCATCACAATGGGCCAATAGGCCTAAGTGGGTTGGTATTTCCAACAGCCACTCTTACCTAACCTAACCTAACCTAACCTTATTTTTGTTTTGTGTGAAATCGCTGTTTCTATGATACAACTTTACAAGGGTAAAGTAATTTCTTATTCTAGTAATAACTACATACATACTTCGGTGATGGTTCAAACAGCATAAAACCCAACAATCAGTATGAAAACTAAGTTTATGGTTTTTAACATTAAATGCGAAACAATCGATAATCTGCTTTCATGCTATCATGCACGTAACACAAGGCAAAACAATGCAGTACGATTCACATTTCAGAAAGTTAAAGTTAAATACTCGTACAAATTGAAAGTTTCGAATCTGATACTCACAATTTTGTATAATTAAATTCTGAAAATCCTTCAGTTTTGCAGATGCTAAATTCTATCTCATCGGCTTATACTCGTATTACTAGTGCTTATCCAAAATACTCTGTATAAGTGGGCATCTATCCATGTTCATTTTATAGTTTCTGAAATTATGTAAGTGTGGTACACTTATGTATCATGTATCACCCTACCGGCTATTGATTTTAATAATATGTATTACCATCTCAAGTAATTTTATTTTCCCTGGCAAATAATCGTACGCGGACGTAGAGTTTGTTCTTGGTATTTCATCCAACCTATCCTATTTCAATCTTCCCATCATGTGTTTGCAAATTATTGTATACTCATCCAGGTATCCTTTGTGCCTCGAAGATATTCACATTTTAAATTGAATTCTCTTTCCCCTTATAGTCTTGAGATGAGATGCAAAAAATATTGCATTCTCTGGCCATTGTTCCAGTTTGACGGAGGTACGAGCAGCAGGTACTATGCGTATCCTTAGAGGAATTTATATATAGAATTAATTTTATTTACTCTTTTCAAATTGTATGTCAGCAAGCAACGACGTATTTTATTAAACATTTATAAAAATAGATCAGCACCGTAAAACGGTGTATGGTTTCGTAAAGAACATCTTACATCTTTGTAAAAATTCCGATGAAAAAGGAGAAAACGGGGATCTTATACAGAATCAAGACCGGATATCGGCTGGTATGAAACATTTAAATTTATGAAAGGACTGTGACTTGAGCTTGAAACTCGGTGGTCTTCTTCTGGATTCTTGAAAGTGTAAGGATTTAGTCTATTGTCAATTTGCCGGGTCGTAATCAAGAAATCAAGAATCGTGTTTTTTTCTTTTGTAGATGAGGCTAAATGAGTTATTACCTCAGTCTGCTGGCATGTTTTCTACTTTTGATATGGACATCCTATTAAAAAGACACATCCTAGTTATTGTTTAGCCTTTTTTTTGCAAATTATTGCATACTGAGAGGTACAACTGCTTGTTCCTTTACTAAATATGTGGTGTTTTCTGTCACTCTTACTCTTCGATACTAGTGGCTTGAGCTCCAGATTTTGGGTAAAAAAATTTCAGTGGCTTTGCTTCTTCACAATATATCCGGATACCAGTTGTTGCTTCGGGACTTTTCATATCCAATTCTATTCATCGTTACTCCGTTGTTGGCTCAATCCGCTTCCTAGAGAAGCGAGTTGCAAATAGTATCCCAGGATATTTCTCTCGTTTGTTTCACTATATCCGTATTCGCTTAAGGATCAGTTCTGCAATAGCTGAAAACGTTTCATGATAGCTTTCCGAGTAGCGTACCATAATAATCGAATATATTGATGTCATCTACGTGTTTCAGTTGAAAGGCGGTTGGACATATTTCATTCAATTAAAGATCGTTGAAGTGATGATTTTTAAAACTTTTCATTGAAATATTCGTCGATAGTTCCAACGAGAAATATGATTGCCTTCTTTAATCCGTCTTGTGATTGCAGCTTTTATACGTTATATCTTCGCACAGTAGTTCTTTTTTTGTTGTGGCGCTTGGAAACTCCGCATTGGCTGCACATTAGGTGGCCGTGGCTAAAGTGATACTGTATTGGATTCCCAATCGAACTGTTCGGTACCAGTGGTTAATTCGCTGAGGAGACTAAATTCTTAGTGGAAGCTAGTCAAGTCAACTACTAATGTTACATTCGGCCGAGGTTGGGATTCGAACACCGATCCTTCCGATTTCGAAGCCAGTCCACTACCATTTGAGCCACGGCCACCCACGAATATGGATATCATTTCGTATTTGTTTATGCCAAATGCTTTTTCCGTAATTCCTTCCCAGGCAAAGTTACCCTATAGTTAGGCAAAGTCGCAAAGGTCCTACTCAACCGGCAGTGCAATTTCCAGTACTACTCTTCCCACTCATATTCCTTGGTTTGATTATATGGCTAAGACCCTACATATCTCCAAGTTCATTTCGTATTCCCTTTGTAGAATTCACTTTACTTCACATTGCATATGCTGTATGATATGGGGCAAGTTCACCCATTACGTCTTCGCCTAACCAATTTCACTTAATTCCCCTATTTCATTTTAAGAGTTGGATTGATACATTGAGATCATAGAGTATGTGCTAGGTAATTTTCGTACCCTCAATACTGAACGTGTTACTTCGTACATTTTTAATACTATAAATCAGGACGTAAGAAGTCCGGTCGTCCCCTGACTGTCTAATGTCTAATTTATCCTTAGAAGGACATCGCCTTTCATGTGGTTGATGTGGATATCATTTCGTATTGGTTTATGCGAATCTGCTTAATAAATAGTAGATAAGTTAGGGAAAAAAATAAATGTTATCAATTTGGTCGGGGTGAAGACCTAAATGGCCAGATGGCTTTCCCATGACGCAAAGTTACCCAGTGAACCAAAGTTAAGCGGTACTTAGCCAGCTGCAAGCAATTTCCAGTACTCCTCCCATTCATATCACTTACTTTTATTATATGGCTAAGACCCTACCTATCACCAAGTTCATTTCGTATTCCCTTTACGGCTATTGATATTGCATATGCAATATGATATGCTTCAACATATGTGGCAAGACATAACAAATGTTTGCTTTGTCTAACCAATTTCACCTCTATTTAATTGTAAAAGTTTGATTGATACAATGAGACCATATATATGTGCTAGGTAATTTTCGTACCCTCAATACTGAACGTGTTACTTCGTACATTTTTAATACTATAAATCAGGACGTAAGAAGTCAGGTCGTCCCCAGTGCAAAATAATGTCTAATGTCTCCTTAGAAGGATATCGCCTGAGTTGTGAGTTTATCCCATCATTTATTCAGAGTTCGTGCACGGTTCAATTGTGTCACGACCTTGCAAATTGCCGAGCTATTTTGCATCTTGACAACTTGATACAATACTACTGACCACAAGCTATTCATTACTATATGCTGCACTAAAAGGGTGTAAATAGCTCATCGAAAACGTTTCAGTGGGAATATCGCTTTCCACTTATGCCACAGGGGTGAATTCGAAGACACCTCAACCTGGAGGACTATCCTGCCGTTCTAAGCAAAACGAGCATAAAAGCCAAGTATTATTACAATCATTGCAGTTAGACGCACATTTGTTACTCTTGTTACACATATTTCCACCTCGAAGCGACTCAAATAAATTGGTTTGGAAGGAGAGAAATGAACAAACTGGTTTGAAAAAAAAAGAAACTACACGCGGGGTTGGCTAAGAGATTATTCATGTTTTTACATTCAAGGGCTCAAATGATTTATCACATGACCCCTTTTTCTAACCTCGTATAGTACTTGAGCATCTATTTGCTTTTTGGACCTGATTTTTCGACGACTTCATGTTAAGACTTCCAAGAATGAGCCTACTTCTTATAAGGATCTCTAGCGTACGATTTTCCCAAGTCGATAGAATGTCTGGCGGGTCTTGGTCAGAAACTGCAACCCAATACAAATCTACTACTTTATGGTGTATGAAATGTAGTAGTGACCTCATGACCATTTTAGTGAAATGGTAACGCTGAGCAGGATTGTCTGTCGTATTGACTGAAAACTCTACGCGAAATTGCCAAGTTTACACTACTTTCTATTTCTATTCGTATCTCGCACATGGTCACTGAATTCTCAGAACTAGCTTACTTATAATGACCGTGAAGTAGGTTTATTCAATTCTCTGCATTAGGAAGCTGTTAAGGGAAGTGATTATTATATACATACAGGATTAGGTACCGGCATAAAAGAAATTGAAAATCATTTGTCCGTGATTAAGTTTAAAAGAGCTTTTTGAAAGTTCATACATGCTGTTGTAATTAGATGAAGTCCATTAGCTATGAGGTCACCCACCATCAAGTGTATGGTATAAATATTTATCAATAAAAGGGTAAACACAACAATTACGTGGGTTGGACAAAAAGAAAAACGAAGGATGGATACTACGAGTAGTATTTATTTTTAAATTACGGGAATCTCAGCTGAATTCTCAATTTGTTTACGGTATTCAAGAGCTGCATCGTAGCTTGGCTCTGCCAGACGGCTTAATTATCCCCATATCGTTGGTCAGTTGGCTGGATTGTTCTTAATTGTTAACATATGATACAAATTTAATTTATTTTTTATTTTAAAGATGCCAAGTATAATATGGTATTTATGGTGGTTGAATGAAAATTTAAAATTGACATCAAGTATGCAAAACAACATACTTGAGAAAATCGGCCAAGACTCGAAATGTTACTGCTGGAAATAAATAGAAGGGTCAAAGAAGAAGGCAAGCAAAACAGGAGAATTAATACTTTGTGGGTTTGTCTTGTTAGTCTATGAAAACATAAAATGTCTTGACACCAAACTCAAGTGTGAAGCTTTAGTCTGCCGTTTATCTGCCGATTCGGAACCCGGAGTGGTACGTTCCAACCATTCCATAGAGACGTGGATACTTCTTACAAGATCTGGGATATCTTTTTTGCAAATGCGACATGAAGTACTGGTAGTCCTTCGTCTAGTCATACCATAATAGGGTACTAAACTTTGTGTTGTTTTGTGCCGATAGCAGAACCAACCCTTTTCATACCGGGTGGTGAATTTGCTGAAGGCAATGAAGGCGCTCAGACAGCAAAGTAAGGGATTACCTACAGGCAACAAATGCTACAGGTATCCTTGCATGCGTCAGAGCTTAAATATAAAATGAACTATGGTGTGCAGCTCTAAAAACATGGCCTGATGTCTAGTGACTCTCATTATATTATGCATATACTTTGCTTCTTTTTACAATATATTATTGTTTAGTTCCCCATTATTAATTATATGGATGGCATGAAGCACATACTCGTATAGAGGCACTTTAAGAGTATTCAAAGTCCTGATAAATAGATTTGCCCCCTCATCGACATAAAAATGAAAAGAGCCATTTATACACACAATAGGAAGGTCATTTATAAGACGCTGACTAAGATAGGTCCTAGGACAGAACCTTGAGGCACTCCTGATAATACTTTTAATGGAAGATACTATTTCTCACCAACCACGACTCTTTGACTATGACCACTAGCACTAGCAGGATATCATATTTTGTATTGTCGAATGCTTTAGAAAAGTCGAGCAGGTATTTAAGTCAACCTGTCCAAGTCATAGTAGCCATAGTGCAACTAAAATTTATCCGAAATCCCAATGGGCCGGTGACAATAAGTTATGTTGAGCAAGATAACTAGAGATCTGCCTCTCAACTGTCATTTCTAAAACTTTTGACAGACATGGTAGGATACTTTTAGAAAATCGGCCGTCGCAACAGGATTAGGTGTCCAGGTATCTGTAAGGCTGAATCATTTTTATAAAACGGATTTGTATTCCATCCTCGCCAACAGTATCTGACTTCAGTGACCGTATGATGTTGATCAATTTTATCTTTGATATTACATCAAATTCAAATTGAAAAATCTAGAAAACATTGAACTGGAAAGCAAACCATAATTGAGTTCGTTCACATCTGGCATACTTCGTCTTTTTTGACAATTTCAACTGACCACCTATTAGATGAACCGAACCAAAGACGAGTTACAATATTCCGAGCACGACAGAAAATTTAACAATTCAGGGTAGCCGGATATTGCTTCCATTTAGAGTAATTTTTTTTTCGATTCTTAGAGGCGTTATTGACCTCAGATGTGAACCAGGGGCAGTTTTTATTGCGCACTGTAAGAGGTATAATTATTTACAGGTGATTGGTCTATAGAAGCAAAATCTAGGAACTGAAAAGATGACTACAATTCAATGTCGTATGTACTCGTACAAAAAATTAAATCGTAGTCTGAAACACCTTCAAGCGACAGCTAATCTTGGAGTAACATTTGCGACATTTCGACATTTTCAGACACTATGACGATATCAAGCAGACTTAGGGAAGAGTTATTTAGGTGCGAGGCGAGTGGAGTGAGGGTTAGTCACAACTAATGTGAAACGTTGTAACTCGATGATATCATCGTATTTGGCGATTTCAATCTACCTCAGCTGCACTGGACTCAATCAGATGATAAATCTTTTTTTATCGCTTACCCTGTCTCGAGTAAAGAATGTCTCTTCTTGGATGAGCTCACAGACTCTAGCTTATGCCAAGTTAGTGGAGTCTCCAACTATATGGGAAGGCAATTAGACCTCATTTTCACCACTGACCCCATAAACTCCTCTGTCTCGCTCTGTCCCCTTTCACTATCGACCATAATAACTTTCACCCACCACTTCTTCTTTCTCTTTTCCACCACTCTACTTTCCGCCCCACCCCATCTGCAGCTACCACTTCTTACGACTTTCATAAAGCGAATTTCCGCAAAATTAACGCATATCTTAGTAAGTGTTCTTTTGATTTCGCTAATATGCCCCTAAAAAGTGCTCTCTCTATTTTCTACAGAGAATTACTTAATTCTATTTCTCTCTATGTCCCCTTTTCGCGTAATAGGACCTCTTCTACGAGCCCCCCGTGGTATAATCGTAAACTTCGCTCTTTACGTAACAAAAGAAACAAATTATGGACAGTTTTCCTCCGGTCCAACTCTTTTGTTGACTATTCAAACTATCTCGGGTCATACCTTCAATTCGCCCAGCTCTATCAGTTTCTCTATCAGCGATACCTTGATAGTGCGCAATCAAGGCTTATAAATGATCCTAAGTCTTTCTATCAATTCGTTAATTACAAAAAAAAATCCGACGGTTTTCCTCCATCCCTCTCATACGAAAATATATCATCAACTGATCCGCATACCATAGCTAACTTTTTTGCTACTTTTTTTAAGCAATCTTTTGCCGATAATTCCTTCGTACCGGATCCCTCTTATTTCAAATACCTACTTACCTTCCCTATTGGCCCTACTATTTCTCATAGCTTTGATCATACAGTAATAGAAAACAAATTACAACAACTTAATGATGAATACTTACCCGGCCCAGATGGCCTTCCATCCATATTTCTTAAAAGTGTTCCTCAACTCTTTCACGCCCCCTTGCTAATCTCTTCCGATTATCGCTCTCTCAAGGTGAATTTCCACAGATATGGAAGTCCTCTTTCATAACACCCATACACAAAAAGGGATTAAAGAGCGAAGTCACTAATTACCGCCCTATAGCTAAACTTTCCCATATACCCAAACTCCTCGAAAGTATTTTGCATGAAGCCTTAAGCTTTCAGTGTAAATCTTTTATTTTCCCCAATCAACACGGCTTTCTGAAGGGTAGATCAACTACCACTAACCTCGTAGAATTCGTGTCCTCTGTTCTCTCAGCCTTAGAAAATGGTAAAGAAGTTGACGTTATAACAACTGACTTCAGTAAAGCTTTTGACAAGATATCTCATAAACTAATCCTGTTCAAATTGTCCGTCCTGGGCTTTGAACCCATTTTGCTTAAATGGATATCTTCTTACCTGGATAATCGTTTTTATAACGATTTTCTAGGCCACTTCAGGTGTTCCTCAAGGTAGTCACCTAGGTCCACACCTCTTCATCCTAACTATTAACGACCTTCAAAGGCGCATTCAACACTCAACACTTTCTCTCTATGCTGACGATACCAAATTTTTTAAACCCATTTCCTCACAACAAGACTCCACCCTCCTTCAAATAGATCTAAATAGTTTTTCCACCTGGTGCATCTAGAACTGCTTAGAACTCAATGTCTCCAAATGTCAATCGATTACTTTCTCACGTAAGTGCAAGAAGTCTCCTCAACGAATTTACCATCTCGACGGCCAACCTATACCCCTTGTTGAATCTATCCGCGACCTTGGTATATTATGCGACAGGCAGCTTAATTTCCGCTCGCATATTGATGAGATAATTTCTAAAGCAAACTCATCACTCGGCTTCGTTAAAAGATGGTCCAAAGAATTCTGCAACCCGTACGTGACTAGATCACTATACATCACTTACGTTCGCCCCCTTCTCGAGTACGCTAGCCAAGCGTGGTGTCCCTTTCAACGAGTTCATGTATCTCGTATTGAGAGGATCCAGCGTCGTTTTCTTCGCTTTGCTCTTCGAGGTCTACCTTGGAACGATCCTCTAATCTTACCTCCCTATCGAGACCGTCTCAAACTCATTAACCTGAATACCCTTGAGGAACGAAGGGACGCAGCAGACATTTTGTTCATTCACCGACTCCTCTCAGGCTCCGTCGATTGCATGCCTCTTTGCAACTCCATTTTCTTTAACACTAACCCTCGTAATCTACGTTCCACCCGTCTCTTTTATCTACCTATCCACCGCACCACATATGGCTCTAACGAACCAATCTCCCGTATGCTGCGTAAGGTAAACTCCAACCTTTCCGTTTTCGATTTTAATCGCAGCACACTTTCCCTCAAATTCGATCTCCTTCACCATCCTTAGCTTTAAGCCCTAGTATTAGTTTAAGTCTTAGTTTTTAAGCTTGTATTAAGCATAATAAATGGGGGCGTTAGCCCCCACGAAAATTAAACTTGCGTGCTCCAGAATCAGATTTAAGCAAATCATAAATATCACAAAATTATAGCATTTCTAAGAACAATGACGACGGAGAACAACTTCTTTTGGGGTTATATGCGACACCTTCCACACACGTAGTGTTACCATCGGTGATCTCTATTGAAAAATATTCTATGTCAGACTGCTACTCCATCCAGCGATATTATATAAATTATCATTATTTTCTTCCAATTCAGACTCTGGTGACTGAAACCAGGTTTCGGTGACAGATATGATATCCATCCACACCTGATTCAACAAAAATATTGTATAACAAAAGTAGCCACATATATACTCGTATATACGTAACATGTTTGAGGTCCATGTCGAACATTTGATAATACTTTAACCATCACTGAAACCTCATCCATGCCATCCGATACAGACCCATTATTATAGGATTTCGACATAAGATTTTCATAATTGCAGAAGCTAGTGAAATAATTATACATTTAATAGAAAAAAAAGGAAGAGAAGGACGCGTTCTAAAAAAAACATAAAGTTAAAGAAGATACTTGCTTTTTACAGGAAAAAGTCTTCAATAATTCGAAGAATACCGAGTGGATTCCTGTGCAACAAAGAATTTAGTGACAGCGAGAAAATAACGATTAGTAAAACACCTTTTCGAAGTGACAAAGTTTATTTTTTAATAAATTATGTTAAGTAATATTGATTTTGTGATAAGATTGTGAGATACAGTTTTTTTGTTGTGACTTAAAATGGCACAAATTTCAAATTTTTATTCAAAAATGTTGCCAGTGCTATAGGTAGTGTGACATAATAAATATATTTTCATTATTTTCATTATTTCATTACAAGAATAATTTTTCTTTGTTTTTATTTAGATATTAGAACAAAAGCGAGAAAAAGATAAACTTCAAATATATATGTATTTATAATCGTAATCATTAAATTACTACGCTTTTTAAAAATTTATGTTGGTAAAAATTTAACTTCGATATCATATTCACTTTTTCTAATATAGACGAAACCGTTTCTTGTCGTGACGCTATACAATAATCCATCCTCTCGCATGCGAATAGCTTGCTGGAGGAGGGTATTATTTTCACGGGTCAATCTCTCACTTATATCTATTGGGGAACTTTTCTTTTTAGAACTCCTGGTGTTGCTGACAGGATCCGTGTCTGCAGCGTGTTGCTCGGCCCCCAGCTGGCCAAGTGTTAATCCTCTCTTAAGACGAAAAGCTGTTAGTAGCGCTCTTTGCTCAGCATGATTGGAGAAACGGATAAGTATTGGCGAGTCTTCACCTACGACCTTATCTCCTAACCGAAAAGCGTCTAAATAACGTGAAGTTTTATGCTCTAGCTTAGCGGCAATGATATGCGCTATTTTAAGTGTGTTCTCATTCATTCTGTAAGGAACGCCGCGAACAATCACGTCTTTTAAACGGTCCTTACGGTCTAACTCTTCTGTTTTTTCTTTTAGCTTTTTATTCTCTTCCCGTAGCTCAATTACTTCTATTTCGCACCGAACTATTCTCTTTTCAAGAGCAGATATAGCCTCATTTATTTTCGAATCACTATTTTTGTTTGATGTTGATGCGATTATTTTGTGTTTTGATGTTAGCATAATGTTCTAATATTTTCACTGATTTGAAAGGGAGCAACAAACGACTTTCACAATACTTACAGGCACAGTTCTGGTAAACGGGTGAAGAAATTCTGACGTTAGGACTGAAACTGATTTCGGTTAGCAGTGTGTCTCCCTTTTTATACTAAAATTTGCCGCTATTTTTTTTTTTTGTAGAGAAATTATCTTGCTTAATAAATATGATAGTCGACAAGTTAAAAAAAAAAAGTTTATAAAATCAATTAATTGCCTTGCGGTTAAGACTTAAATATCCAGATGGTTTTCACATGAGCCGTTCCCAGTCAAAGTAGTTGGTAGGAAAAGCCGCATCATTAAGTTCGCAGAGTCTCTGCTGAACGGGCAGTGACTTGCTGTCCTATCCCTTAGTTTGATTATATGGTTAACACCCTATATATCTCCAATTTCATTTTGTATTCCCTTTGTTGCTTCGTCTAACCAATTTCACTAAATTGTTCAATTTAATTTTAAAAGTTTGATTGATACATTTGAGATCAAAGAGACTATGCAATGTATGTAAAAGAAGCAAACTACTGACCACAAGCCACTTTTCGCCATGAAAAAGGTTCAATTAACTCAGCGAAAACGTTTCATTGGTAGTACCGCTCTCCACTTAGGCACAAAGAGTCACAAATATGTCTCTAACTTCAATTATGACTGATAGGATAGTCCTTCAGGCCGAAGTACATGTCTTCGAATCCACCCCAGTTTTACGACCTCGTGTGCCTAAATGGTGAACGCTAGTCCCACTCAAATGCTTTTGGTGAGCTAATTACATATTTTTCATGTGGCGATATGAATACCTTGTGGTCAATGCCGAATGCTGAATAAATGATTGGATCAACCCACATGAAAGACAATATCCTTCTAAGGATAATGAAGACATTATTTTGCACTGGGGACGACCTTACTTCTTACTTCCTGATTTATAGTATTAAAAATGTACGAAGATACACGTTCAGTATTGACGGTAAAAAAATTACCTAGCACATATATATGGTCTCATTGTATCAATCAAACTTTTACAATTAAATTGAGGACTTTTGTGAAATTGGTTAGACGAAGAAAAAATTCATAATGTCTTGCCACATATGTTGAAGCATACCATCTTGCATATGCAATGGCAATAGCCACAAAGGGAATTCGAAATGAACTTGGTGATATGTAGGGTCTTAGCCATACAATCAGAGTAAGCGATATGAATGAGAGGAGTCGTACTGGAAATTGCTTGCAGATGGCTTGGTTTACTGGGTAACTTTGACATCGAAGGCGTGATGGAAAAGCCATCTGGCCATTTAGGCCTTCACCCCGGCCAGATTGGTAACATTTTTTTTTTTCCCTAACTTATCTACTATTTATTAAGCAGATTGGCATAAACCAATACGAAATGATAACCACATAAACCACAAGAAAGGCGATGTCCTTCTAAGGATAAATTAGCCATTATTTTGCACTGGGGACGGCCTGACTTCTTACGTCCTGATTTATAGTATTAAAAATGTACGAAGATACACGTTCAGTATTGACGATAAAAAAAATTACCTAGCACATATACATGGTCTCATTGTATCAATCAAACTTTTACAATTAAATAGAGGTGAAATTGGTTAGGCGAAGCAAATATTTATTATGTGACAAGACATATGTTGAAGCATATCATCTTGCATATGCAATGGCAATAGCCACAAAGGGAATTCGAAATGAACTTGGTGATATGTAGGGTCTTAGCCATATAATCAGAGTAGGCGATATGAATGAGAGGAGTCGTATTGGAAATTGCTTGCAGCTGGCTAAGTACCGCTTAACTTTGGTTTACTGGGTAACTTTGACATCGAAGGCGTGATGGAAAAGCCATCTGGCCATTTAGGCCTTCACCCCGACCACACTGATGACATCTACTATTTATTAAGCAGATTGGCATAAACCAATAAGAAATGATATTCACATTCGTGGTACCTGTTTATCCCAGCAGAAAACCTACCCAAAATTCAAGCGTTTTGAAAACTAAACGCACTCATTCTCAATTTAATGTTTTTTTTTTTCTTATTTTAAACAAGGATCCCTTTCAAATATGAACGCCTGTCGAGGTGCTCAAAATAGGAGTATAGTGGCTTTCCGTGGAGCTATTTTTTCAGGTCAGCTATTTGTATGAAATTTCGAAGAGCAGTTTCTTGTCGTTTTCCTCGAATGTTGTTATCTTCTGAATGTAATCGATGTGATTTATGTCGCCATGATCCTCTTGACAAACTGACTCACCTGGACAAACCCATTGTTTCGATTGGGGCTTGGTCACTGGTTGGAATGGATTCACATGCGTTGAAAATCGCCAAACACTCTTTCTCGTCACATTAAATAATTTTTTTCCAATTCGGCTAAAAATTCACGCGGTTGTCTGCTTTTAATGGCAACTAAATGACGCAGCTAACTCAAAATTTGGCAGTAGTCTATTCACAGATTGTACAGCAAGAGTATTTTCGTACGTCAGCGCCTATTTACTTGTTTGATTCGCCACATACTTTTCTGCTTCATTCATATGTATGTATTTTTAATAGTCTTGGTTTGGGATAGGTGACGTTCTTATAGTGATATTTAGTAATCTTTCAGCCGGCCATAATGTTTTTTTTTTGTCTTTTGTTAATATTATCCAATTAACAGTCATATCTCGGATGTAGATTTGCCCTATGCGGCACACTTGTGCAAGAAGTCTTATGACAATCCGCATCAATACTAAATTCGCTAACATAAGCCTAATATGCATTTATGCCCCTAAGGAAGACAAGGACGACGCCACGACAGGCGGATGACATTAAAATCGTTCAAGGCGATTTGGAGTAGTGCATCCATTCGGTGAATCTTCGGTCTAGGTACCTCGTACCTAAACTGGTATCTGTTATCCAGTGGAAAAGACGCAAGAAACAATGCACAGGTGCTGTTTGATAGAGTTCTATGTCTATTCTGATGTTTTTTTATATCAATCGGCAGATAGCTTTATCTATTCACACCCACTCATACTTATTTGAGTGGGCTCTTTCCAAACTAAGAGGTGAGACTGCTTCTTGTGGACTAGACTTGCTTTCTAGTTTGGCAGTATCACTTTCTCTCTCTCTCTCTCTACACATATACACGTATGATGCCCATTTTACACCAAAAATCCACTAGTCTCCGTGCTACCCCTTACTGGTCAGGCTAATTTTGTCCTTGACCCTTCAAGGTGGTGATAGTAAATAGTAAAATGAAAACGTAATTTATCATATTGATTACTACAAGCATATCAGATAATTATTGATTTTCAATGTATTATTAATTTCATTGAATTGTGATGAACATGTGTGACACGAAATTCAAGTACCAGATATTGTTCTGGTACCAAGCCGGGTGAGCGCATTCCGGATGAGATTTTCTTATCAAATCGCCCCAATAATTCACTGTAATAGTGCTCTTTGGCCGTGATTCTTTTCTTCAGACAGTCCATGAGGAGGAATATTGCCTTCGAATCTAAAAAAAAATCATAGCCGCAGCCAATAGTCTTCCGTATTTGTCTTCTTTGGTCTCTGGCGAGTAAAAATGTTGATTGCCTCTGCGGCATCTGCTATTTCGCGCCCTTTCTAAGCATCAATAAGCATCATGTCACAGACCTTTTTAACGATTTTACCTTCGGAATCACGTTAAATTTGTATCTACAGAATATTAGTATATGTTATTAATAAAGCAATGCTCATAGGATTAATTGAGCTGTGAAATATTACAATAGAGCCCACCCATTTGATTTGAATTTTATTTAAATTGCGTTGTTTATCTTTAGTTGGGTTACACTAGAAGACCGAAGACTGAAATTCACAATAACTACTATATGTTGCGATGACATCATTTGCGAAGCCAAGTCCATGAACATTTGTAAAAATGAGCCCCGATAATGAAACGAGAACTTCATCTCCCTCAACTTCCGTGTTTTAGGCCAGCAATAGATAATTTGAATACCTAAATCCTCTTGTTTAGGAAATTTTCGAATTCTCTCTTAATTTGTTGACCGCACCCGATGTCCCATATGAATCCTTTATCATTTAATAAGTACACCTACACTTCAATTTTCTTGTTGTTTTTTCCATACCCGAATTTATCCACTTTAACTCCTTCATTTGTAAGTGACGAGAAAATAAGTTCCGAAGGCACAACCATTCTTTCGAAAAATTCCAAATACGAGTATGTATTATCCAGGACATCTCTCATAATGCGTTTTGTGTTACCTGTATAGCAATTGGCTTACTCGTATGGTGGCACATCACAGGCGAACATTGATATATGACCATACGAAGCAGAAAATGGACGAATTTGTTGAAAATATTACCTGCCTTACGAAAGGATGAGGCATTAACAAACTAACTACGACGCAGGGTCATATCAAAAATAGTGCACACACTGGCAACGCAGTTAAGTGGTTGATGCAATCTCAGTATAAATTCAAATTTGCCTCAGTTGCAGTCGACTAGTCGAAGAGTGAACACGTTTTTGCTTGATTGTATAGTCCTAACAGTTTTCGTTGAATGATAGCTAGAGTTGGCGTCTAAAGGTGGCTCGTGTACTGGTGTACTGTGACTCTTAAAATTGAAACGTTGTATAAACCCTACATAGAGTCATCGGGTTTTAAGTGAAGTTAGTGGTAACCAGACAATAGACTGTAGTTCAGTGTCCCGTCATGCTAGCCGCTGAGTGTTAAGTTCTTTATTTAAAAAAAAAAAAACAAAACAAAACAAAAAAGAAAAAAGGCCGTGAAAGCATTAAGTTGAATATACTCGTATGTAAGTGTTAATAAAATAGTGGGAGGAACTATTTTTTTTTTAAAACTACCCTCTTGCAATTGCTTTGGAAGGAGGAATCCATAGGTTACGGTCAAATGCATCAGTATGGTATGTACTGTAACACTTTGAACAGTCTTGTCAAAACTCATAACAAGGGCACTTAAATTCTGAACTTAAAAGCTAGGAAATTCTTGAAGTCTTTTGAGATGTTAGTTGACGAGTTTGAATATTGTCGACTTCCTGTAGCATTCTACACGTTGGTTTCGGTGAACATGGAGCCGAAAGAAGTTCGCAGACCTAAAATTACGTGAATTTTTTTTTTAATAGGGACTCGGTTTTAAGGAAGGGTTAACAAACTTGTAAGTTCTGTAAGAAAATCTAAGAATATAAATTTCAGTTGTTCTCATACGAGTATGTATGGTGTTAAATTTAGGCTGTCAGTTTATGGTCGGCAAGCGAATCAGAGAATTCAATCTTAATAATTTCATTGGTGTAATATTGCGACCTATGCATGGCTAAGCCTATGCTAGTAGAGCTAGGTTTGGAGAATTTCTTAGAGAATTCCCATGTGCTGCAAAATGAATATTTAGTGCTGTCATGGAACGGTCGGTTTACAAATTAAATAATTACACGGAGGAGTTGGAAGAAACTCACGAGTGTATTTTATGTTATTGCTTTTGGCACCAAATATCATAGAAAATCTATTCAAATCCTTCAGTGAAAAACAGTCAGAAGGAGATGAGATATATATATATATTAAGATTTTCTTGCCATCAGGGTAAAGAGATATGCATATGCATATGATGCGATCAACATTTTTAAAAGATAAAATAAGTAATAAGGTACTGAGATGACTTCCTTGGGGTATTCCAGAAAATATAAATACATGATATATTACTATCGGGCATCTACAATAAATAAGATTTAATTCATGTTATGAAGCCCGACTGAAAGTCAAGATTCTTTCACTTGAGATAAATAAATCTCAGTTTGTGCGTGAGTGAATGAGAGTATCTACCTTGGCATGTGTCATTTTTTTTTGTTGGCCCACGATAACTCGCAAACAAATAGTGATATCAATTTGAATTTTTGTCAGATGATACGTCTCAATGGCGAACCGCGGCCATCCGCTTACCTTTGAAGTAATTAAAAAGAAAGAAAGCCATTGTTTTCTTCATAAAAATAGACGAATCTTGCGAATTTCTTGCAATACTAATCGAAATCTATTAACATTTCACATGTTTGACGAAAAAATCGAGGCAAAATCATTCGAGTCTCATCTTTTTAGGGTGATAGATTTTGGGGAAACAAAAATAAACTAGAAAAAATGCGTTCATATCGATGGTGTCATATTTTTTAGTTTACATTTGGCTTGTGGTACATTTTACAATTATTATAGTTTTTAACAAAAAAAAATAAATTAACTTGGTCGCATTTAATTAGCGCATAATTCATTTATGAGAGGCTTATCAGCAAAACTACATCGTTCTACCAATTTAGATTTTAGTTTTTTTTTTAATTCTTTTAACTAAATCAGTTCAACATTCGCTTTAGTGTGCAGAGTTCTAAGGTAGACTGATGCCAGGGTAATTTAAACATCATTTTTAAAACTTTGTTTTGGCATAATTGTAATTTTTTATGTGGGATTTTGCACAATCGCTCCAGACTTGGCCTCCATATAACAGATTATAACCTCGTTTTCTGTTGAAAGGGATGATTTTCTATTTACGAATGGATACAACATTTTGATGTGTTCGTTAAATGTTAGTTTAGTGTTAGTGGTCACCCAAGGAATGTTTACTCCATTAACTTGTAATTGAGTGGAAGGTAAAAAGATAGCTAGCATTTTATCTTCATTCAGTTTAATTTTCCAATTTGAATAATATTTCCTTAATACTTTCATCGCATTTTTGAGGCTGCTTTCAATATTGGAAGCGAGCTCATGCGAAGAATATATTGCTGTATCGTCAGCAAAAATGGCTGCTTCACAATTGAGCAAGTAAGGGAAATCAGAAGTGTAGAGGTATATAGAGAATCGAATGATTTTAAATTTGAGACCCCACTGTTAACATGAACTTTAAAACGACGACCAGATTGAAAACTTTGGACCATTCCACAAATATATCGTCGTTCCAAACACGAAGTGGCGTATGTTAAAAATCTTAACTTTACAGGAGAGCCAAAACAAAAATGACCGATATTTTTTTTTCTTATTTTTTTTCTTCCTTTAACTGAAAACCTTTAACATAGCTAACCATTATTTCCAGGAAGTGTTTATTTCAATGGGTTCAAATTGTTCTTTCATAAACATTTACCATTTTTGAGTAAATTCTATTAAAAGAGAAAAATATGTAGATACGTCAACTCGTGTTTTTGAAAAATCACTTTAAAAGCGCAGATACGCCTCTTCGTGTAAGATAATTATTTCCTTTGTAAGAAAGATAAAGCCTTTTTTAAATTTTTATATAACACATTTAATGCTGAAACTTTCTTTTAACAAAAAATATATTTTTACGAAACAAATTCAATTCAAATTTAATAAAAAAAAAAATAAATTCTCTTTAAAAAAAAAACAGGTATGGTTAATAACGCAAATTTAATTCAGTGCGGAAGGGATTTGTAATAATTCACAAACTCTGCCGTGCGGATTACTGGAAGCGATCCTTCACAGAGTGACAACAGATCTTTATATTTATCCACAGAAATCTTTTGTTGTTGACAGTTTAACACTTTTAAAGGATTTCTTAGAACCTGGTGACTACTTCTCCTATTCCTCTTTAACGATAGAGATCTAAAATTGGAGTCAAAATGACTTGTTTTAAAAAACATAACCTCAGGATTGTTCTTATTGAATTTCCATTGGACCATTTCTGGCCACGAAATTGATCCCTCTGTTTCGTTGTCCTTCCTTATTGTCAGAATCCGGAGTTCTTTAGAAAGGTCCTTGAAATCAAAAAAGTCGTCTATTTCCGTCTGGTGAACTTTATATGGTTTCTTCCTTCTTGCTAATGTTATAATTGGGTTTAGCTGCGAGGGCACAAACAAATCTCCAGCTTGGGAGATGGCTTGCCCGATTGCGCTGTGAGCCGAATCCCCCTCGCTTTGTCCATGATTGGGCTCAAAAAAATGCAGAGTTACCCCTTCCACCACGAACATGAACATACAGGCAACAATGCTATTTCTATTTTGCCCTGGGCATCCATCGCAAAATAGGTTTACCTGCTTAAAGCCTTGACCATCATAATTTTTCATTATCATGTATAAGCATGACGCTATTTCACTGGCACCCCGTTTACTTATAGTTTCGTTCCACGTAAAACAATAGCACTCTCTAGTTGCCAAGTCGTATACAGTGAAGTTAAACACTGACAACCGTCTTTTATAAAAAACTGCACTTTCATTTGTCTTTGGCAGGTATATTACTTGCTGCAGATCAAAAACTAAACAGGCTTTAGTTTCGTCAATTTTCGCTTCTTGTTTTAAATTTTCTTTTATCTCTCGAACTTTTTGTTTCTCAGCAACATGTTTTTCATATTTTTCTAGCAATCTTTTTTTTGTGCTTTCATCCCCTGTTTTAAAGGTCATGCACAATGTACATTGGTCCTTTTTAGGACTATGGAAGCTTAAATTTAGGCTTTCAAATATTTTTCGATAGCTTTCGATGCTTCCAAAGTTGTTCGGATTTTCTTCCTTGTACATCTGAAACATTTTTTTAATATTTAAATCTGGGTGTAAATATTCTTTGGTTGTTGTCGACCGACAATAATGAGATTCTACACGTGGAAATCGAGAAATATGAGACTTCATCAACTCTTTCATTAAAGAATCGCGTGCAGCAACGGATACTTGTCTGCCACCTCTCCTCTCTGGTTCAAGAACTCCAGTTGTTTGAACTTTTTCTAAAGCTGTTCTAGTGGTCCTCTCACTGATTCCAAGAGTGTTAAGGAAAAATTGTTTACACACTAGCTCAGTTTTCCCACCAACAGTTAAGCTATATGAATATGTTTTTTGTCTGCAAGAAATAGCCTCAGCAATAGTTTGTCTTTTTTCAAATGTCTAGCAATGAATTCCCGCTGCATTTTTAGATCACCAAGTTCCCAGTACGCTGAGAAAACTTCTTTTCTCTGTTCTTCTGATATATTTTTGCATGATTTTCCCAGCTTTTCACAAGTATCTCCTTTGCATCGCTGTTTCATTGATCGGGGAGCAACTATGTTCATCGATTTTTCTTGGGTGTAGGGTAAACCTGTATTTCTCAATCTTTTCCGTGACTTTTGTTGATTTTCCATTTTATTAGATGAAATTGACGCTTCTCTCATTGATCCTTCCATCGTAGAGCTTTCTGGACGGACTTCTTGCATTCCTTCATACAATACCTGCTGTTCATCCCCTTCCACGTTCTCTGGACGGCTGGCTTCTTCTTGCATGGCTTCATTAATGATCTGCTCATCTCCTTCAACGTTCTCCTGACGTGTATTATTCCTTTTTTTTTTTTTGTATGGGTCATTTCTTCTTCAGAATCACTTTCAAATCTGGCTTCCTCGTGCTTACAATTCATGATATTATGTTTTGGACATAGCAATAATCCACAAATAACACAAGTTGTTTCGCCTTTGCTTTTACATTTGTTTTTTTCACAAATCCCTTTGAATTCAGGGTCTTTATCACTGTCGTAGCTAAAATCACTTTCATCACTTTCATCCATAATTGTTCTTTCTATCTCTTGAGTTGACAATAATCGTCCTTTACGAGACATGGTCTCAAAAATTGTCTTTTATAAAAATGTCTTTAAAAAAATTGTATTTCGATATTAATTATTAATCCCTTGAAAAATCCAATCTGAAACATTTAAAAAGAGTTAAGACGTGCAATTAATTGACTAATAAAATAAAATAAATAATAAATAATTAATTAATTAAAGTTAGTAGGTAAGCATGCATCTAACATACTTTACATTCAGTTACGCCAGCTCGTGATTATAATCACAGGAGGGGTATAATTTCAAAACTCTTCTTTTCCACTTTTGGGAATTTTGAGTAAAACGAAAAAAACTGTTAAAAGCTACTAAAATGATAAGCGATTGGTTTGAAAGCTACATTGCAAGTTTGAAATGATCTTTATCTATTTCTTATGGTTTTGAACCTATAAGGTAAACCTAAAAATTATAAAAAATCAATTTAATATGGAAAAGAAGAGTTTTGAAAATTGCGATTGGAATAGTTAACTTTTGATTCAACCTATTTAGGAAAAGAGGAGTTTTGAAAAGAAAGAAAACCTTTTTATCGATACAATTCATTTTGTTTTATTTAGAAGAAAATTTTAAATATGAAAAAAAACCTAATGGAACTTCGTTCACGAACTCTGATGGCTCTATGATCTGTTAATACAATATCTTTAAATATTAAATAAAAATAAACTTATAAAAAATTATTTTATCTGCGAGTTTACCAAAGATTGGTTTCTTCACAAGAATTATTGCAACACTAAATTAGTTTAACAATGAATATTTTCAAAATAACAAAAATTCCCACCTTTTTTAATGTCATTGGAATACATGAGTTTTGAAACCGACTACTTTGATTTGCATAGGAAAAGGAGAGGTTTGGTGCGGAATTCAATTTATATGGGAATAAATGAGTTTTGAATTAAACGACTGAGCGGAATAGCGTAGTTTTGAAAAAATCTTCACATTTTAAGTACTTTAAAGTATGGGAAATAGCTTGTTTTGAAAATTATTAATTAAATACTTAGATGAGGGCCCTTCTAAAGAACACTTTCTCATATTTAACTCATTTTTGAATAAAAGTGGAATAGAAGAGTTTTGAAATTATACCCCTCAGATGTATTATAATGACTGGAATAAAAAAAAACTCAAACACGAACTGGCGTATGTATAGATACGTCTGTATCTACGTCAGAACTGAAAGTATGAATAAAATTAAAACGGTTTGAGATACAGATACGCCACTTCGTGTGATGATAAATAACGATCGGTACATCATATACGCCAAATATCTCAAAACGGCAATTTTTGCAGATACGCCACTTCGTGTTTGGAATGACGATATGACGGAAAGTTAAAACTTATCATTTTAAATATCAGGCCTTTCTGCCATACAGTATTGAATGCCCTTTCAATGTCTAATAGCACACCATTCCAGTTGATTTGCCGGTGGAGCGATTTGCTTTCATATATTTACAAATTCTAAGAATTTGATGCGAGGTGTTATGATATTGCCTAAAACCAAATTGTTCATTAATATATATATAATTAGCACAGATATTGATATTTCAGAACTTTTTCCGGTATTTTGCTGTAACTTTCAGGGACTTTGAGGTGGCTTGCCAGCTTTGAACACCGGAACAATTTTGGTTAACTTCCAAGTGTCAGGAAAATACTCTATTTTTAAATAAGCATTAATAAAGAATGCTAGATATTTTATTCCGGACTTGGGCAAATTTTTGATGTATGTATATACAGTGTCTCACAAAATTGATCAAGTGTTTTGCATGAAGTCAATTATGTAGCTTTTTGCTAGTTTTAAATGTATGCAGAATAATTTAAACACTTTTTTTCAAGAATAAGTATTTATTAGACTTTTTCCTGTTCTATTTTTTTTTTTTGTTCTTTATCTTTATTTCTGAAAAATAATTACAAGTAATGTAGATTAGTATTTGATCAATTGTGTGACTTTAAGGATCAATTACCTTTTAGTACTTCGTGTGACCTCCTTTGGCTTTTAAAACGGCTTCACACGTTTCTGAAGGAATTGCATTCCACTCTGAGTCAACTATGTCGTACAGTTCATCTAGATTTCGTGCCGGTGCTGAGTATTCCGCATTTCGTTTCAGGTGTTGCCATAAATGCTCTATTGGATTTAAGTCTGGAGACTGTGGAGACCAATCTAAGACTTTATTCCCACGTTGTTGGATCCAA
The DNA here is from genome assembly GCA_949129095.1 of Volucella bombylans. Taxonomy (NCBI): domain Eukaryota; kingdom Metazoa; phylum Arthropoda; class Insecta; order Diptera; family Syrphidae; genus Volucella; species Volucella bombylans. Next base: position 28,601,827 of record OX422145.1, read on the forward strand.
GCTTTTGTTAATTTAGCAGTATGCTTCGGATCGTTATCATGCTGGAAGATAACGTAGGAAGCATTTTTGTTCCATTTTTCCAAACTTCCAACTAAACTTCTATTTAAAATTGAAATGTAGTCTACTGCTGTCATTCTTCCGACCACTCTCTGACACAACCCGATGCCTTTTGTAGCTATACAACCCCATATCATTAAATTTCCGCCACCGAACTTAACTGTCTCTTTTACCGCACGTCTTCTTAAAGGCTCCCCTGTTTTTTTCCAAGTCCATTCTCTTCCATCCGACCCCAAAACGGTTAATTTTTCCCAGTGAGCTTCAGTGAAATTTCTGTATTTTTTGGCAAAATCCCGGCGAAGTTTCTTATGACGTCTTGTAAGAAATGGATTTTTAACTTTTAATCCAGCTTTTTTCAGAGTTATTCTCACTGTCCCTGCACTAACGTGGAGATTATCGTTTCTAATTAGAGACTTCTGCACTGAAACAACATTTTTTTTCCTCTCCTGTTGTTATGGCTTGGCAAATCTTGCGTTGGATGGTCCTTGATAGCAAAGGTTTTCGTCCGGCCTTCAACCGTGGTACTGATGTTGAGTTTATCTTTCGACTGTATTTACTAACGGCACCAACAGAAATGCCCAGTTGCTGAGAAATTTGACGGTGGGATTTCCTTTCTTCCAACAATTTCTGGATTTCTTTGATTAAGTTTGGTGGAATTGACTTCATCTTCAATCTGTTGTATTTTTAATTTTGACTACTGTCTTTTTTACTTTTTTACAGAAAAACGTTTACTCCCCTTTTATTTCTTGTAAAATTAACTTTTAGTGTCACAATAAACGTGCGAGCCCTAAACTCACAAAATTGATCAAATCAACCACTCACCAGCACTTCACAAATAACAGTGAAGTTTTAAAAATTTATCACTAAATCGCATTTCATGAAATGAGAAAACATGTATTCACAAAACAACAGCAAATTTTCGGTCACCAGTTAACAACTTTACCGTTATAAATCGAATGATGTTTATTTCACAAATAATGTGATCAATTTTGTGAGACACTGTATTTTTAATACAGCCAGTGTCGCATGTTTTTCGTATTTTTAGATCTTTAACTATACATTGAACATCTTCGTGTGAAACAAAACCAGCTGAAGTACTTTGGGAGACCCTATCAGAAAAAAAATCTTTGTATTGTGGTATTTACAATATTTTCGGTTTCTATATCACCTAAATTTGTTGTAAGGTTATGTGTTATTATTATTATGTGTTATTAGAATCTTTTAGGAAAGGCAATGGTTTTCTTTTATTTTTTATTACCTTAACTATGTTCCAAAAAGGTCTGGTATTTTTTTTCTAGTTTATTCCAGTCTTTATTGCGAACGTGCAGCATATTTGAGGATAAAACTTTGTTGAGATTCGATACAACATATTTGTAAGAGGGGTCCTGATATCTCTGCCAGTTCTTTAATTTTATAAGCTCCAAAATGTATGGAGGAAGCTTAATGTAAACTTAATGTTAAATCGTCTTCCTCTAAAATACCTACAGTTATACATGCCGATGACTGCGAAATAACTGACAAACTTACTATTGCAAATAAATTCAACAACTATTTTACTGATATAGCTAGCAACCTACAACCGTGTCCGGTTCAACCAATCTGTTCCCTATGTTCCACTTATAAGTGTACGGAACTGTTTCAAGAAAACAGTTTTGTGTTCAATCCCTTTACTCCCCTCGAGGTATTTAAAGCTATTGGTACTCTAAAAAAATCTAATTCGTGTGGGGTTGATGGTATTTCGAGTTTCATTCTTAAAAGGATTACATGCTTCATTTTAGACGTATTGGTACATATCTTTAATTGTTGCGTATTTGCTGGTGTATTCCCGGAAGCACTTAAATGTGCAGATGTTGTGCCAATACATAAAAAAGGTTCTGCTACTGAAATCTCTAACTATAGGCCCATATCTCTTCTTCCAGCTCCAGTAAGTTGAGAAACTTGTAAAATATAGGTTAGTGAATTTTTTAAATGCAACTAAGTTTTTCAATCCAACTCAGTTTGGTTTTCAAAAGGGGAAGTCAACTGAAGACGCACTACTACAGTTTTGCTCTCAAATAATGTCAAATCTCGATAGTAAAAAGTGCACGGCTGGTTTGTTTATTGACATCACCAAGGCCTTCGATATGGTCAATCATAATCTTTTATTGAGAAAACTGGAAAAAGCAGGTCTTCGTGGTTTCATGCTTGATTGGTTCAGGTCGTATCTTGGAAATAGGTCGCAAAGAGTGAAATTAGATGATATTAGGAGTGAAGTTAAGTTCATCAACTTGGGTGTACCCCAAGGCTCTGTTCTAGGACCAACTTTGTTCTTGATTTACATAAATTCACTTTTTTCACTTAATTTTAAAGGCACACCAACTGCTTTTGCTGATGATGTTGGCTTTTCCTATGGTTGTAACAGTCCCTTGATCTGGTTTCGGACATTAATTGGGATCTCAACTTACTGAGAAACTGGTTTGCTGAACATATCTTGGCGATAAGCTCTAAAACGAAAATAATGTTTTTCAGTTTATCATCCTTACATACGAGTAACTTAGATGCAAACGTGTATTTTCATGCACCCGAGTGCCAAAGATACAAACTGTCCGTTTGTCATTGTGCGGCTGGTATTTCTTCTAAATCTTTTTGTAGCAAATTGAACTGCAGCGACAAATGTTTTTTAATTGAGAAAGTTAATGAATTTAAATACTTGGGACTCACTATTGATTCTAGAATGAGCTTTCTGAATCATGCTGAAACATTGAGAAAGTATTTTCGATGGACTCTCAGACACTTCTTTTATTTGCGTAATATCTGCTCGAATACACTCCTGAAAACAATCTATTATGGAATATTTCATTCTAAGTTGCAATATGGAATAGCTTGTTGGGGAGGTGCATATTTTAATAAAATTCAACCCTTGTTAACCTTGCAAAAATATGTAGTAAAAATAATATGCCGTAAACCTGGCAGACATCCTAGTTATCCTTTGTTCTGTGACCTGAACATTCTTACAGTTCGTCATTTATATTGTTTTAAGGTTTTAAAAGCTTTCTTTATGAAGTCTGGTAGTCGTAACTTTCGTTTAATATCATCTTATAATCTACGTGGAAACTTGTCTAATATGTTATCTGTACCTACTTTTCGTACCACTGCTGGTTTGTTTATAAAACATTTAAAACTTTGGCTCCTCCAATTTAACCATGCTAGTCTAGAATCATTCATTCACTGATGCTCGACTTCTGATATTCTGGTTAAACCTTAGCTCACTGTTGTATTCATCCTTTGTCTATTTAGCTATCTAACGGATGTATTTTTTTTCTTAAAACAAAATGTTTTTGTTGTACTCTCTTATGCTTCATGAACTTTTTCTTACACATTTTTATATTGTTTAAAATACTTCAATCTTATATCTGCTTCCTACAGGGTCACCCCACCTAAAAAATTTAATTTTATATTGTTAAAGTCCTTTGAAGTGACATTCAACACTATTTTCTTTACTTCTGTAATCTAAAATACAGAATGTCACCAATCTCCTTATTTCTATTGCTCTGCATATAAGGTTTTTATTTATTTATTTTAAGAATTGTGAATTATAATGAATTTATAAGAAGAAATAAATTATATCAATATCAATATATATCAAAATTTATCGGTTTTTTAGGAACACTACACTCCACGAAATAATGATAAGGACAAAACAAAATAACTTTCTTTGAACATTTATTCTTAGAAATTTAAGAAATACATTTAAATTTTAGTAACTGCATAACAAAACAACTCGAATATAAATTAGTTATGAAAATTCACTTTTATTTTATATTTTTAATTATTTTTTTAAATTCAATACGAACGAAATAATGATAAGGACAATGTCTTATGAAATCCAATCAAATCTTAGTACTTAGTGTTTGATCCTTTGTTTCTAATTACATCCCGGAGACGTCGTAGCATCGAATTAATCAGTGACTGTATCTGATCTATGTCGATTTTTTCCCATTCTTCCATGATGGCCCTTTTGAGATTTTTCAAATTATCAAACTGACACCCATTTTTAAAAACATTGCGCGACAAAACCGCCCACACGTTCTCAATGGGGTTTAAGTCAGGGCTGCAAGCGGTCCATTCCAATAGAGAAATATTTCGGGTTCTTAGAAACTCCTTTGTAAACTTGGATGCATGAATAGCCGCGTTGTCCTGTTGAAATATAAACTCGCTACCGAATAATTGATCCACAAGGTTAACTAAAACCTCATCTAAGAGCTCAGTGTATTTTTGGCTATTCATTTTAGTTGATATAAAACATATAGATGACTTTCCAGAGTAGCTTATAGCCCCCAAAAACCATTAACGTGCCTCCTCCGAAATTGCGAGCATGCCAATATTTTTGGCAATCATCTGATCCAACTAAATTAAATATTTTTTCGTCAAAAAATACCACTCTTCGTCCCAAAATTTTGAAATTTGTCAGCAAAAGTCAACCTGTTCGCTTTGTGTCGTGCTGTAAGCGTCGGTTTCGGCGTGCGTTTAACATATTCATTGGTATTATCTGACTTTAAAATTTGTTGCACCCACCTTGTTGACACATTTAGCTTCAGAATGCTTACAATTTCAGAAGGACTGATGGATTTTTTTATTTTATTTATTTCTCGAATATCTCTTGGTGTTAATGTTGGTTTTCTTCCTGTACTTCGCCAAGATTTATATAATTTGCTATAACAGTTTTACTTCTGTTTTAGAATAGCTCCGATTTGCCTTGTTGTTTTCCCCTGTTCTCTCTAAACAGCCACACGTCCTTGCTCCTCTTCCAAGAGGCATTGTAATTGATATTTGCGAAAATCTAAAGCATTCCAATTTTTTCCAACAAATAATTAAATATTTAAGACTAACAAACCCTTTTTCTGTCGAAACTTTTTCTGCTTAAACTTATATTTTTTTTTTAATTATTCAAGCACAACTGGCCTTATCAATATTTCGTACCACAATGAAGATCACTCATCAGTGTAAAACAGGTGTGTTAGCAAAAACAAAAAAAAGGTTATGGCGATAATGCTGCTGCGTTCAATGAATTAGATCTCATCAAAACCTAAGGGAACAAACAAAGATTTCATTGTTCTCATCATTATTTCGTGGAGTGTATTTTCAGCAGCATTCAATATGATCGACGAAAGCTGATTTAAAACGTTGTCAACAGTTTTTTTTTTTAGTACAAACACTTTCTAAGTTTGTCGGTACATTTCGGAGGCTATAATTTATTTTTGAACGAAAACGTGACCAATTTGCATTTTTTAAATCCTCTATGTATTGCGCTCCTTTTATCCCTGGCATACGAAGTTTACAAAAAACAGGCATATGATCGGAACTAAGCACGTTTGCAACAATTGGTTGGGTTATTAGGTTAGGAGTATTAGTAACGAACAAATCAAGCAAGGGACTAGAGGGAAACACAACAGTCACTGGCAAGGTAACACATAAACTTGACAAGCTTTTAAACCACCCCAATTCCTATGCTTACAACCGAAGTCACCTCCAACCAGAACTTGACCATTCAAAGCAAATAACCTATGAAAGTCGTTTCATATAAACTGTTCTTATGCAGTTATTTATTTATTTATTTATTTATTTTATTTATGTAAACTTGCTAACACAGTAAGAATTCACTTATAAATCTGTGAAAGATAAACATTATTACGCTTAAGCTTTAATTTAGAATTTACATTTTAAGTTTAATATTAATGAGACTTTGTCAATTTAATATTTTATCCTTTAATTCAAAAAGTAAAATTTTGATTGAAATTACCTGAGAAGGGGAAAGGGGAGGGAAAATGGTTGGATGAACCTAGTTGCTCTGATTTTCAAGGAAATGTTGAAGTTCGTGTTTAAATCGTCGCGCGTCGTCTAGCTCTCGTATAGTACGTGGGAGTGTTTTCCAAAGACATATAATAGCAATATAAAACTGTCTCTCAGATGTTAAACATGAAAATCGCGGAAGTAATAAACAGGCGGATCTGCTAGACACCGGAAACTTAATTTTTCCGTATAGATATGTCGGCTGACTACTTTTAATAATGCTGAAGAGAAATAAAAGAGCACGAAATTTTATATAATTTTGAAATGACATCTTTACCAAGTTTTTGGCTAGGTGTGAAACGTGGTCATATCTTTTGTGGTGTTGAATGCTACTTGTAGTTTTCTTTTGCTCTCGGCGTCACATTAATGAAAAATTTCGCATCCATAAACCAGCAGAGGAATAACTAAGGCTTTGGCAAGTAGCAGTCTGGTTTTAGTTGGTGTACACTTTTGGGCAGTCCATAGTGTTCGAAGAACGCCATATGTTTTTCCCACTATAGAAATTATATGGTTGTTCCACGTTAGTGTTCTATTGAAGACAACGCCTAGATTTTTCGAAGAGTCAACGAATTCAATTTTTGAGCCGTTTAGCATTAAATGTGGGAAATAGGAAAGATCAAGAATAGTTTTATTTTTATATATTTTCCTGGATTTAGTACTAAACTACTTTTAGACGACCAATTTGAAATTCGTTGAAGCTCTTCATTTAAATCACTAGCGCAATTCTCAATGAGGCCTAAGGGATAGCTTTGATAAATTTGAACGTCATAAGCGTAAATGTGTTTCGATGAATTCAATATTACAGAAGCTATATCATTAATATAGACTGAAAATAAGAGAGAGCCTAAGATCGATGCTTGGGGAACACCTTTAGTTAAGGGAAGAGAATCAGATAGGACACCATCTATTGATACAGCCTGTTTTCTTTCATTAAGATACGAGTATGACGAGATTAATTTAATTGAAGAAGGAGAAATGGAGAAGTAGTGCCTTAATTTATTGATCAGAATAGAGTGATCTACCATGTCAAAAGCCTTAGAAAAATCCAGTAGTAATAAGAACGTAACATTGTCATTATCCAGTCTATATCTTATGTCTTCAACTACATTGACCAAAGCTGTAGTACAACTATGCTTTGCACGGAAACCTGACTGAACCGGAAGCAGCAAATTATTGTTCATAAGAAACTTATTGTTTATGCATAATCCGTTCACATATTTTTGAAAGAAAAGGCAGGATTGATATTGGCCTGAATTCTTCACCTATAGAGTTTTTAGGAATAGGAATTATTTTTGCTAATTTCCATTGGTAAGGAAAAATTTCAGTCATAAAAACTGTATTAATAACGTGCGTAATAAATGGTAGCAATGATGGTAAAATTACAACTCCTATAGCATTTGATTTAACAGACAGGAAACTTTCTACTATGTCCGTATCATCCACGTTGCAGTTGGTAGAACAGTACCATCAAACACAAAATTATCAACGGAGGCACTTGAATTTGGATTTAATAAGAACTTGCGATTTAGGTCATTACGATCGATATTAGTAGGACAACTTAACTTTTGTTTACCGACTCCTAGTTCACGAATATTGTTCCATATTTTACGACCGTCGGATGTACGAGTAGAACTGAAGCGGTTGGAATAAAATTGCATCTTAGCAGTTCTTATTTCACGGATAACACTATTACGCAAGTTTTTTATAGATTTGATGAAGCCCTTCCACCCGAAAACGTTTCCACCGTCGATACGCCTGATCACGTTGCAACATCAACTCTCGAATTTCATTCGTGAACCACGCTTTTGTTATGTGGTTATTTGGACGAAAAATAGGAATAGACTTAAAATTGCGGTGGTTGGTATTAAAAAAAAATTTGATCCAGAGAGAGAATACGTTTTTCCAGCAATTTGAGTCGGCCACTATAGGGCGAAAGGATGTAGTGGTCAAGGGCTGCTTCGATACGTAGAATATGGTATTCATAGTATGGGGATCATACCTGGCTAGTTTATTCGAGAAGTGGCCTAGCAAAGGTACGGCGTTAGTGTTCCCAATAAGAAGGGAGATAGCCACCACATTGTCTGGGTGCCTAGTTTGCTCCGTCGGTCACTTCTGCAAAAGCAAAATTTCGTTCTTGTGTCGTCCGATCTCTTATTTTATACTTCATTATATTCCTTATTAATTTATTCAAAGCAAGCTTATGATGGACAAAGCACACTAACGTAAATTTCTAAGTCCTTACTTGAGTTTTATTTACATTCATAAGTTTAGGACCCCTAAGGAGAGTCCTATAATAGAAAGCGTCAAGCAATTTTAGATTCGACATGAATGAAACCGCACGCATTTAACGATAATTTGAAAAAAAAAAAATAAAATTCGGTTCAGAATCATCTGAGCAAGGAATGGTAACAATTTAAAACCGCGAATGCGGTACTACCTACAATTTCGTTAATACAATGTATTGTATCCCAGAACCATAACTGTAAGGAAATTCATCACTGAAACATCAGGCTAAGGGTTCTTTTATTTTAAAAACTCAAGCCAGAGTAAAGTCCCATTTACAATACTGCGAGATGCGATACGTTGTTCGAAAACGAGAGCGCATGAACTGTCAAAAATATTTCCGTAACATGTAATTCAATGTGTTCGTTTACAATAATGCAAGTCTCGCAGCGAGCATCGCAGTCAATTTCGAAAATCTGGAAAACTCTCGCATCTCGCAATGCGTGACAGCTAAATTGTTGTTGCTTTGATTTTGGGCTTGTTATTTGTGAGTGGTGTTTTGACGCATCATTGTAAACAGACGTCCGATGTCTGAATGCGAGAGCGCTAGCATTCGAATTCGAATGCGACTCTCATATCGCATATCGCAGTATTGTAAATGGGACTTAAATAAAACTGATTACAAATCTTACAACCTCCCATATATTTCTTTTATCAAAAGAAGACTGAAACATAGTTACTGGACACAAGGAACTATATGTTAATTCATCTTCGATCGTTTTTGCCTATAGTCCTGTAACCTTTTTCCAATTCACTTCAAGTATGTTATGTACCCGTATTCAACTCTTTCTTGCTCTAGGGAAAGGTGAGCTAAAAGATAAACGATCCTGCAGCACTTTGGCCATTTTCGAAAACGTCATTTGCAATACTTAAGGGTTGCGAACATCAAACTGCAAACGTCATTTGGTATCGTTGATCTGTGTCATCTACATGATTTTTTTCTTGCAAGAGCATTTGACGTTTTCGAACAGAGCAAAATGGAACCTTTAACAAACAATTATTGAGCACTCGAAAAAATTTGCCGATTTTATGTATTTACTGTTCACGAGACTGAGATTCCTCTGAATATTCGGATTCACTAATTTTTTTCCAATTTTTTTAATGCACAGCGCAGATTTGTGGCTGCTTTTTTGCAGCGCAGTTGACGTTTATGAACATCTGCCCTGCAAACACTGCATTATCGAACATGCTGCAAATGTAGTGTGATTTATAATGTTGTTTTCGAACAAATGACTTTCGCAGCTTGCGTTTAAGAAAGTTTTTGAAAACGGCCTTTTTTTTTCTTAGCTTTACCAAGCTTAACCTGAAAAACCATTGGAGATTGGAACAAGTTCTCTTTATCAGGAAGTTCCATTGGTCATTTTTCTTATAAATACATGTTTCAACTTTATATTTATTGATTTCAACATTGCTTCACAAGCAGTTGTGTAAGTACGAAAAGTGAAGATTTTCAGATTAGGGAAGTTGAGAAGTTACCCGATTTTATTTTATCCTTAATAAATTAAAAGATTAGTTTTGGATCAGCAATGAGGGCATGTTTAAATTGTTAAGCTAGAGTGATTGATAAAGTTAGGATAATTCAATGTAAGCTATGTACTAGCTGAGTGTATCAAAGTTTATTTCTCTTATTGCGAAGTGAGCGGTACTCTTTATTAATCGAAGGGTGGCGAATGTGTGGGGTTATTTTTATGGAAAAATAGTACAGATTAGAAAGAAATGAAAAATGAGGGTAGGTAGAAATTATCTTATTTATAATAGAAGATGATTATTAGGAGAAACAGTGCTGTTATTTGTATCAGTGGTGAGGAGAGAACAAACTAACCTGTGATAAGATTAATTGCTACGAATAACTTATTCAGAGGTAACATTGATGACCGTAAAGAAAGACTGATCAGGCTAATTTCAATCAATGCCATTGAAGTGGTGGTAGGTTGAAAAATAAATGCATTAATATGGGGCAATTTATTTTATCTACAGCTAACTGATATTTGAAAAGCAGTTGATTAGTTAGATTAGTTAGAAAACAAATCATTTTTAGTTGGAGACGCAATGAAGATCAGAGGCCAAATGGTCGTATAGAACATATTCAAAAATGCTTACTTTTGACCAACATTATCGATGATAAATGATTATGAATGAATCCATAGTCTGCATCAGAGAGATTTGACCAATTTGTTTTACAAAGCAACTAGACGTCTTCCTTTTATGTTCGACTCAAATGACTGGGAATCAAACTCTTTGTGGGATCACTACTATCTATTCATTGTACATATATCCATTGTACATCTTTTTACATCTCATAGAGTTCATAATTGCGACTTTCTATCCACACGCCTCCTTCACAGGAATTACCAGCTTTTCGGATTTGTTTGTTTTACTTCCGATATATTGGTTTGAAGATCAAGATCCTCGGATGCCCCAGATAGATGTATTTTTTTCCAAAATTGTTTGCGACAGATTTAGTTGTTGTCAAAAGCATATATTTCATCTTATTCGCTCTTATTTTAAGACCGATTCGTACTCGCTGTTCTTTAGTCACATGAAGACATAGAAGTCACACTGCAAAAGTGTATTAATGACCTCAATCTTTGGACCCGATCTGTACGCGATTAAGTCGTCTGCGTACGCTATGGCATGGTGAAGTGAACCTATCAGATCACTTGTGTAAATGTTGAACAGGATCGGCGAATTTACCGCACCTTGTTGCAGACCGTTTTTAATGTTAAAGGTTCCAGCAGAAGTCACATCGCCATTCTTCACGATGAACTGTCTACTGGAGAGCATATCAAAAAGAATATACAGCAGTGGTTTACTAATGCCCAACCTGTCCAGCTTGAAAAAGAGTCCTTCTAACCATACAGTATCGAAGGCCTTCTCCAAGTCAATCAAGCAGGCACCAGTGCACTGTTTCTTGCCTTTGTTCCATTGGATATCAGAAACCGGTTTCGACGCAGCATGAATGATATCATGCCCCGCCTTGAAACCGAACTGATTATCCGGAACTATATGTTTGTCCTCAAACCACTTAGTCAGGACTCTATTGATCACATTCTCGAAAACCTTGCTGATGCTTGGAAGAAGACTGATCGAGCGGAGATTTGCCGGATTGGAAGTGTCTTTATCCCTTTTGGGGATGGGATGTACCACCGCAGTTTTCCAATGCGCTGGATAATGTGCATTATTCATTGCATTATGGTATAAATGCCCACCGCTTCTAGAGGAAGATGTCGAAGCACGATGTTCGGAATACCATCGGTCCCCACTGATTTCTTACTTCTAAGTGATTCGAAGATCGTTTGGAGCTCTTCCTTCGAAATGAACGGAGGTAAAATACCCTATCTTTCGTGATGACATTTTTTGCCATATTTTCGTCGCTAAACCGGGTGAAATCAGAGCCCTCGGATCGCCAATTCTCTACTTCATTTCGAATGTAGAAGTTGTGCACGAAGACGCGATTGTCCAGGTCATAATTAGGGCCAATTGTAGCAGTGGCCTTGTATACTTCCTGAAAAGTCGCCCCTATGGCCTCAACATCCTCAATCACAAAGAAGTTGTCACCATCAGAGGCTTCATTTGGATCAATACCTGCTATTGTCAGTAACCGTTCGTTGTCTGTTGTTCGGACTATTTTAAGACACTGAAGGTAGTTTTGATTTTTACTCCGAAATAGTTTATTTATTTGCGGAAACATTGTCTCGTCCATTTGTTTTAGGTACTTGTCGATCTCCTCATTTGACAAATTCCTATTGGACGGTGGGTGGAGTGTGTTTGAGAAGAGTGTTCTTGTCAAGGTTGCGGAGAAGTGTGTCCATCGAGTCTTACTGTAGTTGTAAGAATATCTTTGGACAAACTCCTCCAATTCCGCAATTTCGTTGGGAACCGTAATTTCGGTGCTAAAACCGCAATGGTCGTTTTCATACACGAAGCAGAGAGTTTAATGTTTGTAAATTCATACCTGTCAGTTGTATACGTTCGTCGTATAGCAGTAGATCCAAAATAAGACCCGCCTCTGGAAAACGAAGACCGAGTCTGTACATGACATCTTGCAGACCCCACCAATCGATTTAGTAGGTTCCCTCTAGTATTTGGCAAATTATTTCCCCAATATCTGTGTTTAGGGTTGAAATACCCGCCGAAATAGTTAATGCAGACTTCTATCTTGGTGCTGTGATGCGTTTGATGCATGGTAATCATCGTATTCAACCAGAATATTGTGCAGAAGAAAGTTGGAAGTTTGTTTAAATATCAAGATGATTGTCCTTTGCCCTTTGGTTTAAGAATCTCGGATGCCCCAGATAGATGTATTTTCTCCAAAATGATTTGCGACAGATTTAGTTGTTGCCAATTCGTACCCGCTGTTCTTTAGTCACATGAAGACTTTAATTGCGGCATGTTTGGGATGTGCAATGGTATTTACTATTTACACAGTTTATCCAAAAATTTCGAGACTGATTTTATATAAAATGTACAAGTGGCGCTGCTAGGCTTTGCCATATCGTGATGATTGTTTAAAAACGGTCGCCAGTCGTTGGAAGACGATTTAAGAGAGAGGCGCCCTCCAGAGGCAACTGAATATTAACGAAGAAAGAAGCATTCACAGAATTTTATATGATAGACTTGGCAAAACGAGAAGTTTGTTCCATAGATGACCAGAAACAGCGGCGTGTACATACTTTTTTTTTACAAAAAATTTCATCAGCCGAAAATTTCCTTACCTGAAGAATCCCATAAGAGGAAAGTGTTTTGATGACTTGAAGGCTATTTCACTAAATTTGGCGAAAAAGAGGCTTTAGCAACAGGTACAAATAGAGTTGTTCTTAGTCGTTCTTTTCATCATTCCTGTAAGTCTTTGGTTAAAACTGTGATGACCACATTCTACATTTTACTTGGTTCTGTGCCAAAAATTATTCTGAGAATCAGGATCGAAACATGTAATGAGTCCCATGTTCCGGGAATCGCAATATTCATTGAGTCATAATGACATCATCCCTTTCATTCGTACTTTATGTCTGCATCATTCATTCAAAGTTTGATAATAATTAATAAATAATTATTGTAATAAAAGGTGTGACAATAACATGAATACTCCTACTAGACTTCTTCCGTTTTGATTTAATTTATTTAAGAAGTTTAGTTTTCTCAATAATCCTTAGCAATGCCTATCTATTATTTTTCATCAATTTCGTTTACGATAAAAACTTCCAAACGACATCATGACTTTCAGGACAAAAGTTTGAATATTTTTCCACGATCGATAATACAGTTAATGCCTGTATCCCGTCATCGAATTTTGCCTTGTTGGTTTATCGAAGACCTTTTCTATGTTGGTTAAATACTGTTTTCTGTGCTATCGTTCTTTTAACACCAATCACTGGTGGATAGTGTGTACAAAATTACATCATCGTTTTGATATTCCATACTTTAACTTCTATCAATGTACACAAGAGTATCCTCATCCTCACATACACGTGTGTACGTCCTCTCAAACAAAAAAAAATGATACAAATTCCTGTGAATTTGTTTCCTACGTTGCTCATTATGAGGGCGATATCTATGAACTATCCATAGCATACTTAAAAAAAAAAAAAAAAAAAGATTTTATTTTTTTTTTGATATTCGAAATTCAAGGGGACCCAATGCGCCGAGGGCATACTACAATCTGCATACGTATACTGGGTACTCATATTACTCATCTAACCCATCCATACATACACATATACATACATACAATAGAACAGGATGAAAATCTCAACAATGAAACTAAATTCCCTTGATGCACGTTAGAATTTATTTATACATGATATATATATATATATATGTATGATAAATTGTACAAATAATTAAAAACATGCCTTACAAAAATTATAGTCACATACACACTCGCGTTTGCGTTTGCATTCGCTCTCGTACTCGTACTCGTACTCGTACTCATATTCGACCTCATACTCGTATAATACAAACAGGACAGTTGTAGAAAAAAAGAAAAAAAAAAACAAAAAAAGCTTTGTCTAGCTTTGCTATGAGTATTGTTCCGTTGCTCGTTGGGTCTTTTCCCAATTAACCCAAACGAGAACAAAAATACACCCTAAGGCTAATCTACAATGTATTGGTAGCAGATAGAAAAAGTTCAGTTCAAAAAATTGCCTCTGATGGACCATCCTTCATATGTGATTATGACTGACTATGGCATTCTTAGCGTTGTATTGACAATCTCTTAACCCAGCCTTGTTGTGGGATGTCATATATTGACCTACACAAAAACAAAAAAAACAACAACACACACAAAAGCACCACATACATCTGGCAGGACATACGAGCGAGTATTGTGTATAAGCCCATAGTTTGTTATGATAGGAAAGTTCTTGCCTATTGAATCATCCCAAAAAAAAAAAAAAAAAAAAAAACGAGACGAAACCGAGTTAAGAAACTTATAAAGAGACAATTATTCAGAAATATAGTCAATCAACAACCAGTCCGGCTATTTGATTAACTTTAACAACAACAACACATTTGATTGTAATTCCAACCTCTCTAGTGGAAGATACTCGTACTTTTCCCCAGAGTTTGGCTTTAGAGGGGGGTGGGTCTGCTGGTGGTGGGTGGCATGACAGACAGAGAGAGAGAGAGAGAGAGTAACCACTTGTTCAATAAGGTGAGCTTTCTTCCTTGACTGTAATTTAAGTCTATTTGCAGGATGAGGTCACCCCATGATACCAACTTTATGCCATAAGTATTAAGTAAGCATTCTTATTTATTTAGTTTGTATACGGGTCCATTTTCGTATGCGTCATCAACATCTTACGTTTTAAGAGAATGAGCACGTGTCGGTGAGTCATCAATTTCAAAAGTGCTCCGGAAAATATAAAGCACACAACAAAAAAAAAAACAACAACAACAAAACACTTCATCAAGCCAGTGTAAGGGTGTACTCGTATTTATCCATGCGATGTTTAGTTATTTAAAACATTTTACTGTAATTAAGGAAAATTCTAATTCTAGTTGTGTCTGTTGGCTACATCTATGTATTGTATGTATGTTTGATTAAATTCTGTTTTTTAATCAAATTGAAACCTTTAAAACACATCTATCTGACTAATGGATAGAATATCATAGTTACATTAGCTATTAATAATCCTGATATAACAGATGCGTTCTATGTATTCTTGGCCTAAACATACTACAATCTTAACACCATCTTGTAAATTTCTCTCTCTCTCTAATCCCTGTTATCCAGGAATCTATAATTTTTCATGCCGAAGCGTGTCTAGTTGCACTTGGTAATATTATACAAGTATGCATGGGATTCGATTAAAGTCTCATCTTTGAATACAATTTGTTTGAAACATCTGAGTTTATATTCAGAAAATATTTATAAAGTTATAAATGATAATCTATTGAAAAGATATTTTACTATTTATTGTTTGGTGAAGATTTTATTGTAATTAAGTATTTTGTTTTTATTCTTAACAGAGGTGGGTGGCACACTGTTTTTAATGAAAAATAAGAAGAAGCATGTTTACCATTGGGTGTCATATTCCTGCCACCTCCACCCTAATGAAAATAAGACCAACCCTCCAAATTAGTTATTGTACTATCGTATCGTATAATACTCGTACATTGAGTTTCACGTGTATAAAAACCAACATATAGGCATGTATATGTACAAATGCAGATACATACTCGTCGTAAATAGAAGGTGTGTTGTTTTCTATATGTATGTGAATACGAGTACCTACCTACCTACCTACTCCTGTTAAAATATGATACTATTTTGCACACTTGTATTCTAAATGTGGACTGTGTGTGCTGAGTATTGAATAATAAAATGATGGGTGCTTGACGCTGGGTCTTCTCTTTTGTTGTCCTTTCTGTGGTGGTGTGTAAATTTTGTTGAAACTTCCGCGTGCGAGCCAACACAATCCGGCATATGCATACATATTACAATATACAAAAAAAATATGATAAAAATCATCAGATATATCAATTCATACACATGGATGAATGTTTATATGTATTTTCAATCCTCAATCCAATATTAATTAATTGATTGAACAATTGACTAACTGACTGACTAAAACTATCACCATCAAGCAATTAAACCCTAAACCCAACCCAAAATCGAATCCCAGCTACACTCTCTCACTCTCTCGATTATACGATCCCATTTCCAGCCCTACCCTCAGGCCTTCTCATCCTTACTATTTGTGTAACACGCGCCACGATGACGTCACATGCATACAATAACTACAATAAATACACAAAATAAAAATAAAAAAAAAAGTAACGAATAGAAAAAGAAAAAAAAAAACCACCCAGCAGCAGAGAAAACAGAGAAACAAGCCAAACTTTAGAAACTCTCTGTGATGTAACGTGCAAGCTAAATTTACATGAACCATTCGATTTTAAATGTTAGGGATCCTTCAGCCAAAGAAGCTTTCTTAGCTTGAATTTTTGTCTTTTTACGCTTCTCTCTTTCGGTATATATATATAAATTTTTCTTTTTCTATATGTACATTTTCTAACCTTACCGCCAGCTTCAATCCACCCATTTCATTTGCTCCTATCTCCACCCATTTCTTGTGTTCTAACCCTCTTTCCATGTTATTTGTCCTTTCCTTGCTCAGCAACATTGAACAAGAAGTGACAGAATCAACACTACCTAACATAAAAATCCTGCTGTAGGTCATGACAATGCTCTATAAAAAGATAGAAAAAAAAAAAGAAAAAGAAATAATAATAATAAAAAAAAAAAAAAGAAGAAGAAAAGAAAAATGCAGATACTGTCTGTGTGATAAGGGTGGTTGAGTGATGAAAAATGTCTGCTGCGAACTAAATGTATAGTGCTCTGACTGAGCATTGCTTTCATTGCAGAGAGCACAGAGAATCAAGAACACGTATTAGCCAAATTCTCTAGAATCTAAAAAATCCATCCATGTAACAGTGTTATTATAAACATGCGCAAAGCGGCCAAAACAAGTCCCCATACGAGTGAGTTCATATTCAAAAACTCTATCAGTAATCAGTAGCAGCAGCAGTCACCTCTCAAATGATTTCATTTTCCTTGGATTGAAAATAGTCTTCAACCCTCTAAGGGCGATGTGCTAAAGTGTGTGTTTTTTTTTTTTCTCTGCATCTTGATTTCCATCGTCGTCGGTCGTCGTTGTGTCGTAGTCGTTGCCACTGCTGTCGTTATCGTTGCCGTTGCCGTTGTCGTTGTCGTTATCGTTGCCGCTGACGTTGCTGTAGCCGTTGCTGTAGCCGCTGTTGTCGGTGTTTATTACGTTGGTATGGTCGTTGTCATCGTCCTCGTTGTTTAAAAAAAAAAAATAAAAGAATTATATATCCATACATAATATAATGTATTATGATTTTGTTTAATTGTCCAATAGCCAAAAATTTATCCTATTTTGTATTTGTGAACGGGCAAGGACAAACATACGTAGCATCATCAACTTAAGCACGCACCTACTCGTAAAACATAAAGGAATGTTTACAAGGTCAATATAGGAATGTGAGTAAAACGTCGATTTGTAATTTTCCAAACAAAAAGGATATACATACATATACATACACATGAAAAACTAAATATTATAAATGAAGAAAAAAAAAAATAAAAATCATATAACAAATTGTATATCGCCAACGATAAGAACGATAAACAATTTGGAACTATAATACAATATAATGAACAACGCTTGAATGTATGCGCGTATAATAAATTGAGACGATTTTCAACGAAAAGTTTCACTTTCACAGATATGTACGAGTATGACGAACTACAAGCACGAGGATGTTTCCTTTCCAAAGGAGTAGTGGGAAAATTACATCTCATTTCTCTTATTCTGGTCAATGAACTTTTGCTAATAATAAGTGGTGGGGTACACATCTTATTGCCTTTATACGAGTACCTACATACATATGTACATATATTCTTCTGCTGACATCGTGTAAATTATTCGCAGACAAATCACTGCATAGTATATTGTATTTCTTCTCTTTTATTGCACTCGATATCTATATTATACATACGAGTACGAGTACACTAACCCATTAAAAATATTGTCAAAAAAAAAACTTCATAGTTTTACACACTGACCAATGACTCATTCGAAAAATGTACACTTCCTTTTAGTCTTGTAAACTTATTAATAGTTTTCGATCCTTTTTTGTTCATTTACTCATTAAACATCAATTCATTTCAAAGGTTTCGCTTACAATATACTTGATTTTCAGTTTGAAACGATATCCTTGTACGAATGTACAAACATATGTATGTATGTACGGAGTAGATTGGCAAATTTCAATTTGTATATATGCCAGGATATTTGCTTTCCTACACCTGAAATACAATAGTATAATATGTTAAACACGACGATTAGCAGCATTTTGTATATTTTTAGATTTAGCTTTACACAGATCCCCTCCTCCCATTTGTTCCCTTTTAATTATAAAAATAGCTAAAATAAGGAGCCGATGAACATTTCCAAATCGGTTTTTTCATGTGAGAATAACAGTTTTTAAGTCCTGCGATTATAAACGCGTTTTACGCATTATCCGCATTATCCGCATGAGAAAAAGTTCCCTTCCGGATGATTTGTTAATCAAAAGAGTACACAAATAGTAAAGGGTTTCGAACACAGTCACTGCTATTTGTTGCATATTTATATATATATATATATGTACATATATTAATGGAATCTATTTTGTAATAGCTTCGCCAGAAAACCGAAGGGAATCTAGTTTTAGATCTCGTCAAACCACTAACAATTGTAGTTTCACCGTGTCTCTAAAAAAAAAAGAATGGAATACGAGTATGTACATTGTTTTCTAATTTATTTACAATTAATAAGAATGAAATAGAATTTTTTTGGTAGTTTTCCAATCCCCTTCAGAAACTTGATGGACACTTACATGTGTGAAATGATGAAATCTTACCACACCACGCATTTTTCCTTGATTTCGGCTTAATAAAAAACCCAAAACTTTACAATGTGATGGGTTTAAATCGATGTTTTTAGTCACGAGCAATCTTTGCTCTGCTTCATCATAGTGACCACAGTTCAACCCTTTTATTTGCCTATAAATGGAATTTGAGGCGAATTTTTAACAATGTGCATCTCCATCGATCTTCCAATTAATGTTTCTGATTACGAAATTGTAAAAGTCGGCTTGAACATAGTTTTCCAATTGCTTTTTTATGTTCTTCGATAT
Source organism: Volucella bombylans (assembly GCA_949129095.1). Lineage (NCBI taxonomy): Eukaryota > Metazoa > Arthropoda > Insecta > Diptera > Syrphidae > Volucella > Volucella bombylans. The sequence goes on from OX422145.1 coordinate 28,621,207, forward strand.
ATTTTTGTGTTTTATTGCATCTTTATAGCATTGCTTGGTTAGTTTAGCATTTCCGAGCAACAGCTATGGATACACATTATCTTGCTGTCCAAGTTCATGACATGACATTTCTTTTTTCGCTCAATATTTCAAGTGCACAATATCATCTGACGAATATAGTACTCGTAGAATACGAAGCACTGTGCTGTATTAAAACTTTTGCTTTTCAAACTTAAGGATTTTACTCAATAAAAGTTGTTAATGAATCTGAAATTACCCTAATAGTAAGGAAGTCACTTCACCAAAGTGTCCCATTAGAAGATAAGGCAATATTTTAGAAGAAAGTATTTAGAACCAACATCTTAGAAAGTTAATCAATTTAAGAAGGTTTTTGAAAATTAGTAATTCCGGCTCATATAGTGAAACGATAAATAGTATTTTTACATCTAAAGTCTTGCGTACATATTGTAAATCATGTCAGGCATCGAATTTGATATTTCTAAAACATCTACTTAGAACAGCTCGCTGTTTACTCTTTGGAATCTACCACAGAGTATCTTGCGTTTTCTATCATAAACGGTTTGTGAAGTTATATGTACTTGAAGTTAAATGCATGCATAGATGTTACAAGTGCTAACCGGTTTTCTTTCAAATATTTTTATTTATACCATAGTCTTTCTTCTTAAGTACATTTTCTTGTCGAGAGTGAGCTTGGGCTTTCTAAAGTAAGTCTTCACAGCCAGCTCTGTTTTTAACTTAACAAAATAAGTTGTTCTTTTACGGCTCGTATTCTTTCTTATTGACACTAATTTTAACTCTTGAAATAAACCCAGAAGGTTGTACAACAAAAACAATTTCCATGTACATATATTCAAAAATATAATATAATATTTTCATCAAGCATTAGAGTCCGTGTGGCACTTTTACTCATCTTATTCTTCTTTTCATCTTATGAATTTGCAAGCAAATGGATACACTCATGGATTTGCCTTGACACAAAGTATCTGGGAAGAATTTTGAAGTTTGGTTTATGCAAAGTAGCAATGCTTCAATGTAAAACAGACTTTTTGTTCATTTATTTATTATTTATTTATTGTCCACTAGAAAATACTCGCCTTCTCTATTTGCATACTTTTCCCATTCATGTCGTGTAAAGATTTCTTCAATGATTTTAATTTTACAAATAAAAATAAATACAAAATTCCCAGACAGTCACGTCTTTGACTATCGTCGAATTTTTCAAACAATCATTCCATGTTCAATTTCTGCATGCATCCTATTGGTGAATATGACTTATCTGTCGAAATCTCATCACATGACCCATTTGAACATCCAACCACTTCTGAAAGTTCTCTTATAGTCAAATACTTGTTTGTCTCATGTGAGTGAGTGTCATGTAAGTGTCATCAATTGAGGTGGACAGCATTTCTGTTCGACGGTCATCTTCATCTGATTAACAACCATTCTTGAATTGGTTAAAACATTTGTGACACTGTATGCGTGAAAGAACATCATCTCTGTAAGTTTGCTTGAAAAGTTGAAGTGTTTCTGTAAGTGTTTTTCCCTGTTTTAAGAAAAAATTCACATCTAGGTGTTTCTAAACACTAAAACTCTAAAACATCTAGAATTGTTTCTTTCTAACTTTTCGTTGATGGGGCCATGTTTTTTTCTGTCAGAATTACAATCATAACCACTTTCTTGTACTACAATACAATGCTACTGCTAATTAGATATTGATCTTATCTGAAGACTCAAAATTTGCAAAACAATGTAAATTGATGTCCTGATTGACTCCTCGCCAATAACTTTCTTGTAATACAATAAATAATTTTGAATTTTTTCCCAGCTGAAACAAGCAAGAGATAATTAATTTTTCTTTTAAAAAAGACATGTACTCGTCTAGACAATTGTATAGAAAGAGGAAAAAGGAAAGATGTTTGGTGGTTGGTTGTTATTTCTTGTATCTCATGAAACATCTCTCTTGAAACATCGATCGTTGCGATTTAAAAGCTATTATTATTTATTTTAAATGCATTTTTATTCAGTTCAATTCGTTAAATCTATAGAAAAAAAATATAGAATATATAACTACTTGAAGAGGGTGTTTTTTTTTCCAATGTACATAGTAACTTATTTTAGTAATAATTAATCAAATAGCTGACACTCATTGAAAATTTTCAAACTTCATTTACTCTTTTAAACTCATTGACAAGAATGCGCATAGTGCTGAGCTTACAAAATTCAATTGCTGTAATTGAAGCGCGGCGATCATCTTTTGCGTCATGATTTCGCTGATTAGGCGTTTGAGCATTTGGAAATTTTTCCACTTTTTTGCCGTCAAATGAGGCTTATTTCTGTCTCAATGACTTTCCTAAATGTGATGCACATTGAAAAATGCAGTGTTTAGTTTAGGCGATATCTTTGGGCGGTACTTCCTCAAGAATTAAACGAATCGAAATGCTACCGTAAATGGCGCCCGGTACAGGGTCATGATCACCGAATTTTTTTTTCCAAAAGTACGTGAATATGGTCTGGGAGGATATTTGGTTTCAACAGAATGCTGCCACTTGCGTCCTGATCGTGTGATTTGACGGCCACTGGACTATTTTATGCGGGGGTATTTGAAGTCCCGATCTGAGGCGCTCACAAAACAAAACAAAAAAAACTCGACAAATTTACAGTTATTAATTTTTGTAGATATTTTTTGTGTTGTAATTGAAAAAGCTATTAAATGACCGTTAAATGCCATGTAAATTCAGAAGAAGATGCCAAAAATTCAATCAAATTTGACAAAGAGACAATTAACAAATATCCACCACAAAGTCTGCCTCAAGGAAGTGAAATCAACAAGAAAAACAGTGAAAAAGTTTTAAAATAAATATACTTCTATTTAAAAATACTTAATACCGACAATTTATATAAACAATATACGAGTATAATATATGTCTTAAGAAGTAATAGTTATCGACAAGCCAAGAAGAATTCGGTACTTGTTTGGTAATTTTGTTTACATTTGTTTACGTTTGTTCTTTTAATGTTTTTTTTTTGTTTTTTTCTTCCTTAAACTTATGTGGGCACTTGAGATTTAATTTAATTTCCAAAAATGGAATTTCGCTGTTAAGACTACTGTTTTGAAGCTATATTTTCATTTATCCGACAGTGGTGATTATTACATTTGAAATTTTTGAAACACCACAGATATGTATGGTATATTAAGGAGCTTGTTATTCACAAGTATAAGTATCATCAGCATTAGTAGCAATCAAAGTAGGTACACAATTTTGTGTTATATTACCTATATTAACGGTAAGTCTCTTAGATTTGTCCAACAAGTGTAAGTTTATTGCATTTCATTCTTCATTTACGTAAACAGAACTTTTTGACAGATTTCTTGTTTGTAGCCATTTTAGTTTTTGAACCACTCCGCGATCGTAAAATTATGATTTACAGTGATTATTTTGGTTGAAGGTTTTTAAGGTCTTGTATCCTATTTTTGAATTCCGTAACTGCAAATCAATGTAGCGATTTTAATAGGAATTATATTATAAATTTAGCAGTACATGTACAATGTACAAAGTCGCAGATAGAGCTTATTTTCGAAGAAAGTTACTAATTTTAGAGTAAAATAAAATAGAGACAAACATCTGGGTACAATCGTTCAATCGATTTCTTGGATAAGAAAGTGCAATTATTTCAAATTGATACTTATGTATCTCTGTTTCGAAAAGCCTCGCCTTGAAACGAATTTTGAGTGGTTTCATGATTATTTGGTTTTATTATAAATAAAAGTTTAAGGATCTCAAATTTGCGAATTAATTAAAAACTGAAAGAAATGAAATATATTAGTTATGAAGTAGCATCTCAATGGATAGTATCCAATGTACGAGTAGTATTTTACAATACAAATTCTTAGAAAACAGGAATTTAACTAAGAAGAAAATGAAGAGCCAAAGCACAAGATGATGACTTCTTAAAGAAGTCGAGTAGAAGTAGAGTTTTTCTTTTTAATTTGACTACTGATACATATCGTGCATACATATGTATGTACGAGTAAGTGTATCGAGTAAGACTCATTTGTAATAAAAATAATTGTTGAAGTCTCTTTCAATAAGATATTCGTTATTCGTATACATGCTCGTATATCGGATGTATATTTGTCGTATACATGTACTGTCATATTATCCGCGCGTTTGTTTGTATTTGTTTTCGTATGTACACACATCTATACATAGCCGTACATGTGACACTTGTGATTACTCAAAAAGTTTTCACAATCAACTGATATGGAAGAGGACTTTCCCCTCATTGACCTTAGCCGAAGACACTATCCTCATCATCCTTGTAAAAAAAAAAACAAAAAAAAAACAATGTAACAAATTTTCTTTTTTCCTTTTTTCTCTCAAAGCTTCATCAAGTTAACATTCGTATACATATGTACGTATACATCTATATACCGTACATAAAAGCATGGTCTGAACAGAAAACGTATGAAAAATATATGCCGTGTCTTATGCCGTACCGTATGACCTACACTGCGCAAGACTACTATATTTCTATAGAAAAATACAATTTTGGAAAGATACAATAAATGTAACTAAAAAAAGGAATAAAAAAAAAATAATTGTGCATTTTTATGGTATACACAATATAGTAATAATAATAAAAATAAAAAACTATATAACTACATAAACGTGACAGTGACGGAGAAGAATTAGAGATAAACAAGTATTTGGTTGGGAAAAAATTCTATTTTTAAGAATTCCAACAAGCACACACCAATTTCAAAACATGCATTCACGAACTAGGAGACAGCTACCCCCAAAACGAACGGCGGTGGGGATATAAAATATAAAATATAAAATATAAAATACGAAAAAAAAAGGAGTCCTCCTTTCTAAGCTCGATTACAGTAATCGTACTAAAAAGTTTCCCTTTCTTTTTTCCGAAGAAAAGTTTAAATAAATTTAAAAAAATAAAAAAGATTATAAATATACATATATATATATATATCCATATATTTATCATTTATATAGATGTATTATGTACATATGTATGTATAAAAAAGTTTAGATCATCTAAGTTGTTTGTGTTGGGTTGGTTGGTGGGTGGTTGGGGGCGGCGAGGGGGTGATACACGCGGAATAGTATTGGATGGATATTAAAGGGGGAGGAAAGAAAAAAGGAGGACCACCAGATATGATGGAATTGGGGTAAGATTCTCTAATCAGCTTTTTATTTTCTTTTTGTGTGTGTTCTCAGTTTCTCTCCTATAGAGAGATTACACCTACCGCTAACCCAGAGGCAGGAAAAAGGAGGCGAAAAAGTTTACACTTCAGAGCATAGTACAACTGCAGTAGCTTGTGTTCGCTCTTCGTTATTTCTCGCGTCATTTCGGGTGCCCGGGCTTACATTGAGCAAACGAGGAGACGTCGTCGGGTTTTCGATGAAGCGGGTCGTATGTTGTGTTTTTTTTTTGGTGTTATGTTGTGTACTTTAGTTTTTTATTACAAATAGTAAGCTAAAAACAAATTAAAAAATAAAAATAAAAAAATAAATTTTAATAACAAAAAAAACAAAATTAAATATATTTTTCTTTTTCATTTGTTTATATATAGTTTTTATTATTTTTTTTGTATCTTCAAAAATTTTGCTAAGAAATGAAAATGAAATTGGAAAATAGTCCTCTCTTACTCAGAGTCGCTTCGCTGTATTTGATATTTTTGAAATTTCCATTCGTTTTCCATGAAATGTAAGGGTTCTCAATACCAATGTATGAGAAGGCAAAAACGAACGAAAATCCTAAAATAAGAATATTTGTGGTGTTCTATTAAACAATTGGGATCCTTTGGAATTTAAAAAGTTGTGCTGTAAGGGTGTTTGCGTGTATGTTTTACTCATCCATGTTTATTGTATGTGCGATGGTGTTGGTGTGTGTTGATGCGAGTGTATGTGTACAATTTCTTGCCACGTTATAGTTAGTTGTCAAATGTCATCAATTACAGGTAATATAACCGGAAACAAATTGCCATTTGAACTTCGAATATTTGCTTTCGTTTCAACAATTCCTTCGAATTGGGAGAAAAATCGCAAAAAAAAACAAAAAAAAAAAAACAGTCCTGTACAATTTTGAATAGTTTTTTTTGTGTTTTCTTTCTTTTCCTTTCTCTATTTATTATTATTTAATTTTTATTTTTAATTTTGTAGCTTTTGCTTTTCCGCATATCAGTCAGTCGAGGATGATGGCCGTACCTACAGCTAAGGCAAATTCGTCCGAGTAGGTTCTCTTTTCCGGGAATTTTTCTACTCATAGTTTGGAGACGTTGTTTTAAACAAGAGGAATATAATCATCCTGTATATATTTTTCTATATATATGTACATCTATATATGTTCACATGTATACTATGTATACCTATGAACATTTATAACAAAAAAAAAATAATATTCTACATCCATTCATGCATATATACAAACTTCGTTTATATACGAGTATAAATTTATTTATATTTTAAGCTATCTTAGTGTATGTGGGTTTTCTTGGGTGTGTACGTGTACGTATTGGGGGTGGGTGGGAAAAAAAGAGGAAAGAAAAAAAATTTACCGAAAGAAAAAAATAACAAATATCCTTTTATTATAATTTTGTGTGGTAGAGTTGAATAGATTGGTGGGTGGTTTAGGTTTAGATGCGAGAAACCTTATTGCTTAGCCTGGCTGCTCTTCGTGCCCGTAACTTGTTTAACTTGGCTAGATTCCTGCTCTACTTTTTTAATAGCTCATCATGATGATGTTGAAGATGATGATGATGATGACAAAGACTGTGGATATCGTGTATTATAGAGAAGGTGAAGGTTGGGAGAAATGAAAGGCCAACTGAACAACAAATACTAGTACATACATGCTTGTAGTCACATTTGATTGCCGCTCCTATACTCCTATACTAATGTAGTGGATTATTTTCTTTATATTTTTTTCTTCTTACATTTTTAATTAATTAATTTATTTATTTATTTATATATTAACCGGCGTGTCACACATACATTTGATATCACTATCTCTACCAATTCAACTAAAAACTATTCGTACTTTTCAAAATTCCTGTATTCTTTTCGTATTCCTGTTTTGTTTGTTGTTGTCGATGTTTAAAACTTTTTTTCAACTTTCATATATATTATGCGAGTACTCGAGAATATGTGTAAATGTTGCTTTTCTTCTTCTCTATTTAAATTGAGTAGAAAAGTCGAAATCCTTCAATACACCAAGCGTACACAATTCTTTTGCAAATAAAGAGCCTAATTGATTTTTAATTGCTCGTATAAGATTTGTACGAGTTTGTGAATCACTGTGAATCCTTACATCTGGACCATAATTCATTTTGACAAATTCTCCAACATCAACACGTCGGACAGATATTCCTGACAAGTGTTCGATTCTATACCAATACCATTTAAACGATTTTACCATGTACTCGTATGTGTAACATGCATAATCGTGACATCAGAGTTCGGTTGCCCATGTTCTTCGAATGTACTTCGAATTCGGAGAGAAGGGAAAAGCGGTTTTCATATTAATTTTTTTAAACGATTCTTCCCAATTTTCGATTTTCAAATCTAATTCAATTCACGGCCAAATATTAAGGACCCACAATAAATTCAAAGAACACTGCCTAGCACGTGCTTATAAATTTGTTAACAATTTAGACTTAGTTTATGTAAATTCTTAGTTTCTTTTTTTATTGGCCGTTTGTTAGTGGTAAAATGAGCAGATCAGATTTTAGAAATTTAGACCGTTTTGTTGTATTTCTTCTCAAAAACTATTGTAATTTACTAAGACTAAAAGCTCTCTGTCCAACTACTGTACATTGTTTTTTTTTTTGTATTATTTCCATTGAATTTTAATTCAAAACTAAAGCTTGCGACTGTGTTTCATATTTAAAATACACAAGTGTTTTCTTTTTATTTATTTATTTAGCAATTTAGCTTTTATTCCCTGGTAAGTCTATGTACATATGAGCACTATTCATTCCTATGGACTAGTTTTTTATTCGATATTAAGTTAAAGTTAAATTTAAATTCAATCATGTTATGTTGCCTTTGTTATTTAACATTTATTTCATTTCCACAATTAATTTCTTAAAATTTAACTGAATATTTTCGGAGAACTGTTTTTTAAGATAATGGTCTGAAAATATAATAGAAAAACTTTTGTTTTTTTTTCTTTTTAAATTTTGTTGCATATTAATATATTTTATTTATTTAAGTTTTCTTTAAACATTTGTGAAAATTATCTCTAAAGGAATTTGGACAAACATCAATGGATTTTCCGTATTCGAACGGATTTATTACTTCAACTGCATGCCGATATCTGGGTGTCTAGGACCTATTTTCATATTCCTACCTACCTTGTGTATTTAACTATTCTCACAGTACTCATACAAGTTTTGAATATATGATACATACGGGTAATGCTTGTTCAATTCCCGTGGCCTTTGGGTACTCCTTCTGGGTATAAGTAAGAAGTTAAAAAGTTTGTAAATTTGTTTGAAAATAGTCAGTTTCTATTTTGGATTTTTTAATTGCGTTCATTCACGATTTTTTCCTTCAAATTGTAAAACAAGCTCCACATCTACCATAAAAGTCGATAATCTCAATTTTAATATTTCTATTGTACCTATATAGATTTTGTAAAAGTCACCACCTACTGATCTTAATATTTTATGGAATGATTTACACATAAAAGTTTTTAGTGCTTTATCGAATATTGACAAAGTTCTGTGGTTCCTTTTTTAACACTTTTTTTCAGCCAAATAAAATCTCTTGAGATGAATGGTTGGCAAAAAAAAAAAACAACAAAACGTCAATTTACGCTGATTATTTAGTAGGCTCCCCATTAAATGTTGGATGCCACCCATGAAGCCACTGAACCCAAACATCTTTCTTTCTCTTTCTGTCCCATTTTCTGAAAAACTTAACACATGCTTTGACATCATACGAGTAAGTGTAGTCAAAGTCATACCCACTTGAGTGTTATGTTAAAAATAAAAATAGTCACAATGCCAAGTACAATTAGGTTAGAGTAGGTTAGATTAAGTGGCCTGAATCGAGCCGGTTCATTTAGGCCAGATAGAACTTATTATTGCACTACAGGAGCAGAACGTTATAAAGATCTGTAACTATCATTACTTAAGTTACTTAAAGGAGTCTGCTGATCATTATTTCGGACAGATACGAGTATTATCAAAGAAAAAAATTTCTTTTCTGATGAAAACAGCTGGTCATCATCTGTACAGCAGATAAATTGAGTTGAAGCAGGTCAAGTCTATGGCCGTTTTCGAAAACGTTATTTATTATTATTTACAATACTTAAGGGTTGCGAACATCAAACTGCAAACGTCATTTGGTATCGTTGATCTGTGTCATCTACATGATTTTTTTCTTGCAAGAGCATTTGACGTTTTCGAACAGAGCAAAATGGAACCTTTAACAAAAAATTATTGAGCACTCGAAAAAATTAGCCGATTTTATGTATTACCCTGAATATCCGGATTCACTCATTTTTTTTCCAATTTTTTTAATGCACAGCGCAGATTTGTGGCTGCTTTTTTGCAGCGCAGTTGACGTTTATGAACATCTGCCCTGCAAACACTGCATTATCGAACATGCTGCAAATGTAGTGTGATTTATGATGTTGTTTTCGAACAAATGACTTTCGCAGCTTGCGTTTAAGAACATTTTGCAAAAGCAATTTGATGCAGATGACGTTTTCGAAAACGGCCTATTAGCGTGCCTGTCATGATACTAACTAGGATGCTGTTGTGTGACAGTTTCACGAATGAGAGGCTCATTGTACGTCTCTGATCCGAATCTATCTGCTCAGATTATATGTTGTACTTTCTGATAGCCCTTAAATATTTGATCTTTTACATGCATTCCCATATCCTTAGAGATTGAATTAATATATCGTGTCACTTTTGGCAAGTTCGTTGGCATAAATACTATAAGTACAATTACAGACGAGTATATAACAAAAATAATTAAAACAAATTACGAATACATTTGGCTATGTAAAGATTCAGCAGTTGTCGTCTTCTTCATAACGTCCCTAAAATCGGTCAAGTGCCTTAAAAAGTTTCTATATCGACCTCTTCTAATCTTAAAATGTGCCTTCCTAGCGCTCTTTGTGTTGCTGCGTTTGGGAGCCCTAGGCCATGACAAAAATTATAGTTCTGACTTGAGGTTTTTTTCCAAAATGGCTTTCAACTATTAGTGAATCTTGTTAGGGATTTAAATATAACATTTCAACACTAGTCTACTTTGTACACAAATGACTGTTTGAAAAAAGAGAACGAAAATATAATATACATATACTACATTAACATAATAAGAATTTCTTATAAATATGTCTACAGTGGGGTTAAACTTAATCTCAATATAATTTGTCCTCGAGTGATGCACGGGATTTTTGACGATGTCAAAGTAGATATTGTCACCAAGCATGAATAACAAAGTTCTTTCCAAAAACTAGGCCAGATGGATGACTCCTTTCGCTTCAGATAACAAAGCAAAATATTCAGGTTTGGGGCTGCTAACCACTGCATCTGACAAGAAAAATACATAAAAGACTTTCCATTGCCGCGAGTATCAGCCCAGTTTATATCCTCGAAACCTTTTGAATGTAGTTTTCAAATACCTCAAAATACATTTAAATATTCCAAGTGCGAATCACCGTTAAATAAGGCCAGTTTATGTTGTAGACTGAATGCATAAATCTGGTCGGGATTGACTTGTTTTTGCCTTGGATCGACCTTCTGACATTAAGTGCAATAACCTTTTTTTTATCCTTAATGCCATGGTTCAAGGGAAATAGAACATGAACGGCATTGCTTATTTCCTTTCCCAGAAAATATTCGGTATTTGATTTCTTCAAGCTCTTCCATACTCGAATATGCCGACAATATGTTGTCCTTATACAGAGCACCAAGATTGATGTCACTTCCTCTTCTTAAGGCACCGTCTATCCCGAATTTTCACATCCGATCTGGTTTTCTTAAGTCTTTATCAGACCATATTGGGGTTATCCGCATCCATAAAACTTTCTGCGTGTTCAATATATACGTCTTCTTGAGGCACGACGTTGAGATACGACGAAGTCACATCCAGCTTGTGTTTTTAAGAGAAATTGATTGCCGCTAGTAATATATTTATCGATATGTACTAGAGGTCCAATTTTCGACCAATTTTTCTAGCAATTGGGGGCATACATATATCCCGTTTTACTCGAAGAATTAACGTAGCCCCACGGAGAATAATCAAATGGCATCAAATTGCATGATACTGGGGATCAATTGACTGGCCCATTTATTGGAATGACTCTATTGCCAAATCGTGTTTTCAATGACGTACAGTTCTTCCACACTAAAGTCACATAAATGGAATTTTTTAAAGGATTTTGTACTAGGATGTTCGGTTCTGGAGACTTTGGACTTAGAGATTTTTGGATGAAATCCTGACATAGCTGTTCCTCTCGCATTGAATCGTTGCTGGCTGATTGGCATAGTCCTTACTTTTGAGACAACCGCAAGTCAAGAAGTCCAAGGGTCTCAAATCCCATGATCTCGGTGGCCAATTGACATCGTTCTTTCACGGAATATAATAATGCGCGCCGGGAACTTTTCGTGCAATAAAAGCGGTCTAGTAAATCCCCAGAAAACTACACCAAGCGGTGACTCTTGAGGATGCATCGGTTTCTTGACAATCTCTCTTGGGTTTTCATCGGGATAATTTTCCTTTTTAACGTATCCGCTGAAATGATTTTCCTTGAAAATATTTATCAAGTTGTGCTTACTCGTGCATCCAATCGGAGACCATACGGCGCTAGAATCGTTTAGGGGTTTCTTAAGTGTATATGTGCGCATATTCAAATCTTTTGTTAAAATTCGACGTAATGTGGTTCTTGAGAGGATTTATTACTGCGCTCGATGACGACGAGTACAAGTGGTTAGGCTCTCGACCACACTCCCACATACGGCAGTTTGTGGCTGAACGACCTGTACCGACCCAGTTTCGTGGAATCTAACTCTCAATTGCTCAATTATTATCACGTAATGGTTATTTTCATAATAGGCTTCGATAATTTTAAGGCATTGTGCCAGCGAGTATCTATCTATGACTAAAATTGTCAATGGTTGTAGATGACTGAATCCTTTTTATTTGACACTTTGGGTTTATTGGCAGTGTCATGCTGAAATACCCATTGGCCCATCCTTAACGTATCCCTTTCATCTCCAAGACCAGTTTCTTTTCTTCGTTTTTTTTTTTTTTAGAAATAGGCTATTTTCATCACAAAGTCCTATCATAATTGCTTCTTTCATTTCTTTTATAATAACCGTGTCAACGGTTTCATTGTCCAATTTTTAAACAAAAAAAAAATCTCCAACTGCGCACAATAAACTAGTTTTAAAGGCTTGGTATACTATGAGTAGGTAGAACTTAATTAATTTTGATTTGACTAAGATTAGAACATCGACGAGGGGGGTTTTTTTTCAAATCAAAGGATATTCAACAAAAATGTGGAAAACAAAGTAATCCAGTCGCCAGGTACAGCATTATGAAAAGTAAAAAAAATTCGACTACTGAAAAATGTCCATCCATCTTTTTGTGGGCTGGTTTTTGGTGAATACACAAGGACGAGCCAGTTTTTACTGATTTAAGCTATCTCAGCTTCTAGCTGTTTAATTCAACAACTAACCTTGCAGGCTTATTAATTCTTTTTTTTTAAATTTTATTGATAGGAAAGTTCTTGCATTCACCTCGAAAATCGAACATCATGAAAATTTGGTGATGGGGATGGTGATTTTAACAAAATGTGGGTGTGTATGTGGGGAATGTACATGTCCACTCCATTAAACCGTAAATCCGCAAAAAAAAAACATCGTCCATCGTCTCTATCTTTGCTCCGCGGAACCGCCATAAAGTATAGATTCGTAGGGCAGGGGAGTAGCCTTTGGCTAGATATCATGGGCTTGTTAGCCAAGTTCTCGTATTTCGTCATGTTGTTGGCTTATTATAGGTCGACGGCGGGGTCTCCTGGGTGTCTGTTCTACATGGGTGTGTTATTGCGAATGTTGAAGTGGATTTTTCTGTCAATGTGGGTATGTGTACGAGTATGTAGAATGGAGTGTGTGGGTGTATGTGGCACGTATCTGCTGCTTTTATTCGAGTATGTGTTTGTGTCTATATTTACGTGTCCTCATCGCTTTCCCCGCGAACCTTCCTTATTTTGTGGGGCTGGTTAGCAGTTTCTTCTTTGCCTAGGTCTGACATTATAAGGGTTAAGTGCGCTATTATGTATTAAAAAAAAATTAAAATTATATTTGACGCTCTACCCTTCACAGTTCTATTAGAATGGCCATGTCCATATTGTTGTTGTCTTATCGCTTACCCAGATACATTCGTTCAGAGCTCTACATGTTTAGCTGATCAGAACCACATCAATTTCCTTTTCTTTGGCCATTTGGATTAGCAGGTCCTGTGCCGCGTCGCAATAGTTAAGGTTGATCTGAGCAATCTCCATGGTTTTAGAATAACCACAGCCTTTGTAAACACTGGACTGTGACTAGAAATATGACTGGCATTCTCTAGGTATAGTTTAACATCCGATTTTGATTCTGCATGTGTTTAGTATTGCTTTCGCGCTACTCGCAGGCAATTTGAGTGTATCCATAAGCAGTCGCAGATGTCAGCGATTCAGGTTAGTTCCCGAATTTCTACCAAGGGTAGCTTGTCTGATCTTAATTACTAGATTCACCGATAGTGATAAGCTTTGAATTTTCCTTTACTCTGGGTAGTATTTCGGCATATGAAAGTTCTCCTTTGTTAGCCACCACTATTGCATCTGGTCGAGTATTTTTCTTGTTGGATATTTTTTTTTTGCTTTTTGGCTTTTTCCCTTTTTAACTTACAACTCGCTTGTCGGTACGGCCTTTGCCAACGTTTTTAGGTTCGACTTTATCATCTTTTTGCAGATATGCTTTGCTCCGAAGTGCGCTGTCCCGTTTTGAATTCGTCGTTAGAGTCTTGTCTTCTTTTAGTGTCTACTGCGATTTTCAGTCATATGGACGTCTGTGAGCAGTTGTTTTTGGGGATGACGTCGTGAATCTCAATTAACGACAGTTTGTAATGTGCACAGACTGTTGTTGCGTCGTTGACTTTTGTTTCGATTTTCCTCCGTATTCTTCCGCGGGGTCTGCATTTGATCGCAGAGGTTTACTCCGTATGCACTCCGTACTAAAACATTTAGCAACACAAAGCGAGAGATTAACCGAAAATAGCACCTATTTATCCTTTTAGATGCGTGGTAGGATTTATATTCGTAAAATATAACTTTTTAAACAGCGTCCAGTGTTTTTTGAAGTACAAATACAACCAATAGATGGCACCTGTTTCTTCTGAATAAAGCAGGCCAAGACATCTACTTTGAATAATGTTATTCTTTCAAATTGATTTATGTGTAATATGTACAGGGTTTTCCATTCAAAACAACTTGTGTATGAGATATCATTTTTTTTTTTATTTGAAAAAGGATTCGATTAGAATAACATCGGTCAAATGGCCGCAGCGACTGCTCGATTGGCTCGATGGGCTCGATGTCATTGAGGGCACTGGTTATGATGACTTTTAAGGCATCAATTGTCTGCGCCTTATTCACATAGACCCGTGTTAAATCACACGATAACCATGCCGTCGAATTTGTCATGTAAATGATCCCTTGTTGCAGCATGTAGTTCCATTGAGGGCCATATCTTTAAATGTAGGCCACCAGAACGAAATATAACTTTAAACATGAATGTTAAGTCTGTATGCAGAAGTCTTGTTACATAGATATAGAGTAAACCAATTCCTTAAAAAGAACTTATTGTAAACCATATTCTACAGCGTCACCATGTACAATATTTGATTGCTAAGAATATTCAAACTAAACGCTAATACACTGGACGTCCAGTATAACGAAAGATATAATGTTTAACCAATTCGTTATATCGAAACCATTCTTTTCGACCCCTAATAAACATGTTGTTTACGGTTGAAGTTGAAAAAGTTTTTATTAATATTACATATGTTTTGAAAATTACATGAATTAACTCAATTTTGAGTTGAAAAAAAGCTATTTATTTGGTTTTGTCTCAAATTCTTTTTTTGGTCATAACGCCTATGGACAGCTTCCTCCTGCAACTGTCGAAGAGTTAAGATCTTGGAGCAATCTTGTTGGTTTTCTTCCGCCCATTTTATACATATTTGGAAGCTATCAATTGCTTGTTGGTGATTTATCATTTGAACAGATCTATCAGCATCTATGTCTTCACCTACAGCTTCATTTTCATTGATGCTAATTATTGTCGTGTCCTCAACATCTGGAACTGTTGGGCCTTCCCCCTCTTCGGCTCTATTCCACTCATCCAGGTCATCAGCAGTAAAAGATGACTATAAAAACAACCTAAATAAGCGAATTTTTATTAAAAAAGTCTATAAAAACTACCTCCGGAAAAATTTCATTTATAAGCCTGACTTTTTGAGATGTAGAAACCATGTCTTCGTTTCTCAGAAGAGCAGCCAACGGGATGTCATCTTCTTCTTCAAATTCTGGTGTTTTTTCAGTTAAGATTTTTCGCCAACACTTTTGGAGAGAAACCGGTGACAACTTTTTCCATGACAGTGCGATAAGTGATACAGCTTCGAATAAACTGATGTCCTTCAGTGATTGTATAACATCTGTAACACTCGAGCTAGCAATCTTAGCCAGCAAACTATTCCTGTAAAATAATTTGGCCAGACGGATTGCATTCTGATCCATTGGTTGAATCAGGGCTGTCACGTTTGGTGGCATGAAAAGAACCCAAATTCGGCCATCCCTTGTTTGCTTTATCAAATCTTGGGCTGGAGGATGGCTTGGTGCATTGTCCAGCAAAAGAAGAGCTCTTATTGGTAAGTTCATTGAATCCAGAAAGTTCTCAACCTCTGGAACAAAATGCATAAAAAACCACTCCTTAAAAAGCGAGGTCGTCATCCAAGCGGTTTTAGTATGCCCATAATTGACTGGCAACGGTTTGTTTTTAAACGAGCGCGGGTTCTTTGATTTGCCAATAATAAATGGCTTAATTTTTTTTGAGCCCGATGCATTGGAACATGCTAAAAATGTTATTCGTTCCTTTGAAATTTTCCTTCCTGGAGCTGTAACTTCTTTGGAGTGGACGTAGGTGGAATTCGGCAGCATTTTCCAGTAGAGCGCTGTTTTGTCAGCATTAAAAACCGCATCCAAAGAAAGTTGATGTCGGTCAATTATTTCCGCCAAATGCTTTTTAAAGGGTTCCACAAGGTCAGCTTGTGAGGATAACTTTTCCCCCGTAGTCTTAAGCAAACGAACTCCAAATCTCTTTTTGAATTTAGTAAGCCATCCATCACTTGCAAAAAAATTTTCGTTCGAATATTTTTTGTGAATGACTTGAGCCTTAGCCTTGAGTATGGAGCCACTTATAGGAATATGATTCGAAAAGTTTTTTTTCCATTCTTGGATATTCACCCTTTCTTAGTGACCGCTTTTCAGAATTTCCACTTTTGGTTTCATTGAGACTTCTTAAACGCACACTTTTTTGGGTTCTTATGGTACAGATGCTAGACTTCGGAATTTTATATTTCTCAGATATTATTTTAAGGGAAACGCCAGCACTGCATTCATCAATGATTTTTAATTTTTCTCTAATAGAGAGACGCTTCCGGGCTACCTTCATTTTGTACAATAAACTCTATTTTTAAGGGAAACACTAACTTCGCACTCGCACTCCATCTACACAAAAACTAAACAATTGCGAAAAATTGTTAAGTCGTAAAAGCCAAAAACCCCCCAACTTATCGCATGTACCGTTATGTTGAACCAACAACTCCAGACGCAGATGTTTTATGTTTTAAGTTGTTTCTTTTCCTCGCAACCGACTAGCATTCGTAATATAGAGTAGTGAAATTTTTCATCATTCGTTATTTAGAGATGTCAATGGAATTCAAATGGTGATTCGATATACTGGACGTTCGTAATATCGGCATTCGTTATACTGGACGTCCAGTATATAAACAAATCTAAACGATCAACTTTACACTATTAGTTTTTGAATTGCTGCTTATATCATGATTTGTAGGATTTCTCCATATTCCATATGTTTTAGGTAGCCTTGACAAAGTCTTGACGTTAGTTTAGTTAGTTTAGTTTTAAACGCATTTTATTTTCTAATCAATAACTCTTACATACTAACAAAAAATGCTTAAATGCTAGCTTAAAATTACTTAACAAACTTATACTAACTTACTGGCCCCACACAGGCACTCTAAGCTACTCTAAATTCTTATACTATGTCTTTCGACTTTATTAACATTTTCTTTATGGATATTTATTTACTATACTTAAAGCTAAGAAAAAATATTGTTAACAAAAAACTTAGCCTATGGATGTAATTTTTTATTTTTTATAAAAACTTAATATCTAACTTAAAATAAAACTTAGTCTACTTAACCTATATACACAATACACACATACAGACACAAAGACATTATGCACAATAATACACATATACTAGTATATACCTTTTTATACACCAGTATATGTATATATTTCTTAAATGCTAACCTAAACCTATGTAAGCTGGCCATCGCTATTTACTGGGCAAAAGATTGGTCAGCTCTGCCTCATTAGTGAGGCTGGTCCGTAATTGACGGAAACGACGACGAAGCATCTTCTCCATCATTCAACCACCAGAAATGCTGGTGCTGCCGAACGACATCCCTCTTATCGCGATTCCCCACCGCCCTACTGAACCTGAGTCGATGCACACTGCCATGTGCGACGTCTCTGTTGTAGTTGAGTCGCCTGTCCCCAGCTGTCCGAGCGACATGGAAGATTAACGGGATCGCACACTCTCGTGGTAAAGGTAATTGGGGTACTAAGCCCCAGATATCAGGTTATTCATCGAGGTCATTGCTCTTGCAATGTGCCTTCGAGTCAGCTTAATTACGAAGTTGTCCACTCGTATTAAGCTTGCTCGTACATTGAACCACACGGGACAACCAAATACTAGCATGGGCCTAATAAGGGCCATGTAGCAGATTACCTTTACCCTCACATCGAGTTGGCTGCTATAAAACAGTCTCTTTGTAAGGGCAAAAGCACCTCTAGCTCTGGCCAGAGCAGCATCTACATTTTTGCCAAAATACAGAAACTGATCCAGCCAGATTCCAAGGTATCTGACTACATTTCGACAGGCAAGAGGTTGTCCGCGTTGTCCAATGATAGAGAACTTTCGCCAATTTTTTCTGGTATCCCTAGAGGCTCCAGACAACGGCGTCCTAAGGAGAATGGTTTCCGACTTCTGAAAGTTGATTTTCAACTTACAGTCATCGCAAAATCGTCTTATCTTATCGAAGTCACGCTGCAAGAGAGTATTAATGACCTCGATTTTTGGACCTGTTCTGTACGCTACCAAATCGTCTGCGTACGCAATAGTATGGGGAAGTGAACCTATCAAGTCGCTTGTATAAATGTTAAATAGGATCGGCGAATTGACCGCGCCCTGCTGAAGACCATTTTTAATTTGAAATATTCCAACAGAAGTCACATCGCCATTTTTCACGATGAACTGTCTGTTGGTTAGCATATTATAAAGAATGTACAAGAGAGGTTTGCTGATCCCCAGCCTAGTCAGCTTATAGAAAAGACCCTCTAACCATACGGTGTCGAAGGCCTTCTCCAAGTCAACAAGGCAGGCACCAGTGCACTGTTTCTTGCCTTTGTTCCATTGGATATCAGAAACCAGGTTAGACGCGGCATGTGAGATATCATGTCCCGCCTTAAAACCGAATTGATTATCCGGAACTATATGTTTGTCCTCAACCCACCTAGACAGAGCTCTATTGATTACTTTCTCAAAAACCTTACTGATATTCGGAAGGAGACTTATCGACCGGAGATTCGCCGGATTGGATATATCCTTCCCCTTTTTGGGGATAGGTTGAACCACCGCCGTTTTCCAATGCGCTGGATAATGTGCATTATTCATTGCATTATTAAACAGGGTGGTGTAAATGTCCACCGCTTCTAGAGGAAGATGTCGAAGCACGATATTCGGAATACCATCGGTCCCCACTGATTTCTTAGCCCTGATTGTGTCGAAGATCTCACGGAGTTCTTCCTTCGAAATGAACGGGAGTAGTTAACCCTCTCTGGTCATGACATTATTTGCCATATTTTCGTCGCTGAACCGGGTGAAACCAGAGCCCTCGGACCGCCAGTTCCCTATTTCATTTCGAATGCAGAAGTCGTGCACCAAGACGCGATTGTCCAGGTCGTAATTAGGGCCAGTGGTATCAGTGGCCTTGTATACTTCCTGGAAAGTCGCTCCTATGGCCTCAACCTTCTCCTGTGGATCCTCGATCACAAAAAAGTCGTCATCATCAGCGGCCTCATTTGGATCAATACCTGCTATTGTCTGTAACCGTTCGTTGTCCGTCTTCCGGGCTATTTTAAGACACTGAAGGTTGTTTTGATTTTTTCTCCGAAATAGTTTATTTATTTGCGGAAACATATTCGGGTTGCTGGTGTTTACAGCCCGAACCTTGTTGTTCCAATACAAACTTACAGAAATTCTGTAATTCTCTTTTATTAGCGTTTGAATATTTTTAATCGACGACTTCAGTGTCCTAATCTCCGGGTCTTGTTCTGTTGTTCTCGGCATTGGCGCCGGAGAAGCAATAGTCGCTTGCTGTACCGTAGCCCCCCTACCTGACGCCATTTGGGCGTAGGAAATTTGGGACGTGACGGCTGGTGTTTGAACAAAGTCTTGACGTGTGTTTACGGTCGTTGTCCTGCTGCAGTACGAACACGATCTTAAATTTTTGCCCTGTAGTATAAGTACTCGTATGTACTCGTACATGTGGGACATAATGTATGACCCTTTAGACCCTTTGCTTTATATTGTCGGTTGTGGCTCGAACAATATACGAATGAACAATTTGTTGATCATGGCTCCGTTCTCACTTCTGCAACGGAAACAGCACACCATGCAGTGACTTTGAGTAGATGTAATGGTTCTTCGTGTATTACTCGCGGATTTTCAGTGTCCCAGCAAATATCGTGACGATTATTCCGCATTCTTCAGGTGTACATCCGAGTATACCCTTATAATTTTGTTTGCTTCAAAAATGTCAAAATCAAATTGACATTCGACGCTATTTGTAAAAATCTATGAGACTTTTCAATAGGGTCATACAATACATTATGGCCCACCCTGTATATTGAAGATAAAAAAAAGAATACTACCCATGTATGAATGTACGCAACTTCACCAAATCCATAAGTGATATATGGCATTGTACTTAAAATAATCCCAGGGTGATTCAAATCAATAGCATCTCCTGGATAAAAAAATCTATGATACTCGAAAATGTCCGTATCCAGACGATATGGAAATATCGAAGAATACATATGATATTTAATTTACTCAACACCTCCAATTACGAGTATGTATTGGCATTTTCAATATACGAGTACACAGAAAAGCCAATATCAACCTTACGAGTACATGTAGGGGTTGGTATTAAATATTCCTAAAAAAGTGTAAAAAATAATAATAATAGTACTCGTAATTTGCCAAATACAATATGTATGCACTCGTACTCGACTGGTTCTCTAAATCCAAAAATAAATAACTTTTTGTGTATTCGCACATATTCGTACACATACGAGTACTTCAAGTGTAAATAAGTTGTCGGAAAATATTAAAATATGTCAAAGAGGCAAATTTTTATTGACCCTTATTTGGAATGTTTGAGGCAGCCGTCAACATAACACAACCCGCATTTACGATTGCAAGGAAATCATCAGAAAGATATTAATGACTGATTATGATAGAGGGTCGTAACTGTATGCCACAAAAGGAAATACGTTATGTATGCGCATGTATAAGGTACGAGTACATAAGAGCTTGTGTGATTGGGGAAAAGGAAATGTGTGTAATTGTTGTCAAAGGTTAAAGGTTAAAGATCATATCTGTTTCCTTTTGTATCTACATGTGTACGAGTATAATGGGATGCAAGCAGATTGAAATTGGAGGAATATTCCCATGAAATTGGAGGAATATTCCCATAGCCAGGCTAACTACCATATATACACGTAAATACGACTATACTCGTAGTATGATAAAATGCATAAAGGATGATTTTGCGACCAATGTGGATTGGATACAAATTACTGGACTTTACAACACATACGAGTACATCTATCTAGGTATGGATGTAGCATTTAATTTAATTTAATTAGAGGAAACATTGTACCAATATCATATGGCTTTGATGAAGAGTATTAATTGATTTTCGTAGGAACAAAGAAGGGATTTACAACTTCTGAAAATAACATCTCCTGGTTTAGGTAATGATATTAATTTAATCGTCAAATATGTAAATACATACAGTAGACGCTCGAAACAGTGAACTAAAAAAACCAGGCCTGTTCACTGGAGAGAGATTGTTCATTGTAACGAGCGTTGACTCCTTGAAGGCAACAAAAAAACAATCCAACATTTTGGATAAAGAATATATATATATATTTTTTTATATTTTTAACCAAAACAATTCATCCATAAAAAACCGTAAAACAGAACAAAAATAAAACTGTCCACGTTCTTAAAAACATAACAAACTTAAGCTGTGCTAAAATAGGTAGTCATCTTCGTTTGCTTTTTCTTTGAATTTATGTCAATCAACATCGCCTTTTCTTGTAATCTTTTAAGGACCAAAATATCTGCGTAATCTACTTTATTGCTAGTTGCCCATTCAAGTGCTTTCTCAAATAACTGAACAGCATCTCTAGAAGACAACGAACTAATCGGACATTCTACATCTGGCTGTTGTTCTTTTTCGTTTTCGTTTTCGTTTTCTTCTTCTTCAATATTTGACGATTCTTGATCATCGTTCCAATTTAACAAATCGGCTGCGGTATGTGCTAGTCCTGTTAAATGATTCAGAAGATTCAGTACGTCCTTCGTGGCCAATGTGTTCGCATTTGACGCTAAATTGTTGCGAACAACGCTAAGAGGTAAGTCATCTTCATCCTTAAAATCGTCTTTCGGGTCTTCTTCCATCGAAAGAACGTTTTTCCAGCATTTCGCA
Organism: Volucella bombylans; assembly: GCA_949129095.1. Classification (NCBI taxonomy): domain Eukaryota; kingdom Metazoa; phylum Arthropoda; class Insecta; order Diptera; family Syrphidae; genus Volucella; species Volucella bombylans. The sequence goes on from OX422145.1 coordinate 28,643,382, forward strand.
ATGACTGAAGCTTCTAATTTATCCCATGCTGCTGCCAAGTTAAAAACAGCGTCTTTTATTGATACTTCCTTAACAGCTTCACAAATGTTGTCTAAAAAAACGAACACTTCTTTAACATTCGATTCAATCTTTAAAAAAGTATATAATAGAAGGTATGAATATGAAATAAGAACTCACCTTTTTCAGAAGCAGCAATTGATATCAACAAATTTTTTCTATAAAATAGTTTGGTCCGGCGTATGGCGTTTTGGTCCATAGGCTGAATTAGTGGTGTTACATTGGGAGGCATATACATGACTGAAATGCCACCATCTGGAGGTTGAAGTTCACTTTCTGGAGGATGGAAGGGGCATTGTCCAAAATTAACAATGCCTTAATTGGTAACCCGTTTTGGCAGAGAAAACGTTGTACTTCTGGAACAAAAAGAGTATGGAACCATTCCTTAAAAATGGCTGAGGTCATCCAGGCCGATTTGGAATTCCTGTAATGCACAGGCAAGGACACATTTTTGAAACAACGAGGTTTCTGAGCCTTTCCTATGACAAGTGGTTTCACTTTATGGTGACCTGTGGCATTAGCACACGCTAAAAATGTGATTCTTTGTTTTTCTGGTTTCCGCCGTGGAGCAGTTTTTCCGCTGGATGCTACATATGTCTTTTCCGGGAGAAGCTTCCAGTATAGCCCTGTTTCATCAGCGTTGTACAGCTGTTTCTTGGTAAGCTGCAGCTCTAACATTTTCTCTCTCAGTTTTTTCTTAAAAGGACAGACCAGTTCTAATTGCGATGATAATTTTTCGCCTGATATCTTTAGGTATCGTACACCATACCTCAGCCATCACTTGCGACGAAACCAGATTCATTTTTATCGATGTCTGTGATAATAGCAATGGCTTTTTGTTTTAGAGCTAGTCCACACACCGGTACATGTTTCTTACGTTGCTCCAAAAACCACTTATATAACCTTTTTTCCATTATACGTAGTTCGGATGACCTCAATGTCTTTCTTTTGCTAGTTCCATAACAGGTGTCGCTCAGTTTTGCAGTAATTGCCTCTCTTTTTTTGTGAATACTACAGATAGTAGATTTAGCTACATCATATTTTTTTGGCCAAAAATGTTACCGCGACACCTTTAATATTGTTCTGCTTACAGTATTATGGTATACATAATAACTAAGACTTTTATTACTTACCATCCGATAATTGCTTTAAAATTTCACTTTTTTCAGTAAGAGTCAAATGCTTACGAGACATGCTTACAAGAAGATCGTTCACAAAATGATAAAGTAAGCGAAACGGGCTCTTTTTTGCACTAAAAACAACCCCAAATTGTTTACCATATACATATGTACGTGCATACATACATAATCATAAAGGATACTCGCACAACACGATAAGGAAATAAAAAAATATATGTTCATTGTAGCGAGATTTTCTTTGTTCACTATTTAGAATAGCCTGTATAAAATATTTAGTGTTCACTATATTGGATTGTTCACTATTTCGATGTTCACTATATCGAGCGTCCACTGTATTTCCAAGCTGGTATTGCACATGATATCAAATTAAATTCCCCATCCCAAGGCTATATTTTAGTCCTAATCCCTTTTAAACTGAATTGATATAGAAAGTACTCTCAGTGTTAAACAAATAAGTTGGTGTACATTTTTAATTACAATTATTATTTGCTCGTATATATATACTTTATATACTCGTATTGTGTGTATAGATACACCTCCATTAATATTGTTAAATAAAACAAAAATGTAATGGAGATTAAAACATTCATTTACTTTTATCGGTGGTGATATATGTACTCGTATGTACCATATTATACAACGACTGACATTCTTGTCAAAGTTTTCCTTCTTTTGGCTTCCGGTAACCAGGTGCGAGCATCCCTGAAATGTACACAAAATCCATCTAGCACTTTTGTCATTCAAATACTTTTATTAAAAGTGCAAACTTACAAAGTGCTATTGAATGTATCATTGTAATAAGGTATTTAAAATCGATTTTGTTGGGTCTAAGTTACTTGAAAATATAATTAGTATACATATACTCGTACTACATACATTCATATATATATAGATGGGTGTGTTTGAGTTTACATCACAAGCATACTTTTGTTTAGCACAACTAAAAAACGTACTCTTACAAGGATGGTACTCGTATTAAGGCAATTAACAAATTACAATGAGCTGCCTCTTTACGGAAATATTTGTAAGTAGTCAATTTTTCTTCAGAGCCCATCTCCACACATCCAGGTCGGTCGCGTCTCCTTTCCAATTGAACGCACCAACTAAGGTGAAGACTTTCTCTACTTGTCTTTCCCTTCGTGTTGAAATCGATGATACTTCGATCCAGAGTGTTAGTGTCAATTCGCTTCCAACTGAAAGTGGAGTTCGCTGTTAAATCTCTTCCTTAAAAGTGTGTCAACGTCTGAAAATCAATCTCTCTTTCTTTCCATTTCCATTTTTTGCACACGCATTGTAAATGAAAAGGTCTTTCTTCATCCAGTCACCCTCTGTGGATTCACTTGCCGTTTTATTGAGCGATGCCACCTAGCTTCCTGCCAGTTCGAGGGTTGCCTATAGTATATCCTCTGCATAATATTCGCAAGATATTCATTCCGGCTAACAAATAGGCTGCTTCGTCTGAGATTGTTCGATAACCTTATTTGCGGAGAGACTGTACACTGAAGAGTCTTTTATGGTGCATCCGTCCATAAGAGGAGCGAACTACTTAACTACTCTGGACAGCAGAGAGAATACATTCAGCGGGTGTATCCAGGTCCACCGACGTTCAGATGCACCCAAGAGAGTGTTGTTTATATCAGCGATGACTTCTTTCTGGCGTACTCGTCATAATTGGCCTTGAAGCCCAATCTATTGTCGAGCTCCTTTGACCTGATCAACAAAAACAAAATGGCCTTTATCCGGCCTATGCTTGTACTTATTGTCTTTGTTGTTGTTTTTTTTCTGTAGTTAAGGTACCCGTAAAATGTTTGCACACAGCACGGTCGAAGGAAAATGTACCGATGTACATTGGTTTTAAATGCCTGAGTGTTACCATGACTAATAAATAAAGAGCTCGGCAGGGCATTCCATAAACAAGTTGTACGGCTTAGGAATGAATCACATTATTTTATAGTATGTCCAAAGTATTTTATTCAGAGTACATGTAATTCCACCTAGGAATGGAACTTATATCATCCAGTTTGATACAGGACAGATTACAGTGCGGCGTATCTTCCACGTTGCTTGAATAGCTGCGAATAGTCGACTCAACTACGACAGACATGTTGCACACTGTAGTAAAGAGCGCCAACGGTTCAGTAGGGCACGGGATGAGTTGGAATATGAAAGATACGAGGATATTGTAAATTACGTGGGCTAGTATTTAAGTACATTGGATATTCAAGTTAAGAAATTTGAGGCGGTAAAATAGAAGAATCCTCTGAACCAAGGCTTATCTAATCGGGCGGAATTTTAACTCGCTATCGTACAATATTCTAAGGTAGCCAAGGGATTGGACCCTGGAGTGTAGGTTGGTGATACAGAAAATAAAGTTGAGGATGAGGATGAAGCTCTAAGATATTTTTTATATACCACGTGGAGAAATGGATATGGGACAGTGATTAATAATCATCTTAAGATCGTTTATAAATTGAAATGAAAAGAAGTGGACCTAGATTACTGCCTTGTGGGACAGCAGAAGTGACAAAAAACGGAATAATTGAGAGCGCTGACCTAAAGCGAATGCTATAATAATATTTTCCAGATTAGAAGATATGCCTAGGGAAGACAATGTGAAGGCCTTTCTAGGGCTGATAGCGCAAAGGATACAAATTCAACTAAGTTTGTAGTAGTTGTGGTTGAATTGAAGGTAGGTTCCAAGGTAATTTGAGTAGTCAGAACAAGCATTGGTAGCCACAATTTAATTTTTTTTTGTTTCGTAAAGACCAAAGTCCTTTCTTATACCAGGGAGCGGAAGTAGATGTAATTGTACAATATTATGGCGAGAAAATTTGACATAAAGAGAAATAATATAGAATTAAATGGAAATAATGGAGAAAGCATTAGGTAAAGATAGTAAGTAGATTGAAGGTTTCCTATTAAAAAAAGGATTAAATAATGAAGTTTGCGCAGTTAAGTTACATCGATAGACATAGTTTCATCTTAGTAGGATATCCTTAGAGTAGTAGCTTGTAACTGTCAATGAATGAATGAGTGAATGAAGAGACCTTTATCAGCTTCTGATGAATTTTGTTTTCTTTAAAAACGTGCTCCACTAAAGAGAGCATAATTCATCCGAGTATTGTAGGTTAACAAGAAATTAAAAAGCAAAACTACATACGTTCCTTTAGCAAAATTGTTGCACTAATGATGGTCGATTTTTTTTTTTTAAAGTTGCACTATGTATAGGTAGAGTAAAGAAGGCTCTTTACTTAAATACGTTGTTCTCCTTTTTTTTTTGTATAAGTATTACTATAAGTGTTTTACAAATATTGTATATGTATCTATTTCTACTTCTAAATTTTCAAAAAAAACTGTAACACATATTCTATGTTGATGTACAAACTATTTAAATTAAATTTTTTTTTTCTTTGTTTCTCCCTTTTTCATAGATTGTAACTTTGTCGTCATAAATAATTAAAAAATCACGAAGTAAATGAAACGGTGATCTCGTACGAATATTTGTTCCAAAATTGGTTTGGTAAGTCATTTTTATTTTGTTGCATTGCTAACTGTCTCAAATCTGTTAATGAAATCAAAATCCATTAAACCAATTATTATCAGTTATTTTCACACTTATTAAGTATCTTTTATGAGGTTATTAAAACATTAATACAAGCTGATACTCAATTGACTAGATCCTTTTAAAAGCACAATAACGTGTGTTAGTATCTTACATGTGAATACTTGTATGTTGTGCCTGAGAAAAGAAACACGGCTTCCTTTGCTGGACATTTGGAATAGTGAATGCCTTATACATTTGAATACAGCACATCATAATCATGTGCAAATTTTTTGTCTTGTTCAAATTATGTAAAGGTAGAGGAACACTCAAGCAACTAGTTAGCTCTGAGCTTTTAAAACGCTCCTAATGTTGGTCTAAAAGCCACGGATTTCACTTTAGTCCTCACTAAAGCGGCGTCTTCTTCTGGTCAACTTAATCGATCAAAAGGCGATATAAAAATTTAAAAATTAAAAAAAACCCGACTGAGTAAAATGGAGTACAATGGACTTTAAATATGAACTAAAACGAAAAAAACAAGTCCAGTAGTCTAGAATTCTGTTAAGAAATATTCATGGTGGAAACACACATAAAGCAAATAATAAATTCTAATGCGGAACTTAGCAACATAAAGAGTCGGGACCCATTAAATATCTGGACACCAGCGCAAACCTCACAAGTAATTAACAACTTCTACCTAAACAGGCCTAATGTTCAATTAATCAATACCTGAGGAGTGTTTAATAGAGACAAATTTCTTCGGGCCCTTTATACGAGGTTCATAAAATCTTATTAGCGCTCGTACAATTAACAATTAGCCTTTTTCCAGACCTTGGAAAGTATTCAGAGTGAAAGGCAGCTCTCGGAATATTTCCAGCTGGTTCTACTTACTAGGCCATAGCCTGCAGAACGCATATGTCCTATAGATTCCACATCTTATTAGGTTATCCTTTCTTTGAAATCTTATTTGCATTTACATTTGCTATTATATTTAATGAATAACAATAAGTTGAAGGCTTAACAGTACCAGTCCGACGTGGTTCTGGTCTTCCTACTCACTGTATTGTTCGCTTTGTAATTCAAGAGAATGAGAGATTTTGTTTTAAGCAGAAACCTTGACTTTCGAATGATTGCGTTCCCTACTTAAGAGTTTTTCGCTTACGTAATCACTGCGCAAAGTCACCACCTTTCTTACTAGTGGATGGAATATGTCTTCCCATTTGGTTTTGTTTTTTTTTAAAGGTTGCTCAAACAAGGTCTGGTTGAAAATAACCACCAGAAAACCCAGCTCTCACACCGCACCTGAACTCCTCTTAACTTTTTTTGTATGGATTTGAAGACCGAGACTTTCTGTTGCTGCAATCTAAATTTTGAGATGTGCTTTCCAATCCAAACCCTTCAAGTATTGGAAGATGCCGCACAAATACTACATACAATACTATTAGCCGGCGGGTATGACACATACATATTTCCAAACAAAGTATTAAATAAGTTCCGGTTGCATGATCTCTGTCAATCAGACACAAACTGTGGAATCTAGTTCAACTGGAATTAGCTATAAACTCAATAATATTTCCACTACCTACTCGTACCATGACCATAGAGTATTGCTCTTAATTTGGCTAAAAGCTCACATGACACTTTTTTTTTTGTTTTTTTTTTGACATTAAATGTTTCACTGAAGTTATTACTTACTTACCATGACAGTGCAGCGAGATTTATCCATTGTCATCTTGCATTTGGGGATGAATTTACAAGTGACGGTTCAAAAGAACATGTGTCAGCTTCTGTCGCAATGTAAAAATTTGGTCTATAGTGGACTTGCCCATTCACATATTAGTACTCCATATAAGATCTTATACATGCATTAGACTGACAGTGCTGAGACTCTTTTCGTATGCAACGAGTTGATGTTGAGTACGCATCCTACCAATTAATAATAGCTCTGCTATTATATAGATTTTGCTAATATGTATATATGAAGTCTCAGGGTTTTTTCATGCTCTCAGAACTGATTGCACCAATATTTCCATTTACATTCCTTGGAAACGGTCTTCTTGGATGGATTTTTTTTTTGTTAAATTTCCACTCATCATGTCTGAAATTGCGGCTTTCTCTTTTGCCAGCTCCGAAGGCGGGTTGTACTTCCAAAACTCTGTAAGAACTAAAACAGCTCTTGCTATACCCGGTTATTGCACTTAAATTGTATAAGCCCATGACTTCGCTGCAAATGCCGACTTCTTCGTCGAACTAGGAGTTTCTTGGTGGCGGGAACTGAAACCTAATCTAATGAACTCTTAGTAGTATAGTCACTAGTCTTCGACACTTATTGCTGGAGGTATGATATTTTAGTGGCTGTGATCTTGTATGATGCACGAACTGCAAATATTCTGACTCTTTCTTGTGCCTCCTTCTCTCTGGCTGCAACAGTGCAGAGACCTGAGCCTATATTGGCTCCTCGAAATAGAAAACGTGTAAAAAATAAGAATAAGTTTTTTTTTTTTATAATTTACGCGCGCTTAAGGGGTTAGATACCCTTTTACTGTTGCCAGGGCGCGGGCGGAAAGGTAGAAAGGAGGAGAAAGGAAAATTGTTTTGTAGTGGTTTGAAACTCAGGTGTATTTGGTTTCTATATTAGCTCTCCACGGTTGGGATTCCGAATAGGACGGAGAGTTTTTTCTTCACTCAGAGTGGAAGGTTATAATTCGCAGTAATTATTTGTGCTTGAAACTCTACAACAGCCAAATCTACGTGTCAGTGTTATGCCTTCACACGCAGAATTTTTCTGTCTGAGTTCCAATTACACAACTGAAAAACTTGAAAGAGAGAGAAGCGATTGCTAGTACCACTACACCACGGCCACCCCTAAAGGTATAAGTGCCTTGCGTCGGTCGTAGCGTGGTAATTTTTATTGACCATTTGTTTCAGCTGATTTTCAAGGTGTGAAAATCACGTATTTGTACTGGTCATGTTTCACTGGGCAACGACGTCAGACGTAACGTCTTGCAGCCTGTGCTAATCGATGATGTTGTCAAAAATGTTCTCCTTTCATTCTTTGAGGTCTCTGCTCCCTGCGAGGATGTGAGAGGATGTGTTCGTACACATATTTACTGCAAATGACCATTTGCTTTTAGAGCTAGCCATGAAGATAGCTAGATTCACTCTATTTGCGGCCCGGATCAACCCCGGACAGATTTATTAAGCTTATTGCAAGCAAATAAATATGTTACTTAAAACTAACATTTTTACTTAAAAACTAAAGGGTGGCAGCGGTTAAAGAAAGTTAGGACGTGAGGCATAGGTAGAAATAAGTATGTTCTTGAGGGAGAGTTTGCCGAGATGGTAGTCGAGTCGAGTAGTTGGCTCCAGGTGTCCGTAATTCGTTCTGTGAAGATTGAGCCGGGAAAGTGGCACAGACCTAAGATTGCGGGGATTGGTGTTAAAAGAAATAATTTGAAGTAAGGAAGGACAATCGATATTACCTACTAAAATTTGATGAATAAAGAGAATTACGGCAACATTTCGGCGTATAGAAAGGGGTTGTAAATTTATAAGTTTCAGCCGGACAGCCGGCCTATCATCTCCATCAATTCTATTAATTTAGACTCTAAGGAGCCGATGCTGAGGATATAATTGGAAAATATTTTCCGCAGACGACAACTGTCAGTGTTTCTTAATGCCTCGCTCAGACTCGGCCTAGGACTGTGCGTCAAGTGATGTTATAAAGCAGTGCGGTGCTATCACTATGTGCGCACCCGTCTGGGAGTCACTTAACCATTGTGCGAAATTTCTCTCAAGCACGTGTTTATTCGTAATAAGTAATTTTACTAATAGATTTCTGAATTTACATTTTTAAGATATCATACGAGTAGATAAGCATCGATGAAAGAATCATTTCGTCAGTTAGGCCATATAAGTTACCTTCAAGCAGACGAACATTACAAGAGTAAACGTCCCATGTAAATTCTGTGGCGAATTTTTTCAATGACATATGGCAAACGACTAGCAATCCTTAAGCCATGACAATTTGCACGTCTTTAGCTAAATCTTTTGATCAATCCGTACATGTGCGTCACCTCTACATACCTAAAAATTTTGAAATTTAAAGAATTTTCCGTTTTGTTTGTCTATAAACACACACCTAAATTTGACGTTGTTTTGAGAGGAAGATATTTTTAAATTTGACAAACATGGCTGTGGTCTAATATTGTCTATTGGTTGCACATTTATGCACTAATAGTTGTCACCTTTTTAGCCCGAAGAAAAAACCAATGTTATGCAAAATAAACATTATTTCATTTCGATGCTCACAGCATGTTGGCAGATGTGATTTGTTTCGGTGTGTGACCTTGTTACCATTGCTATTGTTGTGCCAATACTGAGGATAATGGATGACGACATCGATTAATGCCAGAGGACATACAACTATCATTTATTTACCAAGAACCTGATTTGCATGCTTGCCCATGGTGGTTCAGAGGGAAATGCCAACGTCCCATTAATTAAGTTTAATGCACTTAATGTTAAAATGGCAAATAACATTGACAGAGTGAACAATTTTGCAATAAAATAATGTGATATTTATAAGGTTGTACATAATAAGGAAAAAAAAAATGTTGCTATTTGTTTGTCCTACTGTTTGTTTGTTTAATCTATTTTTGATACCAGATGGCATATCCGTAGTCAAGGGAACAACACGGTTGCTGACGAATTTTATTGTTGTTGAAATTTTGAGTGTCTACGAGTACGAGGGTCTTTTTTTAGAATTCTAAATTATGACTTAGGTCTATTTGAGACTTATTTTGATGTCAACAAATTTTATTCCAAGTTTGTCTCTTGATCAAATTGTGTTAAAATTTTCCAGATGAAGAACAAACCTTTGATTTATGTAACACACACATTGTCATGTGTTCCTTATTTAAAATTAGGAGCTCAGCATCGATTGCTTATCATGAAACACCAGAGATCCTCTAATATGTGGCATCACTCTCTAGCAATTTGATCAGTAATTATCAGTGCGGTCTTAGGCTCAATAAGTCCACAACCGGAAAAAAAAAACCCAAAATCGATGTTTCTCATCTCTGTACCGATTTTAAGGCCTAATATGGCAGACTCTATGTATTGAGAGTCTAGTTTTGAATTCTTCTGAGATTGGTCGAGACTTTTGATGTCAACAAAATACACAGACTTCACGTAATCGTTCACAACGTCACAATAGACGGTTATAACTTTGAGATAGCTAGGGATTTTCTCTACTTCAGTTCTTCTATATATTAACTCTAATTCTTCTCATCAGAAACTAAAGGAAGATATTCAATTGCCAACAATAAGGAGGCTCTTAAAAATACGCTGATCATATAAAGACTATTCTATGACACTGAAGGATACATGCAAGTGAAGGCTGATTGGAGTTCCCCTTAACACGTCGTTTTAAGTGTCGTTACAGTGGATATCAACAAACTTGATATAGTACAGTACAGTACAGTCAGTGTCATTGTACAGCTCTTGAAGTATTCTACTCTGACGCCTGTTTACACAAACAATATAAGAAGAAAAGGGCTGATCAGGGCCTGTTATTCATTCTTAAACTTCCGCCAGGTATTGCTTTTACAAGATACCATGTAACACTCGTCCGATTTGTCGGTGGTTGGTGGCTCCCTTTGCAGACAGCAAGCATTCAGTACTGGCCTCACTTACTGTAGACTCGAAGACATTGTCGCGGCTTAATGAAAAAAAAAAAAAAAAAACAGTGTCAACTCTCTGTGTATGATCAATACATTTGTGCCAGCAGCGTATGCCTTACTTACTTACTTCTGTGGTGCTACAGTCCGAGGTGAACCTAATCCTCAACCAACAAGCCTTTCAGCTGGTTAAGATACCCTTCCACTTCCACACTTTGGGCCTTAGATCGACATTGCTGTACAACCCGTATAGTTCGTGGTTGAATCTCCTTCTATTTTATCTTTCTCTTATCCGCTGCTTCTTCATCCGCTTTCGACAAAGGTTCAAGCCTCTGCGCCATAGAGCAGAACCGGGATGATAAAGGTTTTATATATATTAAACAAGCCGTTCTGTCCAGCGAGAGAGGACTCTGTTATTCAATCATATCCTGAGCCCATAGAAAAACCGATTGACAAGAGTAATTATTTCTGCATTGATGTCCTTAACTACTCTTAAAATTTCCACTGGTGAATTTGCGACCAAGCCGGCGATGGACTTGGTTTTTCAATCGTACTCGTATGTACGAGTATGTATATCTATCCTTTCAGAATATTTTGTTCGATGTCAAAAGTTTTGCTGCTTTCATTATCAATTTTTTGAAGTAGTTAGCGTACCCCATAGTCAGGAATACTACATACGAGTACACACGAATGAGGCGCATATGCTAATGCTAAATGCCTCAGGCTACAGCACCACCATTAGTTTAAATAAACCAAAGGGAAATAATTACAGTTCAAAAAGGAATTTTCCGTTGAATTTAATCAATAACATACACACACACACACACATATGCAAATACATAAGTATGATAGGAATTTTAATTGAGTTAAACTTGGTGTAACCGTGGACACCCCAATGGCAATGTCATGGAATATCAATCGATATGATTGATTTGAATGTCATCAATTGTTAATGTCCCATCAGTGGGGGTGCTGACCGTCAAAGGCAAAATACAATATGTACAAACAATTATAATATGGTAGACAATGTCAAGCGGACGAAATCGATGAGGATGGGATTTCCGGAAATACTTTGACTGCGGTTTTTCACAATTTTGCGAGGGTATGGTACGAGTATGGTAGGCTTGAAATATTTTGCTTTGAAAAAAAAAAAAAAAAAAACCTTAATATCCGGTTATTTCATGAATATATAATATAAGTTCCGACTGAACCGTATAGTTTGCTTTCTAAATATAATTTTTCTGTCTGACGTTAACGTTGAAAGTTCGCATCAACCAACAAATCTCTGAAGCCAGCTTAATCATAATCGGAGGTACAATACCTCCGGAGCCGGAACGTTAGTGTTCTATCGGTTTTTCTGTTCTCTTTGGTAAGGTTGCCAAAACTAGATATTGCTCTGTATAACTTGTATCTATAAATGCTATCGTATTGATCCAAATTGACGAAACCATTGTGATGCCACGTCGATTTGTGATCCTCCCACTCTTGGAACCAATTTGAGCGAAGGAGCCTGTTAACGTCTATATTGCCTTTGAGTTGCCTTCTTTGGGAGAGAAGGAGGATGATTGTCCCCTCCTTTCGTCGTTTGTAAAAAGGCCAAGCCTTCTGGAATGTTTACCTATAAGACCGTGTCCAATGATGACAACTATGATAGCGCTGAGACGTTTTCATTCAGATCCAACTTTGATAATATCTTTGATAATAAGGTTTGTTCTGCTATTAGCTATCCAGCTTTAGTATTAGTGATACCTTTTTCAGATAGGATAGGTATAGTAATTTCAATTTGGGCGAGTTCGTCGACCCTACAGTTCACAACATATGTGAATGTTGAACTGCTCTTCCATCTCCATGAGAAATGATCCATAGTCTAAGACGGTTTTAGAATTTATCGAGAATGAGTCGCAGTTCGATGTGGCTAGTCAGTGAATGTAGAACCGTTTCAACCGATTTACCTTTACAGTAGATTGTATATGAATTTCAATCAGTCGTTTTAGAATTTTCAGAAGGAAAGAAACTTAGAAAAACTACATAAACTTCTCTCCATGACAGGGGAATGTGAGTCATTTCTACGCAGCTCCTCGTGATATAAGCTTGCGTTAGCTGGATGATATCGGAAGAGCTTTGTAGCTTAACAGGCAATAGCTATGCAGCGCCCAGAACAGCTGGTTGTTACTGGCCGTGAATTAGGGAGCTACCTGAAAAGTGGGTATCCAGCAGCAGATTGAGTGATTCCTAACTTGAGGTCGTCCAAGAGTCGACCAAGATCTGAAGCTCAATTTACAGTTTCAGTTAAAGAAGGTAAACCCTTAGGTTTATTGACTCGAAACCGAACCAAGTCATGCATTTAGTCTGCGCTAGAGGGTTAAGATATTCCCTATTGATCACAATTACCGCGCACCTATAAGGGCCTCTTAGTTTCTCTAGTTTCGCGGCTTTCCAGTCATGAGTCGGAAAGGTCGGTTTACTGAGCCTGATGATCTCCAGAATGTTTTTTTGGGGAGGAGGATTCGTCTGGGATCTATGTGCGGGTTCTAGGTCTGCTAGGGATATGCTTCTTAGCCACGACCTCAAGCTTTGCACCTAAGTTTCCATTTTTACCAAGTGATAGCTTGCTTCCTTAAACATCACGACTTGTTGGACTGAAGTTACGATAAGGCTTTTTTCATTTCGTCGTCGATTCGAGTGGAATTGTTGATTATCATCATTCGGATCAACGAATTCTTCAGCAACGAATGCGATTCTACTTTTATGTGCAATTTGTCATCGTTGTGAGCACACATTCGGCATGACCTTAGTTATCAATCACCTCCCATGCTTCTTGTAAGCTTCATGATTCGCTGTATGCAATAGCAGGCATTTTTCGTTGACATACAATAAAATGCTAGAAGTCCTTTGCACTTTTTCATATTTTTGGGATTTTCAGGAAAAACGTAGAAGTGCCAGTCATACTGGAGTATGAAGTCATACAAGAGTTATGGACTATTTTTTAGCCATCGATTATAAGCTGTGCTACGAAGGGATAGTTAATACATATACGTGATTATTACCTAGATTATAATTTTCGAAAAACCCTATTATTCAGATTGCCAGATTTTTAGAAAATTGCCTCTAAAACTTTGAAGCCATATACGAGTAGATGACGAACAGGAAGCATTTCCAGATCGTTGAATAATTTAAAAGTCATCCGATTTTTACCTCATATTTTCTCGTATAATAGAAGTTGTTGAATTTTGTTCAGATATACTTCTCAGTAAGTTTAGAATGGAGAAATGAATAAAAAGAAAAATCCCTAAGAGTTGCTCGAAAATATCGCCTAAAGTCGTCTATTTGGTTACGGAAACACATGCTAGAATCAATAACAACCCCAAGGTATTTAAATTTTTTAACGTTTTCAATTTGGAAACAAAATATTGTATTACAAGAGCTTACATTTATGGCACTCAGGTGCATGGAAAAAAAAAACTTCTGTCTCAATCTCATTTTGCACTGAAAGACTAGAACTTTCGTTTTCGAACTAATTATCAGTTTATGCATCGCAAACCATATTCTAAGGTCCAAATCTAGAGGACTTACCGAATCATAGTTTAAGCCTAACTCAAGTGTGTATGAATACACTTAAAGTGCCTGAGCACGTGTTAAGTTTATTAGAAAATGGGATAGAGGTAGAAAGAAATATGTTGGGTTTCGCTCCATAGGTGGCATCTAACATTTAATGGGGAGACTAAATTCTTAGTGGAAGTTGGCTTGTTGTTGATTTCTAGTCAACTACTAATGTTACATTCGGCCGAGTTTGGGATCCGAACACCCAACCTTCCGATTTGGAAGCCAGTCCACTACCACTTGAGCCACCCACGAATGTGGATATCATTTCGTATTTGCTTATACGAATCTTCTTAATCAATAAATTGTATCAATTTGCTAGGGTTGAAGGTCTAAATGGCCAAATGGTTTTTCCGTGATTCCTTCCCAGGCAAAGTTACCCTATAGTTTGGCTGTATGACATGGGGCAAAGCCATAATGGGTGTTTACTTCGAATAACCAATATTTAATTTTAAGAGTTTGATTGATACATTGAGACCATAGAGTATGTGCTAGGTAATTTTCGTACCCTCAATACTGAACGTGTTACTTCGTACATTTTTAATACTATAAATCAGGAAGGAAGAAGTCAGGTCGTCCCCAGTGCAAAATAATGTCTTTATTATCCTTAGAAGGATATCGCCTATGATGTGAGTTTATCCAATCATTTATTCAGCGTTCGTGTGCGTTTCTGCACTGCGCGGTTCAATTGTATCACGACCTTGCAAATTGCCTAGCTATTTTGTATCCTGGAAAATTAATACAATACTACTGACCACAAGCTATTCATTACTATATGCTGCACGATAAGGGTGTAATTAGCTCACCACAAGCATTTCAGTGGGAATATCGTTTTCCACTTATGCCGCAGGGGTGAATTCGAAGATACAAAGCAAGCAAAACCAGCGTGATTGTCAAGTGTCATTACAGTCATTGCAATTAGAAGCATATTTTTTCTCTGAATTTTTCTCTGAATTTTTCTGATTACTAAGAAAAGAAGACACATATTTCCACCTTGCAAATTGCTTAGCTATATTGCATCCTGAAAAATTAATACAATACTACTGACCACATGCTATTCATTGCTATATGCAGCACGAAAAGGGTGTAATTAGCTCAACGAAAGCGTTTCAATGGGAATATCGTTTTCCATATATCACAGGGGTGAATTCGAAAACACCTCGACCTGGAGGACTATCAAGCCGTTCTAAGCAAAACGGGCGTACGATCCAAGTATTATTACAGTCATTGCAATTAGAAGCATATTTTTTCTCTGAATTTTTCTAATTACGAGTACTAAGAAAAGAAGACACATATTTCCACCTCGAAGCGACTCAAATAAATTGGTTTGGAAGGAGAGAAGTGAAGAAACTAGTTGGAAAAGAAACTTCAGTCTCAATCTCCTTTTGCACTGAAAGACTATAACTTTTGTTTTCGAATTATAGTTAGTTTTAGTTTTAGTTTTATATGCATTTTATTTACTTAATCACTAACTCTTACATTCTAACAAAAAATGCTTAAATGCTAGCTTACAATTACTTAATAATCTTACACTAACTTACTGGCCCCACACAGGCACTCTAAGCTACTCTAAATGCTTATAACTATGTCTTTCGACTTCATTTACATTTTCTTAAAACTATTTATTTTGTATACTTAAAGCTAAGAAAAAAACTTGTTAACAAAACTTAGCATATGGACATAATTTTTTATTTTTAATAAAAACTTAGTATCTAACTTAAAATAAACCTTAGCCTACCTAAACTAACTGTACAATACACACATAAACACACATAGACGTTATACACAATCATATACATATATCAGTATACACCTTTGTATACACTGATATATGTATATGTTTCTTAAATGCTAACCTAAACCTATGTAAGCTGGCCATCGCTGTTTACAGAGAAAACAGATTGGTCAGCTCTGCCTCATTAGTGAGGCTGGTCCGTAATTGACGGAAACGACGACGAAACATCTTCTCCATCATTCAACCACCAGAAATGCTGGTGCTGCCGAACGACATCCCTCTTATCGCGATTCCCCACCGCTCTACTGAACCTGAGACGATCCACACTGCCGTGTGCGACGTCTCTGTTGTAGTTGAGTCGCCTGTCCCCAGCTTTCCGAGCGACATGGAAGATTAACGGGACCGCTGATATATCCTGGATCAACTCTTTCTGATCTAGGTAGAGGAATGCTTCCGGTGGAACGAAGCCGTCAGATCGCACACTCTCGTGGTAAAGGTAATTGGGGTAGTAAGCCCCAGATATCAGGTTATTCGTCGAGGTCATTGCTCTTACAATGTGCCTTCGAGTCAGCTTAATTACGAAGTTGTCCACTCGTATTAGGTTCGCCCTATTGTAAAGGACCTCGTTAGGATAAAATTTCTTGTACTCCGACTCTGGTGTTCTGTACAAGCGAATACAAGCCCTAAGGCAAGCCCTCTCAAACACCCGAATCTTTTCCATTAAGCTTGCTCGTACATTGAACCACACGGGACAACCAAATACCAGCATGGGCCTAATAAGGGCCATGTAGCAGATTACCTTTACCCTCACATCGAGTTGGCTGCTATAAAACAGTCTCTTTGTAAGGGCAAAAGCGCCTTTAGCTCTGGCCAGAGCAGCATCTACATTTTTGCCAAAATACAGAAACTGATCGAGCCAGATCCCAAGGTATCTGACTACATTTCGACAGGCAAGAGGCTGTCCGGGCTGTCCAATGATTGAGAACTTTCGCCAATTTTTTCTGGTATCCCTAGAGGCTCCAGACAACGGCGTCCTAAGGAGAATGGTTTCCGACTTCTGAAAGTTGATTTTAAACTTATCTTCTTATCTTATCGAAGTCACGCTGCAAGAGAGTATTAATGACCTCGATTTTTGGACCTGTTCTGTACGCTATCAAATCGTCTGCGTACGCAATAGTATGGGGAAGTGAACCTATCAAGTCGTTTGTAAAAATGTTGAATAGGATCGGCGAATTGACCGCGCCTTGCTGAAGACCATTTTTAATTTGAAATATTCCAACAGAAGTCACATCACCATTCTTCACGATGAACTGTCTGCTAGTTAGCATATTATAAAGAATGTACAAGAGTGGTTTACTGATCCCCAGCCCAGTTAGTTTATAGAAAAGACCCTCTAACCATACGGTGTCGAAGGCCTTCTCCAAGTCAACAAGGCAGGCACCAGTGCATTGTTTTTTGCCTTTATTCCATTGGATATCGGTTTAGACGCGGCATGTGAGATATCATGTCCCGCCTTAAAACCGAATTGATTATCCGGAACTATATGTTTGTTCTCAACCCACCTAGACAGAGCTCTATTGATTACCTTTTCAAAAAGCTTACTGATATTCGGAAGGAGACTTATCGACCGGAGATTCGCCGGATTGGATATATCCTTTCCCTTTTTGTGAATAGGTTGAACCACCGCCGTTTTCCAATGCGCTGGATAATGTGCATTATTCATTGCATTATTAAACAGGGTGGTGTAAATGTCCACCGCTTCTAGAGGAAGATGTCGAAGCACGATGTTCGGAATACCATCGGTCCCCACCGATTTCTTAGCCCTGATTGTGTCGAAGATCTCATGGAGTCCTGCCTTCGAAATGAACGGGGGTAGGCCACCCTCTCTGGCAATGACGTTATTTGCCATATTTTCGTCGCTAAACCGGGTGAAACCAGAGCCCTCGGATCGCCAGTTCCCTATTTCATTTCGAATGCAGAAGTCGTGCACCAAGACGCGATTGTCCAGGTCGTAATTAGGGCCAATGTTATCAATGGCCTTATATACTTCCTGGAAAGTGGCCCCTATGGCCTCAACCTTCTCCTGTGGATCCTCGATCACAAAAAAGTCGTCATCATCAGCGGCCTCATTTGGATCAATGCCTGCTATTGTCAGTAACCGTTCGTTGTCTGTTGTCCGGGCTATTTTAAGACACTGAAGGTCGTTTTGATTTTTTCTCCGAAATAGTTTATTTATTTGCGGAAACATATTCGGGTTGCTGGTGTTTACAATCCGAACCTTGTTGTTCCAATACAAACTTACAGAAATTCTGTAATTTTCTTTTATTAGCGTTTGAATATTTTTAATCGACGACTTCAGTGTCCTAATCTCCGGGTCTTGTCGGTCAGTTAACTGTCTGTACAAGTTTTTAAGTCTGGTCAGAAGTCTACTTTTCTGTCGGTGCAGTGCGTCAATAGTAGGATTGCGGAACAGGTCTTCGTTAGTTGTACGTCGATACCGCGGTATTGTAGTGTCCATAGTTTGCTTAATTGTCTCGTCCATCTGTTTTAGGTAATTGTCGATCTCCTCGTTTGACAAATTCCTATTGGACGGTGGGTGGATCGTGTTCGAGGAGAGCGCTCTAGTCAAGGTTGCGGAGAAGCGTGTCCATCGAGTCTTACTGTAGTTGTAAGAATATCTTTGGACAAACTCCTCCAATTCCGCAATTTCGTTGGGAACTGTAATTTCGGTGCTAAAACCGCAATGGTCGCTGTCATACACGATTGTGCGCAGACAGTTTAATGTTTGTAAATTCGTACCTGTCAGTCGTATACGTTCGTCGTACAGCAGTAGATCCAAATAAGACCCGCCTCTGGGAAACGACGGGTTATCTGTCGCTTTAAGACCGATTCTGTACATGACATCGTGCTGACCCCACCAATCGAGTAGTAGGTTCCCTCTAGTATTTGGCAAATTATTTCCCCAATCTCTATGTCTAGCGTTGAAATCCCCGCCGATTATAAAATAATTCTCCCCCGATTCCAGCCTCAGAAGTCGAAAAAGCGTGTCGAGCTCTGTAATGAATAGGGTGGATTGTGAAGCCTCAGGTGCATAAACAGAGGCCAAGTACAGCCGCTTTCCACTGCGGAGCGGGATGTAAACGACGACTGCCTCCAACACCCGGAACCTGCGCAACACGCCCTTGTACACTCTGTGAAATTTTATACCCTCTTTAATGAAGATCGCGACACCGCCTCCACGTTTGGATCTGGGCCGATTTCTTCTTCTAACAATATAATTATTGTACTCCAGTTTGTGCTTATCGGTTAGCTTTGTTTCGCTAGCGAAAAGCACATCAGGAGTTTGGTCTTGTAGCAATTTAAACATCGCGGCTCTTCGTTCGATCCTAATCAATGAATTCACATTCACCGCAAGGACCTTCAAAGTTTGCTCCACCATGTGCGACATGTGTTGCGTTAGGCCCGGCAGCAACGCGTAGATCTGGTCCACCCGCTTGGCCTGTTCTTGAACCTGCTTTTGCAGCTGAGCCATCTGCCCTTGGATTGCGAGCAAGATGGCTAGCATGTTGGGTGCAGCTTCCGTTGTTCTCGTCATCGGAGCCGGAGAAGCAACAGTCGCTTGCTGTACCGTAGCCCCCCTACCTGACGCCATTTGGGTGTAGGAAATTTGGGGCGTGACGGCTGGTGTTTGAAACCTCTGTTTTCGAATTATAATTATCAGTTTATGCATCGCAAACCAAGGTACAAATCTAGAGGACTTAGCAAATCGTAGTTTAAGCCTATATAATCTACAATCTGTCCTAAATTCCAGCATTTTTCATTCTCATGATTTACCATGTCAAACGCATGACCTGCTGTCCAATTTTTGTCATCCAACATCTTGAGAAATTCAATTTATCTTTTTTTAAGATCCAAATTGAAATGAGCTAAAGATAACGACCCTATTTTGTTTTATAACTTTTTCAAAGACTTAACTAATTCATTAATGGCACGCTTTTTGAAAAGTGGCATCACAGCCGCCATTTTAAGGATTTTGGGGAAGACTCCAGGTAAGACACTTAGGGATCTGATTCACGTTCTGTCCAGGAACTCATATTAACTGCCTTTGATGTCATCGTCTTCGCACTCAGTGGACACATGCAAGCATGTGAGGGATGTTAAGAATTCGAGTTTTAATTAAATGGGCCAAATACAAGCGTTATATAAAAGCAAGTGTTTTGGAACTCAATTTAAGGGTGTTGGCTTGGCTGTCACTAGGCACGCACATCCCGCTTCGTCCGCAAATAATTTTTGTCATTCGTTTAACAATAAAATCTAAATATATACATATGTATAAACTTATATGATATATCGTGCGACCGTGAACACAATAATAATACGAGTACCTCTAATTGAATTTAGCTGATGAAAATATTGTTGCGCTTAAAAGTTTATGAACTATTCCTGTTCACTGTTCACTGTTCAATCCTACTTTGTATTGAAGAGCCATTTAAACGGATATTACGAGTATTTCAAATAATATTGTAATTCATGTCAAGTAGCATCCGTTTGAGTTTTGTAAATTTTAAATTTGAAATGTACGCAACTTTATGCTAAGCGTGACATAGTTGTCGAAGTTGAACTTTTAACTTTAAACCCGCTCGTACATACAGCACAACCTTACTATTGTCTTAGATCACAATTGGTTCCCTCAGAAAATATTGTACTCTACTGATACACTACACAATGCGGGTATGATACAAAAATGCAGATACGATAACAAAAATTAAAGATAACACATGAATGTGATGGAAATACTATTTAACCTTATCATAATGCGCTATTATTATGTTGATAACGCGTCAAATTTAAACATATGTAATCGAGAAAAAAAAAATATTAAAATTCATATAACAACATCTAAAAGCAAGCCAGACGTAGTGGAAGACAAAATAGAAAAAAAAAATTAATAATTGCTGAGCTAAGTATAATTTCGTCTAGACCTTGTATGTAATACATTTGTTTTTGTTTTTGTTTTTTTTTTTTTTTTAAACTAGACGAGAGGGGAAAAATCACTTTGTTCGGTCCTCTTTTTTCTATAAATACCCATCGAGGCAGACGTAGATGCGGCAGAAATTGTCAACACCCTCTTAGTTGAGCAAAATAAGCCGAACTCTCTTTCTCCGTAGTCTTGGCATGGCAAGTGTGTAAAACATATGCAGATAACGTACCGATACCCACCATATGGTGATGGAATTTTAATTAGAGATGAAATTTCAAAAAAAAAAAAAAAAACAATTTACCAAACAAGAAATTCTAAATTTTCTATTACCATAGTTTTGACAATATATTTTATGTATTCGGTTGCTTGGATAGAATCTTTGGGGTTCATGAGGTTAATATGATATTTCTTGGTAATATCGTCAGAATTTTCATTACATTCGTACCAACATAGGTATGGGATCACACTTTGAGAGGCATGCATATGTTCTTAGGATGTTTTGAGACACCTCTCTCATTATACCCGTGCATGGGACGATGTCATATAATTTTCAAATTTACCAGCCATTTTAATTATTAAATATAGGTATTATTATAGTGTAATAAATACAATATTTACAATACATACTATGTTGGTTGGACATTGAGTTTAAGGTCAAGGCAATAGATAGACTCGTACAATGAGAGGATTTTTGTTTGTTTTGATCAGGGCCAACATATTAGAAAAATGTTTATATACGAGTATAAATATGTAAGGTACCGCACCACTAAATTTGTATCTTTGAAGAAAAAAAAACTGCTCATTCTTCAAGCATGGGTGTTTTTTTTTTTTTTTTTTTTTTATTCTATGATACTCGACAATATATATTATATCGTTTGCGACCACATCTGACTGCCCTCGACTGTATTTTAGTCTCTCTCCCTGGTTCACATGGTGATGCCGATGAGTAAATCGTGTATCTAAATATATATAAATGTACGTAAGCGTACGAACATTAGTATGTCGAGTAAGCTTTAAGACGAACAAAATTTCTATGATCAAATGAATTTTCAATGGCGTCATTCTGCTACCACGTCTATATCAGCCTTCTCAAAATGAGGGAAAATCCTGGGGTGCGGTATAAAAAGAGCGGAGAAATTTAATTAATTTTTTTTTTTGCTCGTTTTTAATTCTTAGACATAAAATCATTTATTAAGTGTGTATTGGTAGGGTGTATGTTATGAATTTTATTACATAATGAGTAAATTTTTTAAATTCTCTGCTCTCGTATAATGTAATTGTTTGATGTATGTAGACGTAGTCGCACGGATAGTCGATTTAGGTTATAGTTTATTGA
Organism: Volucella bombylans; assembly: GCA_949129095.1. Lineage (NCBI taxonomy): Eukaryota > Metazoa > Arthropoda > Insecta > Diptera > Syrphidae > Volucella > Volucella bombylans. Next base: position 28,665,452 of record OX422145.1, read on the forward strand.
GTTTTTGATTTAATAAAATACCAAATATGTACGAGTATGTGTATGTATAATATGTAGTTATTCTGGCTCCTTCTCTGCAGGTGTTATATTTACAACTTGCGTATTACCTGCCCGATTGTTGTGCGTCACACTAATTTAAGGAATCATCTATATTTACAATTCAATTTCCACTCCGAATCGAAAATATTTTACAGCTGGTGTTCCTCAAGGCTCGATTGTGGGCCCAATTTTATTCTAAATATATTCATATCCGATTTTATTAAGCTCCCCTCCTGTGATACAAATATCTTATGATGCTTATAATAGAAGCTTATTCTAGTTTCATAAATATGAAATATAACAAGTAGAAGACCAAAGTAGACACTAGCAAAAAAACAATCAATCTTTTAGACAAGAAAGAGAAAAGTTTGCTTATTACCAAGTAATCCATGTAGGGGAGACGACACCACCATCAATTAGAAATTACTTAGATTTATTGCAACTGAAGGCTGTATTGGCATTTGATCTAAAAGGGTTTCGGGCACATTTTAACTGAGTTTCGACTGGTAATTACAGAGCATACGGTATCAATATGAAGGAAAATGCGAATTCAATTTAAATTGTTTTTATTTTTCAATATAATCTCCCCTAACATCAATGCATTTGTTATATCTTGAGATAAGCTTTTTTAAACCCTCAAAAAAATAAATTTCCTCTTTCTCTGCAAAATACCCATTTATTGCCGACTTGAGTTCTTCATCATCCGAAAATCTTTTTCCACGAAGACATTTTTTCAAATCCGGAAACAGGAAATAATCACTAGGGGCAAGGTCTGGACTATAGTGTGGGTGTTGGATTTCGTCGAAACCACAATCTCGCGCATTATCCTTGGAAACTCGCGCCGTGTGAACAGGAGCGTTGTCATGAAGAAGCAACACACTCGCTGCGAGTTTACCCCGTCTTTTCTTTTTAATTTCCTCCCGCAAATTATGCAAAGGATGTGGCGTTGATGGTTTCACCTTTTTTTTTGTACTCAATGAGCAAGATTCCCTTTGAGTCCCAAAAAACTGTGGCCATGAGCTTCCCGGCAGACGGAGTGACTTTGAACTTCTTCCATGCCATTGCATGGACTCTTGTTTGCTTTCAGGGTCATAGTGGTGGACCCATGTTTTGTCCCCAGTAACAATTCGATCCATAACACCATCCGCGTTCTCACTACACATCTCCAAAAGCTCTCTACAGCATGCGATTCTCACTTTTTTCTGAGGCGCTGTGAGCATTCGTGGCACCCACCTTGCACTGACCTTTGAAAGGTTAAGATGGCCATGAAGAATGGTGTGAATGGTACCAATTGAAAGCTTGGTGATCTCTGCCATCATTTTCACCTTTATTCGGGCATCCTCAAGAACAAGTTTTTCGACTTCTTTGATGCTTTCTCCCGTACAAGCAGTAGCCGGAGCGGGGGTCGTCTTCTTGACCACTTTTGCACAGTTGATAATGAAGGTGCGGAACCCTGGTAAACAGCCACCATCTCTTCATGAATAGTTTTTTGACTTTTTCCTTGCTTAGTGAGAAATTTAATTACAGCGCAATGCTCAATTTTCACCATCATCGTCTCAGTTGCCATTATGATTCGTATATACTGTCGGCCCAATTTTTTAAACATTTTTTTAAACATCTGAGACCGTGTATCTGTTTTATAAAACTTCATTTCCTTCAAGTTTTTTTTATTTATTTTTATTTTTTTGTAAAGAACTTAACACTCAAGTGGATGAGGAAAATGGGACAGAGAGAAAGATTTTTGGGCTCAGTGGTTAGTTCGCTCCATGGGTGGTATCCAAAATTTAATGGGGAGACTAAATTAATTATTGGTGTAATTGGACTTGTTGTATTATAGGCCAGTTATCCACTTAAACAAGCGATTGCACATATCACTATAGAAAAAAAAATTGAAAGGCGCCGATTTTCATGTCCCAATCTTGAAATCATTCACTCACAAAACTTTGTCTCAAAAAATCGATGATATTGTTCGGAGTGTGATATTGTGTGTTTATATGGAGGTCACATCAATTTGGATACATATGTACGAGTATATTCATTCATTTCTGACGTGTCATCTTCCGAATTAACTTCTAACTGGTTCTAAGCCCATTTAGTACAGTTCCAATGCATGCCATGAATTCAATCCTGAAACTTCTGCAGATCCAGTGGGTAAAATCTCGTGTCTGTATTTATTTATGAATCTTTAAAGAACTAATGTGAATCCTCAACCTTTCAATTGTACATGATATCATCAGTTGTGCATACAGTTTTGTATAGAATGATTTATAGGCACGTAGAGGCCATGCAAAATATGGTTAGTTTTGGTTTCAAAATTTTCCAAAGTGAGAGAATTTGATACGTTTATAGGATATCGTGCGAGTACATATGCCCGACTTAGCCAGGATATTCGCCGATAGTTCTTACAAAACAAAGGATGAACTCCTAATAATTTTGGCATTTCACCAAAACATCACATCCTCCTATAATTTGGCTTGTTTGTGGTCTTATTGTCCTTTAGCTTGTAGATATTTTAGGCGATACAATTCACACTGGCAGATGAGAATGCATCTACAATAAATGTGATTTCTGTATGATGTCCTGTTGGATTTACTGCCTACACACATCCATTGTTGTTTTCTAGGCTTTGTTGATTTATTTGCCTTTACTCCTACGAATAGTGTACATACTCTCAGTTGGTTTGCTTTTCGAAATCAATGAGCTAAGTAACTACTCGTACGTTATCTTTCGCCAACTTTGATTACTTAAAATTCTTTTCAATATCAAAATTGATTGAGAATAGTTTTCTATATTTGTTTGCCTTCCAGTTATTGTATTTTCACAATTTAATTTATTAAATTTATTTCATCGATTTCACTTTGTTCTCCCAAAGTCAAAGGAAATTCATGTCCGGTTATACGTAACTTTGAAATGGAGAGTGTATGTGTGTAGTTCTTCTGAATCCTGGAGTGGTGAACCACAAAGAAAATATGAAGTATGTATATTCGTGACCACATCTTCTGCAGTGGACATTTGTGGTAGATTTGCTTTTTCCTTCACGATGTGTTTGTATGTCCTCTAATAATACCTGCAAGAGAGGATAAAGAGTCTTTGTGCATTTTATTTTTCTTTGTTGTTGTCGATTGACCACAATTTCCTGGATGTGACATAGAAGTCAAGCACATTTCATCTCTTATATGCCAGCTCTTAGTATTTTGTTTCCAATATCTTGTTTGAGATTACGGATTATTTTCACTGCAGTGTGTGCCAGGTTGGGGGCGGGGGATGATTCCTTTCTTGACGGTTTACCAGTTTTCTGTTCAGAAAACTTAACATACGAGTACTTATGTTTGAATTGTTACTCTTTAGCTCTTTGCAAAAATGACTTTTGTCTGACTATGACAGAAATTGTATTTATATCCGCTTGGCTATCAATGAAAAGGTAAAAGCTGCATATAATAGTGCAACCTGTTTAAGTAATAGTAAGCTGTTGTTAATGCTTACTTTGTATCATTCTTCCCAGATGGGATAAGATAAGAAGTGATGAATGATGTGGTCAAATCTACTTTATTTCTCACTAAAAGAAAGATAAGCTGCTTATACTTAGAGCACCGTATACGGCAGATCCTTACACGAAAAGATTTACTGGTTAAAGATTAAAATGTCATATTGCAGAACGAAGATTCAGTTATTTCTAGGCCGAGTAATTTTATTATTTTCTTTCTCTTTGAAATGTAATGTAAAACGGCAGCAGTAAGTGTTTAGGATTTAGGATTTAGGATTTAACAAAACAGGAACTCGCATCTGTTGCAGAAATACGAGCATGTATTTAGCATATCTATAAAACGTGTTGTTTCTACAATACTATCTGTTGTTACTGGCTGCTTCTACAGGCAGCCATATTTTGGATCACTTCGACAATAAGACCAAAAGGCTTCTGGTGTTTTTGTATTTGAGTGATTAAAGAATATTTTTGTCGGCATCTTCTTTAAACCCCCACTAGTATTTGAGATTCAATTAATTTTCGAACCTGAGGTCTTTTCACTTGTCCATTGTCCTCTTCCATAAGTACAACTATGTACGTATTCGTACAATATTTTTCGCGCCATTTTATTTGCAAGTCATATGTGTGTACGAGTACATCGTGATGTTGCACGACTGAGCTGAAGCACAATATATTAATTTATTACACGACGAGAGGATAACACTTTGGGGTGGATTGCTACCCTTAAATAGGATACAAATGCGAATTCGTATCGTCCTGATAGGTGACTGCAATGTTAACGTGAATGTGAATAAAATGCGATTGAAGACTTTTCACCAACAAAGAGATGCTGTTCATTACGAGGATGTATTTTTTCTTCTTGTTACCTTAGTAGATTTTAATATTCGAGTTCTATGCAACTTCTATCGGTAATAGACGTTGCACAACGATCAGATACGGAAGAGTTGGTCAGCTATACATCCGTAAAGTATGAAGAAATTCCAGTTTTTTTTTTCTGTAAATTAACAACTTTAATTACCAATCAAGAAGAAGATATTTTCTAGAACGATTCTGTCTTATCCGATTGGTTTATTTTTTTATAGATTTTATATTGTCGCATACCATACCAAACACCTTACACATAGGCCCAAAGCCATTTTTGAAGCAAAACTCTGGCACCGTTGCTCAGGAAAAAAATGCAAAACTTTTTCAAATATCGAATTTAGAAAATACTGAAGCAAGTTGCTTTTTTTTTTATTTTGAAAATAATCTTCACTGATTAGGAAAACAAAAAATTGAGCCAATTAAACACTTCAACACGGTGTTCTCGATCATCTTCCAAATTTAAAAGATATGCCAAGGCTAGAGAATTTTTCAGGTGAGCCCTGTTTTTATCAGTTTTTCTACCTCTGGAAGTCCAGTGTCATAAAAATACACAAATTTCACAATTTTCGATTTGATTAAATTTCGTTAGTCCATGTTTGCCAAAGCGATAGGGAGACGTTGTCTTACAAATTACAATATACAATTATTGCTAAAAATTTACACGTGGCTGTATCGGTTTGACTGCTCCGAACCCTTTCCTTTATTTGTTATATTTGTATTATCTAAATGTCTTTAATTTCCGTCATTGATTAAGCTGCCATAAGCAGAATTCGTTGCGCGATTTAGTTTGGATTAGCTCGTCAGGTAATTGACAAGCTTACTTACGCCATCGACCCCATATATGTCAGAAAGTGTATTCGAAAAACAAAGTCGTCAGATTTTATCAATCAACCGCTATCGAGTACTTGGTTTAAATAGACTTGGCAATCATATTTTTAGGTTTGAATGACATACTATACTTCTAAAGCCCGTGTAGGCACTCGTTTACAAATACTTTAATATGACCCAAAGCCCATGTGCTTCTATTACGTCCATGTTTAGCCTCTAATTTATCTATATATACTATTTATCTATATATATATATATATTTAAAAGAAATGTCTTCTAGTTTATTACGTTTAAAATGGGAGATTAGAAAAACTTTAGGTCAGCGTCTAGAGATAGCAGTTATATCTGTCATCGGTGACGTCTTACACAAGTTTATTATGCGCAAATTGTTCCTGAGACTTTGTGATCACTTGAAATAACTGACGCATTTAGTATGCATAGCTTTTGTATGTTGTGAGTAGATATTTTGACACCATATTCTCATTTGTTTTCTTTCATGTTATCAATGAAATGCTTGTGCCTATCTGTTTAAAACATTGAATTTCTTTATCGAAGATAAATGAAGATAAGTGAACTAGTTTGAAGGAAAACATTCTTGTTTCATTGGGGTTCATGCAGTGATTGACTAAACTAGTTTGAAGGGAAAAAATCTCGTTTAACTATCTTTATTTTGCAACAAATAATTTGAATTATAGCGGGTAATAAATATAAGTAAAAAATTATCTTTAAATCCATCCATCTTTCGGTGGATCTAGTTCCCGGAGAGTTGTTTCCCTGCATCCAACTAAGGTTGCAGTTTCGAAAATCAATTTTTGTTTAATTTTTTTTGCTATTTCTTTTAGTTTTTAATTACATAATACAATATGTCACAAAAAAAAAATTGCAAAAAAGAGAAATATCGATATACGTTGGTTTTGAATGTTCGCAGGTTATAATGACTAGAAAATAAGGGTATTGCATAAGCCTTAAGAAAGAATCACGTTATTTCAGAGTATATTACTGACAACTTTCATGAATACTGAGGCAAGTGACTGACTGACTGACTGACTGACTGACTTCTGAACGTGCACAGAAGTTTTGGGGTCACCTGATTAGCCTAGAAATTTCGCAACATTTTTGACGACATCGAATCTATGTCATTGACACACATACCAATATTCGAAAGTGCTATTCAGGGGTAATGACTGACATTATATTGGTGGTTTCTCAATTAATTATGCTGCTAATATCGTAATATATTAATTTAGGAACGATTAAGAAAAGCAAATTAAAACTAGCACACTTGAAACCATCCAAGACAGCTTGAATTGAAGGTTTCTTAGATATTGAATGAGAGATTCATCGACCATAGGGCCATGGTTCCACTTTTCGGTGAGACATGCCCTCAAAACACCACTGGACCTGTTGCTTTCGTGTTTTAAGATATTTTATGAGCTGACCGTTTAAATAAACGGTCTGTATGAGGAGAGGGAAGAAGACTCGCCTTGATATACATTGTGTACACTGTGTCCTTTGAGTACTCTTGCGAAAACGGTCTCGTCCTATAGAATTTTCGACGCACTTAAGTTTTGACGCAATCTGAAAGCATTGAGCTGGCTGCGAAGTCCAAATAGCTAAGTGTATATTTTCCTCTTATTTCATTCACTCCTAAACCGCACTCTAGTAGGAAACAGCTGCAACAATTTGTCTGTTTTTGTTTCCTTTCATTAAAAAAGTAATTACTTAAATTTGAGTTCAAAAGTATTTGCATTGCCATGAAACCAGAAAACCCCACAAATGTACAAAGAATAATTTTTCACAAAGTGAACTTTATTCTGCAATGAACGCAGCACTACTCGTAGTTCTCATTTCTGGAAATTAGCTTCCGATATGTAAGATAGGTAAATCATCACAATCCACCTCAAACAGTGAGTTTGAAATGTAGACTTCGTCCCTGAATTGTGATTTTGTTCATTAAAATTCAATTTTCAACTTAATGAGTGTACTTGTGTCGGAAATAGTGAGAAAGTCGCGACCAAATGAGTTTTGGTGGCATTCAAATTTTCTTATTTATGAAAGAGATAATGCCGCATATTTCCAGTTCAATATCAATATCTATTTTCAACGACAATCTAACCATTCTCTCACTCTCTCTCTATAAGATTCACATCGTTTCCGATACAAAAGCAACTATATTTGCAATTGTGATAGAATGAAACCAGGTTAAGGCACCACCGGAATATTCATCCCATTCAACGGACATAAAGAAGATTAAATGAATTTATATACTCGTATGTCAAAGATAATGTCAGATGTCTTTAAAAGATAAAAAATAAAAACGTACTCAGTTGAATCGTGTCAGTGGAAAGACTCAAAATATGTCACTTTATTTACCATGACTAAATTGTAAAATGTCTGGAAATCGAAAGTATAACCTACTTTGCCAAATCAACTTGATATGCAAAGTTTAGAAGGTCAAGTTAGAAGTGAAATTATTTTCCAGTCTCTTAACCAGGTTCGTATAGAAGGAAGATCGCGATATCTGTTGTAGGTCCTTAAGCCCATGTGTCAGAGTCATGTAAATAAAATCGATATTTATAAAACGAATGAGAAAAACCTTCCTTCCTGCTTTCACAAAGTAGCAAATTGACGTTGTTATGTTCTGTTTGTCCTTTCGTTAATCCAAAATGGTGTGGACTGAGAGGAAATTTTCGTAATCGAACACCTGAACATTTTGTTTATACTCTAAGCCATTAGCACATCTGTAAGGAAGGTCATCGAATGAAATATGTATTTTATGCAAAGAAATTGAATTGAAATTTAATTCAAAAAAAAAAAAAGTAGTGTTGCTCAGTATTTCATGTGGTTAATCCATAGTCTACTCCAAATCAAACAGACAATTGTTCGTACGATAAAAAAAAAAGAAAACAAAAACGTGTCTGCCATGTGAAAACCTCAAGACTTCAATCATTTTTTTCTCTGTCAGTTTTCACCATTAATTTTTAACTAAAAATGTTTTGGAAGGTACTTCATATGTCCAACTTGAGAAACATTATCCACCTAAAAATGTCTAACCAAATCAAATCTAACATTTAGATACACAAGTACCTTAAAACTTGTCATTTCTTGATTGATACCTTTAACTCTTATAAAAAGTTATTCATTACCGTTGTTGGAAAGTGGTAAGAAGTAAGAACTTATCATTGATGTGTGTCTTAAATAATAATTGATTTTCTTTCGAAAAAGTTGGGAAAAAATTTCGTCCCACTAGGGTACAATGCAATCTTTCTTGGTAACCTGCACACATTCACTGGTATGTATTTATGTACGTGTACGTACATTTTCGAAAGATAATAAAATTTATTGGACCCAAAAAGATGTGTTCATACATACAGTATACATTTTGTGCTTAGTATATACATTTCTTTAAATACATCTATGTATATGTTTTTTTTTTTTTTTTTTGATATCTGTATCTTGTAGTTTTTGCACGACAAACACAACAGTACACTCACGTAGTAGCGTTTTCAAGCCAAAACAAACTGAAAATCAGTGTTCTCCAATGATTTAACCTTCTTCTGACGGATGTAATCCTGATAAGAACTTGATATAACTCATTCTGCAGTATCTTGATAACGGTTGTTATATGTACATACATATATAATAAATATATTTATAAAACGTGTAGATACATATGTACGTACGTCTAGATGTAGATACAAAAGTCTATTTAATGTAGATTATGCGAATTATCACATAAACAAATAGGACGATCAATTATAAATTTGCTTTCAGTAGTTAAACGTTCTTCGAAGGTTTCGGTGTTATTCCACCTCGTCCGCCTTACCATTTTTTAAGGATTATCATCTTTAATTCAAATAAAAACGTGCATGGAAGCAACATTTCAATTCTCCGGATAGATTTAATCATTATAATCGCATATTTGTTATTGTGTTTTGTTCTTCTTCTTTTCTTTTTCTGTGACCGTTGAATGTGAGTATAGAGTGATATAATATTTTTGTTTATTTGTTGTTGTTTTTTTTTCTATTTAATTGACAAACGGCGTCTAAGAAATAAATCATCTAATCTTAAACGAACATGGTCTTTGCATGCCGGTACAATATTTTTTGTCTAGTTTGGAATCCATTTGATTACAAAACACTTTCAAGTGGACAATATTTGAAAAAAAAAATATATATATATATTAAATACCTACATATATATAGTGGTTCCTAGAATATAAATAACGTGATGTCTTGTTCTTATAAAGTATCTCATTTTGATTTTTAATATTTAGTTCCTTGTCAATTGTGATAAAGTTTTGCCTTCAAAATATAAAAGTAGCTACTTTGTTAAGTTAAGTATTGTACTTCAGTCAAGCTTAATACAGATCTTTTGTGATGCTGTGCTAACATTTAGTTTACGAGTTGAATTGAACGCTGATAAATGAAATGTACCATAAGTATAAATGTAGTCCTTAAACGAAATCATAGTGATATCACAGTTTTTAAAATAAAAATCATTCAATTGAAAAACTTCATATGAAAATACTATCCGAATGTTCTGTTCTGTAAATGCCTTTTTTTGCAGAAGCTACTCAACGCAATGATACATAATTTTCTTGATTTTATTTCATGTGATTGCCTGTGAATTTATTCTATAAAATAAACCTAAGACAGCGTACAATCTCGGGGAGAGGAGCTACTCAAATTGTATCCATTCAGTGCTCCTTGAATATCTGCATGATTTTTTTTTCATCAAATCATTTTCAATTTATTAAACTGAACACACGAGAATATAAATCCCTATGTGATTGCGCTAAATTTCATTTGGATATATTTTATTATACAACAATATGGCAATTTATATTATAATATATTGTAAGTACATAGTTCTAATTAAATGAAATCAAAGAGCATTTTGCCGTCTTGAGTGCTGAGTGCGTCTTTCCCCGAATTACCTTCAAGGTACGACCATTTCTGAATTAATCCTATTTTCACAGAAAATCTCTTCTGTCAATACAAACTAGTTCTGCAACCTACAGATCCCATTACTGCACAATTTCGTGTGCATGGAAAGAAACTTTTTCCATTTTTTAAGCAGGCATCATGGTACATATTTCTCGATCGGATACTCTGATACTCCTCTGTCAGGAAGCACCTCTGGACTGAGTAATTCTGAGGCATGTAAAATGTCTTACCCAGGGCAATCTCACCACATTATACAAGTAAGTTGAGCACTCGGTGAACTTGAGTACATATTGTGGGACATATCAACAAAGATAGTAAGCTGCGGAGCAGCAATGCAGGTACATGGGAGATATGTAAATACAATAGATATCCTATGTATGATTAGATGACTTCATACTTGTTACATATTTCGACGGAAGAAGATATAAACTGTGTACCCATACACTACGGTTTGGTAGATTAGAAGCACATAGTGGCAGTTTCACTGAAAACTGAATTAAAAGTGCTCAATGCAACAATAAATAATACAGACGGTTTTTTTGAGTCTTGAATTGGTTCATATGGTTTTTTTTTTTTTTTTTTAATTATTCCTGATTTTTATTATAGAGTGATGAGAACTTTTGTTTTGTCAAAACTGATTCACTCCTGTGTGAACTGTTTCTGTAAGTCATCTCCAAATATTTTTTTGTGCACTGACGCATTTTTTTTTAAAGGGATCTGATGTCTGTTGGAGATTATGAGAATATTTAAGGCACTTAGAGCCATGCATTCACACAAAATGTGTTCCAATTTCCTGAATAAGATCTACTTTATGTCTGAAGCATTGTCTCATTCAATCATCAATAAAACCGATCCGATAATATTGTGGATTTGTGAAAAAGCTGAATACGAAATCATCTTGGTGGTTGGAGCCATCCGGACTTCCAAGTCATGAGGCTTCACACAAGTTACAAGATTTAATTTTTGCGTAGAGCATTCAATAGAAGTTTTGCAATAATTTTCATTTCGATTGGTTTTGCAGGCTATAGACATCTATTTCGGTTTCGTGTGACAATGTCAAAAATTCTTTTCCACATTTTCGGAAAAAAATGATTCAGAAAATGGCAACTGAACACAGCTACTAACCTAAGTATGATATCATACTTTGGCTGCCTTTTGTTTGATGAAGTAATTTCTTCTCTCGAAAGGTATACAAATTCGACAAAAATACCTAAAGAGATATACCGTTCTCATGGGAAAATAATTTGACATTTTTTTTTTAAATATCTGATTCGAATATATCGAGCCGCAGTGTAAATTTATATTGATATACGGATTATTTTGCCCATCATCTGCCACTATTTGAGGCTGCCTTTTGTTTGATGAAGCGATTTCTTCTCTTGAAACGACAAAAATACCTAAAGAGAACCGTTCTCATGGGAAAAAAAAAATTTGATATACGGATTATTTTGCCCATCACCTGCCACCATTTGAGGCTGATACACTTAAATTTAAAAAAATCATACAACAACCTATTCCAAAGTTCTCTTGAGAAAATATGCACTTCGGACCCAATCAAAGTAAGTCTACAACATTTAGCGAAATATTGTTTAAAAATTCTCCTAAAACAATTAATCGTCCTCGATTCAAGAACTACCACTCTGTGAAAGATATTAAATACAATATTTAACATACTCGTACTTGTTGACACCGGTCTAATGGCCTAGCTGATGAAAACCAAAATTGTTTAGGTAATCTACTCGTACTGTGAATTTGGTTTATTCTAAAACAATTTCGTATCGATCCATCGGTGAACGATATACTCGTATCCATTAGACCATGATGATACTGGTCTAAGCTTATGATTAGTTCATGCCAGACAAAACTACTATCATCCAGCATACGAGTCCAAGTACCAACGTCAGGCAGATGACATAAGCAACAAATCAATCAACATAATTCAGACTTCTCAAAAGAATTAAATTTTGAGATAAAAATTAAAAACGTTATCTGGAAATTTGAAGAGATTTGGAAATGTTTCGTATGGAGATGAGCCAGTAGCTACCCCACTTGATAACTTGATAACTAATATAATTGATAAAAAATACGAAAAGCCAAAGTTGTTTACATGCTCATTGGAGACCTGTTTACAGTTCAAATCCGAAAGATACACTTGAAAGAAGAGCTTGTCATCCCAACAAATACAATAGGTGCGCACATATACGAGTACATAAATACCATGTATCCTCTGAAAAGGCCACTGTTCTGTTTGTTTTCAAATTTGTGGCATTTCGGAATTTCATTTGTAAGACGTTGGCATTAGTCACTTGATTGTCGGATGTCTTGCAGTGACAATGAATGATCAATTCATTTATAGCATTTAGCATTTCTTGGCAAACAGGATTTGTCAATTTTTTATTGACATCATTGCATCATTGAATTGACTTTCATTTTATTCATATGAGTGCATATGCATGTGGAATATATCTGTTTTCAGAGAATATGATACATAGTTTATTAAAAAAAAAAAAAAACTAAATACAATAATTTACAACCAGGCTAAATTGTTTTATCTTTCCGTTTTACGATTCCATACACACATGTGTACTCGTATGTATTTATAGTATATTCATGATAAAAAATAAATTCAAACCCAGAATCACTTATCAAGTCTACTCGTATTTAATCGCGTCAGCGAATTTAATGATTGACGTCATTGAAGTGTCAGAACCATAAGAAACTAGTTTCATCTAAACTTATGAAACACGTTATGATTTAGGATTGTCGTCGAAATGTACATACATATGTATGAAGTCTTGCCGCTGCTTTCTAATCTTATCATACTCGTAAGTCGTCACCGATTTGTATATCGCTTTACAAAGTGAAGTCTTTTATTTTATCATATTTTGCAGATATTAACATGTGTCGCACATGTCCACATATATTGTATGATAACGTAAACTGGGACATTGATACCTACTCGTATCTAAGGGATGAGCTTTCTGAATAGGTCAACTTCTCGCACTGCATAGAGGAATATATGAATGTTTAAGGCTACTTAAGTTCACCTCGCTCATGATCATATTCGAAATGTAAACATTGAAGAGAAAAAAAAAACCAAAAACAAACACAAACACAAACATTTTAACTGATAAAATAAGGTGGTGTACCATGGAAAAAAAAATCTTTTATCTATTCTATATTATACTCAAACTGCCGCATGATAAGCCTTCTCTGATATAAAATCAACAAAGCACACAAGTACAAATTTGAGGGCTTACAATGTTGTTTTTTTTTTTTGTTTTTTTTAAGTGCAGCAGCATATGTATATTTATGCATTTATAAAAATTTCAACTGCGGTTTTCTTTGCTGCCAAATTTAATTTTGTAGATTCTCCACAGTCAATTTGTTTGCTGAATTACACATATAAACTATTATTATAGGAAAAGTCTACAAACAATTTATAGATACACAAAAAAACATTGATAAAAATTTTAAAGAATTAATTTTCCCTTCCCTCTGTTTATCAAGTTATAAAAAATACTGAAAAATAAGAGGGGAAATCTACTCAGTTTATTCGTACAGGGTATTTTTTTATTTTTATAAAATTTATAAAATTACCCTTCGATCGAATTATTTTTTTTTATTACTTATACACTTATCAATGCAATAAGCATCCAAAATGTTTGAGATGTAAGATGCAGTAGGCAGATTCTTTGAAAAATTATATTCAGACCAGAGGTACGAGTACGCTTACTCTCTGTGAAAGTTGCATCCTTATTTTTGAATATATTGTATGACCATTCAAAAGATTATCTTATTCAACGTTCTGATTCCCCAAGTCAATGATGATCAATGGTTTGTTTTATTTCACCAAATTGTAGTCATCCTATTGCATTCTGCCAATTATCGAAAAACAAATGGCTTTGATTTCAATCACTCTAGATACATGTAGATAGATATTCTATCCACAGCACTACTGGACTCCAACTCCACTTCACCAAGGTGTGAGGCGTCAGTTAGGTTAAAAAAAAAAATAAAAAATTTAAAGTGATGGAAAAATTTGAATTGTTTCTAAAATCGAACGTTTGCCCATGATTTTTCTAAATCATATTCAGATCCCACATCAAAACATCACAGCTCTTACCAACTAAATTACTTCGACTGTGTATAAGGAGTGCCATCGAAAAAATTTACCCACTCTCATTTCGAATTTGCTTCCAAAAATTACAGAAAAATCAATCAAATGCTTGTTTTTTGTAATACTATCATTTCTGTTTGGTAGTTAAAATAATCAACATGAAGTCTGAATTGGAGGTAAGAAAAAAATATTATTTAGTGCCACCTAGCACACCCAGAGTGGACGTATATAAAAATCGCAAAGGCACTAAAAGTTAATAGGAAAACAGTTGCTACTGCTATTAAGAATTATAAAGATAACCTGTCAGTTAACAGAAAAGAGGGGTCTGGTCGAAAAACCGGTTTTATGAAGCCAGAAAAGGTCACTAAGTCTTCTTGAAAAAAATCCAAACATTTCTGAACGTAATTTGGCAAAAAAAAAGCTGAATGTTCAAATTTTTTAGTTCATAAAGTGAAGAGAATTGCGGGCTTGAAAACATATAAAGTCCAAAAGGTTCCAGATCGGAACGCAAAAAATAAGGGGCAATACTTTTGCAATCAAATTTTTTGACCAGATTTTCGTGAATTATAATGGACGATGAATCTTATGTTTTTGCTGATTTCAACTGTCTTCCGGGGCAGGCATTCTATACCGCCAAAGGTAGAGGAAATGTTGAAGCAAAGTTTCGAACCCAACCTTAAGCGAAATTTCCAAAAAAGTTCTTGCGGGCTCAGAAGCCAAACTTTCATCACGACTGGCTCAATAAATGGCGAAATTTATGTGAATGAGTGCCTGCAGAAGCGAGAACTCCCCTTATTTTAGCCTGATCTTGCGCCATGTCACTATGGAAAGAGGGCGATGGATTGGTATGAGGTAAACAACGTTACGGTGGTGCCCAGAGAGGCCAATCCCCCGAATTCGCCAGAACTTAGGTCAATTGAAAGATATTGGGCCCTGGTTAAAAAAGAGTTAAGGGCCACCAAAAAAGCTGTAAACACCCTGGAAGAATTCAAAAAATGTTGGAAAAATAGCTCTAAAAAGGTAACAGATGAGACCATAAAAACAATGATGGAAGGTGTTCCTGAAAAAATTAAAAAATTTGTTAAAAATAAAGATTAACATGAAATAAATACTTTTAATTTTTTAAATTTTTTTAGTTCTATTTTTACTGTATTTTTTTGTTAATTTTCGGTGGGTAAATTTTTTCGATGGCACTCCTTAAGTAAGACTCAGACTCAGAAGAGCAGACAATACTCAGATCACACACCAAAACACTTATCTTGTGGATTCGCTTAAAACTATTTCATTCCCGAGAGGCAGATAGTAGGTTTCTCCACGGCTCTGCCGACACCTGATTCTCATCGTTGCTCAAATTTTCCCAATAAAATGTATTTTTCTTAAAATTTACATACATATATATGATTTACATGTGCAACATTCTCTCAAATAGTAAAAGTCCATCCCAAAACAAGAAATACAAAATAATATTGTGTACCTCCTAAAGTAACAAAAAAAAAACCTTTAAGAAAACCGCATTTCATTAAAAGAGCCATAATTTTTGGCTTTCCAAAATGTACATATATAACCATTTCCCTAGTTGTAGCCATTCAAAAGCTGCAGTGTTTTAAGTAATTACACATCGAAATCAGAGGTCTCGCCGGAAATTCAGGAATCTCCAGTTACCGGATTGTGCCCTTTAATTGAGACTCCTGTATAACATGTGTAATTAAAAACCAATTATGATAAGCATGTAATCGAAATTGCTTTTCCATTCATACTAATTCACACAGGTCATAAGGGTAAATTATGGGTGCAATTCGTCAAATAGCCGTAAACGTATTGAAAATTCATAATATTTACTGGTTTCAATGTCACAACAGTCCCATATGAACCTGTGTTGCAAAAGAAAACTTTTGTAATTAGCACAATTTCTGCCCGGTTGCTCATTCAAGTTTTATTCAGCTTCTCTTTCATCTGAACGCGCAACCTTCTGTTGCTGCATCGTCCCTCTAACGTGGACGTTTAATTGGATTCTTTTGACGATATTCATTCTGCTGTACATTCCCTCGTTATGTGCAATGATATTTTCATACGTTTTGTTTTTTGTTTTTTTGTTTTTTTGTATAGTCAACGCCTCCGTTCCGTAAAGTAGATTTGAGGTGATTAAAGTTTTTGTAGAGTGTTATTGTCACCTAGTTGGGTTACAGTTTGACTGCTCAAAATGTGGTTTATTGGTTGATTTTTGATATCTTTGGTCGAGTATAATAGTCTGTCCTTGATGAGCCATATTATAAAATGGGTCATTTATGGTGCTTGGTTCCGGGTTATGGACTTTGAAAAATTCTCCAAATTCATTCCAACATAAGCTTTACTTTTTTTTTTGAAAATTGGTCTTCCTCTCCATTGTCCTGACTGGCTAATCTCATAAATAGTAGCAACTCAACGAAATCTGAATATACGTCTTTTTGTTTCAATCTGTAAATAATCCGTATTTAGTCCCTACAGATACAATATTTATGTGTTCAGCCACAGAACTGGCGATCTGCAGAAGATTTCCCTAGCAGACGAGTATATTCGGTGAAGACACAGCTTCTAGCTTCCTCTACTTTGTTCTTATTCTGAGATTCTGAGTTCATGTAAAGTTGTTCCGAATTTGAAAAGGTCTTAAAGTGTGTTAAATTAGTTTTTTTTCGGATTCCTCCGGTCTGGACTGCATCCGATTCTGAATTTGATGATGTACCTATGGTGTGACATGGGAATCTTCAGTACTATTCAGCTAGAAATAATCCTTGTCGGGTAGGATTAAATCGATAACTTGCTGTTTCCCTTTCGTAACAAATAGGAGTCAACCAAATCGGATGATAACATTAAGCCACAAAAACCCTACTACAAAGGGATGCAGTAGCTGTTTTGGAATGCCGATTATTACTCTGAGTAAATATCATAAATACTCATACATAAAGTGAAAAATAACCCTTCCTAGATTCAAATAAGAACATGAGTCATACCTCGACGAAAACCTTGCCCAAACCCACAATGAGAAACTATGGAGTCACTAGTGTAACTAGAAATCCATCTGCAATTTTAAGACGTTTGCAGATTGCTACCGCTCCCTTTTCTCATGTTACCACTATGAGGAAGTTAGTATTCTATTTATGTACATATTCCTCATGATGGCTGCATTTTTTTATCAAATTATAAAAGTTACTGCCGACGTTTAATGGGCAATTCTAAACTATATAGGTCACGTCCTGACACACAATTTATGTATGTATAATAAATAATAAAAATGCAAAATTATTTTTTATGCATACTCATTTTTTTTTTTTACCCAGTCTGTGTTTTTTTAACCTGATGTATGCATATAAATAAAATTATCCCAGTGGCAGTCGTTTAACTTACACCCCATCATACGAATACTGACTCAATGGGGTGGGTCAGTAGTAGGAGTTAAAGTTGTGCCTACAAAATGAGTAGACGTTATTTTTACAAAAAAAAAAAGAAGAAATATATCGAATAAAAATCTATTTCCTAAATTATCAATTATATTGCATTGTTAAGAGGCGGGTTTTACTCGTTTGCAATATTCAAAACGAATCTAATTGATTGCTTCATTTATCTCGCAATTATCTACTATTGTATTGTATGGATTGATAAATAACGATTTAACATTCAATTTAGAGTGTAGAGAGTATAGATTATCATCTAAAGGTATTTCGATATTTTCTGGCAAAAACAAAAACTACTTTGCATTGACCATACTCCATGCTCACTCACTCATTGAACTCAATTTCTACACTCCAAATTTAATTGTGTACGCACTCATAGTCTAACTACTCAATAAATTCTACTCAAAAATCATCTCGCATCACAATATAAATCGCAACACAACCCCATATGAACCCCACAATCACTCACATATTGTACTCGCAATTTAGAAACTATATAAGAAATGTTGCTTTACCATTGTTTTACAGCTTATAATGTCTGAACGTATACCACTGCAAATAAACAGTGTTGCCGATGTGTTGCTGGATTTATGATCTGCAATAGATATGCGCACACATTCATCCATAAATGAGTTTTGAAAAATTTTGAGTTTACACTCGAAATGTAGTCACTCATTCATTTATTCACTTAGCTAAGTCAAATCATACTTTCTATCATAGAAAAAAATATGATATAATGTGTCTCATCTTGTTCCTTTTTTTTTATATATATATAAACACATGTAACAGGGGCATAAGAAGAATGTAGTGTCCTTTCTCTTACTATCATATTTTCAACAATTACAATTATGAGAGCTAATAACTGGGCCGCCTAGGTAACTGTCATAGCCTTTGGCTCGACAAAAGCTAATTAATGAACTAGGCCAGGAGAGAGGAATAAATATGAACACAGGAGACGCCTTTTTTTCTAGAAAATACAAGTAATATTCACTCCTAAATAGGGATTGGCCTTAGAAACTCCATGTTTTCGAATTGAGTTCATTGAACCTACACCAAGGGGGTGTATATTCCACTCAGGCATTGATGATTCACAAATCCCAGTTGTATCGTATCCTTTTCTTTTTGAAATTGTTGCCATACAATGTCATGGCAAACTTTTCGTATATTGATCGGTACGAAAAGATGATGTTCTACCATCCAAAAGACTGACTCAGATGTTTGGAAATATAAAAACTGTAGCAAAATTTAGTGCAGAAGATACAAGGAATCTTTAAAATATCATTCGACATGACCGAATTTCCAAAAATTAAATGTACTCGTATTGAATTTAATACCTTTTGATACTATTATTTTGTTTTTGTTTTCCAAGATTCGAGTGTATTATGAGCTCATAAAAACCTAATATCTGCTGAAATGAAAACCTAACACGAAAAGGGTGTTTTTACAGTGTGAAATGTTTTTAAGAGCACAAATGTTGAACGTTAATATACGAGTATGTATGATAAAAGTTTCTGCTTTCGCCCGTAGGTGAGTTCACTCATACAATCAAAAACTAAGGAACTAAAAAAACAAGTTTTATATTGTATAGTTGTCGTTCTCGCACTCCACCCAGCAGCAACAGATATTAGATAGTATTGCTCATCGCTCATGTTAGCGCGATTTACCTCTCTCTACTCATTGAGTATTTTTTATTTTTTGCTCATATGAATGACACACATGTTTTTGATACATAGTTTGGGAATGACAACAAAGCTTCTAATCAAATACAAATGGTATTATACAACAACTCTTCTTAGTGGGAATATCAGAGACAAAAGTCCGAGGTGGAAGTAAAGAAGTAGACATCCGGAGATAGGAGACAGGCTAGTCAAATTAGCATATAAACCGAAACAACAACAGCAACAGAGACAGAAACAGAAACAGATAACTCAAGACTAAAAATCGAAAACTGAGTGAAATTGGAAAAAGAGTAAAGAAAGCGAACGAGTAATAAAAGTATCTGAAATGAGTGGAAATTCTTGAATTGAGTAGAGATTCCTTGTCAGAGATATAGGAAAGCACGAGTGTATGGTTGATTTTAAATGTAAGAAACAGTCTGCATTGTTTGGTGTATGTGTTTGCCGGGCGTGATATACTACTACTCGGCAACGGCACGTAATCAAATTCAAGGTGTGAATGCTTGAAAACAGTTTAAATTTCGATAGTTTAGTGGAATTACTGTGTTCGCGCGGTCATGCGGTACGCATAGTGTAACTTTAGGACAGATATCAAAGCGTAAAAGTGAAAGTGCTTGTTGCACTTAGCTACTTGCCATCCATAAATATCTTCACGCACCAGTACACACGAGTTACAAGCGGTACGGTTTGTCCTCTGTCCTATAGACGAAAAACGCGAAAATAACCTAACAACACAAAAATAAATTAACAAAAAAAAAAAAAAAGAAGAAATTCATATGTGTATCCGTATATATAAAATATAAAAAAGAAAACGCCACTCTCAGCAGACAACACAGTCAAAATTGAAAAATAATAATCAGGCACGACACGCTAAAATAAAATAAAGCAAAAAACACGCTGAGATATTTTTAATTTGTTCGCTCCGTTTATATAGTTTTTTTATAAGTTTTCGTTTTTTTTTCTTATTTATTTATTTTTCTTTTTTCTCGTACATTTTTTTTTTTGTATACCTTTTCTTGGTGTTTTGTGTCTTTTTTCGTTCGGTTGGTCGGTCGGTCACTCGGTCCGCCGTACAAACAATTACACGAGGAGGAGACGGACTTCAAATAAATACCTACATATTATAATAAACTAATAGGTAGTTTTTGATCAAAAATCTTTATCTTTCTTTTTCCTATCGAAACATTAGAAATATGTCTGAGAAAAATAAAGCCCACAATTCGCGCTGATTACATTCTGGTGTTCTTATAAAAGTTTGGTGTTAACATCATCAAAAATCAAGATACAGCAAAGTATTTTTTTTTGTAGCATTTTTGTTGCAGCAAACATTTTTGATATGTATTATTGCAATTTATTTTTTTTTTTTTTTTGATTTTTTCATATATACAATATTTTTTAATTTTTTTTTTTTTTAAAGAAAAACAAAGTTGTTTAGTGCTAAAAATATTTTTATATGTATAAATACTCGTATGTGCATTTGTGGTGTCATCGTAAAAATACAAAACAAATGCTAAAGTCTTAGGAGATTTTCTTCATGGTTCAAGCACTGTTAAGTTTTATGTAACTTTCTTTAAAAGAAATTAAAACAAAAAGCAATATGAAACATCACCGTCAGAAAATCAACAACCGGAATAAGGTCATTCACATTAATTTAGCGAGAAAAAGAAATTGGCATTACCTTTTGATGGGCATACAGAAAGAAAGACAAAAAAAAAATATAATAAAATAAAAAATAAAAAATTGAGTCTATAGGTACCATTCGAGAGCCAATTACGGGGAATTTTTTCGATTTTACAAATTGGGTATCAAGTTATCACAAACAACAGCGAGATGGGTCACCTTGCCGCGCTCATTTATTCCTTATTCGGGTAACATTTGGATTTTGTTTTGCGTCGCAGTTGGTTTATTGTTTTCGGCTAATATTGCCTCATGTTCATACATTTCAATTCAAGAGACTACCTCAAACCGGTACCAACTGAGTTACCCATGGGTTCATCCGGCTAGCCGTCTGTCAGTCTGAATCTTGATACTGTATCAATTAATTTGAATGGAGCAACAGTTCATCCACACATAGGGATATGTAAATGTGTGGTAGCCTAATTAAAAAGTTTTTTTTTTCTTCTTCTTTTTTTTTCTGTTTGTTTGTAAAAATTGAAACATTTTCGATCCTATTCGTGTGGGTACTAAAAATTTTTAATTTCCACCAATTGGCAGGAACTCATCAAAGATAGACACTGAGAATTTAAGAGTTTATGATGCTCCTCATACCCTCAGTTCAATTTTATAAAATGCTTTCAACGTTATTTTGATTTTCTATAGATGATATTACTATTCACTGGAAACTGACCTTTCAAAATACAAAAAAAAAGAAAATTCTTTTCAGATCCCACTGATTATATGTTTTTTTTTGTGTCCTTTCCTTTTCAAGTCAAGCCAAATTTCCGGGTAAATCCGTAGTCTATTTATTGTATAAGCTTTTGTCCCATAAAACAGTTTTGTCATCTCCATAATATACATACATACCATGTATGTACATATGCATGAGAGTGTTAACGAGTATCTGCAATCAATAAAGAGTGCAATACCACTCAATTCACTATGTGGAGGATTTCATTGAATTTGTCAATAGAAACTGCACTGATTGTAGATGAAATCAAGATTGCATAGGCACGCATGGACAAACATACTCGTATACATTTGCCTTTAGCTGGAATGGAAGCTATTTTATTCATGAATCCTATCTGATGTATTTAATCGTACATACGTTGTTATTTTTGTTTTTACAATTAATCCATCTATACGATGAGTATAATCACCCAACGCTGCCAAAGCTGATAATACTGTAATTGTATAGCAAAATCATTATTATGTTACTCATATGTTACCTACGAGTCAAATCCTTTCACTCGTACAACACAAAGTACCACACTGTAAACCTCACTATATATGATAGAATACCATCAAAGGTTGTTTTTGTTTTCCAGATAGATATTAACTTTTGTAAGGAATATTATTTCTGGGAATAAGCTTCAGGTAATGAACCATTTCAATTTGAGAACATGAAGTAATAGAACTATAGATTCTTCTTATCGACATTGAAATCATACTCTTACTTATTTTCTACAGCCTTTTACATATGTACATATATTGTAGAGATTTTGATAATAAATTGTAAAAAAAAAAAAAAAAACTGTGTTCTTAGAGTAGTTATTAATTTATGAATACCAAGCTACGCCCTGAAATATAAAGTCATACCCATATACAATTGTTCAGTCATCGCTATACGTACACTCATGAATACATACAGATATGTTACGAGTATGTACTTCAAATTGAGACTGTTTGCTTAAAGTAAAAACAAAATAGCGGGAAATCCATATTAATAAGGTAATCAAATCGACTTTGAGTCATACACAAGTTTTCCTATCATACATACAGTATATCATCAACTACGTCATCCCCATGACGTAACTTCCTTAGCCAACTCATTAGCATAGACTTTCTGTTGTTAGCAAATCGAGGTTAAATTTCTTTAAATTGGTCGTTTGAACTCTCTTTTATAATTACGAGTATTATTATTATTTTTTTATTTATTTGTTTTTGCTTTAAATTGATGATTTAAAGTTAAAGTTGCCATGGATGTCTAATAATGTCATACCTTTTCTTTTCGCATCCTATGGAAACACATACAATATAATGAGGCTCTCTAGTTAGAAGGCAAATAAAAATGTCCATCATCATATTTCTTATTGCTACCTTGGATTGCAACTGTTGTTTCACTTTGAAACGCTTTTGCAATCACTTATGGATTCGTGGAATCCTGGCTCTTGATTCCTAAAATATCATGATGCACTGTAGTTAGAAGACAAATAATAATGTCGCATCATATTTACGTTGGGTAGATCAAACAACTTTACTTATTGCTACCTTGGATTGCAACTGTTGTTTCACTTTGAAACGCTTTTGCAATCCCTTTTGGATTCGTGGAATTGGTTCCTAAAATATCATGATGCACTGTAGTTAGAAGATAAATAAAAATGTCGCATCATATTTCCGTTGGGTAGATCAATACAATTTTACTTATTGCTACCTTGGATTGCAACTGTTGTTTCACTTTGAAACGCTTTTGCAATCACTTATGGATTCGTGGAATCCTGGCTCTTGATTCCTAAAATATCATGATGCACTGTAGTTAGAAGACAAATAAAAATGTCCATCATATATGCGTTGGGTAGTGCAATACAATTTTTCTTATTACTACCTTGAATTCCAACTGTTGTTTCACTTTGAAACGCTTTTGCAATCACTAATGGATTCGTGGAATCCTGGCTCTTGGTTCCTAAAATGTTCGGATTTAATACATGTTTGCACCTACTACAAAGTGCACTTTGTAAAATTTAATTCTGTTTTACGTGTAGGTCGTCGGCTGCTGATCAGAAGTTTTAGGTACAATTCCTAGGAAATTACCACCAAAAGAGCAACCATTTGGCGAATAACGAACAACTTTTTCCTCTAAAAAAAAAACCGTGTCATTCTCTAATCGTGTTGTTGTCGGTGACTGTAAAAATTCGTCGGCTTCCCTGTCTGTGTACAAATAGACCATGGTACGCAATGGATTTTTTTTAATTCGAGAAGTAGAGATCTCACTATTTTACATAGCCAAATAAACCGTACACTGTTTACTTCGAAAATAAGAGATTCCTCTATTTTGCATAGGCAAACAATCTGTACAGCCGGTAGTAATCCGACTTTATCAAATGAAACAATCAATCATTTCTTTAAAAGAAACTCTTGGTTTTGGTGTTGATTTATTGGCTAACATAGCACTGATTTTAAGCCCGTTAAAATCAAACTATTATGTCCGGCGGTTGTTCTGATTTTGTTCAGTTTTGGATCAATTGTCTATCTGATAAGTTACAATTTCGTGAAGATTTGATATCCATGTTCTCAAATCAAATTCGTTCAATTTCTTTTCTTTCTTAGAGAACAATTATTTTTCATAAATACATATTTTTGCACATGTATCTCTGAGTAAAAACAACAAACAAACATAACAATTACAAAATAGGCAGAGGTAAAAGCTTATAACTGAAAAATTGTATTATTGTGTTCGTTTTTTTCGATATCGTGTATTGAAGAACGTGAACAGAATCACCCGTGAAACGCAAACAGAAACGGCAATTTCAATTCACAGCCAAAAATACGAGAGTGAAAAAATAGAACCAGAGCAAAACAATACGTTTTTTTTTTTTTTTTTTTTTTTGTCTGTAAAAAAGAAGTCTATGAAATTTGTTATTTTAATGTGAAAAAAAAATCTATTCTGTTGCTCGGTGTGTATATATTTTATTTTTTTTGCCGTTTTTATGCGCGTAGTTCGTATAGCTCTTTTTTTAGGAGCCTTGTGTTAAACGGTATTTTTGGAATGTTTAAATAAGAGCTAGACATATATACATTCAACATAGAGCTAATTTTTGCATTGCTACCTACATAAACTGTCAATTAAAAATTTATTTTCTCTCTGATGTGTTTTCTTATATGAATTAGCAATATATAAAATAAAATTAAAAATGCATATGTACTTAATTACAATTATTTTTTAGCTATTTTTAAAATATGGCCAACAAATTGAACACACTCGAGAAGAATAAATCTTTTCGTAATGCTAATTCTCCAAAAGCCTTTCAGTGCTATCTTAAATATTGTGGTGTTATTGTTGAAACAATTGGCGTTGATGTTCCAATGAATAACTCATATTCTCTTTTGATAAAGAAACTTGTTCAATTACACTTTGAAATTTGATTGTACATACTAATGTACTGCAGTTTCTACGAAACAATAGAGTGTACTTGGACATTTTCTCATCATACTCGTATGTTGGTTTAGCATTTCTTTGATCTTTCTACACATCTGCCATAAGTATGTATTTTCAGAAATGAAACCAAAAAAAAAACAATCAAATGGAGTAAGACTCTGATGAATTAACAAATAATTGAACATCCCACGGATTTAATTATTTCCTAGTCATCTGCAGCATTTAAAAAGTGATTCGGCGTTTCTTATTCGCTCATTGAACAATTTATTTATTTTTTTTTTTTTGTATCCAAAGATAATTTGTGTAGTATTACCTTGTCTTTTCGAATTTCATGCAAAGATGCAAAGAGCTCATAAAAACTAAAATATACGTGCTAAATTTCATTTAGCTCAACCTGAAAATTTTATTTTTAACTTCCCACAGTATATTCCCCGCGCAAATTTGTTTCTCTTTATTATTATTTTGTTTTCTTTTTTTTTTTTTGTTGGGCTTTTAAAAAAAAATAACTTTTTGAATTAAAGAGCAAAGAAAAAAATTAAAAAACCTTTTCTTCAGTTTAAACAAGTATTGAAATTAAAAAAAAAAAAAACGCACGCCAACAAATTCCTTGGAGCTGTGTCACAAAATAGAAGTGATAATTTTGTAAAAAAAAATATTAATCGCTGAGCTCACTTGTATTTCGACCACCGGAGACTGGTTTTAACTGCCCCTTTACTCTAGTAGCAATTGTGACTAAGTTGTTTTGTATAATATTTTTTCCACAATTAAGATTGACATAATCTAAGAAAAATCGTGTGAACTGTTGCATTCTGACGTCAATATTTAAATTCTTTGAATTTGTCTTTTTTTTTCTAAACGATGTCATCATTATCACCAGCTAGTGAAACACTAAATTGATGAGTAGTTTCTCATCATTTATATATTTAAAATTCAATATATACATTGTATATATTTTTTTATCGTTTGCTGCATGTATCTGTGTATTGCAACACCAGATAAGAGTGCCGCCAGTGGAAGAAAATTATTTTCACCCACATGGTTTTGTGTCTGCTTTTATTATGCACTGAGTCATTTCAGCCAATCTAAGGAGAAGTTCGATTTGATTGTTATATTGCTGAATCTGAATGACAATCAATATTCTTCCGATATACAATAGATGGCAAACATAGCCCATGCTGTGTTACGATAGCACAAATTGAATTGTTCTGTCCAGATTGCAAGTCAATGAAAATCCTCGCAAGAGGCAATAGATTTTAGTGATTTAGTTGAACACCAGGTAGTGTGTATGTATGTATTTTCTCATATAAAAAAAAAATTTTAAAAATACTTATATATGATAAATATCAAAGGTTGATCATCACATTCAAGTTCATAAAATGTACCATACAAGGATTCCAATTTAGTTAGAAATATTGGCGTGACACCTCTGTGCCACACCCAATAGAAGAGGTGCATGTTTCAGCGTACTGAGTACAGTTTTTGAATCTGATTACTAAACATCCCACGTGTGTTGATGTCATTCTTGGATTCATTCAATCCACTAGCAAACATATCTTACTTTACATTCGTTACAAACACATAGGCATTTTTGAATATTTTCTGTATTTTTATTACGAGTATATTGTACAAGTAGTGTGCTGGCAGAGTCAATGTTTTGCCAGGTTGTAACGTAAATAGACAATGAGACAATGAATTATGTTGAGGAATTTGCGAATAAACATTATATTGTATTTATATACAATACATATCTAATCGTAAACGAAAAATTAAATTCAAAATTTACATATGTTTCTATTTAATATTCTTGGGGTTAATTTAATTAAAAATACATTGCCAATTATTACTGATAGATCTTCTTCTTTTTTTTCTTTTTTAACATTGTTGGAATTTTTCTTCGCTTTTAGTTAATTTGCTCTTAAGTCATAGCTCTTGATAAATTCCAATTAGAATTATTAGTGTGTGTTGACCTTTCCCTCATTGTTATAATAATTTTTTTTTTTTTTTTTTTTTGTTAAAAGACCTATGGGATCAATATAAGACTGCGCCTTGATATTTTAGAAGAGTAAAGTAAATTCGTGTTAATACTATAGAATAATGGGAGCATTATTAACTCCAACATTTTGTGGATTTTGAAAAAGTGTGAGAAATATTTTCTGACTTCATCTCTTAGCAAAGTTTGAATTGGATAGCTTAGACAGGGCCCTTATTATCCTTTGAAATTATCTAAATTATTTCGAAAATGTCTTCCCCGACGTTCGGTTTTCAAGTCCACTAATCTGGGTTTTAATATACAAAACAAGAGTGAATAATATAAATTTTATTTATAATTTATAATTTATTATGTATCTCGCATTTCTAATTGCCCTAAGACTCCAGTCTAGAGAGTGTATAAGCTTGTTGTTCACGAGATTTAAGTAGCATTTTTAGACAAGACAAAACGTCTACTAGTTCATTTTCATGTGATTTATTAATACAAGGAGGTTGCAAGTCCTGCTTATTCAAATGTGACAAGCAACGTCTTAAATCCATAATATTACTTTCATTTAGTGATTAATTCTTCGAAATAGTGTAAATAATCGACTAAAGCCATTCAATCTATAAAGTCAGATTGCCTTCATTTGTTTTGTATGCACTTGTATCTATGAAGTGCCATTTAAACGAGTACAACTTGTAAATGCCAGCGTAATTTATACACCTGACCAACTTATTTGTTAAGGCATTAACAACATTCCATTTTTTTTGTATTGTGGACGAACGTTTTCAAATATTTATCACTTGTTTCGTATGGTCTGGGTATTTTTTTTTGTGTCATGAACAAAAAATTGAGTGCACTAGCTAAAAAAAAAAAAAAAGAATTATAACAAAATTGTAAAATTATTTGATTTCTGTGTAACTCAATAGAGATTTCTTTTTACTTACAAAACAAAAAAAAAGGGACGAGAAAAAATATAGGGGGGAAAAACAAACTACTCGTATTTGAAAGAAAAAAAACAGTCGGGCATACATTTGATGAAACATTAAAATCAGATGTTTTGTACGTTCGAGGGCAAACATTTTGGTTTTGTTTTTTTTATTCTATATCAATTTCTGCCTTGAAGAACTTTTTAGGTTTTAAGTTGCTATAGCAGCCCCAGTTACAATACAATTTTGGCTATAAAAGAAAAGTGAATGAAAAACCTCACGATTCAAATATCATTGTGCTGACTGCAGTTGGAACCTAGAGAAAGTGTATAAAGGACTCAAGCGTATCTAAATCTTGAACTGACAAAGAACTTCAATATTTACATATGTATGTCTCTACTACCCTTGTAAGTCAAGAAAATGTTTATGAATCCATATCGGATAGTTGGATTGACTTTATTCGATGATCACAATCCATATGAAATGAAGAAGCTCTATGAAGCATTCTGTTTGGTTTTCTCACTGAATTTTCTGGTGACCATATTAAGTAGCTGATCGCATTTTATTCTTATTTTTTTATAAATAAAACACATTTACACTGACATATTACGAGTATTTGCGTTTTCCCTTTCTTATCAATTTGTTTGGCAAATAACACATAATAAAACCAATTTAGCATCACCGTGTTTCGTTTTGACAGCAATTCGCAATATGCGCTTCAGATTCATAGTCTGAATAGCCCTTAAGTCGTTCAAAGCAAATATTATGCAAACGAAAATATCTAAAAACAACTCCATAAATAAATAGGAATATTTTCAAAATTGACTTAATCAAATTTCACAGGAACCACTCCACTTATCACTTCTAATGAATGAGTCTTCCCATTGACTCTTTTGTGCATTCTCAAAAGTATTTTAGATTTCATTTTAGAATTCACTCAAAGAATTCACAAAAATCTCCCCAGATAATATGTTCCGTATGGCATATCCGTACAATAAATACATGCATACGAGTATGTGAATTCTTTTCGAATAATTAAATTTGCAAAATTTTTGTGAATTAATGATAAATATTTTTGGAAGACATGTACCTAGGTGCATCCATGAAATAGTGTTCTTTTGTTTATTTTAACTCTTTACACGCTCAAAAATACCTACTCATAAAACTGAAGTTTTCTTTTGGTAGTACGTTCTTTTGTTTAGGTGGACAGACGAAACAAGTGCAAATTGAAATTTGGAATGAATGAAACCAATGGAAAATCCCAGAATTTTATAACCTGGCATGCATACGAGTATACGTCCGTATGAGGATTAATTTTTCACTATCTCTTTAACAGTCTGACCAGACTTCAGTAACAGTCAAATGAAGGGAAAGAGCATTCATGATAGTGATCCAACGCTGCAGATGGCCACACATGACCAGCAGGTGGAATTCATTGAGTAAAAGCTATTTTTTCTCTTCGTTTTACCTCTGTATAGCCTGGTTTTATAAATGAAATTATGTGTCTATGTTTGGTGGACTATTGTCTTTTGAGTTTTCAAAACAATTGTCGTTTGAAAGCTTTACAGTGTAAATCCGCTTAATCTTAGCTCTAATTAACATTGCTGTGCTGCACGCAGCATCAACCTATAATCATCACAATTATAATCGTCGATCACCTGTGATGGGCCGAATCTTTTCTCTTTTTTTTAAAGTAACTGCTAACGTTTAATGTCCAAGCTTAATGTTTAAATTTAAAATATTAAGCCTCCACGCACGTCATGTCAACGTTGATAATATTCTCATTGGATCAGATACTACTAGAACACGCAAGCACCGATTTTGAAGCTTGCACTAAAGGGCTACTCATAGCATAAATGGATCAGAAAATGATTAAGGAAATCATTATGTTTTCATTTCTTTATGAAAAAATCAACATTACTCTCACTTTATTTTTATTGACCAATTTACTTGTATTATTTAATAAATCAAATCGTTAAAATATAGCCTGAAACGTTCTGTAACATTAATAGTTTATCAAATTGGAACTAATGTTTCATGCTCGTTTTCATGCTTTATTGTATCCAAAAAAAAAAATATATATATATATATGTATACCTAGTTTTCAGGTACAAAAAAAGATCAGGTGCTCAAAATGTTTGTATTAATGACCTATTTACCTGTAGCGTATGTAATTTATTACGTGTTGATTACTCATTGCCATACGAATGGCTCTTTAAGGTTGCCTTAAAGTTTTTTTCTGTAAATTCGAACGAACAAAAGAAAAATGGAAACGCTATCAGTGTATATGTACATGCTTGTTGTTTGCTTAGTTTTAAATACTCTCATATTAGTATATCCTAGAAAACCTATACCTACAATATATTTATTAAGCTACATGTTTATTTTTTTAATGTTTTTATTTTTCTAAAAAAAAAACAAACAAACAGAAAAGATTGCTTGTAAATAAAAAAAACATTAGAACAAGCAACATTTATTTTTAAAACTTTTCATGTTTATGTTTTTATTAAGAATATTTTATGTTTTAATGTATGTATGGAAATAGTGTAAAATAATTTCAGAACCGTCGACCTTTTCGATCATAGTGAAACAAAGCACTCTAACTGCTCGATTTTTTCTTTCAAAATACAATAATAGTGATGTACCATAACTGCTCTGGGAAGTATTGTATATTTTTAAACAAAAAAATTATATTTGAGTCGGAAATGCATCCCCCTCCAAGATACAGAGGTTTTAAACAAAAGCCCTACGATGTCCTGTTTTGATTCCTATTGAAAATAATACCTTTCAAATTTATAGTACGAGTACTTAATTAATTGCCTAAAATTAATGTGTCAAAAGTTATTAAATGTCATAATTTTTTTTATTTGAAAAATATCTTATCGACGACCCCCCACTTTTTGCAACTTTGAAACATGTACCTAGTACTTACGAACAAAGGCCAAGCCATTTCATCTCAAATTGGGGTTTTTCAAGAAACGCCCATTTACAAACATTTGCATTTCCTCATTTATTAATGTTAAATGCAATTCTTTTGGCGTTGATCTCTTTAAGTTTAACCACAGCTTTTCGCAATTGCTAGACTGGTATGGAGGAGAAACTATCAGAAATTTAAGTCAGCTGATAGAGGTGAGATAGTATTAGATGATCCATAAGATGGCCAAGTGTTATTGCAGATTTATTTTTTACCATCGCTGTTCATATAGTGTAAGTTGCACTCTATAGAACTAGGTGATAATGTTTTTGAGGTGATACTATTTTTGTCCACTCATTCCTTTTCGACTCCGGGATTTGTATCTGCTGCGCTGTTTCTACACTTATGCTTTTATTTTTTATTTTATTTTATATCCTTTGCCCCTTTAAATAACTAAACTGCTGCCTCGTCAATAAGTCTTCTTAAAAATGTATTTTAATGTGAGCTGCGATCAAAACCCAGCAACTTATCTTTATTCTTAAAGGTTGAAGCAGACTAAGTTACAATATATTCAATGTTCCAAAGAGCTTCACAGTGCCATAGATACTCGTAGCTATTTTGTTTTGTGAACATTACTTATTAGTTATTGTGTCTCGTCACCTCAAAAGCAGAAATGTTATGCGTATTATTTTCCTCGGTTTACTTCACAGGAAAACATAATTAACAAAACAAGAATGTCAACTTCACTTCACGCCTTCTGCATGGTTTGTGTCCGTTTTAAAGAGGTTCTTATAAGAATATTGGTGCCCATCTCCGCTGACGAGAAATGATTGCTTATGAGAACTCCAACCTGAATCGAATAGCTGCAGTTTATTGAAAAATTGCCCACTTAAAGAGTGTCTGCTGTAGGAAAATTCACTGAACATAAGTGGCCTCTATGTTACTAAAAAAAAAAAATATTCATTTCCTATTTGAGGTTATTGATTAATTACGGATGGCAACAAAATAAAAGAATATTGTTTTCTATACAAGCAAATACTGTAGTAAATTTTTTGTCAAGTGAAACCTTGTGTCAGAAAAATTGTCGGTTTGACAATAATGCCTCTTCGTGTCAGCAATCGATGCAACGAAATATGAACAAGTTCTTCACGTTTGTCTTATGTTCATTGCTGCGAGCAGTATTGTATTTCTCCACATTTGTTTCAGCCAATAGAAGAAAATCATAAAAAATGGAAGGCAGATTAAGAAAATTATTTTTGTCTTACAAGTTTTCTTTCGTGGAAAATCACCATTCAGCATTTTCATAAATAACTAGCTCCTGGTGGTGTTCGTTTTTCATAATCGATCTTGATTATTGCGGTCTTAATTTTTACAAATGAATTTCAGCGGGGAAGATTGGTGAAGATTGAAACGTCTAAACACAGAGAGATGGGAAGCTTTATATATCATAGTATATGCACGAGTTCATGCCATATTGAAACATATGAGAATATAAGGTCAAATGGCCGGCATTGAATCAAAAGAGAACCAAGAAACTTTTTCTTCTTCTGAATAAGTGCAGGAGTGCTCTAAGTGGTAGTATATCGGCTTCACAATCGGATGGTTCGGGGTGCCCGAAAGACAACAAGTCAATTTACATTAATAATTTAGTATCCCACCCATGGACCGAAATAAACACTGAGCCCAAATATCTTTCTCTCTCTCTGTCTATGCAATTTTTCGAAAAACTCCGGCATTTTAATAGTAGTCACAATATCTTGAGTGTTAAGTTCTTTAAAAAAAAAAACTAACAGAATCGCCTACACGATATTTTATGTGTCTTAAAAAAAAGTACGTACATCATCCAAATGCAAATCTATGTATAGCTCATTGTATCAAGTCAGTTTTAGGAAGTTTGCTTCTGATTCATATTTGTCTTACTCTCTTTAAGCCTTCCTTGACTTTTGACGTATGGTGTTAAATACCATATCGCAAGTGTCTGGCGGTTTTGAAGCAATCATACCAGACATGGTGTTTAAATGGGATCAAAGTTCAGTGAAATCTCGTAAAGCAAAGGTACTCATACATGTTTCGTAAAAAGTACGTGTTCATCGGTCATACGAGTACTACAAGTATACTTAATTTTTTTTTTTTAAGAAAAAAAATGTGCATGATATTCGTGTTGCCATTGCTTACAGTTCAATACTGTTTTCGCTTGCCTATCGCAAAATTACTCACAACAATACGCTAGAGATGCTTCTATCTAACTAGACGGATTGTGTTCATATATTAATTTATATAAGATCGATATATCACAGTCTGGTAGTCTCAATAAAATTTCAAATGAAATCAAAAAAAACGAGTACTCGTATCAAGTAAAAGAATTAATTTAGTACAAAGCTATCTTCTGTATCACGGTTTGAAAAATTTCATGGTTTTGGATGAGCACAAGTCTGAATATTGAAGTTCCGCATAATCAACGTTTAGTTTATTGCACACGATCCCAATTTTATAGCAGATGTTTATACATACGTGAACTAGTAATGTTTACCGTGCGAAAGCCCATTTCTTAATTAAGCAACTAACGGTATTTGGAATTTTCAAGTGCATTCCATCTAATAGTAAATTATATTTTAGATTTTTACGAGTATATCTTACGAGTATCTGTTAAATGTTCTTTTCGAATGGAACATAACACATTAATCGTAAATGGCCAGTGTTGGCAGTGTTTAATGCAATTTAATTGTACATTTTTTAATTTTAACGGCACAAGGATATGTGTTCATTTCGATTTCAATTGTACATTATCGTCTGGAAGAAAAAAAAAATGGAGAAAGAGAAAACAAAATAGATATGTAATTTGAAATACGATCGTAAACGTATCGCAGACAGGTGACAGACTCTAAATTATTGTATAAATTATACAAAGTTTAACATAGCATCTCAGCTAATCAGGCATAATGTAGCATGTGCTTGTCATAGATTAAATGTTATTTGGCAGCTTTATTTTCTTTCCGCCGTTGACATGTGTTTGTATGAATGTAGCCGTACATTAAACACCTTTGAGCAAAGTGTTGTTGTATTGCATTGTGTTAGTGTATGTTTTCTTAATAAATGCTTTTGTAATTCTTTTCTCATATTTGCGTGTATTTTTAGGTTTTGTTTTTTTTCAAGGGAACAGAGTTTGGCTGCTCCTCGAAATATACCGTAATTGTATTACCACATACATATATGATATGACGTAGACATTACACTTGATCGATGATCCACGATTATCTTGTGATGATAATTACCCCCATTATATGTATTTTCGATTTGAAAATTTAAATTTATTCTATGTTAAAAGAAAGCAATCGAAAAGAAAAGAAAAAAAAACACACAAACACACACAGATAAATCTCGATACAATCGATTTAGCGATCCAAATTCCGCGTCTTCAATTAAACAATCATCATTACCGTCACTGTCTGGGTCTCAAAATAGAGCTTCCGCATGATTACTCTGAATATAAATGTTCTTTTTCCTTCTTGCTCATTCTGGTTATTTATTCTTATTTCGTCATTCTATGCAGCCACGAAAATGTACGAGTATAGTCGTACATGTCAATAAAATGTGCAAAATATTCAAACAGATTTATTTCTTTGGCCAGACGCTTATTCAATGGGTGACATTTTGTATTTGGCAAGTTTTTGGTTTTTTTTTTTTTCATTTTCTTTTTCTTATTTCTATAACTTACGTTTCTGCCCGACTAAAATGTTTGGTATTTATCCAAACCATGAATTAAACGCGTGTTTCTATTTTTGTTCACCACATGGTGAGTTTTTTTTTTTTTTTTTTTATCCTGAAGTATATACATTTTTTCTCTTGTATTGGAAATAATTTTCGTTTTTAAACGACAAAAAATACCTACTTTGAACAAAATCACAACACAAAAACTGTAGTTATTCAAATCATTATTTTGTTTTGAATTAACATTTATGGATATTTTGTTTTGCATTGGCCCTCTACACTGGAGGTATGAGTAGATGAGTCACAAAGTGATTAAATAAAAATTGATTTAAAAGTTTCCCAAATACTGTAAACAAGATCCAGCTAAGTTGTTTGCCTATTAAATACAAATTGGCAAATTTCATTTTACGTATCCTCAAAATACATAATAAGCCTCCCTAAACACCATATATAATATGTACTCGTATATTTTTCTTCGTTTTTTATAACAAGTAGTGTATACACAACTTAAATGTCATCCAATTTTTACGAGTCTGGCAGCACTGCGCCTCGATTTCGAAAAAAAAAATACAGCTAACTATATAAAATTGAAATTAGGAATTTGTAGTTTTTTTTTTTTTTTATTCTAAAATCTCAAAGTGTGTGTTTGTAGTTTGTCCAAGAAATTTTTAACTAAATTGTAATTAAATTGTTGTAACTTTCGTATATATGTATTTTTATTTTGGGAGCGAGAGCCCGTCTCTACCCAGTTGAATGAAGAGAGTTTATAAATTACACGAGCACTATTTATCAAAGGTGAGTGCAGTATATCTTAACAAAATCCACAGATAGTGTCTCTAATAAATGAATAAATTCCATAACATTATGAAAGAGAAGTCACATTGCAATTAGTGACACATTTTGGGTTTTCCCTCCAAAATTTTCTTGCAACAGAATGCCATGTGCAAGTACTTCTTTGTTAACCAACCACATATCTATGGAGATGTCAGTATTTCCCCCACATCAAATTAGAAGAACACCATTGAGAAGGCATAAGTAATGAAGAACGCAGCAAACAAAAAAACGAAAAAATCATCATAAATAGCATTTGACAATGGCTAATCCGCTTTCAAAGTCAAATATTTGCCTTCGCTTGACTGCGATTGCTTTGTAGGGCTTCAATTTTGTCCTATCTGCAATTTATGTATGTCGTTTGTATTCATGGCCGCCTTGTTTTAGAAAGTTCCATTTACTACAATAATATTTATTATTCTCATGTGCAAGAAAGACAATCAAATCAAAAAGAAAACAAAGGAAAACCATACCTATCTAGTTTTGGACTACAAATAGGGGATTACCGTTTCTAATAAGAAGAAAAAATTGCTCCCGCTAGTGGGAATTCGAATTGGTATTGAAACTGCATCAAAAGTAATTTTTTCTAAGCTGTGTATACGAGAATGAGTATGTTGTTCCCTCTACTGACCAACCTGTTGATTGTCTGTTTGTTGAATAAAACCAATTTGCGATTTGTTGTCGTTTATTATCGATTCTATGTGTAGATGTACAAGGGGCGGGGATTAAAGTCAATGATTTTGGAGACAATATAGCCTGTTGATTTTACACAATCCATTCTGAGTGCCAAAGATGGATAAGGCTGGAAAGTGTAAAAGTTGAAAATTTCGCCTTCCATATCTGTTGATGCTGGCACGACAGCCGCCGGGCCATTTTCGAAGCTCTGCAACATATTTTTAATTAAATAAAATCATCTCTCTTATGCAACGTAATGCATATGGACTTTTGAGCTATGATTTCGTCCGATCAATTCTTTGCTGGCAGATTCAAACGAATAGTCAGTCTACTAAAGAAGGAACGTTTTGCGGGGTTCGAATACCGGACCTTCGTGTTTTCTTTTTTATTCACCGTTTGAGTGTTTAACGCATATCATCGTCCAACACTTGGCTGTCAATTTAAACTCTGCCATGCATAGGTGTCACAATTTCTTTGGTGGCTTACCAAGTATTTACTTAAATTTTGTTCACAAAATACAATGCACAAAACGGCTATGTATGGAAAGATATTTGGTCTTAATCTTCTATTGCCTTTATCTACATAATTACCACCATCGTCGGCGAAAAAATAGATGTCATCTTGGACTTATCAATTAGCTGCGTTACTAGAAATTTTCAATTGTTGAACTTACGTTTTGTTATAACTGTAGGCTGAATGGAATATAATACAGCATGTCAAATAAACTGTACTGATAATTTATGTTACCCATTGGGCAAAAACCGAAAGAACTTAACACATCCTTAAGCACTTTATTAAAAATAAAACAAAATTGAGTGAAAATATCTCTTTCCACTATTTAGTCTGCAAATTGCTTCACATCCCGACCTGATGCTGGAAGGCACTAAGATAATGGGGTAATGCCTGTCAGAACTAGTCCACTGTACAAGTGATTAAATCAAATACATTCATCAGACTCATTCTAATTGTTTTGTTGCAGTCGTCCCTGCCCACAAGATGTGATGTATGTGATGTATTCGAGAAAGTTTGGAGAGATTTGTTTAGTTTGTCTTGTCACAATACTATTCCAGAATCTCATCTGACGTTGTCTGGTCCCATTGTGCCGTAGATATACAAAAAAAAAAAACAGTGTATTCAAGAACTAAATAAATTTCTGCTTGATTGACCTTAAATCATTTTCGTTCTTAGTATTATATAGACGCAAATACTCTTCTCCCTTTTATCCGCTCTTCTCAATAAACTTATTATTCCACTATGTAACCGAAACATAATATGCTAAAGAGGTCTTGTCACATTTACGTGTTTCCAATTCAATTTATTCGGAAGATTTATCTTCATTGCGGAGTCAGAATTAAACAGTGTGTCATAAGTTTGCAATAATCTATCAGGGTCCCAAATCTATTTCCACTACTACAAATTGGCTTAATATACCACAGTCTTTTTACAAAGACTTGACTGGTCGATCCCATTATTAAAATCTTTGTAACTAAGTTTTAATCAACATCTATCTTAAATTTAGTCGTATAGCTGGACTGTGCACATCCTTTTGTTGACTAGACAATAGATTTGCAAATATGGAATCAAATATTACCGTCCCCCATTCCTTTAGGCAAACAACATGTTTTTATTACGGTCAGGATTTCCTACCCATTGCTGCCAATTGGGCATGCTAGTGTTGTATTTAACGTTGAAGTCAAGGTTTCTATTTCAATGTTACGAATATGTATGTATTGTATTTCATAAATTCGCCAAAGTAGATAATAATTCAGTTAGTCGCTGCAATTTACTTATTTCTGAAATTTCTGAACCATTACTCAAATGTATCATATGTTGCTATTCGGGTGTGATTTAGTATATGACTAAATAGCACACTGCTGCTGCTCTAAGTCGAAGCAATATGTTGGGTCAGATTATGCATACATACTCGTATGTATACAGTCGTACATATATCTGTGCTTTAAGATTCTTCTGCAGCAAACAGTGACAAATACATTTTTCATAAATGAACGTTGCTACATACCTATTTATGTAATAGGTGGGTGGGTGTGACTCTTGTCGTAATGTATTGGCAAGACTTTTCATTTAAAATGAAAGTGAAAACGTATTGGCTTTCAAAACAAACTGTATGGCATTCGATTCCCAAATTACTTAGGCCAATCAAAGAGAAGTCGTATCGTTTTGAGTGTTAAGTTCTTTAACAAAATACATACAACACATATGCATAATAGATGTCCGTATGTTCATACTAGCACTAATATCTTTAAGTAATCATTTAAAATCGTAAGCATTCAATTTCAGTTCTAATGATGCAGACGAAACTGGCTTGGAGCTGAGTTAAGATTTACGATAGGAAGACGACTCCAACCAAGTACCCTTTTACTGTTGCCTGGGCGCGGGCGGAAAGGTAGAAGGAGGAGAAAGGAAAATTGTTTTGTAGTGGTTTGAAACTCAGGTGTATTTGGTTTCTATATTAGCTCTCCAGGGTTGGGAGTCCGAATAGGACGGAGAGTTTTTCTTCACTCAGAGTGATTCGAAGGTTATAATTCACGCTTGAAACTCTACAATAGCCAAATCTACATGCATCGACAAGTGTTATGCCTTCATACGCAGAATTTTTCTGTCTGAATTCCAATTACATTTCAGTGAATGCCTTTGTGGTTTAGTGTATTCGCTGGAATCAATTCAATATGAATTGCAGGCGCATTTCAATTGAAATCGAAGTGAATACGCATCATTAAGAGGCAATTACTCCGTAATTCAGATATTGCATTCGCAAAAATAAGTGCAACTATGTTTGGTTTAATTGAATTCGTTTGATGATTCGATTTCATTGGGAAATTCAACACAACATGAACTTGATTG
The DNA here is from genome assembly GCA_949129095.1 of Volucella bombylans. NCBI lineage: Eukaryota > Metazoa > Arthropoda > Insecta > Diptera > Syrphidae > Volucella > Volucella bombylans. Next base: position 28,704,543 of record OX422145.1, read on the forward strand.
TTTTCGAAAATGAAAACTCTGTGCATACTCATATGTATGTGTGTAATGTATGCAATACATTGCGAGTTTTTTGTTTCATATCTGTGGTAGCATATTGCAGAGATTGCTGCCACTACATGGTATAGATTTTCTGATTTGATATTTTTAATTGTTTTTTTTTTTCCAGTGAATATTATTAATTAAAAATAAGTTGGCATGCATTAACCACTAGTGGATTTTAAATGGAAATGCAAATGACAGGATTTCTATGGTAATCAATTCCTAGATTTTATCATGAAATCGAACTTAATTTTAATTAACAAAGAGTGCCATTAGTTGTAGTGTAATAAGATTACAGAACGCAACTTTCACATGGAGGCTTATGTATTATATTACTTTCAAATAGACCAAGCTGTTATCGGTATCAAGATGAATTAATGTAACATCTGTATTGTTGCACCAAATAATATATATTTTTTTGATTGTATTATACCTGTTTATTTGGAAGAGAATTAATTTATTTTTTCTTTTGTTTTGGCTGTCGTGGATATAGCGTTGTATGTGAGGATAGTTATAGAGATACAGCTTGGTAAACCATTCTTTCTTAAAAGACCACTGGTTTTGTGAAAGAAGCGATAAGCTGGAAGCGAGTTTTAATTTTATTTTTTTATTTTTACAGTTAGAATCGGTTTGTTGTATACAAATCAGGTTTAATGCTAGATCTATTGCCTAATGATACAACTTTTTAGTTCGTTTTTAAGTTAATAGTATTACTTCAGTATCGGTTTGATAGGGCTGAGAACAATATGAAGACAAGAACGAAAGAATCCTGTTTGTGAGCAGATGTAAACAGTGCCAAGCCTATTTCATTTAATTCTATTAAACAGCAACCTGAATTATACTTGATGCTAGACTCGGATCTACATATACACACGTGCACATATTTTTCTAATTTTGAATCTAGTATGTATACATATCAGTTAATAAAGTAAAGTGGCCAGTTTTGAGCGATCAATTTGCAATAATACTAATACCATAAACTAAATGGAAGAACTATGAACGCAAGATTTGTGTAACTACATCGATGGAAAGTGTGAGAGAAATCATAAAATTGTAGCGGAACCGATGATAGCTTGAGTACGAGTAATAGCATTAGATGATTGTACTGCGACTAAGAAGATGTATGTTCACGGTATAATAATTAAAAAAAAAAACTCTAAAGGGACTTAATCGCTTTTTAAGTGATGTCGCATACGAACTGAATCATATGTGTACTTGCTACTTAAGTCTTATGATATGGCAATGCCGGTGTAGATAAATATGTCAAATCTGACATCAGCATCGTAACGTTTGAAGGTTTTAATGGTACACGTGCTTGGAACGTTTTGTCATACGAGTGCTATTTGCGTTTTTTCTTATAGAGACTCGAAAAATTCATCTCAGCCAAATAATGGAATTAAATCGTGAACATTTTCGTGCGAGGATTTTTTTATGATTTTCAACGGTGTGTGCCGATCAAATCGATTCGACTTCCGTGTTCCGTTGGCTTCCCGAATTCAATTGTGAAAAAGACGCATTAGTTCTACTCTCGTATCGAATCATTCTCCACCACTACAATGTGAGCTCTTACAAGTGACTTTTTGAACACTCAAGGCATCAAATTCATGGGTCATCCAATGACTTCTTTTTATTCCCGCACATGAAAAATAAATTGCGAGGTCAACATTTTTCGACGCCTGAAGAAGCGGTGGTTGCGTTTATAAAGCATGTTTTGGAGTTACCTCGTTCAGAGTGGCAAAAGTGCTTCGGAAATTAGTTCAAACTTATGCAATAGTGTATTGATCTTGATGGAAAATATTTTGGAAAACAATAAATCCATTTTCGATGATAAATATTTGGCTTTACTTAAGTAGCAATCTACGTATAACCTCTGAAATATCGGGAAATACGAGGGGCGTTCAATATATTCTCGGTATCGATATGAAGGAAAATGCGAATTCAATTTAAATTGTTTTTATTTTTCAATATAATCTCCGCTAACATCAATGCATTTGTTACATCTTGAGATAAGCTTTTTTAAACCCTCAAAAAAATAAATTTCCTCTTTCTCTGCAAAATACCCATTTATTGCCGGCTTGAGTTCTTCATCATCCGAAAATCTATTTCCACGAAGACATTTTTTCAAATCCGGAAACAGGAAATAATCACTAGGGGCAAGGTCTGGACTATAGGGTGGGTGTTGGATTTCTTCGAAACCACAATCTCGCGCAGCAGCCTTGGAAACTCGCGCCGTGTGAACAGGAGCGTTGTCATGAAGTAGCAACACACCCGCTGCGAGTTTACCCCGTCTTTTCTTTTTAATTTCCTCCCGCAAACGTTGATGGTTTCACCTTTTTTTTTGTACTCAATGAGCAAGATTCCCTTTGAGTCCCAAAAAACTGTGGCCATGAGCTTCCCGGCAGACGGAGTGACTTTGAACTTCTTCGGGGGGTCTGTTCCTTTTTTATGCCACTGCATGGACTCTTGTTTGCTTTCAGGGTCATAGTGGTGGACCCATGTTTCGTCCCCAGTAACAATTCGATCCATAACATCGTCCGCGTTCTCACTACACATCTCCAAAAGCTCTCTACAGCATGCGATTCTCACATTTTTCTGAGGCGCTGTGAGCATTCGTGGCACCCACCTTGCACTGACCTTTGAAAGGTTAAGATGGTCATGAAGAATGGTGTGAATGGTACCAATTGAAAGCTTGGTGATCTCTGCCATCATTTTCACCTTTATTCGGGCATCCTCAAGAACAAGTTTTTCGACTTCTTTGATGCTTTCTCCCGTACAAGCAGTAGCCGGAGCGCCGGAGCGGGGGTCGTCTTCAATGCTCTCTCTGCCTCTCTTGAACTCACTTGATCACTTTTGCACAGTTGATAATGAAGGTGCGGAACCCTGGTAAACAGCCACCATCTCTTCATGAATAGTTTTTTGACTTTTTCCTTGCTTAGTGAGAAATTTAATTACAGCGCGATGCTCAATTTTCACCATCATCGTCTCAGTTGCCATTATGATTCTGTTTAACTAGAGATAAAACGCGAATTAATAATCACATTTATATGAAATTTTACACGAATGCACTAAAATAATAGTATTACTTGATAAATAAGTCAATTTATATATACAACCACAGCTTCACCCCGATACCGAGAATATGTTGAACGCCCCTCTTATCATATAAAATTAAAGTGATTAAAATTAAGAAACCGAAAAGAAAACTTTAAGTTGAGCTATCACCTGCTATAATATCATGTTCAATGCAGGTCGTCAGGTATTCTAATGCGAAAAGCAATAAGGACACAAATTCCAGCCCAAGTTCAATTCAATTTCACATAAACTTAAGTCGTTCTTAAAACAAGTCGGGAGGTTATTCATTACTGCACCAAGTTACTCGTACACTTACTCCCTTTCTATTAATCTAAGTTTGTCTTGTTTACAGCAGATAAACACTGCATATTTTTGTTAATTGTTAATTGTGAAACTTAACAATTTCGTTTCTGCCTGATTTAAAAATCTTTTTATGCGACAAAATATATGTAGAAAATATCTTTGTTTTCGACTAGTTTTGTCAATCGATCGAAGACCGAATTCGAGAGAGGAGATAGTTATTTATTGCTTCAAACTGAATCTGCCGGCCGGCAATTGGGATTTGGTTCCTTGTGTCGTAAAAGTTCACATCTTCTGATTTTCTTCAATGGTTTCTTCAAAATGGTTTTCATTCGTCGTCGCGTTTTGGATCTAACAAGATCAAAAAGCCTTCAATTCTTTGTGAGATTAGTGAGATTGAATTAGTCAAACTTTGTTCGGAAATTTAATAATATTATAATATATAGTAAGTTAATGACAATAACACCGTTGTTAGAACCTGAATGGTTTTTATAATTGAAAAGTGAATTTTTAAGCTTGTTTGTTGAATTGTTAGATCTAATAATTTGTTGTACTTATTTTCGAATTTCAGATTTCATCGTAACAAATGGCCACAATAGATGGAAGACCGGCGCAATATGGGATCTCTCTTAAGCAATTACGAGAGCTCATGGAAGTCAGGGGCCGGGAGGGCGTAGCAAAAGTAAATGAGTTTGGGGGTGTGCAGGAAGTTTGTAAAAAATTATACACATCGCCAAATGATGGTAAGTGCCTTATGTATTCTACAATAGTATTTGGTTATTGAATAAAAAAAAAAACAAATGTTTTGTGAAATACCACGATTGTGAAGTGAAGAAGTATTTATTTGATAAAGCACACCCACCCTTCTAGTCCACATTCAGTTTAATTTACTTGATTGGTTTAATTTGAATTTGTTTTTTTTTTTTTGTTTTGTTTTTTTTCATAAAAGGTTTGAGCGGATCAAAATCTGATGTAGACCACAGACGTGAAACTTTTGGTTCGAACGTTATACCACCGAAACCACCAAAAACATTTCTGACACTAGTCTGGGAAGCTCTCCAGGATGTGACACTTATTATATTAGAAGTAGCTGCATTAGTATCCCTTGGTCTATCGTTTTATAAACCCGCCGATGAAGATGCTCGTAAGAAAAATCAACAATTTTAGAAATTCGTAAAATAACTTACATGTAAAACTTACTTTGTGCCTATAGCTGTTCTTGCAGAGGAAGAAGATCACCATGGCTGGATAGAAGGTTTAGCTATCCTTATTTCAGTTATCGTTGTTGTGTTGGTAACAGCATTCAATGATTACTCGAAAGAACGACAATTTCGTGGCTTGCAAAATCGAATTGAAGGTGAACACAAATTCTCTGTTATACGAGGCGGCCAAGTGTGCCAAATATCTGTTGGCGACATTGTTGTCGGTGATATTTGCCAAGTCAAATATGGCGATCTATTGCCCGCAGATGGTGTTCTTATTCAGAGTAATGATTTAAAGGTAAAATGTTGTTGTTTGTTCTATTAATAAAATCACACTCTCGATTTGTGTGAACAAAATTAATTCAATTACATATTTGGAAACATTTTTGATGTTTTTTTCTGTCGTATTTTGTTCTATTTGCAAATATTTCTTTTCTATTTGTACACAGGTTGACGAGTCATCGTTAACTGGTGAATCCGATCATGTAAAGAAAGGTATTGATGCAGATCCAATGGTATTATCTGGCACTCATATCATGGAGGGCAGTGGTAAAATGGTTGTCACCGCTGTTGGTGTTAACTCACAAGCGGGGATCATTTTCACTCTGTTGGGTGCCGCTGTTGACCAACAAGAAGCTGAAATTAAAAAAATGAAAAAAGGTTAGTAAACATTCGAAAATATACTAAATAACCAAATCAAGTTTTGTTTCATGTTTTTATGTTTATTTATTTTTCTCCTTAACATACATATTTTAAATTTGATCTTTCATCTTTCAAAGATTTTGTGTAAAAAAATATTAAAAAAGAGAAAAAAAAACAAAAACAGAGAAAACAAAAAAGAAAAAGTAAATTAAACAAAAATTATGTAATGTCTTGGATAGTACAACGCGGAAAAGTATTGTAGTTTTTGATCATACTCGTAGTTTGATTGATCTTTTTTTTTTATTAATTTTTTTTTAATCTTTCCCTACCCCTACCCATACAACCCCCCCCCCCCCCCCACCCCCACAACACCCCTTCACTACGCCCTAGAGAGACTTTAATGTGAAAGCTATTGAATTTCTTTATTGCACATTTACCATAGTATTCTCCTTCCGTTAAAATATAGTTTGTAAATAGTTTGCTTAAAGATCTCTGGTCCGTTGGGTGCGATGGTAAGTTTTTAGGGGCCCGCCCCTCCCTCTATGTTCCAATAAGTTTTCCATTAAATTCTTATTTCATAGCAAGATTTCATGTTCTGAATCAAGACCGTACAGAAGAGCTCTAAAAATTGTTAGCTACATAAACATGATTAAACATTAAAATGATTTCAAATAAGCCTTGAATACACAATGTATGTACGTGTCACTATATCATACATATAGATAAATATAGTTTGACATTCGTTCATATCCCTATAAACTGAGGGGTTTTTGTTTTTTTTTGTTTCTTTTTTTTTTGGAAATTTAAATAATAAATAAACACATACTCGTGCTCGTTTATATCGTTTTCTGCTCTTCACAAAGTCCTACAAAATATCTTTTAGCATGGTTAAAATTTTGCCATTTATATAAAATTATATCTGACATACTCGTATCTCAAAATGTTATACAATACCTACTGGTTTCTACTCTGTTATGTTTTCATAACACTGCTGCTTCTTGAGACATTGTTTTTTTTTTTATTATTTATTTTTCAGTTATGTGTGATTTTTGTTAATATGATTTGTTTTATTTATTAAAAAAAAAAAGATAAATAATCGAGATTACGTACGAACACACAAGAAAATCGATGTAAAACCGAAAATTATATCTTGAGTTCAATGCTTTTCTGTTTGCTTCAGTTAATTTAATTTTTATGTACAATAATTTGTGTTTAAAACATACATACAATTACATATCTACAAATGTACACACACATTTTAAACAATATTATAAATATCATAATGAATGGAGCGCCAATAAAAGGTTTTTATTGTGCTGCATTTGTTAACGAATAAAATTGATCATGGTATAGGTTCGAGGACTCTGAATTTCACGAGTTTTAAGTCTCTTCAATCATATTTTTAATTGACCATCTCTTACGTATTCTTAATATCTCGGTAATTGCCGGGAGCCAGCTAGCTAGTTTAGTTTAGTGATCATACTTACACTATACGTAAGTTTATTTGAATTGTTTCTGTTATTTTTTCAACACTTTTTGGTGCACTGGGGAAACAAAAAGGTCAGCAATCATGTGTGGATCAATGTGGACCAATAATTCCATCAGACCATAAACTAAACTGTGAATTTTTGTGAACGAAACGGCATCTCAATAGTGGTTCGTGGATTTTTGTTCACTCCGAGAGCAATTGTTTCGACAGATATTACGACGTACGACGCACACCATGGTTAAGCGGCTTTAATTCATGCACGATCTGTATTTTGTGAGCTCGTAAGTTTATTTGCCCCACATGTCTGCTTGGCTACTAGGCCGCTTGTGAGGTTAGCCAAATTTGGGGACTTTGGAAGCGTTCTTTGATTTGTTCCCCTAGAGACTTCAGCAAATGCGCGTACCTCTTCTTACACTCGCTGACATTCGTAAGATTGTCCATTGTCATTTATGTCGCTGTAATTATTAGTTTATACTTTTCGTACATCGTCAAATGTTGCAACAAACGACTGACAGATATAGCGAATTAAGCAATCCCACACTGATTCTATGTGCGGCATAGCCTAAATAACATATTTAAGGGATAAATAATTCTAAATAGATTACTGGAATGCAGATATTCGGTCTTAGTGAATAGCCTGAAGGGCCAAAACCTGTCGCTAAATATTTATCAAACAGTCAACGGCTTCGTCACATTGAAAGCATCGGTTCCCACTAGATCACCGAAATCAAGCAGTACCTAGATGGGGGGGACCACATGGGACTTTACAAATTCATTTGTATCGATCCCTTGAAAATAAATAAATAAATATTTATCAATTGCTAACGCTTCATATTGGCTCAAGTGGTAGTGTATTAGCTTCTAAATCGGAGGTTTCGGTGTTCGAATCCCAGCCTCGTCCGAAAGACATTCTTTTTTTCAGGCAACTTAATTCACGTAAGACGAATGGTTGCCTCTAGTACAACAACAATGGAGCGAAATAACCACTGAACTTAACCCAAAAATCTTTCTTTCTCTCTCTGTCCCATTTTCCTAAAAACTTAACACGTGCTCAGGCATATTAAGTATATTAATACCCACTTGAGTGTTAAGTTCTTTTAAAAAAAAAAATTAAAATTCACAAGAAAGAGTGCAATAAATTAAGAATAACGAAAACCTTTTATTGGAACACCTTTCATTAAGTGTTATTTATCCCCTATATTTATTTGTAAAACCCCAGCCCACCCCCCCCTCTGCATTCAACAAAAGAATGAAAAATGGAAGATAAAAGATAAAAATATTTGATCTAATGTTATTTTATATTTTTGATATATGACTATACATATATATATATATATATATTTTCTTTTCTTAAAAGAAATATAAAAATACTTGTTTTTACATCAATGTATTTATTTATCTTAATATTATTATTAAAATATGAAATTTTATTTTTTTCTTTCTTTCTTTGTGGAATGATATCTCTATATGTATATACAACTCATATATATATATATATATATATTTCTATGTATATATATGTGCATATGGTTATGTATATATACTGATATACAAATACATCTATTACAAAAAAAATAAAAAAAAATAAAAATAAACGAAATTATTTAATATTTCGTGTTGCATGATGTGATTGATCGTCCCTCTCCTCTTCATCCAAACACCATTATTCACCATAAATATATTTATAAAAAAAAACAAAAAACCGATAAATAAATTGAAAAATTACTCGCAATCAATAAATATTTGATGATAATTTAAAAACAAAACAAAAAAACACAAATAACCATTGGCAGAAGCTAAAAAGGCGAGGAAGAGCAAGAGTTTAACAGGTGATTTCCCCATATTCGTTTTTTTTTTTATTATTATTTGTGTCGCTAAATGTTTTTTTTTTTTGTTTAACTTTTTTTTTTTTTTGTATTCTTTTGTTTTACTTTTTTTTTTCGTTTTTCTTTTTCTTAACTTACAAGTGTAACTTTGAAAATTTTTCTTTTCTCTTACTTTTAATTTGTTTGTTATAGGTTTGGTTATATATATATATATAATGCATGCTATCTAAAATAATATGTATATTCGTTTAGAAGTAAATAATAATTAAATTTTTTTTTAATATGTTTAGAGCTTGTTTGCACTCGCGCTTTTTTGTAAAATGCATATATTTACATAAAATTCAAATAAAATGCATAAAATATTATTGAAATAAATGTGTGACTTACAAGAGACTTACAAGAAAGAAAAGAAAAGAAACAATCCTTCTACATAATGTGTATGTCACTCACCGAATAAATTATTAAAGATTAAAGTTAATATTTATCCTGTCCAAGCACTCACTCTCCAAATATACATATATATAATATTATTATAATTTTTTTTTTATTATTATTTTTTTTTTGTTTTTTTGTTTTTGTGATACTGATATACATTGTGTTTGAATAATTTATTGATATTTGAGTTTTTTGTTTTTTTTTTTTTTTTCTATTTAAATGAAATATATTTAAGATGATGGTAGCGCGCCAATCAGCAATAGTCATATGGGCTCACCAATGCCAGTCGATGTTGTTAAGTCTGAATCGGATGGAAATCATGTTCAAGCAACGAGTTCGAATACTGAATCATCATCGGGACATAAAAAGGAGAAATCCGTGCTACAAGCTAAGCTCACGAAATTGGCTATCCAAATTGGTTATGCTGGCTCAACAATTGCTGTACTTACCGTTATTATACTGGTTATACAGTTCTGTATAAAAACCTTTGTAATAGAAGAGAGACCATGGAAGAACACATATGCCAATAATTTAGTTAAGCACTTGATTATCGGTGTCACGGTATTAGTTGTAGCTGTACCTGAAGGTTTACCCTTAGCTGTAACATTGTCATTGGCTTATTCCGTTAAGGTTAGTAAAAAAAAAAATCAAATTACTTTTAGTTAATTAAGTGAATGGAAAATATTTGGCTTTTTTTTTATAGAAAATGATGAAAGACAACAATTTAGTTCGACATTTAGACGCTTGTGAGACAATGGGCAATGCCACTGCCATCTGTTCTGATAAGACTGGAACATTGACTACCAATCGTATGACCGTCGTTCAGTCATACATATGCGAGAAACTTTGTAAAGTTTTACCAAAATTCTCCGATCTACCATCGAATGTTGGCAACTTAATTGTTCAGGGTGTATCAGTTAATTCAGCTTATACATCAAGTATTTTGGTAAAAATTTCATTAATTTTCTTTTCAAAAATGATGAGTAAAACTAAATTGGTTTATTTTTGTATTTATGAATATAGCCTGGACCAAATCCTGGTGATTTACCGATGCAAGTTGGTAATAAAACTGAATGTGCCCTCTTGGGTTTTGTGCAAGCATTAGGATGTAAATATCAAACAGTTCGTGATGAAATAACTGAAGATAAATTTACACGTGTATATACATTTAATTCCGTGCGAAAATCGATGAGTACGGTTATTCCCAGGCCGAATGGTGGTTTCAGATTATATACAAAAGGCGCCTCAGAAATTGTACTTAAAAAGTAAACAAAGCAAAAACAAAAAATCTATTGCCAATATCATTATTTTGTTATTTATATATTTTATTTTATTTTTTGTGTTTGTGTGTAGGTGTTCATTCATATACGGACATGACGGCGTTTTAGAAAAATTTACACGCGACATGCAGGATCGACTCATTCGTGAGGTAATTGAACCAATGGCATGCGATGGTTTACGTACCATATCGGTTGCGTACAGAGACTTCGTGCCCGGTAAGGCGGCAATAAACGAAGTTCATATCGACAATGAGCCAAATTGGGATGATGAGGAAAATATTGCAAATAATTTAACATGTCTTTGTGTGGTTGGTATTGAGGATCCTGTCCGTCCTGAAGTTCCAGATGCGATCCGAAAATGTCAAAGGGCTGGTATTACAGTACGTATGGTAACTGGTGATAACATAAATACAGCACGATCAATTGCAAGTAAATGTGGCATTCTTCGACCAAATGAAGAGTTTCTCATTCTGGAGGGTAAAGAATTTAACAGGCGTATTCGAGATACTAATGGCGATGTAAGTATTCATTTTTCATTTTTCATACACATATACATACTTATGTTATATGTGAACTTTTCTTTTTCTAGATTCAACAACATCTTATTGATAAAGTTTGGCCAAAATTACGGGTACTCGCCAGATCATCACCAACAGATAAATATACTCTAGTTAAAGGTTTGCATTTAAAATCTTATTTCAATGAATGTGTGAACTTATATGTTTCAATTCAATTCAATTATTGTCTGTTTGAATAGGTATAATTGACAGTGCTGTAAGTGAGAATCGTGAAGTTGTGGCCGTTACCGGTGATGGTACAAATGATGGGCCTGCATTAAAGAAAGCCGATGTCGGTTTTGCAATGGGTATAGCTGGTACAGATGTTGCTAAGGAAGCTTCCGATATTATTCTGACCGATGACAACTTTAGCAGTATTGTTAAGGCTGTCATGTGGGGACGAAATGTTTATGATTCAATAGCGAAATTTTTACAATTTCAATTGACAGTCAATGTTGTTGCTGTAATTGTTGCATTTATTGGTGCATGTGCTGTGCAAGATTCACCACTGAAAGTAAGTATATTTCGAACACAAATAGAAATTTCAATAAATTTATTTAATATTCTTCAGGCGGTCCAAATGCTTTGGGTAAATCTTATTATGGATACACTTGCATCATTAGCTTTAGCTACTGAACTTCCAACGCCCGATTTATTACTTCGTAAACCATATGGTCGTACGAAACCACTTATTTCACGCACAATGATGAAAAATATTTTGGGTCAAGCTATATACCAATTAACTGTTATTTTCGGTCTATTATTTATCGGTAAGTATTTAAATATTGTACAACAAAAATATAGTATTGTTTTACAAGTGTCTGTAGAGATATTTATCTATTATATTATAGTTAGGAGCTAAATGTCTTCGTTTTTTGTCTTAATTTGGGTACCATCTGCTTTTTGGTATCTGTTTCGGTTTTGAACGACTTTGATCGGTACAAATTCCAATTAGTGTAAATCAATCAAAATACATGTCGGTTTGAACCTTTTCTTTTGTTGTTTTTTTTTTGTTCCTTTGCGATGTGACATTGAAATAAGCTTTTGAAATTATAATTATAAATAGATGTGGTAAATATCTCAGTAAGAATACCTTACGAATGATTCTTTTCTTAGTTCCCTTTATATATAAAACAACAAAAAAAACAAAAAAACTACCTCATTTCAGGTGATTGGCTACTTGATATCGAATCCGGACGTGGTCAAGATTTAGGCGCTGGCCCAACACAACATTTTACTATTATTTTCAATACATTTGTCATGATGACACTATTTAATGAAATCAATGCTAGAAAAATCCATGGCCAGAGGAATGTAATCGAAGGTCTCTTCACAAATCCTATTTTTTATACAATATGGATATTCACAACCATTTCTCAGGTTATTTGATTTTATTATTCAGTTATACATATATATGTACTATATACATACATTTTTTCTATTACAAAAAACAAAAAAAACAAAAACAAAAAACAATTCTATCTATCAACACAGGTTGTCATTGTCCAATACGGTAAAATGGCTTTCTCAACAAAAGCCCTCTCATTAGAACAATGGCTATGGTGTATATTCTTTGGTATTGGAACATTAGTCTGGGGACAATTAGTCACTACAGTGCCTACAAGAAAACTACCTAAAATATTATCGTAAGTAAACCAAGAGAGACAAGTCGACAATCCAATTTTATTCGTTTAAATCATTACTATTATAATTTAGTTATATCTTCTTTCTTTTTTGTTTTCCTTACTATTATTATTATTATTATTATTTAACACACAATTCACAATGTGCACAAAAACACAAAATCTTAAAAGATTGCACAAACACACTTAAAAAAAAAAAACAAAAAAAAAAAACAATCTGGAACATTCTGTTGTTTCAAATTTTAATCTTACTTTAACTGACTTGGTTACAAATGGCATTTTCCATTGGACTACAGAAGCACTCCGCAGAGTAAAAATCTTCTAAAAATGTTCTTCCGTTGGCACTCTACTCTTCTCACTTTCTCAGAAGCAAAATTTTACCTTCTGGATTTTATGTCAGAATGTACTAACCACATATAAAATATAAAAATATCAACGTCAAATACAATAGCATTGTGTGAAATCAGATTTTCGTTTTCGAGCAATCGACTGGGAATCTTTCATAATTTTATAGTTTTTTTTTAACTAAATCCGTCGATCTACTGCCACTTTTTGCCAAGCAAAGAAATTTGCAAAACTAAACATTTGACATTTAACCAATACTTGTAAAAAAGAAGAAGTTTTTCGTATCTCCAATTGACACCCGGTAAAGTGCTTTCAGCGCCCCTTGGTGGCATTTTTTGTACCTCCACGACTGGACAGATTTTGGCTGGGAGCAAAATCATATGTAAAGTTTAATTTCGGTGTGGAACAAAATAAATAAATTAGTTAAAGAATTTATTTTTGTCGGATCAGAATAAAGTTGAAATGTCGAGAAAAAATACGCGAGTTTCGAAATAAGTGCTTGTGAAGTGTGTAGATGGGTTAATTTGAATAGAATAGTGCTTTAAAAAATGTAAACAAAGCACTTGTGAAACACGAACAAATTGTTGTGTTGTTACTTTTCTATTAAATATTTAGTGAATACTGTGTAACATAGTGTCTTTTTGTTAAATATATGGTTAAACAAATCAATAAAATAGTGAAATACTGCTGAAAATTCGCATAGTTGGAATACTACACATGTGTATGTACATATATACATATATTCATAGCAGAATATTTTAAAAGGACTATTTCGTTTGGTGAAAGTGAAAGAATACTGAAAGCACTTGATCCTGCTTCAATTATAACTTAAAAACCAAACCAATTTGCACCAACTTTTCAGTTTCACCAGCGGTAACATTTCCCTTGAAATAATATTGCTGTAACATTAATAGGATTCCATCTATGAAAACTTTAAGTTGTATTTCACTGTCTTTATTGACTTGTTTAACAATATATTAAATAAACACTTTATATTATTCACTACGAACTTAATATTGAATAAAGAAATAACAAGAAAAACAATTTCTTCGCGTTTAACAAATGCTTTGTTTACATTTTTTAAAGCACGATTCTATTTAAACTATCCCATCTAAACACTTCACAAGCACTTATTTCGAAACTCGTGTATCTTTTCTCAACATTTTAAGCCAACACGTATTTGAAAACAAAAATTTCTTTAACAAAATTAATAATATTATTCCGTACCGAGTTTTCACTTTTCGTACGAATTTGCTCGAGCCAACGATCTGTCAGAAATTTATATAGTCGATATAGTACAAAAAATTTCCGCAAGAATTTTCGTTCCGGGTGTCAATTGGAATCAACCAATGGAAAACGCCAAACGAATATAATTACAACAAAATCGTAAACATGTTTATATGCTCCTGCAGACGATTAATGTAAATATGTCGGAACATTTTTTTGTTTTTTTCTGTTTTGATTTCATATTTTTTTTTTGTTTTTTTTTTTTTTTTAAGTGAACAATAACTTTGAATTAAATGTAAACAGTATTATTTTTGACCTTGTTGAATATTTGAATATTTTAAATTATGTAAGTGTAAACGCTAGTATTGATTATGGATGAACGCAAAGTTTTGTTTTGTTTCCTTGATTTGTTCATGTGTATGTATCATGATACTATTATTAATGACATCACATTTTAGATGATGAAGAGAAAAACAAATCTAACTTGAAGAAAAACATTTTACAGTATTCGATAGAATGATAATTTTATTGCTTAACAGTAAAACCATAGTAGTAAATTTTAGAACAATGTATCTATACTTTGACTAAAAACAAGAACAGAAACAAAAAAAGAAAACAGGCTTATTCGAATGAAATTAATGAATCTCTTAAAATAGCCCATTTGATTTATTTTATCCATAAAAATGACGACGCCGCATAACAGGCTTATGGAAATATAAAACATACATACATAAATATAAAACACATTTTTGTGATTAGCTCAATTGTAGTTAAGACTTAGTGTATTTGAGACAAACATTCAAAAGAAAAGAAAAAAAAATTAGAAAAACAATCAGTATTATACTTAAATAGTTGTGTTGAGATGCCCGAAAGGAAGTAAAACATTTGTTTTCAAAATTGTAAGTTATTTATTGATAAAATTGGTTGTTAATAATTACCAAAAAAAAACAAACAAAAAAAAATTATAGAAAATATGAAAATTTATTTAAAAAAGAAAAGAACAAACCAAATTTTATTTAACGAAAAAAAACAACAAACTAGTTATCATGAGAATGAGAATAAATGGCTTTT
Organism: Volucella bombylans; assembly: GCA_949129095.1. Taxonomy (NCBI): domain Eukaryota; kingdom Metazoa; phylum Arthropoda; class Insecta; order Diptera; family Syrphidae; genus Volucella; species Volucella bombylans. The sequence continues at coordinate 28,719,671 of OX422145.1, forward strand.
CAACGTGTGACGGCTCATAAGAGGGATATTGGAAAAAGCTTTTCACGGGAGGTGGTGGTTGAAATCTACGATTTATATTTATACAATTTGTGTACAGTATCTCTTGGCTTCTTATTACGTATTTTGATTTTTGCTTATCTCCTATAGTCAGGTTTTTGAAGGAATTTCATTTGATTTGGTTGGATTTTCCTAGCAAAAACAGAACAAAAAGGCAATTATTTGCCGAAAGTTTTATACGTTTAATTATGGAGTTCAGTTATTTCCAGTTCACCGACGAGTTAGATCTGTAGGTTTATATTGCCAAAATAACGAAAGCTTTCGCTTGATTTCATTCGTACATACCCTTCATGCACATATAATTTATTATTCCTTTTGTATAGACTATTTATAAAATTGTATGGTAAACATTTTCTTTATTACACCTTAAATCAGCATGAAGTCCTTTTTTTTTTTACAAAAACACACATCAAGTTTTAATAAATTTTTTATTTTGTGTACAAATTATGGTGGATTGATCAAATACGATTATATTGTGTGGATAACACCTGGTCTCAATTTCCAATCTAACTATTTGTGTAGGGAGGGCTATAATAGTACTTTAATACTTGTACAATATATTGTGGTACCAAGGATGTTTCAATTAACTTTTCATGGCAATATTAGAACGAAAAACCAAAATAAAAATTACAAAAGTATCCTTTTGATAGAGATATTACTAATGAATGCAAGGAATTAAACAAACTGCGACTCATGTTTTATGTTTGTATGGTATATTGTTTGTTTGTTTTTTTTTCAATATGAATGTTTAGCCAGTTTAACCATCGATTCCATATCACCGATATCGTTGGTCTGATTTTTAGCTTTGTCGAATGGGGAACCTCCAAAATTTACTACGTTGTTTATTTGTTCCAGTTTATGATACATGTGCACTTAATGTCACTCTGATATCATTCAGCTTTCAGCGGTTATATGTATAATATATCAAAGTAAAAAGATTCGAAAAAAAAAAATCTTCAATGGTCGTGATTTATTTTTGGGTTATGGATCTTTTATATATATATATATATATCAGCAGCCCACAGTTGTCTGTGTTTCAAGCGAATAAATGGGCTTAACTGCATGTTCTCAAAAAGAAAAGGTACTGAAAGTTCCTTTCAAACCAAATCTTCACTTGGACAAAAATCTAAATGTGAACGCAAAATATGTGTTCTATGTAGAAAGAGAGAGAGAGAGAGAGAGAGAGAGGCTTAAACAATTTTTCGAACTGGGTATGTACCACTACATTGAATGTTTTGTGATGTTAAAAAAAAAAAAAAAAAATTAAACAAAAAATGTTCGAAACACCAAAATTCAAAATTTCATTAAAAACCAACCGTAAGACAATTTTATCATTACAGATCAATTTTTTGTCTGTTTTTCTTTTCTTTATACATATATATTTTCCTTCATTGATGTACAAATACATACTTTGTTCGATTAAAAAAAAGAATAAAGAAACAAAAAAAAAAAAAAACCAGAGCTACACTTAAGCTCACTAAATCTGACTAATACATTTGTAATCTTTGTTTTACCTTTACATACTCGTACTACATAACTACTGTATTTAATTGGATGGTCTAATTTACATCAAAAAAAAAAAACCAACACCATTTGTTACAAAATATAAATAAAATGAATTTGTTTTGTATAAAGTATATTTACTACTTCTATGTCTGCATGTTCTGTTAAGCACATACTTATATGTATTTTATTATATTAACCTCTGTATAAAAATTGCAAGAGAATGTACAAAATAAACAAGCCTTTATTCATAAAATTAAAGACCCAGATCCCTCTATACATAAGAAACTAGTAGTTAAAAACAACTTGCTTACATTTGTTAGATTAATTGAATTTGATTTTGCTTTTTTCGTTTATTTTTTTATTTTTTTTTTTTATTTTTTTATTTAGGTGGGGTCGTGGTCACCCTGAAGAGTACACAGAAGCAATGAATTTAGGTGAGGAACGTTTCGATTCAATTGATTCCGACAAGAAACCACGAGCGGGTCAAATTCTTTGGATTCGTGGTCTAACACGTTTGCAAACACAAGTAAGTTTTTTGTGTTTTAATTTATTTTTTCAAAATCTTATTTGTTGAAAAAAAAACAAAAAAACTATACATATATATTTTTCAATTAATATTCGACAATAATATATAAAGCGTGTATTTTTTTTTTTTTTTTAATATTTTGGGTATGAACCAACCAACAAAATAAACAAAAACAAACAAAGTTAGGCCAGTACAAGTTCAGTTAGGTTTTTGGTTCTTTTTTTTTTTGTCTTTCATATATAAAACTAATAAAATACACTGTTTTTTCGACAGTAAGGTGGGTTCTCAGATGAAAATTTATTTTGTTTGGGAATGATTCTCACTGTCTGCGAAATATGTTTTTGGTTTTTTTTTTAAACGAAAATATATATAAGCAACAATATAACTTAGTTTTTCATTTGTTTTTAGCTCATTTCATTTAGCAAAAAAAAAAATTTATCCTAAGTTTAATACATAATATATGTAGGGATGTGGAGTATTTCTAACAGCACATAGTCTCCCAAACTTGTTCTTATGCATTTAAATTTGCTTACATTTTGTCTATATGCTTATTAGAATATATTTCTAATATACTCGTAATACGTTTAAGTTTCAAATAAATTAGAAATCCCACTTCTACTCTTGATTTGGATGAAACAGCTTCGTTATAGTATTTGTTCACCGTAGTCTTTTTTCGAATTTATTTGCAATCAAACAGATTCCAGCTTGTTATTGTTCAAAAGAAAGAACAGCGGACTTGTAAATGTAACATATGAATGAAACCAAATTAATGTTTCAATAAATAAAAACTGAAATCACTGTACCTGACCTAGCGAGCGTCTAGTATATAATCAGGGTGCTAAAGGTTGTCAGATGTCAAGGATTTTTTACCCTAGCACAAGAGCGTCAAATATTTTACTTATCAATTAGCATTCAAAGCTCTCCTAATAAGCACTACTCTGAGCTGCTAAAATTATCAAAATATGTACAAACAAAAACAAATTAAAAATTCAAGCCGCAATAATAACAAAAAATATATAAAGGGTCCGCCATCTAACGTTTTTTTTTTCAACTAGTGCTTATTTCGTGAATGGTAACACTTAGCTCATGTCTGATTTGACAGATAATTAGTTTTATCCTTCCGGTTAATAATGGAAAATAATTTCATTCAAATGGCTGCCTCGGTTGGCCATGCAGTAGCCTACACGATCGGTCCAATTTTTAAGCACATTATCGATTGTGTGCAGCTGTATTTCACCAATGGTCTTCACCAAATTGTCTCTGGCTTGTCGGCGTAACACTTATCTTTTACGGCACCCCACAAATAATAGTCCAACGGTGTCAAATCGCAGCTCCGAGGTGGCCAAACGACATCAGCTCTGCGGCTGATAATGCGATCTTCAAAAACAGGGCGCAAAACATCGAGTGTATTCGGCTGTTGCCAATATCCTCCTCTTCAATTTTTGTGAACAAAAATTCGTTCAACATGGCCCGATAACGATCGCCATTGACTGTAACGGCCACTCCTTGCTCATTTTCGAAGAAAAATGGCCCAATTATGCCTCTGGACCAAAATCCGCACCAAACAGTGACTCGTTTTGGGTGTATCGGCTTTTCAATGTATGTGCCGGTTTTCTGTGCCCCAAATGCGACAATTTTGCTTGTTTACATACCCGCCAAGATCAAAATGAGCTTCATCTGAAAAGATGATTTTTTTGGCAAAATCGGCATCTTCTCTAAGTCGATCGCAGGCCCCACTTAGCGAAGCGAAAACGCATTGGATGGTCAGTTGGCTTCAACTCCTGAACCAATTGGACTTTGTATGGCGTCATACCAAGGTCTTTATGCAAAATTCTTCTCAATGATGTCTCCGAAATGTTCAATTGTTGAGAACGACGATGAATTGATGTTGATGGCGCTTCACGCACACTTTCTGCCACAGCAGCAATATTCTCGGGTGTACGCACTGTTTTTGGCTTTTCACGCTTTGGTTTATCGATGAGGATGCCAGTTTCTTTCACTTTTTTCACAAGATAACGAACATACGGAGAGCTGACGGTGCTTCTCTTCTTCCAAAATCCGTACGCAATTTTCGCACACATTCTGCAACATTACCATGATTTTCAAAGTAATGTCGCAATATTTCCCAGAGCGTATATACAACCATATTCGTTCAGCGGAAGGATAAAACTAATTATCTGTCAAATCAGACATGATCTAAGTGTTACCATTCACGAAATAGTTGAAAAAAAAAAAACGTTAGATGGCGGACCATTTATAAATAAAAAAAAAAACAGACAAATACTTTGTAGAATAAATCCAAAACATATGTAATAAATGTTGAATCTTAAACGTTAGCTTAGGAGTATCACATGCAGAATTTTGCACTCAGTACTGATTTAACAGAAAATGATATTTCTATGTGAAAAACTTTAGTGTTTACAGCTGAATTTAGTTTCAAATTTTAGCGCATACACATAAATGAACTAGCTTTTAAAGCAAATTTCAAAATTATTCATTTAATAAGTAGAGACTGTGTATAAAAAAATGATTGTGCTGTTAGAATAAATAGATATATGATCTAGAAAATAGAAAATTTCCAATCAACAGCACAGAATTTTAGTTTATATTTTCGATTAATCCTAATCAAATATTTATTTAAATTTATATTTTTATTTTTTTTTTAATTTTTCGTTTGTTTTTATCAATCAGCTAGCACATAGAGTTGCACAATTTCTAAAACTAATTTACCAAAAAAAAAGAATATCGGACGCTCCACAAAGATTTAGATTAAATAAATTACTTAAGCTAAATTGTTGTTTTAGCCCATAGTATGATCATAAAGGTTACCTGAAACTGGGAAAGAAAATATATTAAATTATCTATATCAGTTTATAAGAACCACACGCCTACAGTCACACCTAATACACTTTTGTTATTATATTATTCCTTTTTTTCTTCGTTTAGTTTATTTTTTAAATATTTGTCTTTTTTGTTTTTTACTTTTTATTTCATCATCAAGAAAAAAATATTGCTTTAGTGACTTTCTAACTTACAGCTATACAAACAAAAAACAAAAAAATATATATAAATATCATTTCAAAAAAAAAAACACCATCGCGTTTGTTGTTTAGAGAACAAATTATAAAGAAATAAAAACTTAACCAGAAAGGGAGCTACTAGTACTTCAGTTTATAGTATTTTTTCAACACTTTTATTTATGTTGTGTTCTTACTTCTTTCTACAAAAAAAAAAAAAAAAACTTAAATCTTTCTTTCCAAATCTGCAATTTATACTTCATATTTGCTACAATCTCTACCTACTCTATATTACTTCTTTCCATAATTTCACTTAAAAATGTATTTAACAAGAACAAATAAATAAATAATAATTTTTTCGATTTTTTTTTTTTTTTTTAATTTCAAAATATATGCATTTTTATTTATTTATTTTTTCTTAAACCTTTTTATTTATCTCCATGTCAAATTTAATTACATGAAAATCTTAATTTTAGGATGAGAAAAACAAAAAAATATGAGATTGAGTCTAAGAGTAAAAGCTTGTCTTCGAAAAAGGACCCTACATTTCTCTCCTTTTCGTTGTTTAAGCTTCTTTTGACGTAAACCGACAAACAAATCAAACATAATTCAATTAAATCTTACAAAATCTATATAGATATATATATATTAACTTGTTTATTTATTATTACTATTTTTTTTCTCTTTTTTTATTGCTTCAAAAAAAATATACAAACAAAACGGGTTTTCTTCGGTTTAATAGTTTTTTTTTTCTTTCAAAGAGTCGTGTTTTATTTTTTTTTTAGCGAATTTTACAGAAAAAAAAAGATTATCTTCAGGTGGAGGTGCATGTACTTGAATTTTATATATTGCTGCTATTACATTTTTCTGTTTTTTTAATTATTCGGAGAATATATAGAATTTAACTTTCTGGATACAATATATATTTGAGAGAATGTACTCGTAATATTAGCTAAAAGTAACCTGTACACATAAGAGCATTGATGCAAAATAACAGTGTTAAATGGATAGTAATTTTGATTATTGTTATAGTAGATAGTTTATTTAATAGAATAATGTTTACCTTATATATATACATGTATATATCTAGGAATATTTACTCTCTGATAAGTGCTACTTTGAAATAGTTTCATACTTAATTGTTGTTGTCGAATTAAAAAACTTAAAAAAGCGGTTCGTTTGCGTAAGTAAGTTTAAAAAAGAAATCAAACAAAATATTTTTAAATTTAAGTAAATGTTTTTTTTTTTTTTTTAACTTTTCAATTAATTTTAAAGAGTGGTGAAGTGATAGTTACATTACTTTTTTTCTTCAATAATATATCGGGAAAACCTTAAAAAAAACTGAATTTCGTAAGAGTTTACATTGTGTTGTAATAAAACAATGTTTTATGTAATTTCTTAGACATAAAGTTTTGGGTGATTTTATGTAGATACATATATTGTTTATTTTGATTGTTTTAATTAGTAGTACGTGCACAAACATTATCAACAAGGGAATCCAAGTTTTGTGCGGCCCAATCGGGTTCTACATATATTTTCACAAAGTCCTATTTTTCAATGAAAAAAAAGCCAAACAGCATCTAATAAAACCAAATGATGAAAGAGAGCTGAGTATACAGATTCTTTACGAATTTTAACAAGTTATTACGCATCAGGGATATTTTTTTCTCTGGCTAGAAATCTACAAAAATGAATGTACAATGTACTCGTAATACTCCTAGAGTTATCAAACACATTGATTCTATTTCACTTTATATTCCAACGCATATTTAAAATAGCCATTCAGCTGTCAGCTTTGTAGTCAACGACAATATACAGTTTGTCAAGAAAGTGTTTTCACAAGTACAATGTATGACAATGTATCTTTTAGCGTTGTAATTACAGATACTTCCGGCATATTTTTTCAATTTTTATTTTTGGAATTGCAATTAACACATACTTAAGCATAAAATACCATAACAAAGTACTTCTTATAGCACAAAAACAACCACAAAAAAAACAAAACAGCAAAAAACAACAAAAAACCACTGTCAAGAAAGTGTTTGCACATTTCATTTCAATTCCATTTTCGCAGCATATGCACAGTATCATGAAAGTAGCGTTAAAGCGGTTTTTTATTTTTTGTCCTGTGACAGTCATATGATATCGAATCCAACAATTTTAGTGATTCCTTTTCTGTTTCGAGTGCTTGACTGATCGTTTTAGTTTTGTTTAAATAAATAATTTTGTTAAAAAAATAACCACTACAAGGGCAAAAGTGTGCGAGAAATTACGGAGATGTTTGGTATATCCAGAAGAACTATACACAACATCATTAATCGGGCAGAACGTGAGAATCGTTTGGATCCTCCAATAACAACTGGTAGGCCAAGGAAGCTAACGGACAGAAATGAGCGTTTTCTGCTCTAAAAAGGTGAACGATAACCCTCGAATATCAATAAGGGCCTTGTCATGGGAGATCAGCCAAGAATGTGGTGTACAAGTATCGCATGAAACTATACGGCAAGTACTAAAAGAGCACAAATACACATCAAGAGTTGCACGGAAAAAGCCACTGCTTTCATTGCAAAATATAGAAAAGCGCTTTTTGTTCGCATCGACGTATAGCACCGAACCAAATGAATACTGGGATGATGTTATATTTTGCGACGAAACGAAAATAATGCTTTACTATAACGAAGGACCGAAAAGAGTATGGCGTCAGACCTTGAAAGCTCTATGTAATAAAAACATAATTCCCTACTGTGAAATTCGGCAAATTATCTGTGATGGTATGGGGGTGCATATCCATCAGAGGCGTCGGAGACATTGTCTTCATTGAAAACACCATGGACGCGAAACAGTATCTAGGCATTTTGCGAAATCATTTGCTCAGTAGCGCCATAAGCTTTGGTTTTAATTGCAACAATGAGAACAGAAAACCTAAATTCAAATTCTATCAAGATAATGACCCAAAGCATAAAGAGCTATAATTGTAGTAAAGTGCTAGATACACCAGCTCAGAGCCCCGACCTTAACCCAATCGAGAATATATGGGTACACCTGAAAAATAAAGTGGCAAAAAGGAGTCCGAAAAACAGAAACCAATTAATACAGTATATTAAGGAAGAATGGGCTAATATACCAACTAATTATGACATAAAAAAATTAATTGGATCAATGCCAAGAAGACTAAAGGCAGTAATTGATGCTAAAGGTGGTCACACCAAGTACTGAAGTGTAATTTTTGTATAGTTTACCAGTTCTTGAGGTTATTTTGTTCTATAAGTTGAAAATGTGCAAACACTTTCTTGACAGTGTATTTATTGTTGTTTTTGATTGTTTTGTTTTTTTGTTGTTGTTTTTGTACGTAAAGAAATACTTTTTTTTTTGTTATTTAATATTTAAGAATGTGTATATCATAATACCAAAAGCAAAAACTGAATAAAACTACTGGAAGTGCCTATATTTATAACAAAATAGGATACATTGTTGTTTTTATTACTTGTGAAAACACTTTCTTGACAAAATGTACTTAATATCTATTCCCCATTAATCTAATCGAATATCTCTACTACTTACTCTTGAGATGATCTGGCTAAGATTGATTGAAAAATAGTATTTGTGAAGCTTTTCACTCTTTCAACTTTTGTCTATATTCCAAAATCATTAAAAGGTTTCCAATTCTGTGTATCTGTGTAAAATACAATAGTATTAAACTCTCGTCAGTTTTATTAAGCTTGTAGGTAAAATTTCGTTCTGGTGCAAGCACTTTAAAGGCACCAATGAACATCAATCCCAAAAAAAAATGTTAAATAACTAAAATTGGTGTTTAGTTTAGTTTATTAAGAATTGCAAAATTATTTCTATTGTGTATAATATGTTTGCTCCTTTTTATAGAATTTTTGGTATGTATTTTATCTTCCATTATTTTTCTACTCTTCACTAGCTCATCACATATAGGACCTTATTAGGACCTTATTTAGGAAAACAAAGACTGTGTATTGTGAACATGTTTTTTTCTTTTTTTTTTCTGGGGGGGAAAGGGAAGGATTGTGACCAATTTGTTTTTTTGGAATAATTTTGAAAAAAAAATTATGGCACACTCTCAAAAAATTTATTGTAGTATACAACAACATCCAACTCTTTTTTTTACACTGTAACGGTCCAACGAAAACCGTGTACAGAAAAAAAAAACGTGTCCAGCAATAAAAATGTATTCCACAACTTAAAAAAACAAAAACGTGTTAGATGATTAGATGAAAAAGAAACAATCATACCATATATGTTGCTCCAAGTACCGTGTTCGAAAAGAAACACTAATATCGCATATTATAATTTAATAAATGTGATTCATTAATAACTAACTCTATAAGGTGATGAATTTAACTTCCGCCATTGTCATTTTGGTTCTCCATAATAAATTCAATCAGGCAATAAAATTTCACAATTATAAATTCATCGATGACTGTAACTTTAAAGTTGTCAAAGGTTTGTGTTACTGAATTTTCATATGACTCATTGTAGACAAATTTTTTCTCGAGAACACACGAACATCATGTGTCTTTCCGCAACTGAATCCAATATATAAAAGAATTGAATAAATTTTAAATATTAATGAATTTTAAACTTTGAAAAAATATCCCGATTTAATGGCTGATTTTAACTTCAAAAACAGAAATACTCTTGTAACCATTGAGAATTGATGAATGGTTCAGAGGCTCTAAAAATCTGTCCATGGATGTGTTACAACACAATCAGAAAGTCACTCTATCCTTAGCCATTTTGAAACTACTGGCAAAATTTTCTCTTTCTCTTTTATGACTTACGCGCATTGCAAAACGCGAATTTTCTTTGTGTCGATGACACCGTAACAATTTGAAATTATTAGAAATTAGAGCAAATCATTCGAACAAAGGAAGAATAATTGATCTTCGTTGTGGAATTTGAAAATCGTGTAAAAAAAAAAAAAGAAAAAAAAAGCTGGATGTATGTTGCTTTCTCATGTTCTTCTTCCTGTCAACATGTCATACTTATCCAAAGTCTGTATAATAAAACATGAATTTGCAACGAATAACTTTATTTATTATATTTTATTGGCCTACATAACACAGAGTTCGTAAAAATCAAATTGAATTGAATTCTTATAGAGGTGGTGGATTTTGTATTCATTTGCTATAACATTAGAGAGTAAATAATGCCAATCAATATTTGCAATATTTACAAAGGGAAACTCATTTTGCAATCAAATCGATTTGGATCAAATTGTATAGATTCTCTTGATTTCAACATACAATAGAGAACAAACAAAGCACAAATTTATACTACTATTTAAAGTTGTTTAACCCGTTACCAAAAGGCATATTTCATGGAAACAAAGAGGAAATCACATTCAGTAGATATTGAAATTTAAATATGTTTTTTTTATTTTTGTTTGTTGTTAGGTTTTTTTTTTTTTTTCTTTTTCCTTATTTGTTTTCCTTTATACACTTCATAAAAAAAAAATTACATACAAAAAAAAAAACTAAAGTAAACAGAAACAAATTTTTTTTTTGACAAATTTCGTAGCAAAAACAATTTTATTTTTTCCAGTCATTTACTTTTTTATATTTATATTCAATATTTGTTGTTAATTTCTTAAATCAGCCGGCGGAACCAATGCGAGAGACTGAAGTTTAATATGGGGCAACTAAACGTTAAAAAAAAAAAAAATAATAATAAAAAATGAAATTAGTAAACTTTACAAAAAAAAAAAAAACAAAAAACGAAACTAGAATTATTAAACAAACAGCAATGAACTCCAGTATAAATAGAAAGCATAATAGAATTTAAAATGAATTTCGAGATAAAAAAAAAAAATTAATAATTAAAACCAAACAAATTGTAGAAATAACAATTGCAATCCAAAAAAAGAATGCTAACAATAAGAATTTAAAAGAAAAATAAAATCTAGATTAGCGAGACGGTGTTTAATACAATAAAGACAATTACACGTGAACATGTAGATACCTATATATATATATAGATGCATACATATACTGTAGAAAATGAAATTTTTATTATTTCTATTTTATTTATGTTAATTATATAATTATTATGTATATGTATGTATGTATATATGCGTGTGATTTTTTTTTTAACAAACAATTGCTTATTAATTAAATAATAACAATTACAATGTAACTAAATAGAATTTCAAAATTAAATGGCTAAACTCTACGGTGAAGGAAATAGCTGAATTTAGTATTTAAATGCGGTTATAACTTAATACTTAACGGTATTATTAAAAATATTTTCAAAATAAAGAAAAGAAAAGACAAAAAAAAAAAATAAACAAGAAAAGCAATAGATTCTAAAATTTTATTGAATGCGATAAACGGCCTAGCAGAGAGGAAAAATTTAACAAAAAAAAAAAACAAATCAATTTACTAGTAGTTTATCGGAATTTTTATCATTAAACCTAAATCTTGTTAACTGAAATGTAAAGAACAATCAAAAACAGTGCATCCATAACGGAAAAGAGAAAGGAAAAAGAAAAGGAAAAAAGAAAAAAGAAGATAAGGTTATGTGTGTGTGCATGAGAGAGAGAGAGAGAGAGAGAGAGAGAGAGAGCGAACAGGAAGAAGAAAATGTATTACATATTCTACAATTAAACGTACAGCAACTATTATAGTATTCTTCTTTCTGCAACACAGTTGATTTAAATATATTTCCACACTATAATAATACTTTCGTCTGTTGTTAATTTTTTTATTTATTTCTTCTTTTTTTTTAATTTTTTTTTTGTTTTTTGTTTTTAAAATTCACCTATTTGGGAATAACAATCAGGACTAAGCTTTCTACACTTAATTCTTAATCTCAATTACAATATGATGGGTATACATATACAAAATAAAAACACGAATTTTTCTATACAAAAACAACGTAGGATACATAGTTTTTGTTTAGTTTGTTTTTCTTTTTATTCAGTTTAATGTCAAAAAATAAAAATAAAAACACACACACGTTTAAAGACACATTTAAATAAGTCCAAATGCTCGTGCATAGAGGACTTTAGTTACTAAAATTATTTCAAAAGAAAGCCCATTTCAACTTATTTATTTATCTAGGTTCTATCCCCCCCTCCCCCAACCCCCTAACAAGGACACACATGCTCGAGCATAGAGAACTTTGCCTACTAAAATACGAGTAGTTTCAAAAGATATCCCCATTTCTACTACTTATTTATTTATCTAGTTTTTTTTTTCACCACCCCCCTCTCTCTCCCCCCTCCAACGTGTAACAAGTAATTATGTCCTTCGTGTTGTTTCATGTTCAAAATCAATAAGGTAAAAGAACCATTATCTGTTTGTTCGTCTGCTTTAGTATTTTTACAGCATTTCCAGCTATTTTCAATAACACGTACTTATAAATTCATATTGTAGTATCAAACAAAAATCTCCTCTAAGGCTACAATGCGTAAATTTCGAATTTCGAACGCCTAATTAGGACTTGAACTATTTACGATTTTGATTGCATGCTAAAGTTTTGTCGTCCCCCACTTGAGTTGAGTTTTTATTCCTTCAGTTTGAATACAAGTCTGTGCTTCTTTTTTTTTTTGTTGTTGTTTATCATATGTTTCAAAACGGACTTAAGTATGAATTTGGATGAGTATAGTACTACTAAAATATATGTCTAATAAGTTATATTCTATGAAACACTAAATGCGAATGCAAATTTCGAATTAGCATTTCTTATGAGTATTATATTACAAAAAGGAACAAAAAACAAAAACAACATATTAACTATACTTTAAATTATTTTTTTATTATTTATTTATTTATTTATTTGTATATGATATGTGATTTCGATTACTAAGCCAAAATAAGCAACAAAAAATATGTTAGTAATAGTATTAAGTGTATAACAAAAAAAAAAAAAATACAAACGAAAAAGAAAAACAAAAAATTAAAAAAAAAAAAAACATTTTGTATGTTTATTTAGTGGTGGGATATAGTAAACAAAAAAAAAATATATATATATATATATATAACCTAGTTTGTAGAGTTTTTATTTGTATATTTTTGGCAACATAGAGATGAGTTGATTTATTTTCTTCTTAAATATCGTCGTCGTAGTCTGTCGTGTCCTTCTTAGATTCGAAAACGTATGTTAAACTTAATTATTTAGAAAACAGTTGCGTCTAATTTATTAAAATGTCGGTATTTGTCTCTCTCCACCCAAGTATATTTATGTGCTTTGTATTTTAAAATTTTAAATTAAAACTTGGTTTTTGTACCTATCCACGTGTAAAACCACCATCCACCCGCCAAAACGGACATAGTTTTCACTATTTGATAGATTTTTTTTTGTCGATTTGTTCTTTTATATTAATATTATAATTACTATATTTATTTATTTTTTTTATTATTTGAACCGTTTGCATTATAATAATAAATGAATTAGTTAGTTTAAACTAAAAAAAAAACAAAAAAAAACCACACTGAATAAAACACGCCTCCATTGGGTTTAAATAATTAAAACAGCTTTTAAACTTTTATTTATCATTTTTATATTTGTTATATATTTTATATTCTGATCTTTCCTTTATAAATAAACAATCTGAAATAGTAAAACAATCGAAACCAAAAATAAATAATTTCAATCATAAACTTTCGCTCATTCTCATATTTTCTTTGGACATGTTTTTTTTTTTTTTTAATAAATAAATAAAAAAAAAAACTAAATAAAAAACACTTTTGTTGTTATGATTTTGTTATTCTAATCTTTTTTTTTTTGTATCAATTTCTCATTAAAAAAAAAACGATCTCAAAATGTTCTGCTTATCACAAACTAGTAATTTCCATTGGTGTACGTACTATTTTCTCGTATTTTAGAGTTGGTAGAGTATTTTTCTTCCTTATTTAGTTATTATTATGCTTTTATTTATAATATTATGTTTTTGTTTTTATTTTATTTTTTTTTATACCATTCCATAATTACCCTCCTTTTTAAATTTGATTTATTTTCAAATTGAATAAGAATGTTTGAATTTCCTATTTTTGAAATTGTTCCTACAAAATTTTGAACTTTAAAACATAGTCTTTAAAGGCTCAACTTATAAGAAATACTATTGTACTATATATTTTTATTCAAACTTTTGTTTTATACTCGTGTGTAATTACTTAAATAAACCGCGACCTACTTCTTATGTTCTGATCTTAGTCTTTAATATTTAGACCATATACTCGTATATGAGATTTAGTTCTGTTCGCTTTCCTGTTCTTTATTATTGCTTTCTATCGACTCGTACGTAGTATTTAGAGGTTATACTCGTAGTGTTATGGTAATTTCTCTTTTATATCTATCTCAGATTTCAACATTATTTTCATCTATTAACGCACCTTTATTAGGAGATTTAAATGATTAATTAGTTCACATGGTTTAAATCGTATATTTAAATTTTTCTCATAAAAATTTTAATAGCGGCTTTTACAGTTTCCACATTGATTTCATTTTACTTACAAATTTGCGAGTATAACATTCATCATGATTTTATTAATTCTGAAGATAGTTTGAGTGATAAACAATTTTTATTTTTGTGTGTCAATTAAAATTCATTTTGGGCAGCAAATCTCAAAGCCCAAAACAAAATTGACAATTTTTTTTATTACTCGTACATTACATGCATATATTCTGCTACTGAATATAAACTATATGTATTTATCTTTATTTGGTTTTTTAGTTTTCTCTGTTTTTTTTTTTTTTTATAAAATCAACGAAAACTCAGTCATAGTTATTCAAAATCATTGCATTGTCCTTCTTCCTACTGGATAAATACCGGAAATACAATATATTCACAGAAAATTTCACTTTTTGTATTGTTATTTTAATTTATTCCAAGTTCCCTTTTCAGTTAAAAAAAAAAACTTTCATTTCGAAAGATTAGCTTTACTAATAACAATTCTATCTCGTGTAAAAACTTATTTTTAGAAAATTCGCGCGAAAAAAAGGCTTAACGTCGACGATGTGCTGCACACACACGATAGACAAGTGGGTGGGCTCTGAAACAAAATATTTTAAACAGTTTTAAACACTGTATGCCCATTACTTGAAAATGTCTATATATAAAAAAAAATTAATCAAAAAAAAAACAAGCAATTGTTGTTTTAAAACATCAATTTATGATATAATTATTTAACTGATGGTTTTGTTACCCCTAATGGTTAAACCTGAAGGAAAAAACAAAAACACACACACACACACGAATTATAAATGCGTCTTACACATTTGTTTAGCTGCATCGTAAT
Source organism: Volucella bombylans (assembly GCA_949129095.1). Taxonomy (NCBI): domain Eukaryota; kingdom Metazoa; phylum Arthropoda; class Insecta; order Diptera; family Syrphidae; genus Volucella; species Volucella bombylans. The sequence continues at coordinate 28,735,045 of OX422145.1, forward strand.
GCTCGTTAACAACAACAAAAAAAATAAATAAAAATTAAACAAATAAACGAGATTACTTGCAGAAGGATCTACTTTGCTATAAATATTGATAGAATATCTTCTGAAATTAAAAAGTACATGAACGGTGAAGCAGAAGATATCCAAAAATACCGGTGAATATTAAACACAACAAAATGTCCTTTCATTGTCATTCGTCATTCACGTTTGGTATTTTTGTTAGCTTTCATGCTTCAGTCTATATTTCATTTTTTTAATTTTTTTTTTATTGTGGCTACAGATATTTGTATCTCATTCATTATCTGGGATTTGGTTTACAAAAATTTACAAATAAATTCATTCAGCTCATTTAAGTAAATTTTAATTAAAAAAACAAAATAAAAAATATATTACATTGGTAAGTTGTAAGCATCGAAACGACTAAACGAAAAAAATGCAAAACAATCGATGTAAATGTTTATAAAAAAAAATATATATATAACTTGAATATGTCTATTGTTAAGTAAACTGTAAACTGCTTTAAAGTTATTGTGTAAAAAAACAAAAAAAAAACCTTAAATATGTTCATATCTAAGAGAAAAAGAAAACGATTGATGTGGATTCTCGGTATGTTTAACATTTCTCTATATTTTGTCTTTTTTTGTTTTGTTTTTTTTCCCCCCTTTTTTTCTTTATTTCATATAAAAAACAAAAGCTTTGTAATTTTCCTGCATTTTGAATAAATATATTTTTTTTTAATTTTTTTTTGTTTTGTAATAAATGTTATGTTTAATTAAATTCTTATGTCATACTGTTTCATACCATTTATTTATGTTTTCTTATTAACAGTTCGCTCTGAATGAACGCTTATTGCTGCTGCCTCGCTTTTATTGTTTAAACATTTATTATTATTTTGTTTTTTTGTTTTTGTTTTTGTTTTTGTATATAAATATTCCTTCTATATATTATGCATTATGGATCTCTTCAAAAGTAATTTCCTGTCATATTTATCCATATCCTTTCTTATATATGACTAGTTATTGGAGTTTGGATGTCGTATATATTGTAACTCAATATTCTATTTTTAATATTTTTGCCGAAAAAAAATAATAATCGAAGTTTAGTGTGTTCAAATAAGTTCTGCTGTACCATACGATTTTATTAAAAATAAATTGTTGCTGATGCGTAAATCTAGTTGTAAGGATCCGTGAATCTGTGCAAATCAATTGTTCACGTTTCGTATATTTTACTCTAGAATCAATGGTCTCATTTAGTCATTTTCTACATAGATAGGATGACCTTCTACTCCAAACCGTGGGAGTGTTGAATCTTTTCCTTATGCAAACAATTTCGCTTTCGGATGCTAGTCTTTGCCTGCACAAAATGAATGGTGACGTCCCGAAAGATTAACTATTCTCGTTTATTTTGTATTGACACCTCGATAAACTTGACTACGTAGTCATACCTTCACAGAACTAGACTTAAACTGTCGAGCTCTTATAAAATGTTATAAGTACATAATTTATCAATTCGTTCAATAAGGCTCAACTACCTAATTTTTTGGAATTTCAATTCTCTACTATTTGTACAAAGAGAAAATATGTAGTATTCGTAGCACAAATATAAAATAGCCTCGACTATACTTTGACTTTGATTAAAAGTTAAAAGTTTATGTCAGAATAAAGAATAAATATATTTCGAATTTATAACATTTGCAACAATTTTTATTTTAAATCTGTCATAAGACCGCATAGAAAATATATTAAAGAATTTTCGTTGCTATTTGAACACATACTCGTATGCCTCTACTAGAAAAAAAACAAACACAAATCTGCAAATTTTCAAATCTTAGTCTATTTTCTGTGTATATATAAATATATGTATCTCTAACTCTTTCTCTATATATATATATTATCTTTTATCAAACATGATTTATGTTCTCTTTATTTTACTCAAAATTACATGTCCTTGAGATATTCAAAAGCTCTCGTTTCTGTAAGGAAAATTTTGTCGTTTAAATAATGAAAAGAAAAAGAAAAGCTTGTAAGTTGCATAATATATTTCTCTTGGTATGCAATTTATAAATTTACATTTATAAATTATATATACATATAAGGGTGTGATCAAAAAGTTTTATTTGCTAGTTTTGCTCAACATTTTGCCTTCCAAAATGTGTAAGCCAACTTGACTAGTCTTAATTAGATGCGTATTTTATTTCTGCATATTGCATACTAAACTTCTATGCTTAAATAAATAACGTATCCATATTACCATACAACTTTCAGTCCTTTAGTATTTTTTTTTTTTTTTAAGTAATTAAGGAAATATCTTTATTAAACCGATTTTGATTTATTTATTAATTTTTTTTTATTTTTTTTTTCAAACAAATTCTTATTACAAAATCCAAGTCAATATTTTTGATGCATCTTTTCTGATAAAATAGATTCTTTCTTTTCATTCAAACTCACTCTTGTCAGATGTCTGAAAATTTATAAGCCATAAACGTTCACAAATAATGTTTACTTGGTGTGAGCTCTTTCCCTTTTTAAAACATATTTGTTTATTTTGCTTAGTATTTACAAAAAAAAAGAAGTGCATCATATTCATAGTCGAAGAAAGACTCGCAGGTAATATTTTGTTGTAGCACGCGACCTGCACCAATGTCTTTATATATCATAATTAAAACTGGTTAAAATGTACTGCAAAGCAAGACATTACGAGTATTTGAAACTAATCTATAATTTGCGCATAAGTAGAGAATTATTTTGGGTAAAATTCGATCAAGATCTTGGGTACCTACATATATCATACTGAGTGAAAAAGTTTCTGGATTAATTTCAATTGATGTTTTTATTAATTTACTTGTAAAAAAGTGGATTTTATTTCAAATATCTGTTAACCAATCAGAACCGTTTAAAAATAAAGACTTTTTCATCGGATTCCTTTGTTAATTTTTTTTTAAGTTTTGAATGTTGATTTTATTTTTGTATACAATTTTTATACATAAAGTTAGATTTGCAGAATTCTTATCAGTTATTTCCAATTGTTCCTCCCTAAAATAAAAAAAAAATAAAAACCCTCACAAATACCCTACGTTTATACGTCCCTTGTGCATAATGATTTTAAGCTATTAATCGCTAATGCATCCAACAAATCTATTTTATTTTAATTTGAAAAAAGAGCGAGTTTTTTTCAAAAACAAAAAGCAGCTTAACTGAAATAAAGCAACCAGCTTCATATACCTATTGTGTTTATTTTTTTTTTTACAATGGCGTTTATTTTTGTTTTAGAAAAAAAAAAACGAATTTTTTTTAACTGAGTTTTTAGTTTTGTTTTTGATTATTTTTTGTTTGTTTTGTTTTTTGTTTGTTGTCTAATTTTGTTTGTTTCAGTTACGCGTAATTCGTGCATTCCGTTCAACATTGGAAGATCTAAGTGAACGCCGATCTGTGCATAGCTTGCACAGTTTACGTAGTCCACGTACCACTGTCTCAGCAGGAGGATACCAATTGGTTCAGTCACCAGGATCAGCGAACTTTTACAATGCTGCTCTTTTATATACTGGTAGCGGACGCCAACAAAACACCCTTCAACCTCCACCACATCATTCGCAAGGAGCTCAAAATCTTTCTACTACTCCTACGACATCAGCTATTTTATCTGAAATTTCTTTTATTGATGAAGATCCACAACAGTTGGCTAGCAACAGAAATGGTAACACGAAAAATAACAATCTTAACAATAACCATAATAATAGTTCTGTGCGCAATCGATCGGAGAGCCCCGATCAAATTGAGACTCGAATTTGAGCAAAAAAAAAAAAAAAAAAACAAAACAAAACAAATCACCCTATAAACAAACTTTACCCTAGGCATTTTTATTTTCTCGATATTTTGACAATTTTCGGCATTTGAATTCATGGATAGATACGAGTAGATAAATAACAAAAGATTCGTTTCCGTCTTTTGATTTACTTGTACATCAAAAATAACTACATAGGTCTCTTGATTAGTGCAAGCAAACTGGTTATTTATTTATGTAATATTATTTCATTTATTATTTATTCATTAAATAATGATTATATATAATATATTTGAAATTTTCGCTTCATATTTACGCATACATATTATGTTGTAAACAATTTCCGTTTTTAGATCAGAAAAATAGCTGCCTTGCTATTGCTATGTAGATACAGCAGTTAAATTCCTCCAAATGCAGTTAAAAAATTTTCATTTACACAGTAGTCCTACCGTATGTGTTAATAAATAACACTACAACGACTTAGTAATGCTTCATTACTCAAAAATTAAATTAAATATCTGCAACAAACGAATGTAAAATAGATTAATTAACATTGTTTTCACCTATGTCTACTGCCAGTAACATATGCATTAACAATACCAAGCGGCTAATTATATACTGGGACACTGCCACGGAAATTACAAAAAAAAAACAAAAAAACAACCAACAATCCCTTGTTTATACAAAGAAGTTTAGCTTAAAAGCAAAAACTTTATGTGTCTTGTAGTTTTAATATTCTCCTTTATAATTCTAAATATTTATCATTAAAAAGAAAATGTTTTTTATTAGCATAAGTAGATCCATATTAGAAATATGGTAAAGTTTTGTTTTGGTTAAATCGACGTAGGTGTCTTTGGTAAACTGGGTAATTTTGTCTAGATTCTACACAAATGGCATTTCAAAAAAAAAAAAAAAAAAAAAAACAAACACGCACGTAAAATTTTGTTACTACAAAAAAAAAATAATAATAATTAATCAACAAAATAATAAACTAAGAACAAAAAAAAAAAAAAAAAAACAACAATTTCTCTGAATCTTTTTAAAATATGAAATCGATTTTATGATTGAATTGAAAAGAAATCAACAAACTTATGTATGTATGCTTTACTAGCAAATTACTACGAATATGGTGCTTCGAAAATATGTCCTTATTAGTACTCATGCATTCTTTAATACTTATTTTTTTAGTTTTTTGTTGTTTTTTTTGGACAAAAAGAAAAAGAAAAAACAGTCAGCTCAGCTCATACCAACATAAGTATTATGCTTACATGAATTTGTTTTAATTGTACTTATATGTGAAGAAAAGTAACTTAAATATAGCAAACTAAAATACACACTAATAATCCGTTACTTATTTTATTTACATTTAATATTATTCTTTTTTGATTATTTGATTTTATTTATTTTTAACTAAGAATCACATGATATTCGAATTTATAACAAACTAATAAATTGTTTTTTTTTTATGTGTAGATACATTATCCGTCTCCTTTTAGAGGCATATAATACATGAATTAAACAAAACAAAAATAACAAAAAAAAAAACAAACAATTGCTTGTACTTGAAATAGTTATCAAATTTTTACAATTTTCAATTTAATATTATATTTTTAATTTCAAAAGAGAAGAGAAAACAAATTTCTTAACGTTGCAACTGTTGTGAATCTTCAAATTACTTAATAACATTTTTTTAATATATTATTTAAACGAAAACAAAAAAAAAAAACACACACAAACGGTAGGGATATTTTATTAATAATTTGTATTAGATAATAGTATTTAACGAATGTATTTATGGCTATATATTTGTCTGTTTACAAAGTTTTTCTTTTCATTGTCTTCGCTTTACGACAACACTTTATTAATATTAATCATAATAAATATTAAAAACAGAATAAAAAGAAAAGAATTGTTAAAGTCAAATAAGAAACAAAAATATGCTGCATATATATATATATATTACTCATAAAACAAAAACGAAAAAGCATTTAATTTGTTGCTTTTTTTTAAAATAATTCGTAAATTTTTTTTTTGCCCGACTAGACAACGTCGTAAAGTTAACTTCTTCAAAATAAACAATTATGTAAATATTAAAAACAAAAAAACACGCACTGTTTCAATAATACACTTATTTTAATTTTAATTAATATTAAAACTTATTTATTAAAAGAAGTTTTTTTTTTTTTTTTTTTTAAATTTTGTATTTTACCAAGTGTAAATCGAAATGGAAGCATTTTTTTCGTTAAAACAAAAAAACAAGAAAAAAAAAATGAGCTTAACAACAAAATTGGAATTTATGTGAATTTTTGTTCGATATTAATTTTTTTTATAAATGCGCATGACTAGCTTAAAAAGGTCTTTGCTTATTTAACTATAGACTTGCCAACCAGTAAATAAATAATGGTGAACGAGTCTATGTGACAAGGACGTTTCTGGGGCAAATAAAATTATACCTCGAATGCCTCCTGTGAAAGAGGAGCATCAGTTATATAAAACAATATCATCAAGTAGTATATTGGTTGTTCATTCTGTTTTTTATTTCCAAATTACACTGCAATAGGATTTTTGTGTTTTATTTATTTATTTTTTTATTCAGTTGTGAAGCCGCATTTTGTCCACATACAGTAAAATGGTGTAGGTGGTAACAGAAAGAGTATACTGCAGCGCATTCAAAATGTAAGGCTCATTTTAAACAAAACGAAACACACACACACATGGTATATTATAATACACATATTATTTTCTAATCTCTCTCAAAAATTGAATTTCTCATTTTTTTTCTATCTTTTTCATTTTGGAATACGAAATTGGTTCATGATGCCGGTTTTCCAAATTCAATAATAAATAATATATACAAATGAGAAATACCTTGTTCTTTATTCATAGGTTTCAACAACACTACTACAGTCGACTCTCGATAATTTGACACTCGTTAATTTGAAATTTTTTCCCGGTCCCTTGCAAAATACTCGATAAATTGAATACAATCAATATTAATTGGTCCCCTCGGTAATTTGAAGTTGAAGAAATACACACTGAAGGAATACAGTTTAACATCTTACCCGACGACATTCAACAATTTGAAGTCAGGCTTTCCTACTCTCTATAACTTGAAGCGTTTTTCATGAACCGGCCTGTCATTTGTTTACATATATGTTCAGACCTGTCGAATGAGATATGCATATGCATAGGTTCGCACTCTAGTTTTCTTTCAAACGTTGAAGTGGGTTACGTTAATTTTTTTATTTGTGTATTTTAAAGTATCAAAATGAGTTCAAGAAAAAACAAGTGTCTTTCCATAAGTGAAAAAAAGCGTGTGATTGAAATCACGAACTTTAATCAAACTCTCGTTTACTTGAATTTTTGGTTCCTTCCTCTTGTTTATTTGAACACTTACTATTTTGAAACCTTGGTAATTTGAAAATTTTCTCTGGTCCCTTGAGTTTCAAATTATCGAGAGTTGACTGTATTTGCTTTTCACACATAATGTAACGATCGAAACAACTAGCTCCATTTATAGAAGCTATTGTTTAAAATTCTTCTTGTAAAATACATACTATAATGCATATGCAATGATTCATAAGGTTGAGGTGAAGAATTGTTAGAGGAAATTTTTAATGATACAATAATAGATATTGTACATTGTGCTCGGGTACATTTTTGTTAAACCACTGTTTGAATTTGATTTGGGTTCTTCCAGAGCATCATGAAAATATGTAAATCTTTTCTACAAACAATTTTGCCGGAATATTTATATAAAATTCGGCACTAAATGAAACATATAATATTTGTATTGTATCAGAAGGTACCATTTTCCATTGTTGAGAAATTATTTCTCAACTTAGTGTTGGCTAACGAAGTAAAATAAATGCAAGTGAATCAAAAATTTAAAATGGTAAACAAAAATTAGTAAGCAGAAACAGATTATAGTAATTGCTCACGATATTGATAAACTAAAAACCCCAAGATCAGTCGCATTACTGCTCCTAATATTTACTTGTAAGAAAATATTGATAGAATTGGTAAGTTTTTACGCAAGTCTACCCCTTCAAATTTAGTTTGTGTAATTCTTTCTATATCAAAAGATGCTTTCAACTCTGTAGTATTATAATGATATTGAATTAAATCTTTATTTTGTTGCTTCTTCAACATATGTCCGAGCAACATATGTATGTCTACTTTTTGTGGTAGATCATAAGATCGAAATTATAAAAAAAAAAAAAGAAATCAGCCAGCCTAAAATTCAAAATTTTATTTTCAGTTCGTTTCTTGATTTTGCTATGAAATTTATTTTTTATTTTTAAATAGTAGTTCTAAAAGTACATGGTATATACAGTGACAACGGTTTTGCTTTCTTCTTTTTTATTAAATTTGAGCCATCAGGGGTTGAAGTATTTTTCCGACATTACCATCCATTTTTTTTTTTTTAAGAAACTAGACTGCTGCAATGCTATGTAGTAATACTTTACAACATAACAATCACCGTATTTTTCATTGTTACCGATTAAATTTTTATGTCTACTGAATTCAGTACTAAGCTTTTTTTTTTCTAAGGCGAAAACTGCACAGTAAGTTCCTACTATACTATATAGCAACAACAGAATTCAATCATCAATTGCTTAAAAGGAGCATTTTATTTTCTGTTTTTCTGTCCAATTATTATTTTTACTTATAATTAGATGTATTCAAAATCTATAAGAGCAGTATGTTAATTTTTTTTTTATTTTTATTTTACTTTGTGAAGCCTATAGCTTCTTATTTTAGATTTTAGATAATAATTGGTTGTTGGCAAATTTTTATACCCAAAACATATTTATTTTGTTCCTCTTAATAAATTGTTCATTTATAAATAAAAAAAAAAAAAAAAAACAAAACAAAACAAATTCATATTAATTACCCCTTTAAATAAATGATTGGGTATGTTACTTCCTTTCATTGTTTTTACATTCTATCCCTAATTTAATTTTTTATTTGTATTTTATTTTTATTTCCATTTTTTAGTGTTTAACACAACCCGTTCTTTATTCTCCCAGAGTAAGTTGTGCTTTAACTTTTAGACTATCATACCTGCTGTAAAAAATAATAGTAATAACATAAAAAAAAAAACAACATAAATAAACTAATAACCTAGCATATATATATATGGAAATTCACATATATGTACATCTTCTGAGATATATGTACATATATAATCTCAGTTTAACTCACCCTCTTTTCTGTTTTTCTTTTTCTTTTCTTTTGATTAAATTTTTTTTTTTATTTTAACTTAACCTTTCCTTTGTTTTCCTTTTTTCTGTTTTTCTTTTTTGTATTGCATTTTGCATAAATATATTCAGTAAAGGTACAAAAAGTATTTACAGTAAAAGCCTAAAAAAACAAAAAAAAAAAAAAAAAAACGAAAACTCATCGAAATCAGACAAAAAAAACATTTTCTCCAATATTTATTTTATGTACTTCTTTCCATTGAAGGTAATAGGTGGTGAATTGCAAGAGCGTTTGATTCCGGTACCCTACAGCAAGAGCTCAACTGATCAAGCTGTAAGCTTTCCTTCTTTCTTTCGTTTACGTTGATCGTTTTTTTTTCAATTATTTTTTTTTTTTTTTTTTTTCTGTTTGAAGTAATAGTTACTATTTAAAGAAATTAGTATATAACATAGTTATGAAGAAAAAGAAATCTTTGAATATCAGTTTTTTGTTTGTGCTAACTTTTCAAAGTTTTTATTCCTCTGTTGTTATTTTGGTATTTTCTTTACTTTACTTCTCCCTCTATAGAATTTTTAATTGTTACTTTAGATATGCTGTTGCTTTTATTTCATATGCCTTTTCGCTAAATATTAATGCTATTAAACTTAAGGAGAAGACTGTGTTTTAGCCGCATAAAGCAATTTTTTTTTATTTTATTTTAATTACCCTATTGCTTAAGTTACAGTTAATTCCCAAGTAATTATCAGAATATGCGAATATAAATGATAGAGAATTTTTAAATATTCCAATATATGTAATAGATATAGTTTTTCTGCATTTACCTTTTCCATGTATAAACATTTAAAGAAAGGCTTGCCTAGGGACTGATTCAATACCCTTTTTTTTGTGTTTTCTGTACCCCCCCTGCCCCCCCCCCACCGATTTTTTTTTTGCACACAAGTATTTGACTAGTATTTGACATCCTTAGATTCCCCATGTTAAATATTTCAACCCACAAATATAACTTAGATATGTATCTTTGACAATAGGTCTGTTAGTAAACGTGCTCAAGTTGTTTTTTTTTTTTTGTTTTTTTTTACGTATATACATATATATTTCTTGTTTAAATTTGATAACTTTTAATGTTTGTTGTTGTTTAGTTCTTTGAATACCTCGTGGATCACCACAACACCCACGCCATCGTGTTCTGAATTCTGCAATACATTTTCCCATTTTCCTCCAAAACCCAACCCCAGTGTTTGTGATTTCTCCTCAACTGTTCTTCTCCACATGTCTGCTCTATTGAGTAAGTGGATTCCATTGCATGGCATATTTCAATATTTCACTATAGGACTTTGACCAATTTACTGCCATTTTCTAATTCGTATCGTGATGTCTAAAATATATGAAGATTATTAGGGTATTGTGACAGTGTTAGTCACCTTCGGCATACTACTCCCATATATTGTAGTAGCACGGATTCTACAATACGTTGGATCGAAACGGTCTGAGCTTGGTTTTAGCCATCGTACCGAAAGCAGCTTTTTTCTTTCTAATAGTTAAATAAAATGACACCTTGTTAGAAAATGGCCAAAATACAATATATGCATGCAAATTCTCGAGAAAAAAACTATCATAGACAACCCAAAGATTCTTAATATTTGATTTTATTTATTTTAAAACTTCAAGTATTGCACAAGTATAGCAAAAATGAGTGCAAAAACTTTGTATCAAAACTATTTCCAAACTTATTGTAAATGTGGTTTCCCTTCCTTTTTTTTCATTTTTGAATTAAACCATTACAGAATAGGTGTGGTGCTTTAAACTGTTGATGAAAATGCACACTTCTTTCCCCGTTCACATAGTAGAACGTAGAACGAACATAAAGTTTCGTCTTTTAGTTTTGACGAATAGGAAATTATTTTCTTCAATCACCTATGTATGTAGGGTTTTAGTATAGTTTATGCAAAAATAAAAATTTGTTGAAGTATCTTATTTGCAATTTTAGTCCCAGTATAAACAGATCGCACGCATGTGTTTTTAAAGGTTATTTTTTTTTTCTTATTAAACTTTTCACGATAATCTTACGTAAATTCACCTCACGTTGAATTTAAACATAGAAATTAACAAATTTGTTTGTTGGAAACATTAAATAAGAATAGAAAAACCCGTAACACCAAATCAGAAATTATAAATATATTATCTTTGTTGTGAATCGGAGAATCAACAATAAAGTACCCTCCTATCGCACTCAGATCCAGTGGAAATTTTCAACTTAATTAAAGCTTGCCTAATGTTGGATTTGGATGCTGGTATGGTACTCATACTTAAAATGTTTTACCTAATTTACCGGTCAAATCTGCTGCCTTCACTTTATTTTATTGCGTCGAAAGCTCTTCTCAAAGGAAACTTCATCTTCATCGTTTCCATTCTAATGAGTCTGTAATAAATACCCATATACTCGTATACCAATGCCCGTTTTACTGAGTTTGTTAAATTCCTGTGAAAAAAAAAGAACTAAGAATTCGACAATATATGGAAAGCTTTCTGGCAATAGGCATTTGCAATTTCAGCCACTTTTTTTCTAAGCATAGCACAACAATGAAAACACTTGAAGCACCTTAAAATTTTAGAAACACTTGGATGATGTATTTCAACTCCCTGAATGAAATATCGCAATAAGATGTAGTGCAATAGTATGTACTGCTTATTTTCAAATTAAATATTATTCTGTATTATGGTGTTATGAGTTAGAATATTGGATAGATGGCAACAAGAAAGTATGTATGTAGTTGGTTTTGCATGGACAACAACGAATGCAAATTTCGATTGGGTTAGGACTTCAGTCTTGATTTTTTTTTTTCCAAAGTAAATCCGATCAAAAATGGCACTATAAATAGATTTATATCAACTTGCAAATTGAATTTAATTAAGAAATAACTTTAGGTCATTCCTGATGGATGAAATTATATTTTCTTTATGTTCGTCGCTTATTCATATTATAGAATAAATCACCTGAATTCTTACTTATTTACTGGGGCCTTAACTATTGTACAATAACAAGCGTCTCCAATCAGTCCGATTCTTAAGCTAATTGTCCGGGTGTCCTATTTATCTCAGGCGACTGATGCGCAGTTATTTAACTAGATCGATGTCGCCGTACCCCGCCCTTCAAAGTCACTTAATGCAAACGGAACCGAATATTTTAGGAAGAATTTCGACCAGGATATCTTCATCCGCGTCGATAGAATCCATGCTTCAGCACCATATAGTAGGACTGGGATGATCAAGATCTTATATAGAGTCTCCTTAGTTTTTCGGTATACTACTCAATTGGTATCGATTTGGAGTTGGGAATTTTCCAGGATCTGCCCAAGTGTGAAGATTTGATCGATTGTGGACTTTCCTCACACTTCTTCTTCTTTTCCTTTTACTAGCCCTTTCCTCGCTACACGAACTTATGCATAACGAGTTTCCCATTTTTACTGCATCGCCACTGCTCCGCTTATGAGGTTGGCTAATGTCGCAGAACGCGTCTGCATACTTCTCGGTCCTGTATCGCTTCGGCGGTTAGCCCCAGGCGTTGTTGTGCATTTGCCATCTGAGCAATCTAGGAATTCTTTTTCCTACCTAATTTTCTTTTAGTAAGAGCGACCGTAGTTGATATTGCCTTCTTAACGGGATTTTCCGGAGATCTTCTTTGAACGTGGCAATACCAGTTAATTCTATCCGACTCAAGTTGTTCGATTACCGAATTCTTTATGTGTAGACTTCCTCTAATGTGCGTAGATCTAATGCAGTCGCGTTTCGTAACTCCAGTCGACATCCTTAACATGTTCATCTCTGCTGCCGTCATTTTTAAGAGCTGGCCGAACCATCGTGGTGTAAAGTTTTCCCTTCAATTTAAATAGAAATTTTCAGTCACAGAAGATTCCCGAATTTTCTCGCCATTCCATCCACCCCACACTTACTCTGTGCCTTACGTCGTCGTCACATTTCGTTTCTACGTTAACGATTGATCCTAAATACTTGAATCTAGTGGTTTTCGGAAATCACACTGATAGGGTGGGTGGCCGTGGCTCAAGTGGTAGTGTGTTGGCTTCCAAATCGGAAGGTTCGGTGTTCGAATCCCAGCCTCGTCCGAAAGACATTCTTTTTTTCAGGCAACTTAATTCACGTAAGACGAATGGTTGCTTCTAATATAACAACAAGTCCAATTACACTAATAATTTAGTCTCCCCATTAAATGTTGGATGCCACCCATGGAGCGAAATAACCACTGAGCCCAAAAATCTTTCTTTCTCTCTCTGTCCCATTTTCCTTAAAAACTTAACACGTGCTCAGGCATTTTAAGTGTATTTAATACCCACTTGATGAGTGTTAAGTTCTTTTTTAAAAAAAAAAAGAAAGAAAAAAGGAACCAATCACAGGTCATTGACGAAGGGTTTCAGACGCTCACACAATATGACAAATAAGATGTCGTATACGGTGTCGTGAGAGGGTCTCATTTTTGTGGATCAGGCAAATGATGCTGAGATTCCATTCATCAGGCATACACTCTTCTGACCAGATCTAATAAATGAATTGGTATTCTATGCTCTCCACAGTAATTTTCAGCAGCTTTGAATACCTCGGCCGGTAAGCCGTCAGCCAATTTATGGGATTTTAACTTAGATATTCGTATCCTTACTTTTGTTCTGGTCAAGTGGACGGAAGTTTTGGCTATTATATGAATGGGCTATTGTGCAATGAGAAAGGAATTACTGATGCATGGGAATTTTCATGAAATCTATAAAAAGGTATTTTTATTTATTTATTTTATTAAAGTAAGGTTAAGGTTAATGAGAACCAGAGAATAATTTGTAGAATAATCACATCGCCAAATGATGAACTTCTTGTATGTACCTGTGAATGTGAAAATTATCTTAGAATAACTTTATGTTACTGATTTGAAAGAAATTGTTGGATTCGAAAAGTATTGAAAATATTTTTTGCTAAATTTGAAAGGGAAATCGATTATACTCGTACGTATGCGCAGCAACAGTAGAATTTTTGCAAAGATGTTTCAAAAGCCCGTCGAAAGTGCCATACGAGTTTCATTCCTTATCCAATAATATGGAAATAATTTAGTATTTTTTTTTATATATGAGCATATATTTTTATGTATTGTGTAAGTAAGTCAAATTTCTAAACTAAGACGAATAAGAATGTATGTTCGTTTAGAAATGCTCAAAAGAAATATTATCATACGATACATTGACAAGAATTGATAAGATTTCTTAAGAATGATAACTGAAATAGTAGTATTTCGTCTTTTGATTCTTTGAGCTCACTTGCGGTATAAGGGTTAAAATCACAAATTTTTCTCTCTCTCTCTCTCTCTCTCTCTCTCTCTGTTGGAGAAAACTCTGCAGATTGTTAAATGGATTCCACTGCATGACATAAAGATTTGTACCTTTTGCGTGTTAAGTCGCATTTTGTCATTTTGTTCCTTCTATTATGGATATACTCGTATGTATGATATATTGTCATAAATTTAATACATACATATAGGTAATCGATTGGTTCTCAATAATTCAGAGTCTTTCTTTTAAATTGGCATGAAAAATCTAAAGATGTCAGTGGGGGCATATCAATGATACAATCCTACAAACTGACTATCTACTACTGATCTTCTTTTTACAGTATTGTACTCTACTCTTCATACTTTGCTTTGCAATTAGTTTTGAAAGTCTTTTTATTGCAGGAAGGTAAAACGAATTTAATTCAATTTCTAAAATATTAAATTTTTTCTTTTTTTTTTTAATTTTACTTATTTATTATTGATTGTTTCCCTTTTTAAATTTTTTCTTTTATATACATGTATAATTTTTCTTATTCTAATACTCATTTAATAAAATCTTCTATCATCTGCTATCGTTTACTTGATTAATTTTAATTTCATGCGTGTGCTAATGTATTTATTTCATGGTTCGTACATTTTATATGTGTGTTTTTATTTGATTAGTAATTTTTTTAATTTTTTTTTTGATTTAAATAAAAGCTACAAAATTAACGTCTCTCTACTTACCTACCTATTTACTTACCTACCTACCTATAGTATGTACCTTTTACCAGCGCAAAAAAAGAAAAAAACGAAAAAAAAAGTTGTAAACATATGTGCTTACCAAAGAATCAAATGGCAAAATGTTGTTTCCTATTACATCCAATGGAATCTATTTATCGATGATAAAATTCGTTTACTTGAATTTTGTTTGATCGATTTATTCATATTTATGCTAAGTTCGTAAAAATATTATATTGAAGAAATGCAATGTGTTTAAATTGCGTTCGCAGTTTTGTTTTGGCCCTACGTTGTCTGAATCCGATTTTATTTGTTTTTTTTTTCTATTTATATTTACTTTGTGTTATTATTATTATTTTTTGTTTTTTTTTTGTTTTTTCTGTTTTCTATTTCTGGTATCTTTTTTATAATTTTTACATAAACATTACTGAAAAATGAAATTTAATACAAAAAATATATTAAATAAAATATACTGTAGATACATATGTATGTATGTATATACGGATGAGTACTGTTTAAATGGGTGCACTCTGCTCAGCTATATAATTTTTTTCTATGTTTGTAAATATCAAATATCAGATTTGCTTTGTTGCTACTGTGTGCCAATCGATAAAACCCACTCTTGCAATTCAGGTGAGGAAATCAATACCCGCACCTGTTCACCTGTAAATTTTTGACGTGTCTTTCACTTTTAGTTTTGCATGTAAAATAAAAATTTTCGTACAATCCAAAAAAAAAAAATCCTCCACCCGTCTGTATTTTTTTTTTTTTTTTATTTTATTTTTGTTTTCTTTGTTGTCCCTTATCTTGTAAATATATTGTTGAAAGGTCTGTCTGCTGGTACACATACTCCTTTATCGCAGTATTTTTTAGTAATGGTTCTTTATTAGGCTTATGCTTGAAACGATTACAGGGCACATAAGCGACTGAATTTATAAATAAAATAATCGTATATAATACATATGTATTATCGAACATGATCATTTATCATCGACAAAAAGAAAGAACAAAAACACATTTCACTGTCCGCCAGTTAAATTTTTGAATGCTATAGGGTCGTTTCTCTCGAAATAATAATATCTAAAAATTAAAAAAAAAAAAAAACAAATTATATTATAAGTCTGTTGACTTTTTAGTTGCTGAATTAAATGCTATCTGCAACATATGAGTTACGACTTCTAAGTCGAGTATAGAATAAAGTTTTGTATGCTGGGGTTGATCCTTGCCATAGGAAAAGCCGCCATCAACCAAGCTCAACCATCATACTTGGGTTTTAATAATACGTTTTAATCCTTCCCCCTCCCCCTCTGTTGACTTTTTAGTTGCTGAATTAAATGCTATCTGCAACATATGAGTTACGACTTGTAAGTCGAGTATAGAATAAAGTTTTGTATGCTGGGGTTGATCCTTGCCATAGGAAAAGCCGCCGCCATCAACCAAGCTCAACCATCATACTTGGGTTTTAATAATACGTTTTAATCCTCTCCCCCCCCCCCCCGCCCCCCCACAACCTAAAAGTGAAAGGCAACACAATCGATAGGGTATTTATTTAATTGCTAACTGAATCGAGGTGAACAGAAATCTGTGTGTGTGTTTTTTGTATTATTCTTATTATTCTTATTATTTTTTATTATGAAAACTATATTAAACACCGTATTGTTTTGTGACTTATTTTAATATTATATTTATCTAAGGTGTTTTATGATTTTTAGTGGTCATTTTGCTCGTAATCTGCAAATAAAGTTTATAAATAATTGCTTAGTTTTCAACTAAAAATCGCCTTTGCATTTTTAAAGAGTCTTATAGAGTTATCGTTATATTAATCTGACAAGGTAAGGTTGGCAAAGCAAACGTTTTCTCGAAAAAATTCACAAAACCCTCTCACTGTCAGTAAATTCTGATTCAATTTTTATTCAAATTGCTATTAGCGATTGATTAATAACACAAATACATAGTGAAATATTTAAAAAAAAAAAAGAAGTATCATATATTTTTGTCTCAAATGAATGCTACACTTTTTATATCCTTAGTTTTTCACTAGCTGAAAAATTATAATTGGTTTACAGAAAATTGTGATTGCGCTGAAGTTGCATATAAGGGCGTTAACAATCAAAAAAATGTTGCTTGCATTGCTCAGTGTGTGTGCGTAGCTTTTTTTTTTTTGCATAGTTTCAATATATTAAATAAAAAAAAGTTTTTGTTTTGTTTTTGCGAATTGCTATTCGTGTTGTAAATATTTTTTTTTTTCCACTTGCGGAGTTAGATATCTTGTTATGGATACGTAATTTAAAAAAGAAAAAAAAAACAATTTTTTTTTTGTTTCACTTTGAATGATGTCATGTAAATGTTTCCGAGTTGTAAGTTAATTAATTTTTTGGTTTTCTTGATTTTTTCTCTTAACATATACATATATACAAATGTATATCAGTTTTTTTTTTTTTTTGTTTTTTTTTTGTTGTTTACTAGTTTTAAGTGATTATTTTGACAAACAAACTTATTAAATTTTAAATACATATTTATTAATAATTTTTTTTTTCTTTTTTTTATTTTTCCCCCATATTTCCATAAACTCAAAAAAAAAAAAAAAAAAAAAAATGTATATATACAAATTGTTCTCTTCGAAAAAACAAATGATCTTATTCGTCTTGCAATGTTAAAATATTAAACAAAAAAAAAAAATTAAATCTGTAAAACATCAAACCCTCTCCAAACTCTATCCCTTCTTCTTCTCTGTTGCCCTGGATATCCGAACAAATTAAAAATAAATAATGTTAAATTTATTAAAAAAAAAAAAAAAAATCTGGAAAATACAAAAAAAAACCAAAATATATAAATAAAATAAATTAGATTCGAGTGGTTAATGCATTTCGACAAGGACTCGATGCACGTTATGGCGAACACACGAATACATCTTTAGCCGAAGTTCTTCGTAAACAGACTTCGCTTAGCAAACGTCTATCTCAGACTTCGTCTATCGAGTATGCGGACAATATTCCAGACGAATTGACGATACCAGAAATTGACGTCGAAAGATTATCATCTCATAGTCATACTGAAACAGCTGTTTAGATCTATTATTGATAAATTGTTTTATTTTATTAATTTTATTCACTCTTTAGAAACTACCTAAATACAGAAAACCTAAAATAAAAAGAACTAAAGAGTAAAAAAAACAAAAAAAAAAAACGAACTCAAATATAGAAATATTTAAAAGCATTCAAATGTAACTTGATGGCAAATATTTACTCCAATATGTGTATATGTATATATGTACTTCGTATATGGGGAATGTGAACCGCGAAATTGTACGTCAACCATTTTTATATTAAAAAACAAAAAAAAAATCAAATATGTATTTATATATTTGCTATGCATAGCAAACTGTTGTGGCAGCATAACTTCAAATATATTGTACATACTCGTATACATGCATTTTGGGGTAAATATTTAACAAAATCTATTTAATTGTATTGGCAAAAACCAAAACAAACCAAGTGAAAGTAACAAGCAAAATAAAATTCGTGGATAAAATGAAATCAAATAAAAAAAAACAAAAATAATAATAATACACATATATATAGAAATGATAGTCAAAAACAAAACCAATTTTAAACTAATTCTTGAAAAGCCAACAATAAAACTAGTAAGAAATGTTATACTTCAGAATACAATTTAAAATAAACACATAAATTAAAAAAAAAACAAACAAACAAAAATTTAAAAATCTTTAATTATAAGTTAAAACAAAACATGTATAACAATTTACAGCAACTAAAGAAAAAATGCATTAAATATACATATAAAAGAGGAGAAAACACACATTCATATATATATTATACATTTATATGTATACATATAATATTTAAAAAAATAAAAATAAAAAATAAATATATATATATATATGCATATATGAATGTGTGTATACATTAAAAATTGTTATAAATAACTTTGTTAAATTTATATATATAATAAAAATTAAGAAAAGCGTAATATTAATTCGTTTAAAATAAAGTAAAACAAAAAAAACAAAAAACAAAACATTAAACCAATTGATTGATAAATATTTCAAAACTACACAAAAACCATTATGTAAAAATGATTTTTAAAACAACAACAACAACATAAAAAATGCTTTAAAAAGCCGTTATACGATAACACAAAATATTAAATTATGAAAAGCAAAAAAACA
Organism: Volucella bombylans; assembly: GCA_949129095.1. Lineage (NCBI taxonomy): Eukaryota > Metazoa > Arthropoda > Insecta > Diptera > Syrphidae > Volucella > Volucella bombylans. Next base: position 28,754,259 of record OX422145.1, read on the forward strand.
AATTTAAAAATGAAACCATTACTACTTATGAAAAAAAAGCAAAAAAAAAAAAGTTGAAAATTGTACTTAGTTGTTTATTACATCCCCCTCCCTCATCTCTCAAAGGATTATAACAAATAACAAAAAAATTATATTTAAAGAAACGTTCATTAAAATGTTAGATCAATTTTTAAATCGAGCAAACTGTATAGTAATAAAGAATTAAAAATAAAAAATAAAACCAAACAAAACAAAAACATAAGACTACAACAGTTGGTAGAATTAAATCAAAGAAAAAAAAAAACAAAACAAAACAAAACATAAACGTTAAGCTTTACTACACATTACATGACAATGTTATTTTTTGTTATTATTATTATTTATATAAAAAAAAAAAAATCTAAAAATTATTTTAGTTTTGCTTTAACGATACTAGGATGCTATCTATCTATGTCTTTCTTTTTTTGTAATTTATTTAGCGCTATTTTTTTTTGTTTTTTTTTTTTAAAGAAAATTAATAATTTGAAAAGAAAGTTATTGTTGTGTTTTAATTTTATTTTTTTATATAATATATATATTTATTTAAAAGTTTTTTTTTTTTTTTTTTTTTTTTTCTTACCTAGACAAAAGATTTTATAATTTATTTTTTAATAAATTGTATTCATAAAACAAAACAAACAACAAGTAAAATTAATTAAATTATTGTTTTCTTATACACAGCTCTTCCGAAATAAATTGAGATTACCAGTATTTTTTCATAATTTTTGATATTATTTGTTTTTTTTTTTTTATTATTATTTTATTTATTACATACTATAATTTCGCTGTAAAAATGTGTAAGATTTTAAAAGCTGTTAAGGGGTAGATGATTTCCTTTTGTGAGAGGCCTCTTACAACTGCGAATGTCACTAAAGTCAGCATTGGACAGGAGATTTACAAATACTCGTATACCAAATACATTTAAATTGTAATATTTTAATGTTTTTGTTTTCAAATTACACCCTGGATTGTATTTGTAAAGGTAAGTGATTTTTTTATTTATGTTTTTTTTTTAATTATTTTTCGGACAAAAGGGTGTTTTTTCGTATCGGTATCAGTATCAGGTATCAGGAGTTAACGCGGATAGCAACAATGCTTATAGACCAACTTTTTGTCACTTTTTGAAAATAAATAAAATACTAGTGCCGGCACAATACCGATGCAATAAATACCCTGAATCGAATGAGATTTTACATTGCATTTCATTTCGAATAAATTTGGACACACAGTGGGAAGCAAAACTGTCCGGATGTTTTGCATTTCTATAGTTATGTTAACAAAATAAGGAAGTTAATAGCAATTTGACATATATTTTTGATTTATTTATTTAATTAAACGTTTTTCTTAAAATTAACTAACAGAAACTAATAATAAAAGTTAAAATACAGAATTCTCCATTCGGACACCGCTATCATCTTAATACTTTGTCCAAAGTCCTTTGGTTTTAGCACACTCTCAATTCTTTTAGGCATACTCTCCACCAATTCTTGTATGATTTCAAAAGTTCGTCGATGGTTTTTGGTGGATTTTCATACGACCCCAGCCTCCTTTTAATTACAGCCCATAAATTTTCTATACGGTTTAGATCCGGGCTTTGTGCAGGCCATTGCATCAATTGAAAATTCTGATTTTGGAGCCAATTTGAACAATTTTTGCTGTATGCTTCGGATCTCCGTTTTGCTGGAACACGATTTCTTCAGCGGGATATGCGCACTCATACACAAATTCGGGAAGATTGGTTTGGAGAAGGTTCAAATAATCTTCCTTTTTCATAATACCTCGGATTCTCACCAATGGACCGATGTGCCACCAAGTAAAACAACCCCAAACGATTATCTCCCCACCACCGTGGGGAGCTCATATGTCCCTGCTCATGAGCGCTTCTGATGATCTCTTTCTGCATAGATTTTGGTACGACTAGCAAGTGTGCACCCTCTTCAAATTTGTATAATAACCCAGCCCTCACTTCGTAATCTTTGTAGGCGCCCGTCGCTGCAATTATATTAAAAATTAGTTGACAATACTCATCTTTTGATTGTGAGACTTTTATCCTGTGTATGAGACCATCCTCAATCCTCATGACTGGATACCTGCTCAAGGCGTCCACGTGCCTCATCGCAGTCCCCGCTCGATGCTCGACTTTCATTGAGTATTCCTGTAGCATTATGGCCCATCGGGCCAACCAGCGGACATAAATCCTTCTTTGACATGGTGGCTTGAAACGCCTTGCAATCGGTTACCACCGTGAACTGGACTCCGAGTAGATATACGCGCAGCTTCTTCAGACATTTGATGATGGCCAACACCTCCAGTTCATAACTCGTATAGTTCTTCTCCGATGTTGTTGTCTTGAAACTCAAATAGAATGTGTCTTTGTAGCAAAGTGCCACCATATCCGATCATACTCGCATCTGTGTGCAGTTCAGTTGGCAACGCTGGGCTAAATAACTTCAACACTGGTTCCTCGCAGAGATGTGCCTTCAGTGTCTCAACTGCAGCAATTTGTTCTTGGCCCATATCAAATTTCACTGATTTGCACAATAGATCAGTAAGTGGCTTCGCGATTTGCGAGTAGGCTGGGATGAACTTCCGGAAGAATCCCGTTAATCCCAGGAAACTCTGGATCTGCTTCACACTGCTTGGTGTAGGGAATCTCTGTACAGCTCTTACCTTTTCCATTGAAGGCTTGATGCTTCCATTCTCCACTAGGTGTCCCAGAAACTCAATGGACCTGCTTAGGAAGTTGCACTTTTCCCATTTTATTTTCAGCCCGAACTCCGCAGCTACCTCTAGTACGACTACTAGCTTCTCCAATACTTCCTCCTCGTCTTTTCCGAAGATGACAACATATACCAACAAGTATTGCTTCAACACCAGGTGCCGGAAGATTTGGTTGATAAACCTCTGAAATGCGGCCGGGGAGTTACATAGGCCAAAAGGTACTTTACAGAATTCATACTGGCCGTTTCCTACTAGCTTCTGCGACATCAACATGAAAGAATCCATTCTTAAGGTCTAAAGTTATGAAGACTTTTGAATCGTGTAGCTGCTCCAACACTTCTTCCATCACATTCATTGGGTATCTATCTTTAATTATCTTTGCGTTTAATTCTCGGTAGTCCACGCATAATCTAAAATTGCCATCTTTTTTCTTAACGAGTACGATGGGACTGGCGTATTCTGATCGGCTCTCTTGTATTGTTCCCTCCTCTAGCCATTCCTGTATCTGATCCTGTACTATCTTCCGTTCCTCAGGTGCTAGTCTCCTTGCCTTTCGGTACACTGGTATTTCATCCATCATTACTATGTTCATCTGTATGCATGATTTTGCCGGCTTTCTGGGTGCATATGCATCTACAATGGCTTGTGAGGTCGATGCCAATAGTATTCCTTACCATCTACCAATCAGAAACGGTTAACTTTTGTTTCATCGCTCCAAATAACACGTTTCCAGTCATCTGTAGTCCAATTTTTATGCTCCATACAGAACTTTAAGCGTCGTTGAACATTTTTATTTGAAAGAGCCGGCTTCTTTAGCTTCAAGTAGTCAACAAAACAAGTCGTGCTTTAGCCTCATCCAAACCGAAGCCAACCGAAATTCTTAAAACTTCAGTCTAAACTTCTACAGTCGTCGATTGTTTAAGTCGTGGTCGTTGCTTGACTCTCGGAGAGTACTTCTTACCTAGTCCGGTCTAACCCCTACAAATTGTGAAAATTGCTATCATAATAACAAACTCTAATTACATTATAAGTTACACCCTGTGAATCAGCATTCAGTTGTGAGAAATCAATTTTAATTTAAATACGTACCCGAGCAATTAAACAATGCGTCAGCAAGTCGTTTTTGGAGTTTTGGTTGCCCTCGTTGCAGCTTGCAGTGCGGTTAAGGTTCCTTTGACTGTGTACTATGAGTCTCTATGTCCTGACAGCGCCAATCTAATAACTCAACAAATTCATCCAGCTCTACGTGATGAGCTAAAAGACTACGTTGACATCACTTGGGTGCCATTTGGAAAATCAGAGTTTGAAACACGAGGTTCCGAAGTGGAATTCACCTGCCACCATGGACCAAATGAATGTTACGGCAACAAAGTTCATGCATGCGCAATCGAACACATTCAAGCGAACTCTTACCAAACCGAATTCACCAGGGAATTCCTAACCATGGACTTTATCAACTGTTTAATGAAGGCCGGCAAGAACTTCCCCGATAATGTATATCCTGGTGCTAGGTGCGCTCGTGAAAACAACATCAATACATGGGAAAACATCCAAACATGTGCCAACTCCACTGAGGGTAGTCAATTGTTGAAACGTCAAGGTGACGTCCATTGAAAAGTGTACCATCCGTTGTATTCCGTCACCAATTCAACGCTGATGTCCAGGAGAGTGCTTTGAAAGATTTCCGTGGAACACTATGCAAATATGTTACTGAACCAAAGCCTAAGGCTTGCGATGCCTACAGCTCAGCTGTAAGCGTTACTTTCGCTCCGCTTTTGGGTGCATGCCTCTTTGTTCTCTCTAGATTCTTTTAAGGCTCGAATAGAACCTTCAGCTTGGTCTTCATCTTTGCGTTTAAAGTATTTTTTTAAGTTGGTTCAAACATCATCTGGCTTTATTTTTATTTTTGTTTTGTAAACGCTGACCTGTAGAATTGAAATCTTTTAGATTGAATCTCATATATTAGATTGTAACCATGTTTGTTCTCATTTAATTTTATTACTTTTTTATTTCTTATTTTTTTTTAGAATTAATTTGATTATGAGTTCAAACTGTAGGATAGCGTGAGCTCTCTGTTAATTGATCCGCCCAGTTTTCCTATAAAATCTGTTATTGCACAGATTCTCGTGAAACCAATTTTTTTTAAAAGAGAAATTTGTTCAAATTTGTTCTTTTTTTTGTACACTGGTGACCAGCTCTACTCTTTTAAGCGCATGTCTAGCTGTCCATGTACTGACATCCTTGTTTATAGCTTTTGCCGCCGCATTTTTGGGTGTCCGAATGTCCTTTTTATGGAGCAACCGCTCTATCAACCGATCGTCGCCATCAGAAATGATTCTTGGTCGGCCTCCATGATTAATTTAAGACACTATTTTCAAGATCAATTGGAATTTTCTTCATTTTTTACTCTTTTTTTTTCCTTAAAAAACCAAAAACACAGCACAACAACAAATTATGTACTTTACTAAGATTATAAACATCAACAAGTGAAACCCGTACAGTATAAATAACAATAAAATATAGGAATAATATGGCATTATCTTATTACGGCAGTAATGTGCAAAAGTGTCCGAATGAAGAATTCTGTATTTTTTGTTTTGAAAATTAACTTTTTTTATTAGTTAATTTTAAGAAAGACGTTTAATTAAATAAATAAATCAAAAATATATTTCAAATTGTTATTAACTTCCTTATTTTGTTAACATAACCACAGAAATGCAAAACATCCGGACAGTTTTGTTTCCCACTGTATATTGTAGCTTTTTTCAGCAAATATTTAGTATGCATATAGTATTTTAGATTCAACAAATTCTTAGAATGTGTATGGTGAGGAGAGTTCGTCTTGAAAAATTGTAGGATCCTTTCTTTTCTTTTTAATTTAATTTTTTGTTTTGTTAACTATACTTCTCGGAAGAGCAAAACGGTGCCTTTCTTTCTCCTTTTATATTGATTTATTTTTGACATTGAGCTGTATGTCAGCTCGTACCTAAATAAAAAAATATATATATATAAGTATATACACAAATTCCAATTGTACTTTCAGTTAAATTTAAATTTGTCCACCATCAAGTTGACTTCTTGAAAAAATACAAGGTATCGCGGTATTTTTATTTGTTTTTATTTTTCTTTTCCTGTTTCTTTTTTTGTATGTATTTTTATTTTGCTAGAATTAATATTAATAAGAAAAAGGGAAACATACAAATACACTTCCAAATGTTTATTGGTTAGAATTTTTCAAATTTTAAAAGGAAGAAAACAAAATAAACACCAGAACGATATGTACAATCTACATACATGTATGTTTATAAGAATTGTTATATGTATATGTGTATGTACGCATGTACATATCTATGTATATGGGTGTATATACGTATACGTGTATATAAAAGACAAAATTCTCATTAGAGTCTTGTAAATATCTATTTAAAAAAAAAAAAAAACAAAACAAAAATTAAATATTTTAATTCATATGGCATAATGAAAATCATTACGAAAATACCAAATTCACGTTAAACTATGGGACTAAACTAAACTAAACTAAACAAGCTAATTTGTCGTCAAATCGGTTATGTAAAAAGAAATCTACAATATTTTATCCTTATCCTCCTTGTATGCTTACCCCTTTTGTACAATTTCATTTCAACTTAAACAGCTAAAATATAACTTAAATGATGATAATGTTGGTTTTTTTCTTTTCTTTGTTGTTATGAAGAAATAAATTCAAATTAAAAGATATACATACATAATACACACATATATAATCGTCGTATTTGTTGTTGCCCGTAAAAAAAAAATTAAAAAAAAAAATAAAAAAATAAAATAATAATTAAAGATTTTTCACATATTTGTATACAATTATCGAAATACCCTATTTGGATTAAATCAAAAAAAAAAAACAAGACACCAACTCATAGAAATATGTTACCGCAACACCAATTAATTACAGATACAACATTAATCACAGCAATCTTGTCATAGAAAATAAAAACAAACAAAACGAAAATAAAAGTTAATTCTTACATAAAACATTTTTGTAATTGTTAGTTTTACATTTATTACCAATTCAAAGTTAACTTACAATATTAAAATATCTAATTAATCGAAATAGAGGGGAATGCCTAATTCTAAAGCGAGAAAGAGACATAGAGATATACAAATATTCTCTATACTATAAATAGATTTTCTATTTACATTTTTATTTACATGTTTTATTTTTTTTCTCTCTCTTTTTCTTTCATATAATATATATTTTAATTAATAAAATGTAGTTTTAAGCGATTTTCAGACCACCGCCATCCGAGTAGAAATATCCTTTTCTCGCTCCTAAAGCATTGTTTTTCGGTTTTTTTTTTTTGGTTTTTTTTAATTTTTGTTCATGGGAAGATTTAAACATTAAAAAAAAAAAATAAAAAATATATGCATATGGAATAAATATTTAAGTCATTTTTCAAAGAAAACAAAGTAATGTTTAATAATACCTGTCGACTGGTTGAAATCATTTGTCATTCCTACAAGTAATAATTCGTTGAAAATTTTCATAGATAATTTGAATGGTTGAAAACAAATGTTAAACAGTTCAGATGAATTATTGTCTGTGATTTTAAAAATATAAAAAAAATATAAAGAATAAAAAATAAAATAAAACAAAAATTTAAAAAAAAAAAAAAGATATATGATATATGTATATTGTAATAACTGAATTTATCCGTGCAAGTGCCTTTATATACTTTCGTTAATCTAGGCACAATTAGTATTTCTCAGATATAAATTGTAATAAATATTTACCAGCCATTGAAGAGAGTATATCCTTTATTTAATTTAAATGTTAAACATTTCAACCATTTCGTAGAAAACATAATTCAGTTTACTACTTCTATTATTTATTTATTTATTTATTTTTTTTCTTATAATTGGTTTCTTACATTTGTTTAGTGTACAAATTGTGATCTGACTGATTTCAACCACGAAAAAAAAAAAAAACAAAAAAACAACAATCAAAACAATATATCGCAGTTAGACGTGTCGATATCAATGTGACACAAAACCGTTTAGATAATTTAAAAACAACAAAAAAAGAAAAATTTAAAAACCAAAAACTGCTTCACATTCTCTAGTTACGAGTAATCTTCAACTATATTATGGGTGATACAAACTACTATTCACAAAAGAAATATAAACTACCTACTTTATATGTATGTGTTTAAAAATATTAAACAAAAAAAAAATATATTTAAAAAAACAAAAAATATATAAATGAATAAAAATCTGGGAGTCATTACTGATCATAGTACCTGACACTTGATGTTGTCTTCCTTAACGTAAATATAGAGCCGGTAATATAAATGTTTTCTGTTTTATTATAATTTATTTCCAATTGAGAATCAAAAACCAACAACTTTAGAAGTCAAATTCCATGAACATTCTTTTATTTCTATTGTGACTACAAATTTCATTTCAAATAAAAGGCAATTTAACAAATACAAAATTCAATTATAAAAACAGTTTTTTTTTTGTTTTCTTATGGTATGTAAACAGAGCCATTTTAAAAATGGATGGCAGCATTATGAATTTAACGGCTTTTTATTTGTAAATATATAATCAACGTACGTAAAATATGAACTTTATAAACTATGTACTTGGCTGTAAAGTAAATCCAAAGGTTTTTTTCGTAATTTGTTCTCCCTATTTTTTTTTTTTTTTTTGTTCCAGTTGACATTTGTAAATAACTGTTTCAAGGCCTTTATTTACATACTTCTATGATCTACTGATCTACTGATCTACACATCTATGTGTATTTTTTTTTTGTTTGTTAATGAAATGGAAAATCCTAGAACAAGAAATATGAACTACAATATTATGAAGATTGCAAGAATTAAATAAATTAAATAAATAACAATAAACCAAAGTTAATGATATGATACAAACATACATATAAATAATAATAATAATTATTATTCAACAATGTGAAATTGACATATAAAAATATAAATATGCATATAAAAAAACAAAACAAAAAAACAAAAATATTTATTTTCATTTATATGCGCGCACATATGTATGCACGTATATGGATATATTTCTAATATATGCATACAGGTAACCCTCCTACAACGCGGTTAATTGGTTCCTGAAAAACTCCGCGTTGTAGGAAAATCGCGTTGTAGGAAACTTTTTTTTCCTCCATTTTTCCTTTTCTTATACAATATCACGCAAGTAACATGTTAAAGTTTTCTCAGCCGAATTAATTATATTAGACCTTTCATCGAAAAAAAAAAATTAATTTTTTCAAAGATATTTTTCTATTTGTCTATTTCAACATAATAACATAAATTAATTCATTTAATTAACCAGCAAAAAGCAATTCATTTATTTAAATAACATAAAACTAAGGAAAATAAAATCTGGGAAAAATAGACACGGATTTTCAAATCTACATATTTTAGAGGATTTTAATTCTCAACCTTCTACAAATCCGCTTCCTCGTCCTCGCTTATTATAATTTGCTTCAAACGTTTTGCTCTTGGTCGTCCTATTTCAAAATCCGAGCTTGACCCACTATCACATTGATCCGGTTCAGCTATTATTGCTGGTCTTAAAAAATCTTTTATTGATGTCTGCTTTGTCCTACTTCGTAAATCTTTATAGATTTCCTGGTAGGCAGATAAATCATGTTCAAGATTTCTTTTGAACATTTCTGCTCTACTATTTAGAGGATGGTTTTCCAAAACATACTCTTCCAACTCCTTCGCCAGATTTAAAAGTTTCTCCACACTTTTTAGCGAAAAGTTTTTGATTTCGGTGTCAGAGAGGTCGTCAGAGCTTTCTTCAATCGATAATGCTTCACTTGTCATTGCTACTAAATCTACTTCATTTAATTCGTCGTCCACAACTAATTCTCGAATATTAGCTACATTTATTTCGTCAAATCCATCGCCTTTTATTACGTTTGCCAGTCTCACTATGTTTTCATATTCATCCTCAACGAGATTAACAACAGTTTCCTGTACTACAACCTCTGGCAAAAGTGCTTTCCAACAAGCTCTCAGTGTTGATTGACGAATGTCTTTGAGTGATTTGCCGACGATTTTACAGCAATCTAAAATTGAGAACTGTTTCCAGACTTCTTTGACCGTTATATTCAATGATTCTATCTTCTCTAATATTAATTCAAATGATTTGCGTATGTAGTATGCTTTAAAGGTTGATATTATTCCTTGATCTAAAGGTTGTAATATTGATGTAGTATTGGGCGGTAAAAACTCAACTTGAATATTTGGATGACTTAAATCAGTTGCATGAGATGGTGCATTATCTAAAAGTAGCAAAACTTTAAATGCCAAGTTCTTTTTTTTTAGATAGTTTTCTACGTCGGGAACAAAGCAATAATAGAACCAATCATTAAATAGTTTGGCAGTCATCCATGCTTTTTTGTTCGCTCTCCAATAAACTGGAAGATTGTTTTTATTGTTTTCTTTCATGCAACGTGGATTTAATGACTTGTTAATAAACATTGGCTTTGTTATAAAATCACCAGATGCATTACTGCAAAGTAACAATGTTATACGGTCCTTAGAAACCTTAAAGCCAGGAGCTCTTCTTTCGTTCCTCGAAATAAAAGTTCTTGATGGCATTTTTTTCCACCACAAACCTGTCTCATCAGCGTTAAATATTTGATCTGGCAAATAACCATGTTCTTCAATAATTTTTATGAACTGTTCAGGATATTTATTCGCCGCATCAGCATCTGCGGATGCTGTTTCACCCTGAATTTTCAAATTGTGTAGAGCATGCCGTTTTTTGAACTTTTCAAACCAACCTTTGCTAGCCACGAATTGGTGGTTATCTTCGTCGGTTGTTGATTGTCCTGTTTCCTTTAAATAATTGAATATTTTTAATGCTTTCTGTTTAATTATATTCCCATCAAGAGGCAACCGCTTTTGCGTCATATCTTCTATCCATACCGTTAGCGATTGTTCCATTTTTTCTATTATCTTCGCCCTTGGCCGAGAAGTGATTTTTGCGAGGACCGATGATCCAGATGATACCGAATTTCTAATTTTATCTTCGTTTTTTTTTTATGGTTCTTATCGTGGACTCGTTTAATTTAAAATGTCTAGCAACATCAGCTATTCTCTCTTGATTTTGAATCCGATTCAAAATTTGAATTTTGGTTTCAATCGTGATAAACTTTCGTTTTAATCTGTTTTCCTTTGCTTTTGGCATTTTTATGGCCTAAATTACAAATTAATTGATTTAAGTTATAAAAAAAGTTTAACTGAAACTCACCGATTATAAAATCTATTTATCTTGATTTTTACAAAATTATTATTATACGAAAAATGGTTTCACAAACGTTTTAAAATTTGTTTCAACTCCTCTTCAAGACTTACTGTGAATGACTAAACCAAATCAAATTTCCAAAAACATTCTCAAGAGTTAATTTTCGGGGAAACCCCTTGTTTTATCTAAAGACGTGTGTGTAAATATTTGAAAAAATTGTGGTTTGCAAAATTCCATAGTGCATACAAACATGATAATAATAGATATACATACACATATACACAAGTAATTTTTGATAATTGTGTGTTTATAGAATAGTTTATAGAATATGTATTTAAAAAATGCTTAAAAATCGCGTTATAGGAAACATTCCGCAATTCGCAAACCGCGTTGTAGCGAAATCGCGCTATAGAAGTACCGCGTTGTAGGAGGGTTACCTGTATATACATATGTACATATATGTGTGTATATATTGTATAAAAAACATTTCTAGAAAAAATCGCGGTGAACTAAAGTGTATTGTGTAGGGAATAACGATATAAACGTTGCTTATGTTGATTTTGTTTTTCTGTTTCATTTCTTTTTCCAAAGCAAAAAGAAGCAAGTAGTGGCAAATGTTCCAAATCTTTACATATTATACATACTTTACATGTGTAGTACTTTTATATATATAATGTATGTAACCTATATTAAAGTGTAGTACATCCATGCATACCTAGTTACTCGTATAAAAATTCTACCCACACTTAAGTTGTATTTGTTTTTCTTTTTTTTTCTCTCCTTTCTCAGCAATTTAAACTCTTTATATATACATATATATATATATACACATACGGCTAATTGTAAATTAATACCATATATACATAAATGTGTATGTATTGATATACATGCATATACATACATTTTAAAAAAACAATATATGTGTATAGAGAGATAAATAATTAAAAATTATTTTTTGTACAAATTGTTAGTCAAACAAATAAAGAAAATAAAAAAACAGACAAACAAACAAACAAACAAACAAACAAACAAACAAACATGGCCATCAACACAATACACTACATCGAAACGTTAAATTTTCACAAAAAAAAAAAACCAAAAGAACCTAAACTTTGCAAAAAGCAAAAAAAAAAAAAAATAATTAAAAAAAATATATTCGTGAATAATAAAACTTTAATAAATTCATACATACATATTATGCATACATTATATTAGATATTTATTTGAGGTATTGTTATTTATTATTCAGATAAAACATCAGAAACTATTTAAAACAAAACATTCAACCACAAACTTTATGTATATTGAGAAAAAAAAAAATAATAATATATATATATATACATACATATAAAAAGTTGTTGATAAGAAAACCAATGTAAATAATGTCAAAAATTTATTAAAACAAAACAAAAAAGTATGATAAAATGCAAAACAATTTTACATACAAAAACATAGGTAATGTTGATATTTTGTTGTTATCTTTTCTTTTTTTTTTCGTTTTCTAATGTTTACTAGACGGCTGTTATAAGGTTTGCCATTTTGTCATATGCACCTGTGTTACTTAGTTAATTATTAAAATTTATTTACTTACTATTAAAGTAAAGAGAGAGAGTCTCCTTTAAGGAATGCAATTTCACTTCACAAATACCTTCTGTCCCTCTGCTTTAATGGGGGGCCTTTCTTTTTCCCCAAAAGTCCCCTCTTAATTTTAAGCTCTATGCCCAACTATTGTAATTTCAGAGAGATTTCATTTATTTTCCACTTGAATCGATTGCTTATTTAATGTTTGTATATGTCCCACAGATTTATGCCTAGAGTTACCCATTCAAATGATTAACACTGATAAATAGAAGCGCTCAAAATACCAAGCAAAATCACACAATGATCAGATAAATAAATATTTATAAAAACACAAATACTCCTTTTACATACCATTTTGATATGCTTGTTCATTTCGGTATCTTTTTGCTCAGCATTCTCGTATAGTACTGTAAATATACATATATGGTAATTACAACAAAAAAAAACGTAAGCTGTTAAGGGAATTTCCTTTCATGTCATCTTATTTAAAACGAATCGATGATGTAGCAATCAAAAATGCAACACAAATGAAACTTTTCATACCGATATGTGGTAAACTGACCTTTTCTCAGCAAGCGAACCTTCTCTTATTTCCATTATACTAATTTTTTATTTTTTTTTAAATACTATATATATTAAAAAAAAAAAATCGCTTTATATTCTATCATATTTCCCTGTGGAATGGTATTGGATAATTACATATTTTATTTTTATTTTTTTTTCTTAAAATCTCTATTACCACATTTAAATATGTACTTTTAAGATACCAACCAACAAAAACCAAAAGGAAATAACTGAAACAAAATTATTAAAAACCAATGTATATATACATAAATATATGAATATATATGTATACATATATAAACCAAAGAAAACAAATTCTAATAAAAAAAAATAAAAAATCAAAACAAAACAAAAGAAAAAGCAAAAACAAAATCAAAACAAAAGAAAAAGACAAAAAAAAAACAAGATAACAAAATAAATCACACTTTCTCAAACATAAATAAAATTATATTACAGCAAAACGAGGGAAATAAGCCGAAGCAAAAAAAAAAAAACAAAAAACAAAATAACGAGCATCAAAATATTACTAACAGAAAAAAAGTAATCATTATGTAGTTAAATAGTCAATAAGTTTCTTCATCTGCCTTTAAATAACGCTCTATGCACTTTTGTATTAATACAATCTATTATATAAATAAATAAATAAATAAATAAAAAATAAATTAATTAATAAACAAATGGATAAATAAGTAAAGAAAACAAGAAAAATTACTAAATCAATAAATTTAGAAATTAATACAAAGGAAAAAGGAAAATAAATAAAAAAACAAAACAAAACAAAACAAAATTTTAAACAACTTAAAATAATAAAAGTAAGTAAATAATATAAAACAAAAGAAAAATTCAATTGACTATAGAAAATACAAATTCGAGATTAGATATACTAATTTGTTAAATGAAAAACATGAAAAATAAATGAAAAAATAAACAAAACAATTTAAAGAGCATTTCAATATATTTATGGTGCGAGTATATATATCGTATGGTAATGTATGTGTGTATTCTGCATGTGTTTTTACATAATTATTTTCAGCAATTTAAAGGCTCCCTTAACTCGTGCTACTGGAAATTGATACATACATTATGTCTGTTCTAGAACTCAAAATTTGTACAAAAACCGAATTCATCCCTACTACTCAAAATTAAGCAAAAAAATGCCTTGTCTTTTACAAATTGTTACAAATATCTATTGTATTTTTAATTCGAGAAAACCTCAGTCAGATATCTACTCGTATGAACGACACAATTATAGAGTTCTCCAATGAAGTTAAATATCTATTGTTGTTCTCACATATTAATGATGGTCAGACTGATCATCGCCGTCGAGTAGGCGACAGTAATATAATTGAGTAAGCCAAAAGAAAAAACCACCACAATCTCACTTAGCATGTGTGTATGTTACATACATACCCATATGTTAAAAAGTGACAATCAGTCAGGTTATTAAAAACAGGAGAATCGGACCTCGTAACTGTGACATGATTTGCGCATCCAAAAATCTTTATTTTTCGAGAGGAGTTCAACATGCATTAGACTTTCTCAACGCAACATCAAACCTTAAACAACTGGTATACGAGTAGGAATGGATCCAAATATGGAGAAAGAAGTACTCGCAGGTATCCCAAGGCCAATGGGAAAAAGACGCAACGTTTTTCCTGTATGTGCCAGTTTCATACTTACAACAGACATTCAAACTTGTTTCACTCGAAATCGGTGCTACACTGCTTCAATACTTTTCAAGACTTATCAAAAAGGTACAAAGTCAAGAGTATTGAAAGAAATGAGTAGAAAAAATTCCGTGACCCAGAACCATTCAGCATTAAATTCAAAGATCAAAAGTCTGGCGAACAATGTCTGCTTATCCTATTGAGAGATAAAATAGGGTAAAAACATCTATGAAATCTTTCCAAAACAAATCCAAAACATCTTTTAACTTCAAATGAAATGATATCAGAAGACTGGTCAGTCTTTTTGACGAAACATTGTCGGTTTCGATATCACTTACACAAATTAGTCCAGAGACTGAATATCGCCCCTGTATGGAAGACGCAAAAACTAGCCGAACTTTTGGTATCTCCAATGGTTTTTCAGCTTAAGCTTGAAAAGCTTTGGTAAAACTAAGAAAAAAATGTGTGGTAGGTAGATATATCTCCCCTTCCCGCCGAGCATGATAAAATACGAGCTATAACAAACTTGAAGTGAATTGGAAAAGCGTTACAGGACTTTAGCCAAAAGGTAAGCTGAATTTAGATATTTCTTTGCGTCCAGTAACTTTTCTTCGGTGTACCAGATTTGTACCATCATTGTAGGAGTCCGTGGGGGTAAACTTATAAACGTAGAACATTAGTGCGCTTTGTCCATCTTAAGCTTGCTTTCGAAGTTACTCGGATAAATTTTGTTCTTTCAAGTCGGAGGCGACCGACGGAGCAAAATGTCGAATTGGCCAACTAGGCGCCCAGACAACGTAGTAGCTATCTCCATTCTGTTTGGCGTTTTCTCACAAAACCCAAAAAACAGAATTGATTTCTAAATAACGAAGAGTGGTGCCATCTTTTAGGCGCACTGCCGACTTGTTAAATACAGACACATATCTCGCAGGGGAAGCGACATTTTATTCTCTATCTCAATACATTTAAACATACAATTAGCATGTGTGTACTGTCCAATGAAAAGTTTGACGTAGCATATGTTTGCCTGTATTTTTTTGGAGTCATTTTAAACGAAGAGTTTGTTGGACAGCGCGCGGTAAAGTTCCCAATGCTAAAAGTTTTGTGAGAAAACGCCAAACAGAGTGGAGATAGATAGCTACTACATTGTCTGGGCGCCTAGTTGCCAAATTTGGCATTTGGCTCCGTCGGTCACCTCGATTTGAAGAAGCAAAATTTCGTCTTGATCCGATCTCCTCCGACTGACTCTGTTGCTCTGGAGTTTTTCATATTTTTTTTTTTTTTTTTTTTTGTAATTGTATTTACTAGTTTCTATTATTTTTTTCGAAAGCCAGCATACGATGGACAAAGCACACTAATTTAAATTTCTACAGCCAATATTTAGCAGTAACGAGTCCTCTATGTTGTAGCAGTGACTTCTGTGCATCTACTTCTATATATTCCAATTAACTGCCTGCAGCCCTCCGCACTCAAGTTCGATATTCCTGGCAATATTTGTGTACATCGCCCAGGAGATGCGGGTTCGCTCTGCCTGCACTCGATGCCACCCACCCAAGGGTTCTGATGGATTTGTCTTGAAAACACTTTTTCGTTAACTTACCGGCATGGCATGTTTGGGATCGTTTTCTTGTTGGAATTTCCACATATTGTCATCAGCTCAACATGTTAGCTAATTATATCGGTGCAATTTTCAGCTTTTTAAACCCCATTTATCCGGTGTATTGAGGCAACTCCATTCCACAAGAACCCAGATATTGAGCGGCGACCAACTTCTAAATAGTACCATATTTACACCTTTTAGATCCATGCGATTGACTATAGTTCCTCTGGTTTGTTGTCCAATTCAGGTGGGACTTTGCAAGAGCCATTCCATATTTTCTTTGTTTTCATTTAATCCCGATTCGGCTAGTCGTCTTCTTATAGCGAGTGGAAATTGGAATACCATTTTCATGCAAAATATATATCATATGTCGTTGAATTTCCACTAGACTTTTTTTTGGACTGGATATTGCCAGTCGTACAATTTTGTTTTTCAAACCTCACGGGTGCTTTCCTTTGAGGTACATTTTCAAAGTCTTGAAATCCGAGCAATTTACTCGTAATTGAGTTGCGATAGGTATGCATTTCCAGCTTCCTTCCACATTTCGACAATTGGCTGCATCGACACTTCTAAATTTACCTTTTCATAAAATGTTGTAGAAGTTAAAAAGCGCCAGTCCTATTAGGATTGACGTTTAAGTGTCTAGCTAAATGAATCGAATTAAAATGTTTATAATTTAATAGCACGTGAAAATGAGCGCTTCTTTAAATATAGTGGCATGGCACTTCGATGTGCACAGCAGAGGCAGAATAAATTTTCCAAGTAGAGACGAGTTCCATCCATGCACTAGGTAGATGCCTCAGAAATGTGTATGACCCCCGTGTGTCCTTGTCGAAAATAGGCAAATAGTAATTGGAAAATACAAAGAATATGCAGTCGCCAAGTACGCATTCGTCTTCACAGCAAACCATCGACACACGTCTTAAAAAAAACCCTGAGAGAAATTAGCCTTGTTGCTTCTTCATACTTGGTATGGCAGTCCTTTGGTTTTCAACCATTTCTTTCATATCGAAGAAGGTATTTTCAACACAGAGGGCTGCAGAACCATTCACTCTATTTCAATAATATATAAAAAAAAAAATTGTTAATAAAGTTTCTTGTCATAAAATACTTTGTTCCGAACAAATTAAAAAAGAAACTCTTGCAGACCCAGGAAGAAAGAAATTTTGCTTCTTCTGCCGAATTGGGCAACTAAGCGCCCAGACAATGCAGTAGCTGTCTATCTCTACTCTGTTTGGAGTTTTCTTCCAAAACCCAAAAAATAGAATTGGCTTCTAAATAGTGAGGAGTGGCGGCATCTAGTGGGAGCACTGCCGTCTGGCTAAATACTGGCAAACATTTCGTAGGAGAAGCGACATTTTATTCTCTATCTACATGCATTTCCGCATACAACCCAGTTCACGTATACGAGTATGGGTGTACAATCAGAGGTTTGGCGTGGCTTTTCTCTTGTCATCGCTGTCTTTCGATCCACAATGGATCGTATTGATAGAACGAGAAACCATGTGAGAGACTCGATCACATTATTGTTAGTGGAGTACTAGAGTCATTTTAAATGAAGAGCTTATTGGCCATCGCGGTTAAAGGGCGCCAGTGTCCACAATAAGAGTTTTATGAGAAAACGTCAAGCAGAATGGATATAGTTAGTTACTACATTCAACATTGTCTGGGCGTCTAGAATCTGACGTTTGGTGTATGTTTTCTCTTCTCATCGCTGGCTTTTGATCCACAGTGGATCCTGTTGGTAGAACGAGAAAGCATGCGAGAGAATCAATCACATTATTGTTAGTGGAGTAGTAGAGTCATTTTAAATGATGAGTTTATGGGCCATCGCGGGGGCGCGCGGGATAGAGCGCTACAGTCCACATTAAGTGGTTTGTGAGAAAACGTCAAACAGAGTGGATATAGATAGCTTCTACATTGCCTGGAGGCCTAGTTGTCAAATTAGGCTTTTTGGTCCGTCGCGTCGCGTCTGTCGAAGCAAAATTTCATTCTTGATTTCCGAGTGACGACTGCGTGGCCAGGATCACTGTAATTCTTCAGTTATTCGTATTTTTTGAATTATTATATTTATTGCATTATATTCTTTATTAATTTATTCGAAAGTAAGAAACACTAATGTTAATTTTTAAGTTTTTTTCTTGAGTTCTACGTTCATAAATAAGCCTAGGACCATTCCCTATGAACAACAAACGTTAAGCATTTTTTTTTTGTGCATTAGTGTATCTATCGGACTATATACAAAGTATAATGTAAATAGACTGAATGGTTCTGTAGCCCTCCTTGTTGAAAATACCTTTGAGATGAGCGATTTAGAAATCTATTAACATAGCACGGATTTAACGAAAATTTGAAAGAAATCGGGCCAGAATTATCTGAGTTACGAGTATTCAAGTAAATATTTTAGAACCGGCAACGCAGTACTGCGTAGACTACGATATTTTAGTAGATTTGATCGATCAAACTTTTATGACTGAAAAGTTTTGGTGAGGAGTTGGGGGAAGGGTATTCCCTATTTTATTTTTTTTAAGACAACAATTTGACTTTTTTCTATTTTTCCAAAAATTAGTCAGTCAGAAATTTATTTACTTCATCGGTTAAAACTGTTTGCAAGCGTTCTGGAATCTTGAATTCTGATTTCATATTGAGCAGACATGCGAGTACATATGAGACAATGGAGACATATAGCTAATGGAAGAGCAAGAAAGGGGTTACACATCAACAGATCTTACCAATAAGACTCAGTGTGTCGACAGTACATGGTGGATCTACAGTGGATTGTGGAATGTGGATGTAGAAAGCATGCGAGAGAATCATTCACATTATTGTTAGTGGAGTGGTAGAATAATTTTAAAAGATGTGTTTATTGGTCATCGAGGGGAAAGGGCACTAGAGTCCACAATAAGATTTTTGTGAGAAAACGTCAAACAGAGTGAAGATAGATAGTTAGCTAGTCTGGGCGCCTAGTTGCCAAATTCGGCTTTTTGTTCCGTCGGTCGCCTCGACATGAAGAAGCAAAATTTCGTCTTGGATCCGACTACCTCTGTGGGACAGAGTATTTGACAGCACTGAGTTCTCTATGTTGTGGCAGTCTTTTTGTTTCATTCCTTCTACTTCCAGTTAACCGCCTGCAGCCCTGCACACTCAAGTTCGATATTCCTAGGCAATATTTGTGTACATCGCCCAGTAGATGCGGGTTAAGCTCTGCCTGCACTCGATGCCACCCACCCAAGGGTTCTGATGGACTTGTCTTGAAAACACTTTTTCGTTATCTTACCGGCATTGCAGGTTTGGGGTCGTTTTCTTGTTGGAATTTCCACATACTCGTAACTAGCATATTGTCATCAGTTCAACATGTCAGCTAATTTTTCAATATATCGGTGCAATTTTCAGCTTTTTAAACCCCATCTATCCGGTGTATTGAGGCAACAACCTTCCAAGAGAACCATTCCCAGATATAGAGCGGTGACCAAGCGCCGTACCATATTTCCCGAACACATTTTTTATCCATGCACTGACTATAGTTTCATCGCTCCATACTAAGTAATTCCTCTTGTTTGTTGTGAAATTCAGGTGGGACTTTGCAAGAGCCATTCCATATTTTCTTTGTTTTAATTTAATGCCGATTCGGCTAGTCGTCTTCTTATAGCGAGTGGAAATCGCTGCAGTAGCTGTCTATCTCTACTCTGTTTGGAGTTTTCTGCCAAAACCCAAAAAATAGAATTGGTTTCTAAATAGTGAGGAGTGGCGGCATCTAGTGGGAGCACTGCCGCCTGGGTAATTACTGGCAAACATTTCGTAGGGGAAGCGACATTTTATTCTCTATCTACATGCATTTCCGCATACAACCAAGTTCAAGTTTACGAGTATGTGTGTAACATCAATCAGAAGTTTGGCGAATGTTTTCTCTTCTCATCGCTGACTTTCGATCCACAATGGATCGTATTGATAGAACGAGAAACCATGTGAGAGACTCGATCACATTATTGTTAGTGGAGTACTAGAGTCATTTTAAATGATGAGTTTATTGGTAATCGGGGGGTGGAAGGCAAAGGGCGCCACAGTCCACATCAATTCGTTTGTGCGAAAACATGAAAGTGGAAATAACAGCTAAATTGTCTGGACGCCTAGTGCCCAACATAAGGACAAGATTCGTATAATAATAGCTTAATAAAAAACATATTAAAACGTCGAAGCTACACTTCCAAAGAAAGAAAGAAATTTTGCTTCTTATTCCCCGTCGCCACGTGGATTTGGGCAACTAGGCGTCCAGACATTGTAGTAGCTATCTATCTCCTCACTGTTTGACGTTTTCTCACAAAACCCAAAAAACAGAATTGATTTCTAAATAACGAAGAGTGGTGCCATCTTTTAGGCGCACTGCCGACTTGTTAAATACAGACACATATTTCGCAGGGGAAGCGACATTTTATTCTCTATCTCAATACATTTAAACATACAATTAGTATGTGTGTACTGTCCAATGAAAAGTTTGACGTAGCAGATGTTTGCCTGTATTTTTTTGTTACTGGAATGGTGGAGTCATTTTAAACGAAGAGTTTGTTGGACAGCAAAAGGGACAGGGAAAGTTCCCAATGCTAAAAGTTTTGTGAGAAAACGCCAAACAGAGTGGAGATAGATAGCTACTACATCGTTTGGGCGCCTAATTGCCAAATTTGGCTTTTGGCTCCGTCGGTCACCTCGACTTGAAGAAGCAAAATTTCGTCTTGATCCGATCTCCTGCCACTGACCACTGAAAGGAAGCGATGGACAATTAAAACTAATTAAAATTCTTAAAGCTATTATTTGACAGTAGGGAGTCCTCTATTATTAAATATGTTTTGTGCCAAAGTCTTTTTTGTTTCATTACTTCTGTGCATCTACATAGATTCCAATTAACCGCCTGGAGCCCTTCACACTCAATTTCGGTACTCCCACTTCTTAGGCAATATTTTTTTTACATCGCCCAACAAATATGGGTTAAGGTCTGCAAAAGCAGCGCAGCATTAAGGAAGATACGAGTTGATAATATGAAAAAGTAGATGTCGTGGTGTAATTGATAAATTCATCGACTATAACACAAGGGTACCCGGGTGCAAATTCCTACCAAGACAGAAAACCAGGGAAAACGTTTTTCGTCGTCACTATCATTTAGGTCCCCAATGACAAACAATCGCGAGTGAATTTTTCCGTCTATGCGACTCACCTTGCCTTCGGAGTCGGCAGAAAGTTGTAAGTATTTCTGGTTTTGTGCGCAGAACTATGCACAATAGGAACAACATGATGCTTGAAGAGTCTAAGCGTGAGTTCATAAACGTCAGTACTACTACCTTTGAAAAATCGCAGATCTTTCCACTGCGGAGACATGTATTACATCATGTACGTCATTTGTTCTGAGTATTTCTTATTATAATACAAAAAAACACGGAATTCCTTTCATTCAAAAGTCAATTAGTATATTAATTGATAATGTATGTATAATTAGACAGAAAAAAAAAAAAGAAACTTACAACCTAGCCTTAGCAGCCCTTAAAATCGGGTATTTATCGCCTGTGCATGATCCACGGAAATCATCGTACGATAATTCGAATAAAGCCAATCCTCCGAGTCCTTTGGCGCGAACAAAACTTGCCTTATTGCCAGCTGTGTCGACATCCTCATAACCAACCCATAATCCATGTTCGCCATCATCATCAGGAATACGGTATGCATATGAACCGAATCGCTTAGTGGGATCGCCAACACGTCGGAGTGGAGCATCTGCGCCCTTTAAGTGTGTGTTTGAGGGGTTTGGCAACTTAGCACATACTTCTGGCCAGCTTAATAATCCGGGTATATTAGTTTGGAGACCGGGTGGAGCTTCGCCATCGGTTTCGGGAATTGGTGGTACACCAGTGATTCCAGAGTCTGAAGTCATTTTCCATGCGCGACCGTAAACTGGAATACCTACATTAATCTTAGATGCTGGACAGTGGCCATTCAACCAGTATTGTACTTGATAGTTGATGTTGTGTTCAGGATTGCGTTCGTTTAATTCATACAGTGGTGCTGGGAAGTCTGCTTCCTTGGGATTACGAGTCGGCGTTTGGAAATCAAAAGCGGCAAGGGTTACAAAATCCAAATAGTTAATAATAGCGTTAACATCAATGAAGACTAAAATAAAAATATTTCAATTAAAAAAAAAAAAAAAAAAAAATAATAAAAATAATTACTTGAACTGTTGACATTTGGTAAAACAGTCAGTGATACACTGAATCCTTCAGGTCGGAAAGCGTTTTTCAGCTCACGAACTAATGATGTGAATTCTTCTTTGTGTTCGTCGGCTTTTTCATCCAAAACGGAGTCACCACTGAAGATTTTCTTAAATCCTTTCCAGAATTTACCAATACTTCCACGGATTTTCTTTGGCTTATTTGGAGGGAATTGCCAGCCCAAATCCAAACCATCGAAGTTATAAGTTTTCACCAAAGCGTGTGCGCTATTAATAAAAGCCATACGATTAACACTGGCCTCCAACATGCTGAGATATTTTTCTGGATTTTCATCATGTCCTCCGCCAACGCTTAGAATGACCTTTAGATGTGGATACTTTTTCTTCAGATTGGTTATAACACGGAAATGTCCTTTTCCCGCATCCAAATCGAGATTTTCATTCAAACTAATTAGTTTACTATTGTCATTGTGAAGCCCAGCATGCCCGTAAACCAAATGAGTACAAAATTGTACGGCTGGTTCTAAATCAGATAGTACCAGCTTACCAAGGCCTAAAAATGAAGAATGATATTGTAATAAAATAAAAACAATTTTATATTTTCCAATAAAAAAAAAAAAATTTAATCAAAAACAAAGTAAATCCTGACTCATGCAGGTTCAAATAGCAAGGGCATCCTCGGCCAGTATACTTGAAAGAGATTAAAAAGGTGTGACGATGTCACTGTTGACGACCCTGGCAAACGTTTAAAGGCCACGTGTAGCAAAGCAATTAACAGAGGCCCTTGAATGCTATCGCGGAAATATCACCGCCATCCAGGGAGTGCGATGGGATGGGCCGGACATAAGGAGGATGAAAAGAAACAGCTCTTGGACAAGAAGTACAATATTTATCAAGGCTAAATTTGCTAACATTTTAGTTTATTATACCCTTAAAAAATTTGCACACAAGAAAAAAAGGAGCAGGGAAAAAAAACCGATACCGATGTATTTTACATTGGTCGTAAATGTTTGCAAGTTGCAACGACTGAGAAATAGAGAGCTCGGCAGGGCATTCCATTAGCAAGTTGTACGGCTTAGAAACGAATCACGATATTTTAGAATACGTCAGAAAGGGTATACGGAATGAGTCTAATATGCGCCCATGATGTCTCCATAACAATGACAAAGCCACCAAATAATTTTTCTACGAGCTCCTTGACAAGACATATGAGCAATGTCCGAGGTATGGCGTTAAAGTTTATGAAAAGCCTAAATTGATTCAACGAGTATGGGGAAAGGATCCTATATTTGTCAAAGTGTGTCGGGCGCCTTGTGACGAAAAGACACACTTCACATTAAAAAAGGAGCATCCAATACTGTGTTATGCATCTAAGGCTCCGTAAAGAAACAACTACCCAAACTGTTTATTATTTTCACAGAGAGGAAAAAACAATCACACAGGAGGTGATGGACTGGTTCAATCTCCTCCTTTTGCAAAAGTCATTGTGGTTGACACCGAAGTATAATATATTCAGCTTTGAAGGCATTGCCCTGTGAAGATATCAAAAACGACTTCATTCGTTAAGTCTACCTTAAGAGTGTGATTAATTCTGGCTGTATTTTATCCAGGTAAAAGCTGTTGCCTAAGTATCATCAAGGACAGGGCTAACACTTACTCAACCAAAAGAACTTTGACGTAGAAAACTTTTTCGCCAACTTGTCAACTTTCTCAATGACTAGTCCCTAGAATAGGGTCAGCATATTGGCGCTCACTATCTCATCCAGATTCTTGCAGTTTTCTACAGTCTTTGAACTACTTATCGCGGACATAGGCGTAAAAGCTCTGAAAAGCCAACAATTAACCTCGCTGGGATATTTTCCTCAATTATACAATATTTATTTACTTACAGCTTGAAATGCTCTGATAAAAAAAAAATCTGCCGTCAAAGAGCAACCTACAACACCAAGTCAATTTAAACTAATAATTTAGTCTCCCCATAACCACTGAGCCCAAATATCTTTATCTCTCTCTCTCTCTATCCAATTTTCCAAAAAACTTAACACGTGCTCCGGCATTTTAAGAGTAGTCATACCCTCTTGAGTGTTAAGTTCTTAAAAAAAAAAAGCGGTCAGTTGTTTAAAACTTGTTTGCAGTCTCAAATTGCGCGCAATCTAACAGCCACTTATCAGCTGAGTACAATAGATGTAGCTGAAATTCAGCGGACTGAGCAGGTGTTGATGTTGTTCTGATTGATTCCAAAATTATAATGCGCGCTTTCCTCGGAACCTTTTCTAAGACCATTCGCTAGAATAGCTTGTCTCAACTGATGATTGGTTGTTGGTTTTCTTTACAGATGCAACGCTATCAGTGTTTTGAAACTTTGACGTTTGAACAGAAATGTGGCATTTTGGACCGAATAAACTCATTCGACACGAAAGACGAACAAGACATTTACCTCCAAGGGCTAATAGATATGGCATGTGTTGCGTCCTCGAAGACACGGAGTGACGTTGTAAACAGTAAGGCCAAAACCCATATATTTACATTTTTTATCGAACTACTTGAACAAC
The DNA here is from genome assembly GCA_949129095.1 of Volucella bombylans. Lineage (NCBI taxonomy): Eukaryota > Metazoa > Arthropoda > Insecta > Diptera > Syrphidae > Volucella > Volucella bombylans. The sequence continues at coordinate 28,779,453 of OX422145.1, forward strand.
GAAAACGGATGACCTTTCTTTCAGCTTTTTCTCGTTTGCATGGATATAACCAAAAACTCAAAGGGGAAAGCAAAAGTCCTCGTGATTTAAAAGGAAAATCTGCTGGGTCCAGAAGTAATATGAATTCCTGTGATATACGAATTTATTGATTCCATTCCAAAACAAAGAGGTTCATTACAGTAACAGCATACTTCGAAAATTCCTACCCTCCTCACTCAAAACATCCCGATCTGGCTAGGCAAGTACTGTACGATTATTTTTGGCAGTATTTTAATCGGAATTTCAAGGATCCACATCTCAACTATAGAATTACTGTTGCAGAATTACTTATCCACAAACGAAGAGCGAGCAGTTTTTGTTTTCGAAAACTAAAGCTATATCGGAACGGTCGCAAACTAAAGATAGTATAATAGGACTCTCATTTGATTTTTTGCAGAACCTACCCCTACCATTCAAGAGGTTTTCTACTACAGTCAATTATGGGTCTACGAATTCACAACCTGTACCACTACATTAATGGCAATGTACCTTCTTCAACGAACGAATTACACCTGTTTTGTGACGGTTGTCCCGGGCAGAATAAAAACAACACCATGATTTTTTTTTTTATAATTTACGCTCGCCTAAGGGGTTATGATATCCTTTTACTGTTGCCAGAGCGCGGGCGGAAAGATAGAAGGAGGAGAAACGAAAACATTGTTGTGATGTAGTGGTTTCAAACTCATGTATATTTGGTTTCGATATTAGCCCTCCAGGGGTGGGAGTCCGAATAGGACGGAGAGTTTTTTCTTCACTCGGAATGATTCGAAGGTTATCAATTTTCACGCTTGTTTTTGTGCTTGAAACTCTACAACAGCCAAATCTACATGTATCGACAAGTGTTATGCCTTCATACGCAAATTTTTCTTACAGAGTTCCAATTACACAAATGAAAAACTTGTCATGGTAGGATTCGAACCTTGGCCCTCCGATTAGGGTTTTGTTGGCACTTTGTACTTCCCGAAATATGGAGATTCACATCTACTTTCCATTAAGAAGTCATTCATTTAATCATTGTGACCGAAATTTCGCTCTTGTCAAAAGAAAGATTAAAAGAGAAGACCGGCTTTTCATCCCTGATCAGTACTCGTATTATGACCTCATTGCGAACTCTTCTAAAATAAACAAGTTTTTAGTGCATAATTTCGATCCCAATGAGATTGTAGACTTTAAAGGCCAAAGTACACTACAAGAAAAATTGTCTGTCTCAAAGAAGTTATGTGAAAAATATCCCAAACGACAGCAAACTAACGTTTCATGTCTCGAATTTCAAGGAATTTATCTTTGATCCAAAACAGCCTGGGTTTGTAAAAGCAAGAAAAGTGTTTCCCACTGGCCAAACCTTCAGGAGCACAGCCAACTCTTTCCACTGTCTCATCATACTCTGCCTATAACTCGCAGCTGCCAATAAAACTGGCAGACATTCGTAACCTGGGAGAGTATTTTCCAGCTGAATACAAACCATTCTACGACATTCTTTGAACGTGGCCATCCACTGATCAAGCTGCTCCTCCAAAAGAAGACTTCTAACCAACCTACCTACTTAACCGGTGTTTAATACCTTTCATTGTAATTTTCGAAAAGGGTCATTTCCAACCTCTTAAATACGAAACTATGAAAAGGTTGGTTACGTCAATAATCATAAAGAGATTAGGATTAGAGTGTGTATGAAAATTCCGGCAGTGATTAGTCAAATAGTGAGCCGTACAGACGTTTTTTGTATCTCCTGTAAAATTTGATTTTCAGGACATGACCCCTTTTCGAAATTTACTATTCAATTGTAGTTTTCTTAAAGTCTTAAGAACATTCCCAACACAAAGGGTTATTTATTTCTCAGGTGTGAACTAGCATATATGACTCCACTTTCAGATATAGATACTATTTTACGTGATAATTATTTCTTTATTGACTTTTATTGAATAACCTTTTTTTTTTTTTTTAAATAACAAAAACTGTAGGCGTTTGTCTAATTAAAATTGATCTTAAAAGTTAGCATGCATATCTGTACGTATGCAAATCACGTTCATAATAATCAAAACTAAATGTGAGACATTTATTAACACAAATGATCTCACCAGTTGATATATTCATATGAATCAACTTAAGGTCTCTCGCATCTATAACAATAATATCATTTCAAGTGAATCATTTAAATAGGTACACACATTATGTACGAGTACATAGTAAGGCTCTTTTAAATTTACTTGATTATTCAGTTAAACAGTGGCATTCACAAACATTAGATATGAATCATGCTCGCACAGATTTCTTCGAGTGCTTTCTGAAGTAAAGAAAAAGTGAGCGGCTTTAAAAATGATTGACATCTCTCAGTTGCGTGGAAAAGTAAAGGTAACCCTAACTCTCTCATCTCAAACACGTACATATTATGACTAGTAGTTTAATCGGTCAGATCTAGGAGAATTCATACAATAATACTCGAATGAGTAGTAAAATTTCATTTGAGATCTTTTCCAAGGTAAGCCAAGAAATGAGAAGTCAAAGGAACGGGCTTATGAAATCGATTTTTCATTTCGGAAGCCTAGTCGTCTTAAAAATGCAAAGCAAGAGCCAGTATTGAATGCATATACGAAACGACTTGGATAGGTGCATAGTGCAAGTGCATTGAGCAGGTCTACTTCTGGAAAATGCAAGAAGTTCACTCTGACGAGACCTTCTCAAGGAACGAAAACCTTGTATTGACTTTACTCTACGAAAATGTTAAATCGAAATTTGTCTTTGATTTGATTCACTCCAATTATTTGTATTTATTTACATAAGTCAAAAATACAAATACTAATACTACCAGCATAGTGGAATATTTTTCAAAAAGTTATATTTGAGATTCTGCCATTATTTTGTATCAAACATTGTTAATATTTAGTATTATTATGAATTGTATGAAATACATGTATTGAAGAACTTACTTAAGGGATCCCCCCAAAAATCAAAGTTCATCGACTGTACTCGTACGTGGGTTCATTCGAAAGCTTTTCTTGTCCAGTCATAAAATCAAACTTTGTAACAACCCCTGATGTGTTAAAAAGTATCTTTTTTTAGTGGGATTTTTGAAAATTATTCATGGATTTGATTATTGATGTAATTGATTGATTTATTGGTGACATTTTGTATTTATTTTACACAAGTGAATAATTTTAGCTGAAAGAGGCTTGACAGAAAAAATATTATTCACTTCACTGTGACCGAAGGGTGATTTACAAAATGTTGTTGCTATTCCTATTGTACATATTCATATCATCTTCTCTAACCAGAGCAAATTGACAAGCAAATAATTTTTTTTTTTAAAACATTTACGATTAACTTTTCCTTTCTGTCATGATAAGGTTATCTGGGCCAACTTAAGATTTCACTATTAATGCAACAATGAAGCTTAGACGAAACTCAAACCATTAGTTATTCCTTTAGAGATAATTTGACTAGCGATAATCATGACTTTTGCGCCCTAAAGATGGTACTAATCAACTCACAAATCAGCTAAACTAAATTATTTATTTTAAAAAAAAAATGTTCATTGGAAAATGTTTAATAAATATTTAGGTTTAGAGATTTTATCAGGCAGGCTTTTTCAGAGGTTTTAACATATCCGCCTTGAATGTTCTGATATTTTATTTCCTTAAATACAATATATACAGTGCTACTGTTTTATTTATTCCATCCAAAGTCTACTTGTTAGTATACAATAGTAATTTATCAAGTATGGAAAAATATGATATTTGGGAATATACGAGTATATAGTTACGGTTTTCATGAATAAATTATATTGAGTAAGCAAGGAGGAAGGAACAAAAAAAAAACTAGAAACTTTTTATTGCCTGCAGGATGAACAGGTCTCCAAGTGACAATACAAAGTTCTATTAACTGTCAGTCATGATGCTTAGTTTCCATTTTAAAAGCAATTATTTTACATACATACGAGTACCACAACCGACAAGAAAAAAATAATAAAATACAATTTTTAATATGTACCCCTTAAAGTTGTATAACCCTCTTGTTTTCAACAAAATTATCTACTCAGTGTAAAACGACAAAAGATACTTTAAGCTGAAGCTGATTATAAATTTCACTGGAACTTCAACAAAAAAAAAATGTAAAAATCACCGGAGATCGAAGATCAGCATTTCGTCAAGGTCAGCGCAATTGAAATTTATACCCCCGTACTAATGGTAACTACTCGTATTGATAAGTGATTTTCGCTGACAGCCTGGAAGTGACATTAGATAATCGTAAATAAGTCACAGTAATTACAGGAAGCAGTTAGATGTTATTTTTTCAATCTATATGTACTCCTACATACATACTTGAGTAAATGATATAAGTTAGAAAAGGGGATCAACTCAAAGTCTTGTTAAAATTATTCCAATCTACAATACAATAGCAATAATTTTATAAAGAAAATCAATCGCTTACCTTCACGAATGGAACTTTTTGAGTCATATATGCATACTACTCTTGGAGCGTCTGCTCTGGTCTGATTAACACCGAGTACACCCACTAACAAAGTGGTGAATAAAATAAACCACTTCATCTTGCTGCAGCACTAACACTGATCTTGTTGTCTTTTCTTAAACCAATGGAGAGTTGCAAACGCACTGAATCGCGACTCAATTAAGACTGACTTTTTACACCGGTTCTGCGATTAGGTTAGCCTCTGAAAGTGATAATTGTTTGTAGTTTTTGTTGTTGTTACAATTTTTTTTTTATTTTATTCTTATATTTGAAAGAAAAATCACCATACCCAAAAACAAAATCAAAAATACTATTGTAGATGACGAATATCAATTTAAAATTCACAAAACAGTGGATGTGATCAGAGGAATGTCACAAACCATATTCTATGTAAAAAAAAAAACAAAAGGATACCAATTTGTATACCTGTAAATGTTCTCATATTGAAAGGTAAGAAAATCAATAAAGGTACCTGCCTATCCATATTCAGAAGGCAAGCAAGATGAGACTGATGGAAAAGTTTAAGTTTCAAAAAGATGATTAGCAAACATACTCGTATGTATTACGATTGTTGAATAATTGAATTTTCAGCGGAATTTGCAGGAAATCTTACCTGTAGACAGTCAAAAGAATTGGCTTTTGCTTAAATCACTTTCTATAGAGAACAAATGCCTAATCGCCAAAATGTAAAACTATCAAAATCAACTAGCAAGATCAATAAATTTTAAATTGTGAAAATTTTCAGTGATCAAAGAAATTTCTGTTTTCGATTTTAAGATCTTTGCAGATTTGTATTATATCAACATTCTCGATCCTGCCCTCGTGGGATAACACAGTGATGGGGTTCAATTAACTCGCTATGCGAAGGATCGAGCTGTAGTATAAGTATATGGATGGAAGGCCATAACCCTTCCAGTAGTCTATAAGTTGGCTCCCAAAGCAAAATATTGTATTGTGTTTTCAGTGGACGTATATGACAGACACTTTTTACATGTTAGCTACCTTCATTGGTTGAGCCAAGGCCTGGTAAGGACTGCAAATACCATCTGAAAAGATGCGAAAAAACGCCAACAGAAAATCAACAACAAACTGCACAGGGTAGAAATCAATATCTCCTTGCACTCAGTCAGGTTTTGTAACATAGCCCATGTGGATGATTGTTTTTAAGTCCATGGCTCGACAATTACGAGTACTCCAGAATTGATGAAATTTCCAATAAAACAAAACTATCGTATAATAGACCACAAAACTTCGCACAAGTCTGCATTCTTAAGGAGAACGAGTAGCACATCAATATACTATATATGTATAAAGAGTATAACGCCTGAAGTATGCAATAACAGATAAAACTTGCTAAATAGGTGCGACCGATGTATCACGCAAAATTCTTGGTAAAGCTAAGAAAAAAAAAGTGCGTTTTTCTCCCCTTTCCGTCGAGCAAGAAAGAGCTGAATACGAGTTCATAACAAACCTGAAGTGACAGGACTTTAGCCTGTTCATGACAGGACTTAAGCTGAATTTACATACACATTTCTTCGGTCTTCTTTTGATAAAATAATTGTATGGGAGATTGTAAGATTTCTAATCATCATTCTAGGAGTACGTAGAACTGAATCAACAATTTAGAAATTTACATTAGTGTGCTTGTTCATCCTAAGCTTGCCTTCGAATAAACTAATAAAGAATATAATGTCATAAATTTGATAATAAAAGAAAAAAATACGAAAAACTCCAGAGTTACAGAGATCCTGGGGATGCAGTCAGTCGGATACCAAGAACGAAATTTTGTTCTTTCAAGTCGGAGGCAAACGACGGAGCAAAATGTCGAATTGGACAACTAGCCGCCCAGACAACGTAGTAGCTCTCTCCATTCTCCATTTCATCTTAGAATCGATTTCTAAATATTGAAGAGTGGTGTCATCTATTGGGAGCACTGCCGCCCTGCTAAAATACAGACACGCATTTCATAGGTGAAGCGACATTTTATTCACTATCTCCATGCATTTGCCGATAGAAGCAAGTCACGTATACGAGTATGTATGTGCGATCAGGGGTTTGTCGTGTGTTTTCTCTTCTCATCGCAGTCTTTCGCCACAATGGATCATGTTGATAGAAAGAGCAAGCTTGCGAAAAAAATCGGTACTGGAGTGGTGGTCATTTAAAATGATGTTTTTGTTGGTTAACAGGGTGGAGCGCGGGAAAGGGCAGCAGTGCTCCCAATAAAAGTTTTGTGAGAAAACGTCAAATAAAGTGGTGATAGATAGGTACTACATTTTCTGAGCGCCTAGTCGTCCAATTCGGCACTTTGCTCCGTCGGTCGACTTGATTTAGGAAAATTTCGTTCTTGATCCTCCTACCGCCCAGGTTCTCTGTAACTCTGCAGTTTTTCGTTTTCGTTGAGCATTTTCTTACTTTTGTATATTATTGTATTTATCGGTGTACTAAGTACATAGGTACAATGTTTGATTCTGCAGCCGTCTTTGTTGAAAGTATGAACGAATTTGTTCTACTTTATTTTTGCCTCTCCAATATCTATCACCCAAAAGAGTTTGTCCGTAGCTGCATTGATGGCGATCCTAAATAGTTGCTATTCCTTGAGTGACACAGTTGATGCTGCCCCGATTTTTTTTTTTTTCAGATTTTCGTGAAATACGAGTATGTGTAATGTTAGTAGATTTCGATTAGTATTGCAAGGATTTCGAAAGAGTCCTAAATTATGAAGTTTATTATTTGTATGTGTTTTTTTTTTTAATAATTTCAAAAGCCATCAGCGGATTTTGGTCAAAATCGGCATAAAAGCGCATCATCTGACAAAAATTCAAATCAAAAGCACTACTAATTCGCGAGCTATCGTAGGCAAATAAAATTATAAAAATATTATAGACACCTTAAAACGTAAAAATATCACGAAAAATTTCATTTTCGATTTTTGGGGTGAATGCAAGAATTTCGCCATCAGTAAGTTTACACTACAATATATGTAAAGAGCAATACTATCGGCAAAGCCAGCTTCTTGAAATGTAAAAACTATTACCAAATGTCTGTTTGGTGGCATATACTAGAAATGCTAAACATAACCAAAGTAATACTCACACAATTTTACACCAAAGATGAACCTCGAGCGCTTGCTAATTATTATATTAAATTGCGTTAGCCGTAGTTTGGACAACGTAGACTATAAATATCTATTGAAACCACAAACGTGTTTGCTAATTTTATTTATACGAGTATATTACTCTCCGAGCCACTCGACTACACCACTGTTTAAGTTCAATAGCAAGGCTGTTTCCTAGAAATACTAAGATCACATCGAAACAACAATGCATGGGGGAACTTTGTAGTTTGTACGTTTTATGATTCCGCTCACATACATAGCAATAAAACTTGTTCAGTTTAAAACTGAAGGTGAAATACAACCGATGCTGTAAGGCTACCATATTGCTGGCTGCTATTTTTAAGTGATTTCACCTGAAACACAGCTTGTGACTACCAACTCGCTAATTTCTTGGCCTGACTCAAAAACATTATCAAATAAATGAAAAGAAAAATAAATCAAACTATTGCGAATTCACAAGATGGAAAAAACAGCCAAAAGCAAAGTAGCATGTCAACATGTTTCTTTGTTTTTTTAATTTTTATATTTTCTATCTTGAATTGTTATTATGGAAAAAAAATCCCATCATGAAGCAATCCCCATAGTGATTATACTAGTTTGATTTGATAAGCAACGAGTCCAGCAATCAATTTCTTTTGCTTTTGATTTTTTGACATTGATCGCCAATGTTATGTCAGAATTTTTGAGGCATTAGCAAGTGATTAAGCTAACAAATTCTAATTGGGCAAGCGATCTTATTTATTTTTTAAATATATTTGCAGTGTCATAGACAAACGCTATCAATAAATTGATTACTTTTGAACAGATTTCAACTGAAAATCAATCACAAATAAATCGTTTGGGAGCGTATTGAGGTACGGCGATTTTTGAAACAACTAGTTTCGATTAAAAGCTACAAATCTGAAAGTTTGTTTGGATCTGGGTCTCGCTATTAAGCGAGATCTTGCGCTAATCTCCTTCAGTTGTATACACCCGAATGATTCCATTTAAGCGAGCCAACTAAGGAAAGGTTAGGTGCGTAATCTGTCCGGGATTCGAAGAATGTCTGTGGCGTAGCATTAGTGTTCACTTAGCCATAGCATCGAAGCGGTGTCGCTGTACAGTTCATTATTGTATCTGCTTCCGTTTATACAAACGCGACCGAAGGCATTATTAGAAATAGAGCAATTGTGCTTTATCTAATTTAAAGGCATAGCTTAGAGTTATAGTGTCCTTCAAGGTCCGCTGGCTTTGGATGTTCTTTCTTGTCTAAAGCATAAACACATATTGTTTTGCTCATGTACATGTTCGGCTTTTACAAAGCTGTATTCCAGCATATGATACTTTTCACTTTCAAGTAAAACATCAAGAGCATCAAACACCATTGCTACAGCAACCTCTCTTTATAGCCGGTCTCAATCGAGCGCTTTTTTAGTTCTATTTTTTCTTTGACTCATATTGTCGTACAAAGGATCTTTTAGGTCGGATCAGATCATTTAAAGAAAAAATAATGCGCGCTGTGTGCAAACATTTTAAGGGTACTTAAATCCCTTGAGTGCGCGCAAATTATAAAAAAAAATCTTGTCCTCCTCACTTCCTAAGTTCACAAGCAGCTCTTGATCGTCTTTGTCACACCACGTTAAAGACCTCCATACAGCATGTCTGATGAATTAGTGACAACCTCGCCACTGGTATTCTGTGTTCAATGCTTATAACAGAGGATTTTTTGAGATATTCGATCGAAAAAGACTAATAATTTCTTGCAATTGCAGCAAGCCAGTGATCTGAGTCATCTTTATCGCAAAGTGAATAGTCTATTTCTGCCTTTGCCGATTTTAAGGAGTTGAAACGCTTCTTACCGTTGAGGTGTCTGCCAAACCAATGGAAGGTGTGTTTTGTTGTTCCACTGAAGTTGCAACAACTACCGATCGGTAAAAATCATGCGCCATACTACGAAAATATGCGAAATAGTTCTAGACAACGCAATATTAATTAACTCAGTGGCAGTATCAGGCAGGTCGAGATATGTTTGATGGATGACCATTGCGAAATATAATCCAAGCTATGTGATAACGCTAAAATGCGCATCGAGAAAAACTGGAGAATTCCAAGTTACACATCATCAAAGCAGACTACAAAGTCTGTTGCTTTTTAATGTCGTGCAGATTTTCGATTGAAGCAACACATTGATAGCAGCCCTTGAGGCAACTCTTAATAATTGGAAACGAATCATTCGTACCGAGACAAATATATTTCTCCATTGTCGTATTCCTGAGCCCGCAAACCCAAATCCTGACTTCCATTTAGAAGGAGTCATCGTGCTTAAGTGCGAAAAACCTGAATACTTAGGCTTAACGTTAGACACAAAGGAAATTGCGATGACGATGACCCAAATATGTAGTAGGGTCAACGTGGGTGGTTGAAATGGTGCGAAAACACGACTGTCACTTAAAATGCTTTCTTATATGTATATGCAGAACAATCGTTCGTCAAGCTTTAACATACGCATAGCAATGCTAGACGATGTACGAGAATTGTAAAGGAAAAATGACAGCGACAGAAATGAAAATGTTGATGCATGTGACAAAATTATAGTAGTTAATTGTATTGTATGTATTGCAGTGGTTTTGTATTTTCATTGCTGCATTTATAAGCAAAACTGTCTTAATCCAGCGGCTTCAGTTGATAACATATTAAGGTCAATCGATGAACCAAATTTCGTAGCATGATACACTTTTCAGTTCCACCTCAGAATTTAAAGCATATTTACGAATATTTTAGATTTATTTAAAATCGTTAAAATATGCAAAGAGATAAATGCATGGAATTCTCTCCAAAAAAAATCGCAATTTTTTGCCAATGTGAACATTTTCAAAATCAAACCAAAATCATAGGATGCCATATTCTAATTCTAAATACGATAGAGTGTTTATTCATGCTCGAACGATGTGATAAGAAATGTCTATCGATTGTATATACATACATGCATAAATCAAATGTACATATGGACATATATGTATGTATGTACAATCAAAAATATTATTTCTTTCTTTGTGTAAGAGTAGCAACTTCATGGAATAAGTTATTAATCACAACAACGGCGGTAAGAATTATTTCTCAGAAAATTAACAATTTGTTGGTTCAGAGAATTGCCCCCCATAAATTTCAGAAAAACATGCCAACTTTAAGAAAGTCCGACATGCTGTACTCGTAAAGGGGCTAAGGTTAGATAAGGTTATAATGGTCGTCCTTTGAGGCGCATTTAGACCAGCTCTAGGTCTAAGGTAATAATACTGGGAGAACGCCGAAACCACCGAGATTTGTTAAACAAGCCTGTCATGATCGGTGATCTCTATAGAGCAGAGATCATTTAGATTTCGGAAGTAATAACTGCTATGGATTACATTCGGATGCAGGATCAGATCACTATATTCCTTTTTATTCCTGAAGCTATTGCAGATGAGAAAAATTCATCGTGTCGTACGTTACGCTCCTTCGCTTACAGCGCATTATTCTGTATTCGTGTTGATTTCGTGGTTACAATTTTGGCTTTCTTTATTGAACTTCATTGCATTGCGACTTTGATTTGCTATCTGACCGTTTCTGTCGAACCTGGTGATTGTGTATTGCAAATGCCATCATGCATGCTAACATGCATCTCATTTATGGGGAATGCAGGTGTAATGCTAGTGCTAGCCAGACTTTATCATGAGAGATATCCAAATGCTCAGCGTAATCCGGATCATCGAGTGTTTGTATTCCATGCCCCACGAGGACGAAGTCTTACAATCAGTCGCACAAGACCCTAGTACTTCAGTACGTGCAACTGAAGAAAGCATAGGAGTACCCAAAAGTACAGCACACCGAATTCTAAGGAAAAACCAGCTCCATCCGTACTATGTACAGCGAGTCCGAAGTCTGCTACCCCGATATTATCCAGAAGGAGTCCAATTTTGTGAAACGATAGTGCAGAGGTACAGAGAAGATCCGAGATTCTTCGAAAAAATTCTATGGTCGAACGAATCAATTTTTAAAAGAAACGGTTATACGAACCTCCACAATTTGCACAAGTGGCACGTGAAAAATCCACATTTGATGCGGGAAGATAGATCACAGTACCGTTTTAAAGTAAACATGTGGACGAGAATTTTGAATGGTAGAATTATTGGCCCATTCGAGCTGCTGCAGAATTTGAATGCGGAGGTTTATTTAGATTTTTTTTGGAGAACCACTTACCAAATTTATTGGAAGACGTGCCATTTTTTTTTACTGGGGAGCAGTAAAGGAAAAAATTTATTCCAAGCCGATAGAAAATTTAAACGAGCTGCGCCAAAAAATTGCAGAAGCCATTGAAGACATGAACTGAATCGGGTTTCTTTAACAAAATATTTTTTTTTGTCCTCAATTAAGCGTTAGTCTAGCAAGTGTCGTACCATTTAGGAATCCAGACTAAATACGCCATCTTTTAAAGTTACTTGCCAAAATGGCATAGTACATTTTTTTGTCAGCACAGTCGGTTCAACTTTGATAATTAATGATTTTCAGATACATGGATGGACAAAAAAGCAATATTTTAGTTAAAGCCGATATAGTTTCAATGTTGGACCGTAATTTACAGAAGAGTTACTCAGGGTTACGTGACAAAAAAAAATCGAAGAAAAGTAAAGATTTGCGGTCACAGCACTTGAGAGATCGTCACAGGGTGTCAGATTTTTTTGAGTGCCAATAATTTTAAAAGTACATGACATAGATTTTTTTTTTCTAATTTTGTGATAACCGACACCACTTGACCTATCACCCGTTTCCGGCTTGACGTTGAATTTTTGGACAACCTGTATATGTAAGTTTATAAATGTTGAATAATTTTGAACATTCCTAGTTCGAAGCCGAATTTTGCTTAAAAGAAAGAAGCAGAACAACAAAAGGATTAGCAATGTTCTGTAAGCACCCGTAAAATAAAGTAATTAAGTCGCTGTTGGCTAGGTACGCTCGTTAGGATACGATTTGAATTCCGTCTAGTGCTTTGTGCGACATCTGTATGTTGTAAAATGATTGTGAAGTCGCCACATGGCGCTCTCCACCGTCTCCAGTAACGAGTTCAGTCACAAACTGACTTCGTTCATCAGATGTAAACAAAACGAATTCGTTCTTTCTTTTTGTTCCTTTGGCTTTTTACGACATTTCAGTGCAGGAATATGTGAGAGCACTGATGATACGGACAGTTTTTTCTTCGCAGAATTTGCATTCGCTATCGGATGAAATTCGCACCCGCAGCCTCTCGATGAAAACCTGTGGATCAGACACGAAGTTGTCATCGACAAAAAACTCCTCATCTCTGCTTTCCGATCTTTGTATGCTGTAAGTACTCCCAACAGTTGGCTTCTTCGTGGCACATCCAAGCGATTTTTTTTTTAACGATGCCAACATTCAATGGTGAAGTACACATACATTCTTATCGTCCCTATCAGGTTAATCGCTCGTCGATGAGTCCAGATTGAAATTAAGTTCCCTGGTTGGTGGTAAGTGATAAGGATGAACCAAAATCGCGCAAAACCCAGTTCATATGAAACGCAGTGACTACTATTATTCCGTTTTCAAACTGCAATTGAATCCGAAATTAATCTGGTATGTTGATGAACATTCGAACGTTGCCATTGAGTTCTTGAATGAGATGCATCGCGGATAGATTAGTAGGCCTTGGACTGGGGTGTACGGCCGAATTATGTTGTTCACAATTTCTCAGTATATTTCCACATTAGGCTACTCACTTGAAGCTCCACATCTAGTAGTTGCGATAAATGTAGTCATTACAGGTCAAATTGCATGGCCATGATTGTCTCAATCGCGTGCGCTGTAGCGGCCTTTCGCAAATGGCACTTTGTACGAAAATAGCCCGATCGCTTATAATTGGTTATTTCGTATGTGTTGCAAGTTGGCAACACCAGCGATCTCTGTGGCATCCATTGTTAAGACAAGTACAGTTTTTGGGTTTCTATGATTGAGCAAAGTAGTCTTTTTGATTTCGAAAAGTTCTTCCCCCAAATTTGTTTAGGAGATCGAATATCTGTAGTTTTTCTTGGAATCTTTGATAAGCCGGTTCAAATGTGTCTGAATAAGAACATAATTTGGAATATAATTGATGACTCCAAGAGAACGACGTAGTTCTGTTTTGCCAGATGGATTTGAGTAGTTGAAAATAGCTTCAACTCTGGTTTCAGATGGTCTCGAACCATCTTTGTTGATAGTGTCTCCAAGGTAAGTGACCTCTAGGGATGGGTTATTATATGTTTATTATAAGACTTAGCGGATGTACTGCTGATGATTCACTTCGAGTCTGAGGGAATCTCATAAGACCACATGCATATCTTTAAAAAATCTGAATTGCATTTTTGACTCGGAATGACATGACTACAAATTCAAACAACACAAAAGTCGTATAAACCGCTAAGTATAATATCATAAAACGACGTTGAAGCCTAATATGACAATGTCCATGTCTTTAAGTTACAGCAGCTTAACATCGGCTTTCGAAGATATTGAGAGTTTGTGGTCCAAGAACAACATATGAAAGTATACCAACAGGTAGACACAACGTGTCAAAGCAACAACATCCGCACAGAAACCTGTCGAGATGGAAAAGGAGAGCTTGTAGGTGCTGAGAATATAGAAAAACTTCTTCTACAGGCCGAATACAGGCAGAATAGACCATTCAACTTAAACGATGATAGCCAAAACTTCCGTCCATTTGACCAAAATGAAGTATGGATAGCAATATCAAAGTTGAAATCAAACAAATCAGCTGGACCTGACGGAAATCACTTTGTGGAAATCACACACCAAGTCATTTCTCAGATGTAGTCAGAAAACTGTATGCCTGATGAATGGAATCTCAATTCAAACAAAATGAGACCCCCTCAGCTGCCGATTGCCCCTATCAGTGCGGTTTGACACCACGAAAATTCACAATCGACCAAATTTTCACATTCCTGCAGATCCTGCAATAAACTCAAGAAGTCCAAATCGATACCCACCATCTTTTCATCGATTTTAAGGCCGAATATGGCAGCATTTATAAAGACGAGTTTTAAAATGCATTCCTGCCAAACTCGTCCGTCTGTGCTCTATCAAAAAAAGTTTTAAACAAGATGGCGCGCTGTCTTGTGACTTTTTTTTTACCATCATACTTGAAAGAATAGTGCGCAACTCACAAGCGAACACTAATTAGGAGAGAACTCAGCGGACTGTCAGGAGTGCGTTCGCGGAAACTGTCAAAATAGGTTTATCGGTAAATGAGGGCAAAACCAAGGTTATGCTGTCAAAAAGAAGGGACACTGGTTCTGCCATAAATTCACCAACACCTCAGCAGAAATAAAACGAAGAATCACTCTTGTCAGTCGCTGTTTCTATGGGCTACGAAGCCAATTGAGTTGTAAGGCCCTCTCACGAAAAGCTGAGGAGACTCTATATATGTAAGTCCTTGATCATTTCAGGTCTTCTATTGAAAGCGGATGAAATAGAAAAATCCTTCGAGAAATATTCGGTCCGGTTTGCATTGACATTTGCATTGACTGGAGTACAAGCTATACAGCGACATCGATCCACTCAGAAAGAAAACTGCTCATAAGTTGCCTGAGATGAGATAGGACATGTATGTATATCGAATAGAGCATTAATCTCCGGCCCGCAGAGTCTTCGACAACGCGCACAAAAAGGGTACCCCGAACGAATTCCAGTGTGCAACTGGATAACTAGGAACGCAGAGCCGTTGCAACACTCAAAACTATAATCCTGTGTACGGAGAGCTATTGCTGGACGAGATATTACCGTGGACCCTATGAGCTGTGAAAGAATGAAAGAAGTGAAAGTTTGACTCCAACAAAACGAATCAACAAAATTGCTCCAGTTTAGAATTGTTTCTATTTATTTGTATGATTTGTGTTTCTCTTGTAATAAAACAGAGTTTTTGTAGTTTGAGGTTTTGATTCATCTGTATTTCCCTTGTATTATATAAAAATAAATGCAATAATCTTTTTTTGTTTATATAAATTATTACTTCATCGTTGTTATGACTCGTCGTCTGTTGTTTGTTCTATTTCTTTGACAAATAGTATTTGTTATGTTAAATTCTTTATTTGGAATTTTTTTTTTTTTTATTATTATTTTCTTCTTTTTTTTATAGTAAGAAAAATAAACAAAAAATAAAAATAAGAACACGAGGATACGGATACAAATAATATTGTTTTTGTGTTTTTTTTAGTTTTTTAGTTTTTTATACGGAAATAACATTACGTTCTCATATTTGTTGTTCCTAAGAAGAATAATTAATAAAAATTAATTTAGATCACGCTTTTCTAAATTATTATAAATATATGATTAATACTTTAAATGGGAAAGCATTGGAAAACAGTTCCCGGAAATTCATTACTCATACGGGTACTTTAAATTCGTACGGACTGTAACGAACGGAGCGGAGAAGGAGGCGGCATCGGCGAAGTTGGCTATATTGGCGCACTACTCGCTCATAAGTTAAATATGAAACGCATGAGTATTTGTTAAGAAGAATTACTTTGATATTCTCAATTGCTTTTTGTTATACGAAATTTAAGTTTGTGATAAATAAATAAGTGAAAAATGCCGAACAAACGCACGTGCTTATGGTCGGGTCGTTCTGCGCATATTTCCCTCTCTTCTTCTCTTTTTCTTTATATAAATTATAATATATATATGTGTGTGTGTGTGTGTGTATATATATATCATATATACTAAATGTTAAGATGCATAGGATGGTACGCGTTTTAATGTTTGTTTGGTAAATATATACTTTTTTTGTTTTTTTGTTTGTTTTTTTTAATTTTTGGAAGTTTTCACAAAAAAGTCAATGTGTGATCATTTTAGGGAAGGATCTGTTTTTACATGAGAAGAGCTTTAATGTCGTCCTTTTCTGCTGCCTGAAGATATGGAATGCCATCTGGAGTTGCGCCTGATTTCGAAGCACCCTGCAAAGGAAAAGTATTTTAAATAAATAATTAGATCGAGTTGAGCACAACTATAAGAATGAGTTATTTTAAGTAGCTACATGATCCTTCTGACATTCTGATACATAAGCGTGATATGTGATGGGTATTTAGAGGTGCGCTACGTCTTTCGTAGTAATTCGCAGTACGCATACTCTAATTGATAATACGCATCCGCAGAGCAGAGATGTCGTACAGGCACTGAAGAAGTTTTTGCTGCTGTGGAACGTAAGTTAAGCAGATCTTGGGGGCCGAAAACGAGAGTGCCCTTTATCCTTTTTTTTCGCCACACTGTTTGATGAGGTTGTGGTGATAAGTACCCGTTAAGGAATTAAAACGCAAGTTTCCCATATATTTCATATACAACATGCCTTTCCCAACGTTCCTGCCAAACCATCTAAAAAATATAATTTGTCAGTCTCTCAGACTGTCTTCCGATGGATGACCTCCTCGTTCAAGCTGTTTTTTTTTCTATGCAAGCGCCACGTTTTCATATTGGACATAAAACCTCACCAATTTTCTAAACCTTACGATTAAAGACAACACAGTAGCCGATCTATTCTCTCGCATCAAAGCCGGGAATTTAAGGTCTAAACTCAAACGAATTACCATTCCGAATTTAACACAAATTTTATACTGTAATTCGACATTTTGTTCCGCTTGCGCTCCATCATCAAGTGATACAGAAGTTGCACGAGTTGGCGCATCCCGGCCGGAAAGCAAAAGCTGATTTCGTAACGATTTGTATGGAGTGCGCACTTGCATGCCCCGTCAACGCAAGAAAGTTCAACGAAATAACAAGTCAGCGCAGGGTAACTACTGACCAATACACCGTCGTTTCGACCATATAAACATAGATATCTGTCTTCAAAGGCAATCGTTACTGCTTGACATGTGTAGACTGGTTGTTGATACCAGACATCAGCGCTGAGATAGAAGCACAGGCTTTTGTTAGGCCCTTTGGGGGCGTCAGTTCGAGGCGACCGTGTTTGATGAGTTTTCGCGTACAACATTTTAAAACTACAGCGTACCATCCACAATCAAATGGATTGATCAAGCATTGGCATAGAACACTGAAAGCATGGAACGACATGGAAGGAAGAACTACGGGCTGCTCCAGCCGAGATGCTGTCGGGTTTATCACTACGAATTCCGGGAGAGTTCCTACATCACAAACGGAAAACGAGACGGATTTCCGTGGTAATACTACTTGTAGCAGCATAAAGGATATTTTCGTCAAACTAGATTTTCAGATCAAGTTCGCTCGCCCCTGGAACCTTCGTACGAAGACCGATTCGAGGTCATCCAGCGAGGAGAAAAGTTTTTTACATTGAAGATCAGTCAACGTGTGCGTGGATCGTTTAAAAGCTGCTTTCCTTTGCAAGTGCGATTCGACTAATTGTTCAACACTACCACCGTCCGTCGTTTCGGAACCACAACCACCAGCTACACCTTCGGATGCAGCCTCCAAAACTACGTCATTCACATCTGGACCTTTGGCTTCTCCCAGGAGCACGAAATCAGGTCGTGCAACATTGAAAGCATTCCATCGTTGAACGGAGCAACAAAGGAATATCTCTACGCCTACGCACCCGAAACCAATGTGGCACAGAAAAGTGCCAAAGCCAAAGCATCACGAAGGGCCACAAGAAATAAGCAGAAAGTAAACTTAGAGCAACTGCGTTGTATTGAAGCATAGCTCCTATCATCAGCAAATTAAAAATAAACTCGCTGGTCCTTTCGATGAAAAAAACTTCTCAAAATCTGTTCGCCCATGAGTACATAGCTGCGCTTCTAAACAATAAAATGTGACAGATAAATACGATGTCATAGATTGTTAGGGCATGTATGTATCAGTGCTCCAGCAGTATAATCAAAAATCTGTTTAGGGACACGCACACAACTGGAGTTGTTGGTTACGTCTAAAGTTTGGTTAGAAACTTAAGCTAGTAAAACATCTCCAGAAAACAAAAACTTTTTACCACAACACCGCGACTATTCTATGCAAATCTGAATTAAATTTTCAAACACGGAATCCAAACCTACATCACGAGAACCATTCCCATGACAAACAAGACAGAACTTATAAATACCTTTACACACAATCTGGAAAAATTATTTACATGAATCGACCGAATCTCTAATCTAGTCGCTCACCTTTTCTAACAAAATCTTCACGCACTTGGTGTGTCCCTCCCAAATAGCCGCCAAAAGTGGTGTAATTCCATGCTTGTCAGCCAACTGCAATAAAATTTATTCAACCCACTATCTTACGAATTCCCTTATGAATCAACTCACGTCAACTTTAGCCCCTTTTTCAATTAGATACGAGAGCACCTCGACCTGCCCAAAATCAGCCGCATAATGCAAGGGATATCTTCCATTTATCTCACTATTCACATCGATATTCTGCAAATAATACACACAATTTCATTTCAAATTGATACGACATTTAATCTAATCCTAGTTATCGATTGCAATTACCTTAATCTCGATGTCCTCTTGAACGCGATCGAGTTCGCCATTTTTAATGCTCCACACAAGATTTGCCATAATCGCGGCTACCGCTGCTGTTGCCTTTGATCTAATTAAACTAATCGAAACAAAGGGTGTGTCGTTTGGATTTGCAACAGCTTATGTCCCCTGACAATACCGAAAAATTAAACAATAAACTCCCTGCCGTATTGGATTAAAGCCAAACAATTTGTTTAATTTTTTCCAGTACCCCTTTGCGCAATCTTTGATGTGTGTATACTTTTGCAAAACACTGCCGGCTTCGTAAAAAAAAAAACCTAATCTATGCCATGGCAACGAAGGTGACGGTGGAATTTTTCATTTGAAATTTGATTTATTGTCTCTTGTTGGCATGTGGGGTGAAAAGAGATCAGTGGATTGGTTATTCGAGAGTCTCTTTCATGTCCAGCTGTTTGGCAAAACCACCCATCACTGGGCTTACATTGAGCAGTGTCTGAATTATAATTTTCAATAACAGTTTTAACTAAAATGTGATTAGTTGATTTAAATCTCACTTATGAAAAGATTCTGTATTTCAGACGATGTTTATTTGTTTGTTTGTTTTTTTTGTTCCATGCATGGAAAAACAAGCACACAAGTGCTTAAAGTCCATTGATCCGATTTAGGATATCAAAAAGCTTTACCACAGAAAGATTTGAAAGGACACGAGAGGAACACGCACACTTTCGTGGAAGAAAACGTTTTGGAATTAGAATACTGACGGCAGAACATGCAAACCCTAGGTTGTCGCGCACGAAGAGCAAATGCAAATTTCACGGAAGCCATTGGCGATAATCGGAAATCTGAAATGACTTCTTGAAAGATTTTTTGACAAGTGCAACACTAAAAAGCTGTGGTTATACTATGGTGGCTGCTATAGGCAAACGAAACATAAACCTGTTATGCGCCCATGCCCTACGGAAGACAAGGACATCGCTACCAAAAAATCAAAAAATATTTCCACGCGCTCCTCAATAAGACGTATTACCAATGTCCGAGATATGGATAGGAAAGGTAGGACAGTTGTAAGTGAACTTAGGCTTATTGATTCACTATAGAAAGCACACGGTTCCTCATATTTCACAAGTGCGGTCTCTGGATCATGAAACGCGAAATCAAACGATAGACGTAAGGCATTCCTCCAGTATTCTGGACATCAGTATCATCTGTGCAGCTAACATTGACTTGGATCCATACTAATATGTGAATGCGGATTTCCCAAGTACCAGAATAAAGAAGAACTATTGTGAGAAGATATAACGTAGAAAGGCTTCAATCTCAAGAGACCGCCAGAATCTTCACCGTACGAGTATCCCGAAACCTCTCAATAACTCATATGCTTCTAGCATCAAGTACCGAAGAGCAGTGACAACGCTAGAAACGTGCCATCAGAGACGTTGCAACAGATGTGCTGGGTTTCACCCGACCACCACCAAGAAGACCCTGGTTTGATGAACAATGCCGGGAAGTACATGCAACTAAATCTACAAAGCGGCGCTGCATCGAAGGAAGGAATCCGCTCGTGAGCTCTATGAGCAGGAGAGACGGGAAGAATATCGGCTTCTCGAGAAGAAGAAAAAAGACCAAGAAAATCGCGCAATCGAAGATATTGAGAGGTTGCATAAAGAACTTAAGATTTACCAACAGTTAAAAAGAACGCGTCAAAGCAAGAAGCCCCCTAAAGATGCCTGTAAAAATGAAGAACGTAACCTTGTAGTGGAGTCACAGTCGGAGCTGAGAATATGGAAAAACTTTTCCTGCAGACTGAAGGCGAAGAAGCCCAATATACCGCCGTCAGGCAGAATAGACTATTCAACTTAGTCGATGACAGCCAACACTCTTGTCCACCAACAAATCAGTTGGACTTCACGGCTCACCGGCCGAGGTATTCTAAACTTCTGGAAATGACTTTGTCTAGAGCATACACCAACTCATATAACATATATGCCTGATGAATGGAATCTCAGGATCGCTTGCCCGATCCACAAAAACCCCCTCAACTGCGCCGTATATATATGTCTCCTCAACATAACATACAAGATCTTATCTGCCATGCAAACCTTTCGTCTGAGACCCTTCGCAAACAACTTGATTAGCCCCTATCAGTGCGGTTTCAGATCAGGAAAGTCAACGATATAAAACGAAAAATCACTCTTGCTTCTATAGGCTACGGAAAACTAAGGAGACTATCAGTAAGTCCCTGATTATCTGAGTCCTCTATCGAAAGCGAATGAAGATATCCTCAGCCGTGTCCAGAAAGGAGAACATTCAACGATGAACTATACAAGCTGTACATTGCCTGAGATGGTTAGGACATCTAGAGCGAATGGTCACCAATTCTCCGATCCACAGAGTCCTCGAATATAACCCGGAGATACAACGCAGTATAGTAAGACCTCACCTTAGGTGGCGCGTAAATGAGTAGAATGGGACTTCAATCTAGTTGTGCTGTGCAACAAGCCCGGACTAACTCTGGTGAGGCTTGGTTCACCCCGAACACAATTAAGATCTCCACAAACGATAATATTGATATCTCCTCGAAGAAGTTTATTATCGGTGTTGCATCTATATTTTCTATTGCTTGAAGGAGTTCATTTTAAAATACAAGTACTCAGCCACCGTTGAGCAATCCATTTCTCCTAATATTTACATTTACACTCATGGATAAAATGGAGAACGTCCTGAACCTGGCAGCACTTGCACACTGCACACTTAACGATCAATCAAACAGTTCTGCCGCCATTATTCGTTCAGTCTCAATCGCAGCCACGTTGGCACCAGCGTTCGCAAACCAAAATGCTCAGTTGAGCCCACATCGGCCCAGTAATTTCCTGTTCGTTCCATTCAAGTAGAAATCTTTGAACTATTCACATATACCTATGAAGTTAAATTTAAGCAAGCGATAAAGAAAATTATTTGCATATATACACGCATACATATATATAATTTTTTTTTTTATATTTTTTTTTACCATTTGCAAACTACAAGCCAATGTACATATGAATTTTGTCCTTCAACTCTTCATGGATCATATGTATACTGCCACAGAGGCATGTTCGATTTCAATTTCAATTTCGAATTCAATAATTAAAATTGCAACTTCATCTTTATTAGGACACTAAAGTTAATGTTAAATGTCCGCAGGGAAAAGTAAAATGTACTTTCTATTATTTCTTTTGTTTTTCCTCATTTTTTTGTTAAATTTTTTTTTTTGTTATGTAATGTAACTGATAACTGAGAAGCTTGTCGATTGTGAAAAAAGAAAAAGGAAAAACGAGGCGTACCAGAGTCGTCGTCAAAAGTAAAACAAACAAAAATTGAATATTGTCCCCTGGGAGCAGGCAATGTTGCATGTTGATGTAATTTTTCTGTTTCCCTCCGGAACGAATTGTAAAAATGTGCATATTCCATTGAAAAAAAAAACAAAAAAAAAGAGCAACGAGAGTATCAATTTCCGGATGTTGGTGCATGTTTGTTGAGGTTGTTTGCGGGGTGGGGGTGATGGGGGACGACGCATATCAAAAGCTGTGGGCTGTGAAAGTTTGGCGCTTCAACTACACACATATGCGTATATGGTTGTGTGGGTAGGTGCAGTGCACAGATCCATGCAAGTTTGAAAGCGAAATTCGCTGGTATGCATGGTTACAGTGGAGCTTTTTGCGGTATCCCTCCCGCTTGCTGTCGATGGCATCTAGCCGAGTGCAAGCGAGATAGACACAAACACTGCTCAATAACATTCGGTCATTGTCGTTGTGTTGTCGTGGTCGATGTCGTCATTGTCGTCGTCGTCGCTGCCGCCGCCGTCGTTGAAATAAAATTAATGAGAATTACTTGTATTCACTGCCGCTCCCAATTTTAAATTTAATTTTCTTTCAACACACGACGCTGGTCCTCTTTTTCCTTCTTTTTTTTTTGTTTTTTCTTTCTTGCTGCAAAGTTTGCTTTTATGAGAAATACATACATATTTTCCCTTCTTTTTTTTTCCCCCTCCACTATACGTGTTGAGAAACACTCATCGTAACCTTTTTTTTGCTTTTTGCTTTTGCTTTTGTTTCTACTCCTCGACTTATGATGTACATAAATCTTTTTTTTTTTAAACAGACATCACAAATCGTAAGAAATGTTTATTTAAATCATAAAATCAAAAATCCGTAATCGAAATCGAAGTCGAACTCGAACTCGAAATCAAGACCATATTAGGCAATTTCCAAAGTCTATGAAATGAAGAACAATGAGTAATTCGAAAATGTAATGCAATCTCAGTCGTCCATGTTCCGGGAAACACATACAGAAAATCACAAAATGAAAAGAAAATTAACCATGTACATGTCGTGAAAATGTAAATGTAAACCAAAGCCATGCTACAACCAACAATAATGAATAAAATCAATTAAACAAAAAAAAAACAAAAAACAAACAATCAAAATTAAAGTACCAAAAGTCGAAATGAAATCATCAAAAATGGCCGAGAATTTATGTTTTCCAAATGAAATTAGAAAGTGTGCTCTAGCGAAGAAAAGGTTTGGCCCCACATATACATACATTTCTTTTTTATTTTTTTTAAAACAAAAAAAAATACTAAACTAGATTTTAAGAGATATTTTCTTGTTTCTAATTTTTGTTTGTCCGAAAATGAAGGGACAAACTTTTTTTTTTTTTGTTCTTTTCCATTATTGACTCTCGATTTTTTTTTTTGTATAATTTTTCAATTTCAGTAAAACAGGGAAAACAAACATGAAGGACACAACTCCAAAATGTTTGCCATTTCCTTGTAGATTTTTTTTTTATTGAATTTTGAATTTATTTTGAATCTTGTGCAAAGTGTGTCGAAATGAAAAAGAACAAAATGCGAGTAGAATATGTAAGTATGTATTTATTTTTGCCCAGATCCATGTACGTACATACATACCGAAGTATGTGTGTCATTTTTGCTATACTATATATATTTTACAATCCAGTACAGTGTTACAAACATATAAAATCCGTGTATGCATGCGGACAGTGGTGGAAATTATGTGTGAAAGTTGAAGTGTTTGCATGCAATGCACCCCCCCTCCACTCCCAAACAAAACCCCTCAGGCACAAATGGATCTTAAGTATTTCTTTGTTGACTCTTCACCCCTCTCCATTATGTACATATATGCACAGACAGTGGTGGAAAAGTACAGGTGTACAGGAGAATACCTCAATATGAAATTAATATGTATACGATTAGACAGCGCAACGGGTGTACCTGCGGCTACATAGTCAAGAATAAATTCTAAACTCTGTTCAGAAGCTATAGTACATATATTTGGGAAATTAATGAAGTTAATTGATACACTGTAAAAAATTGTTTATGCATTTTTTTCAATTTTTTTTTTATTTTTGTCGAGCAAGAATGACATTTGTTGATAGCTACTCGTAGTTGTGCTTTTTTCCCAGGATTTTCTGTGGTTTTCACCGTCCATCGGGCGGGCCCCCCATGGTGTTATCCGTTCTGGTGATGGCTCATATGATGCAGGTGTGTGCGAATGCGCATATTGCTCGTTTTCCAGAAAACGCGTTTTAAATTCGAAATCGTTAGCACAGCTAATCCGATTCAATAACGCTCGCAACTGCTTTTTATGTTCATACCTTGGCATGAGATTAGTTCAAATTGAAACATCCCATTTTATTAGGCAAATATGCATGTTTATACAAAACTGAGTTCATTTCTAACCCATATATTGGTTTAATATTGGTTTTATATGCGTGATAATACACATTAACTAATGCAGACATTAAGAGAAAATAAATTGTTCGCAACTAGAACTTAAAATAATCTGAATTTTGGAATAAGCATTCGGAGACAAAATAATACTACGAACTAGAGTTTTTATTTAAATGTTTCGTGATATTGGACGAGAAACATTTATCGTGCAAAGCAATATTCCACTGACTGCATATCTTGCGACGATTTCTAAAATCGGCAACGTTTTCAAGATGATCCATTACAACCCCACTTTGTAAGATTGTAAGAATCCTTGGAAGTGCAATTAATTCCCCCTCACTTTCATCATGTCTTGAAGTTTCACTTTAGCTGATAATGAAGTGATTTCGTAATTTCTTGGAACTACGAGTACCTTTGGCAACTCCGAAATCTTCGCGAAATTTTATATTTTCCTTTTGACAGACCTAAATCCATAAACAAAGTCGATGCATTGTCACTATTAATTACACTTGATTGGATCCCTTTGTGGAGTAGAAATGTTTTCGTTTATTATTTTGACTCGCAGTGGACTTGCGACAGAGACAGGCAGTAGTCTGGTAACACCTTCGTTATGTTAATGTTTCCGGTAGCATTTATTAGTTTTTGTTTTTTGGTGAACGTCGAGTACTCAGTTATTGATTTTATTGGCCTTGCTCTTGATGACTTTGATGTACTTGATAAATCACACGTTTCTTCTGTTCTTTCAGTATCGATTTTTCAACCATCGATTTATGGGTGGCGACCGATTTTTATTGAAGAGAAATTTTCATCAGACATCAGTTGGTAATCATTTTTTACGGCACCCATTGTATGCAATGTCCGTTTTTATTTGAGTTGATAAATCAGTGTTTGCCATTTACTTTTCAAAGATTATTTCATGTAAATATTGACCAGGACTACGTTTTAAGTGGTCCATACGGTTAGTCCAATTTTGAATCACTTCCCACCACTCTGTTAGATGTTTGTTTTCTAGCCGATGCTCGTAAAGCCTTAACTTATAGTCAACCTATTTGCTCCAGGCTTTTCAAAGCACGATTTGATCTTCCTTACACCTTTGATCTTCGATTTGAAGCTGAAGAAATGGTAATTGCATATAGGAACATTAAAAATATTAACCATAGGCATTTACAGACTGACGTTGAAAATATTCACTAAAATAATCCCAGTTCCAAAAGCGCAGTCCTCTGGGTTTAGACCTATTGCTATACTGCCGTTTTTATCGAAGGCTTTCAAGAAGTCTATATCGAAACAGAAGTTGTAAAACATCTCTCCTACTAGTCGTAGAAGAATAGTCTTACCTTTCTGACTCGTTTGGACTTCTCTAAGGCTACGATACTCTACGAGAAGCTCATGAAAAATTTTGGATTTTCCTCCCTTGCGATAAAACTTTTGCACTCATATCTGTCCGAACGACAACAGTGTGTAGCGGTTGATAATAAAATGTCGGTCTTTTCTGGGTGTGATCAAGGTAGTGCCGCAAGGATTGATTCTTGGCCCCCTGTTATTCTTGTTGTATGTTAATGACCTTCCCCGATTGGTTAAGTATTGTATGGTCCCTATGTATGCAGATGATGTCCAAATATATAATATATAAAAAAAAATTCACCAGTCCGAAACGAGAGATAAATTGCTCACCGAACTCATTTCTCAATAAGCATCGATGCGCCGGCTGTGTGTCATGTAGTGCCGTCTTGCTGGAACCACATGTCGACCAGGTTCAGTCAATGCATTTTGGGC
Organism: Volucella bombylans; assembly: GCA_949129095.1. Lineage (NCBI taxonomy): Eukaryota > Metazoa > Arthropoda > Insecta > Diptera > Syrphidae > Volucella > Volucella bombylans. The sequence goes on from OX422145.1 coordinate 28,806,046, forward strand.
AAAAGAAAAAGTTCGAAATCGTTGTTCTCATGGTCATCTTTGAAAAAATACGGGCCAATGATTCAATCGGACCATAAAGCCGCTCCAAACCGTGCATTTTACTGAGTGCAGTGGCAGCTCTTGTATTGCCAGAGGTTAATGGCTTTGTCAATAAGTAAAATATGCATTATTGGTCAGCAATAAACCCACCTGTGCTTCAAGAGACTCCATTGCATCCACAAAAAGTGACTGTGTGGTGTGGATTTCATGTCGGAGCTGCGATTGGGCCGTATTTTTTCATGTTGGGAGACTGTTTTTGGATAGTCTTGACTTCAGTGATATGTGGTTCCAATCAGATGGTGTTACATACTACACAGCCGGTCAAACAGTTGATCTATTGAAGGGGAAGTTCGGCATTCATGTAATCTCGAGAAATAGGCTGGGTTACGTTAAGTCGTTGATTTATATCAACAAGCCAAAAATGTTAGAAGAGCTCGAATATGTGTCGAACAGTTTTCGAAAATTCGCCCCAAAGAATCGATTGAATTCCATACTTAAATTTAACGTGTGTACTACACCTGGAATATCTCAAATATTCTGTGCTTTAGCTAAATACAAAATTGTGATGTCGGTATTGAAGAGCCCGATAAATTTGCAGAACGTTTTCAGATGCCAAACTATGGTAACTGAGTCATTAAGCTCAATAAATTCTTATATTCACAGCATAGCTAATGGGGAAACTACTAACAGATTATAAGTGAATGAATAGAGCTGTCTGCTGCCGCTAAAGCAAACATTTAAACACCCATTCATTGTCCATGAATGCCACTTGCATCGTGAAAACCGAAAAACGATGGAATTATTCGATGTCGTCAAAAATGTTAAGAAATGTATAGGCTTATTCAAGCGATGTAAGAAATATTTCACCCCCTCTCATCTGGCTTCAATATATAAGGCATTTATCCGCCCGAAATTGGAGTACAATGTCCATATTTGGTCAGGTGCGCCTAAAACATCTCTGTACGTACTAGACAGGATTCAAAACCATGCAATAAAACTCATCACACAGACAACGCCGCTGCTCCACCACCAGTGGTCCATATAAATCGGCAGTAGCATTCCGCCCCTTCAAACTTTTAACCGTAACAGTCGTTTCGCCATCACTGCTCATCAGTACACCCCTCAAGTCCGCTTTCGGACGTACTCTAATCGTGATTCGTGATTCGTTGCTAAGCCGTACAACTTGCTTATGAAATATTTTTCTAGTCATTATAACCTTCAAACATTTAAAACTAACGTCCATCGGTAGCTCTCTTTCTTTCCTCTGTGGTTTTTCTTCGCCCGCGCTGTGTGCTATACCCAAGCCGCTTGAGCGCGCGCAAGGGCATATTCTATTTTAGCTTATTCGCTTACTGCAGTTAAACATTTAAAATAGTGCACACAGTTTTGAATGTTTTAAAATAAATTGCTGGTTTAAAGTTCGAGTTTGTTGTTCACATTATGTTTTAATTTCAGAGATCGGAAAAACTAATCAGTTTTTACTGAATTCGGTGTGGGAAAGTTACGTTAAGGAAAAGTTAAAACTTTACAATTAAGCACAAAAAGAAACCCTTAGAAAAAAATGTCAGAAAATCTAGTCGATGTAGCCTCAAATGAGGTTGAGGATAGTGTTTTATCTATTAAACCTACTATGGAAGAAGTTAAGGCTGACAGTGCATTTGACTCAAAAGAAACAGAAAAGCAAGTTGATGACGACTTGGAAGACGGTGAAATCGATGATGATGATGATGATAATGATGAACCCGTAGCGGTTATTGATACAAAGGGTACTGGTACTGTTTCAACAGGAGGTGTACCAATAACTACAACAAATAAGCTTCCTCAACCATCACCTATTCATAATATGGCAACAGCTGTAGAGACGAGAAATGAATCTGTTCAAAAATCAAAGTCATCCAGAAAACATCACATTGTTGACGGTAAAATAAATCAAAAAGGGTTGGGTTTGTGTTGGGTTAAATATAATTTTTGTTTTTGTTTAGATGATTTCGCGGGTTCAATTGAGAGTGCAATTGCAGCGGCATTGAAAAAGGATGGCATTAAGCCACCCATGCCCAAGATATTAGAATCCCGTGAGGAAGCGGATAAGCAGAGTGATAAGGAAGTTATATTGTCCAAAAGTAGTCGCAGAAGAAAGCGCAGAAAGCTTCGTGACGAACGAGAAAAGGAAAAGAAGGTGGTGCAACTTTTATCATTTTACATTTATTCGTTTTTTATTTTTATTTTTTTTTTATACAGAAACATCGAACTTCGTCACCCGATAACAGTCACATGGCACCACAAATTGAGGACGAACTTGATGATGATGAGATGCTTTGTATTCGCGGTGGTAGCCCTCCACCTGCTGGGTTAATGCCACCCGTTGTACCGCCTGATGGTTCAAAGAAAGAAGCTTACGAATCAGATGACTCATATTCCTCGTATGATAGTTACGATTCCAGTCATAACTACTCAAGGTATTCATCTTCTCGGAAAAAAGATACAAACACTGGCTCATCACGATCAAAACGTAAGGAACGACGTCGCGATGATGATCGTCGCGCAGAGAAAAGAAGTCGAAGAAATTATGATGATTCTGGTGGAGTAAGTTCATTTATTTTATTTTTTTTTTTGTGTTGTTTCATTTTATGTGGGAAAAAAATTTTGGTGTTTCCGCAGGAAGAGAAATATCAAGATCGCCATCCGCAACAACCGCGCAAACTAGAACTTTGTAAATTTTACCTAATGGAGTGTTGTGCCAAAAAAGATAAATGTTCATACATGCATGCTGATTTTCCTTGTAAATATTATTACTTGGGCATGGAATGTGTGTATCGTTCAACTTGCAAGTTTTCGCATGGGAAACCTTTAACTGATCAATTGCGAAGCGTATTACTTAAGCATCTCGAAACTGCCCCCAAGGAAATTCTAGGAACTTTCCGTCGGATAAGTCGGGAGAATGCCCTGAATCTAATGAATGCAACTCATGAAAAAATTTGTGAGGAACATGGGGTAGAAAATACTTTGGCACCACCGACAATGACAACGCCGTCAATCGTTCAAACACAAGCTGCAGCAAGAAATGGTGATCAATTGCAACAGCAGCAACAACTAATTCAACAGCAGCAGTTGCAACAACAACAGCAGCAACAACAACCACAGCACCATCATCAACATCATCATCTTCAACAACAACAACAACAGCAGCAGCAGCAGCAGCAACAACAACAACAACAACAACAGCAGCAGCAGCAGCAGCAGCAAAATCAAACACAAAACGAAAACATTCCGTCACTTTTGGATATGGTTATCAACATACCTCCTGCAGGTAGTGCATCATCCGTAAATGTAACAACTGCAGGATCAGTATCAACTGTGGGAATTCAAAATACGAGTAAATCCGAGAAACAGCGAAAATCGCGGTGGTGTGATTCAAATGTTGCCAATGTTGTTGCAACCAAACAAAGCAATTTAGAACCACCATCTTCTAGTGCGCCCAGTTATCTTGATCTTAAAAATTTAACAGGAATCCTCTCCACAGATCACATCGAAAAGCTATCTCAATTTGGTGTCGTTAATTTGGAACAAATTAATCAACTAACCTTAAGCCAGTTGAATAACATTGGTCTAACTGTAGCTGAGATAAGTGAAATTCAGTTAAATGCAAGGAATATGGCCCGTCTTGGTGTTGTTGGGGTACATAGTGGTGAACCTGTTTGCGCTATAAATTCAAATACCACCACAACGAATGTAACTTCAGCAGGGTCATTGTGAGTACTACAACCACTAATTCCATTTAATATACCTACCCCTCCTCTAAGCTAATTTAGGATCACGCTTTTATGTTGTGGCTCGTACTGTTAATTTTGCATTAATTTTTCTTTGTTTTTTTTTTCTATTCTTTTCTCTTTGTTTATTCGCCGGTTTTCTTTTTTCTCTTTTTTTATTTCATGGGTGTGAATATTGACATAAAAATCCCGTAGACCATCCAATCAAGATGTTGATATGCGTTTTCTTCCCAGTTGTTTGCCACTAACAACAACAACAATGACTACATCAACTGTTACGTCAGAGAAATCTACAAATGATCAGTCATTGTCCTCGCCAGATCGAGCATCTCTTTCAACAGATATTTTAGGCATAACTCCTACGATACCAACGAGCCTACAAGATTCACATATTGGAACTTCCAGTTTGGGTGGTATAGACTACTCCCAATATCTAAGAGATTCTAATTTAGGATTCGATAAAAATGACCTATGTAAGTGGTCTGTAAAAATTCAGTAACCATCAAATTTATTTAAATTTTTGTTCATAGTGGACGATGAAAAGGATGAAGAACAACTTGTAATCGATGATCAAGACTTGGATGCATTGGATGATAGCTCGCCAGCGATTGAAAATGAAGTAAGTTAATTCAAATTGATTGCCACCGATAATTTGCTTAATATATGTCTACTCTTAGAATAAGAATGAAATGGAAATTGAGTCTAAAGGTTCAGGTCCATATGGTTTTGGGGGTGGGGATTCCAATGATGCACGCCTTCCTCCACCGATTCAATTGTCAGACAAACTTCAGAATCTGCTTAAAGATCCGGCCAATTTATGCACATACAATGTTTCAGCACTGCTAAGGAGTAATGACATTAATCTTGATAAAAATAAATCTGATTCCATTTTGGTTAAATCAAATTCTGACGATGATGGTTTTTATGGGGCCTGCGGCCTAAACAGTCGTCATGACACAGATAATAGAGAGATATATCGTGATCCAAGGGCACCAGCAATTAAAGACGATAAGCGAGATACAAGAACCTCAGAATCTAGAGATGAATATCGTGATCCTAGACTGACATCAAGAATTGGAGAACAAAGAGGTTCAACCTTTTCATATAGAGCCACAAATAGCGATGAAGATAGTGACCGGTCACGTTCTCAATCACCACCGCCGTCATTGGCACAACAAATGGAAAATTTCGTTCCCCTATATGAACGGCAGACCATGTACGATTGGACACCAAAATGCGTACAAGAAGATTTAGAGTATAGCAGAAGAAACACAAAGTCTGATAAAGATATGCGACTAGCGGGATTTCTCGATAGTTCAAACAGTAAGATAACATCGAAATATTTTAAATTAATTAATTCATTTATTTATACAGGTGATATAGATTTAAGACTTCCATTTCAACCAGTAAAAAATATTAAAATAGCAAAGGAGATTGACGCATCAATGTCCACACTAATGCCAATTCCCTATAAGGTAAGTCGAAATTTCTGTTACACATAATTTTTATTTGTTTGTGGATACTATAAAACCCAAAAAATACTCGTACTTGCCATTCTATATATATATATATGTGTATTTTGTTGTGATCATTTAATTTTAGATAACAGAGATAGATATTCCAGAGCCAAAATACAGTGATTTGCGACAGAGCTTCCAATCTGACGATTCAACAGATCCACGTCTGAGGCGAATACTCGGTTTGCCTGAACTTTCGAATTCTAAAGTTTTGGCAGCATTGGGACGATCTTCACGTCCTACAATAGCATCTCCATCCAGTGTAGAATCTGCATCATCGCCAACACGAGAAAAAGAAAAATCTTCCACTCCAATTGTTCGTGGCCCACGAGTTGATCCTCGACGTGCGGCCGCAGTAGCAGCAGCAGCTACAGCAACAGTAACTAGTATGGGTGCAGCACAAAATACCTCCGTAGTAGTACCCCCTGGTAATCCACAGCAAAATGTCGAAATTCGAATGTTACTTCAAAAGTCTGAGTGGTATAAGAATTTAAATTCAAAATATAAAATCATGGTGAATCAGCAATTAGCCCTGGTATCGACTGAATTAAAACGGTTTCATCAGGATCCATCACCAACTAAAGTTTTCGATATTCAATTTATTGTTAATAATCAAAATTTACAGCAAATTCTGACAAATTTGGGAATTTTCATTGATGACAACGGACAGGTGGCACACATAGATAACGATGGCGATGTGATGTTGTCGAGCGGTGGTGGAATGGGCCCGACAATGAATTACGGTCCAGGTAACCCAACAAATCAAATGATGATGATGAATGACACAAAAATGGGCATGCAACAAAGAATGGCAATGCAACAGCAAATGGAGTTCCTTCGGGGTCCTCCTCCAAATATGAATATGATGGGACATGGTGGAAATGGCCCAATGGGTGGTGGTGGTGGACCTGTGGGACCAGGAGGCCCTGGAGGTCCGGGATCACAACAAGGAATGTTTAGTGGACCTAGCGGCATGATTCCACAATTTGGACGAAATTCACGTATGGGTCTTTTGGGAATGCCACCAAACAATGGAGGAGGTAATGGTGGTGGTTTCAATCCATTTGTTGGAAATCCTGGTGATAATAGTGGTGTAATCATGGAACCGAATTATTGTGGACCAAATAATAATCCGTTTGCTAATAATTTCGCTTCGAATAATGGTGGAAATTATGGTAACCAACAAATGAATCGTGGCAATAGAAACAATTTTAATAGGCAAGGCGGCGGCGGTGGACCAGGAGGAGGCGGTGGCATGAATAATGGAGGAAATAGAATGAATCAAAATCGCCGAATGTATAAACAAAATAATCAGCGTGATCGTCGTGGTGGCGGTGGCGGTGGCGGTGGTAATAGTGGTAATGGTGGTGGTGGAATTAATACTGGTGGTTGTGGTGATCGAGGTGGTTCGGATCGAATTGGTGGTAATGCAAGCGGTGGTCCCAATGTCGGAGGAGGAGGAAGTGGAAGTGGTAATAATCAAAATGCCGACAAAGAAGACGAAGAAGAAAATTGGGACGACGACGTCTAAATTCAATTGAGATTTTAAATTGAATCCTTTAAAGTCGAATATTTTAATTGTTGCTAACGAAGAAATCGAAAAAAAAAAAAACAAAATCCCATCTGAGATCTCTTAAAATATATTGTGAATCAGTTTATTTCTGATTTTTCAGATGCTTTTAGTATAAGTTCTAAAACATAAATGTAAGTTCAATTACTTAAAACCTTTTTAAAACTTAAAATTTTACTAGCGCGCATTGCAAGTAAATCCAACTAGATGTACTTTGCATTTTTCCCTAGTTGTCTGCTAAGAAATCAATTTGTGTAAAAATACAAAAAACAAAACAAAATATAGATGTAGTTATTGTGTATTCAAACAATGGTATTAAATCAATTCAAGCGTAATATTGTACACGACAAAAAAACCACTCGTTTATATTGGATATTTCACATCTCGGCTGACTTTGTTTCATTTACATATTTTATAAGTTTGTTTTAATTTTTTTTTTGTTACTATTTTCATTTAAATGAGTACTTTAGTTAAAATTTAATAAAGTTTGTATATATTTTATTCGTAAATTTTTACGAGATACGTATTAAATAGGTACGTACACACATGTATATCTATATTTAATTCTAATGCTTTTGATAATGAGTTCAATACAAAATTAACATAATTGTAAGTTTGTTTAAAATGTAGTAAACAGTGTAGAATTTAAATAAGGATGCTTATATAAATTAAAGAAATTGTAATTTATTTAAAAAAAAAAAAAGAAACGAAAAAAGGAATAAACTTTAAAAGATCTTAAAAAAAATTGGAGTGTTTGAAAAAAAGAAAAAGAAAAACTGAATCAACAAACTATTATTCAGTGCCATAAGATATGATCTTGTGTCCTTTTATGTGTTTAATAATCACAGTGTTTATATTGAATTGGAAAGAGCCTCAACAGGCTCTCATTTAGATTCCAAAATGTTCATTCAAAAACTCAAAATAAAGTGCAGTAAGTTGTTAAGGTGTAGCCAGTGTAAGTCTATGTAAGTCTACTTAATAATATTCTCTAAATAAGAATCACAACTAACAAATCATAGGCCAAAACATTTACTTGGGTTGGAGTCACTTGATCACGTTCAGTTGTATAACAGAAATTTGTATGGGATTTTTTCGATTGTAATGGCAATTGACTGTCCCCCCGTTCTCGTTTTGGGGTAGCTCTGAATTCCTTTCTTTTTTCGGAAACTCAGACAATGCGCTTGAAAAATAATTGGAAACTTACTTAAACTCGTTTTTGGTGAGGGTGTGCTCAAGTGACGTCAAAGCAGGAAAATGATAGTAATGGATTGGACATCGTATAATTCTCCAAAAATTGAGGGGGGAAAAACTAAACAAAATTCATAATTTATAAATTGTATGCAAAGTAATAAAGTGATCGTTGGTGTATAGAATGTTAAGATCTTTTAATATATCGCCAGTTTGGAACGGTAGAAACATCAGGTTGCCTCTTGATCAGTGAACTAGGGAAATTTTGAAAATGTAACATTTGTGACCTGGCACCTTGCGAAGAATTATATTTTGAGTAAACCTCTCCCATCCTTATTCTTGTAATGTTTTGAATGTCAGTGTATGTTGTTAAGTAAGTGTAATACATGTATACATATATATATATAAAAAAAAGAGTCATTTCACTTAGTATTTCTTTTATATAATAAAATATTTTTTTACTTAAAATTAAAATGTAAATGGATTTACATGACAAAATTAAATTAAGAAATGTTTGATTGAAAGTTTAATTTAAGTTAAAAATTTGAGAGGCCAATACGCTACAAAAAATATGGGTTAATTTTTTAAGCTAATTTTTAAGGTATTTTATTTTCGACTATCTTCTAAGTACTGATGATACAATTAAAAATAAAAATGTGTGTAAAAGTAAATGGAAAATCAATTTGTTGACGTTTAGTTTAGTACTGCATAAGGTCTTCATTTAATTCATTGTAACAATATGATGATGGTTTCATAGATCCTTCGGAGCAGGAGCATTAGTGTCTTATATTCTCTACATGATATATACATTTTAGTCGATGTAAGCGCTGTCTCCTGATCGGATCCATTTCACGTAGAAGGAAGATCACGCATTCAGTCTGAGGGTAAGGATTGGATTGAGGATTGCGTTCCTAGCCCGCAGAAACAGATTTCATTAGTGGAGTTCACTGTGAAGCGAACCTGATGACAGTATACACTTTGTCTCTCAACTCAGTAGACAAATTTTGCTCGATTATGTATGTCAATGACATCTGTATATGCGGTAAGCAGTACTGACTGTTGAAAAAATGTCCCTCCGGTGTACAATACTTTCAAGTATGACGGTAAGCAAATTAGGACATTTTTTCAACAACAAATCAATCGGTGATATTTCTTCTGACTTTGACATTGACATATCAGACATGCATTGACATTGAAATCGATGAAACGGTGGTGAGTATCGAATTGGTATTCTTCGGTCTTTTTTAATATCTCTCGTAGAATTAATGATTGATCGATGGTGGACTTACCTGGTATAAATCTACACTAAGATGGACGTTTCATATCGTGTATTTAAGGGCTCGTGAAACCGAGCGCGTACATATTATTCCGAGGTCCATAGAGCCGTGTTTAACTACCAATATGTTCGGCAATAGATGTCGCCATTCTTCACTATTTGGAAGTAAATTTAAGAGTCTTGTGAGAAAAACAAAACAGGCAACATAAACTATTGAATTTTCTTCGCATCTATCATATTCGACGTGGAAGAAGGAACCACATTTCCGATTGACGCCAGGATCTCTAGGGTTTTTCGTATTGTTTTTTGCGCAACTAGGCGCCCAGACAATGTAGTAGCTACAATATATCTCCACTCTGTTTGGCGTTTTTCCACAAAACTCTTACAATTGACTTCTAGTAAATAGTGAAGAGTAGCAGCATCTTTTGGGAGCACTGCCAGATATTTCGTAGGAGAAATCTCCATACATTTGCACATGCAACCAAGTTTACGTATATGAGCATGTGTGTACAATCGGAGGTTTGACGTGTGTTTTCTCTTCTCATCGCTGTCTTTCGCCATAATGGATCATGTTGGTAGAAAGAGATATAATGCGGGAGAATCGATCTTCTTATTGTATGTACAATTGTAGAGAGGGCGCCAGTGCCTACAATAAGATTTTTGTGAGAAAACGCCAAATAGAGCGGAGATAGATTGCTACTACATTGTCTGGGCGCCTAGTTGCCCAATTCGACTTTTTGCTGCGTCGGCCGCCTCGACTTGATTAAGGAAAATTTCGTCTGCCGTTCCACTGGACACCAGGATCTCTGTGACTCTGGAGTTTTTCGTATTTTTCTTTTATTATTATATTTATTACATTATTATATTCTTTATTAATATATTCGAAAGCAAGCTTACGGATGGACAAGACTCAGTAAATTTTTACATGAGTCTACGATAAAGAAAATCCGATATCTGCCAGATAGCAGCTCCATAGAAGAAGCCGTAGTGGAAATATGAATAGATTCGAGTCCCATTAGATCGTTTTACAATACGCAGCAACGGTTTCAGACGTTCACACAATATGACAGATAAGATTTTGTATCTGATGTTGAGGAGACTCTATAGTTGGTGCAGTTGAGTGAGTGTCCTTTTTTGTGGATCGGGATCTGAGAAATGAGTTGGTATATGCTCTCCACAAAGTCATTTCCAGCGGCTTTGAATACCTCTGAATACCTAGATACTGCTATCCTTACTCCATTCTGGTCAGGTGGATGGAACTTTTGGCTATCATCGTCTAAAGGCCATGAGAAAGGGTTTGCTCATGTAGTTACCGGGGACCACCACTGGGAGGTAAGGCAAGCAATTCGCTACGAGTTCGATTCTTGCATTGCCTGCCCAATCCAAGTTATAGGACACTCAGCAGTTTCCCGATCAATCTTAGCTTACCGACTACGATGAATAAACACCGCGAAATATCGTTTTCTTCGATTTTAAGTGGTGTTTGACAGAGTTCCGAGAGATCTATTGTAATATGGAAGGCGTTAATATCTAAAAAAAAAAAAAAAACACCAGAGATTTGTAGAGGTTGAAATTGGAGACAAGTTGTAAGACAACTGTTTACGAATTTTCGAAACCTAGGAGTTATGGTATGTAAGGAAATACTAAATACTTGAGTTCAGAATCACATACTCAGCAGCCATTTGGAACCAAAAAATGCCGCTCGGACTCAAAGCTTTTAAAATTTATGTTGAATAGGATTTTATTCGTTAACCATATTAAAGGAACCCAATTCGCATCTACTCGTATTTTTTCAAACTTCAAAGTTTCTGGAAAAAAAAAAAAAACGGCAGACAAAATTATCATTCAAGAAAATGTGGCTTTTTGTGCTAACCTCAGCTTCGTGATAATTGCAATCTTCACAATAGGTTAGATTTATTATTAGTTTTCTTAATAAAGCATCTTTCACAAAGCTTTTCTCCAATTACGAGTATCTCTTAGAAAATAAATGAAACATTTTGAAAATGTTTATTTCTAATTTCTGACAGTCTGTTCCGGTTTAGAAAATTTACATTTCGACCGACCGACAATCTCGAAACGGCTCACGCGCGATGTTTGCTTACATGTGTAGTCATATACATATTTCTGCTCTTTTACATGTTTTTTTTTTTTGTTGTTTTGTATAAACATATATTTGTTCTCACGAATATGTATAAGATCCTTACTGTCGCCTACTATTCTATTTTAATAAATGATTTGAGGGAAATAACAACATGAATTTGAGTCAGAGTCTAGGTCGTTGATATGCAGGTAGTGAAGCGCACTTGCATTCAATAACATTTTTGACGTCAGCAACGTCGCCCAAAAAGCAACACAAAAGACCATAGCCAAAAAACTAAACTAATGAAATGTAAATTAGAAAAAAAAAAAAAACAAAATAGAATGTATTTTGAAAAGTTTTAGCATTAGTTATTCCCCTCGTCCATTTGTAAGTTTTCACATTGCTTGTAATCTCATGCAATTTTGTAAAAACTAGAAAAATTGCTATTTTTATCCCAAAACTTTTGAGCATGAACGTGAATAAAAGTAAAACAGAAAAAAAAAAAAAAAACACCGCTATAGGGTGGTGCTACGAGTGGGTGATTTTATTATATTGTTGGACGCAAATCTGCTGTTAAATTTAGATTTCTTTTTCTCGTAGAAAATTCTGATAAAAATTGTATATTTTCTTTTTGCTTGTACGAGTACTTCTTTTTATGTTGTCCTGCTAAAAATTTGCATCTACCTTAAAGTCAAAATTTTGCCCCTTCCACTGGCAAGAAGCTTAAGTACTTAATATCAAATAACATGATGTTACTTGGTTGTTGTACCTGTTATCGTCAGAATGATCAAGGGCATACACTTTCAAAAACAAAAGATATATGAGAGTAGACAGAAATAAGGGAGATGACGTCAATTGTAGCACTGTTAATGAATGCACTGGTGAGTGTTTGTTTTGCTTGGTATTTAATTAAAGTGATTTTGAATAGTTCGAAATGATGGAAGTACAATAACATGTTTGTCCAGTGACATTTAAGGAGGCCTTCTTTTAAAAAAATTTAAAACGTGATAAGCTTTCAAGAAGATGGGTTTGGATACTACTTAGGGACAAATTTCATACATAAAATAAGATCCATATCCATGTACGCTATTAACCCATGTCGAATTACTTCAAATGTTACAGAATGCACTCTAGAAGGACTGAATGTCTTAAACATAGGCATACATCATAATTGGTATAAATATACATTAACATCAACTGCTGATGAAATCACAAAGATTGACATGTTAACATCGTTTCTTTGGCCGGCAATTTCAAAAATCAGTTGTAGGCCTGGCCTGTGATGTTAAATTTTGTAAACACCTTATGTGGGGTGTCATACTTGTATCTAACCGGTCAACAATAGTATCAATGTTTGACGCGTTTGTCATCAGAAAGTGCATGTGGCTGTGTATTCCTCTGAGAAGTGTACAAGAACATCTTACAATGAATTGAAGAGCTTACATTATGATTCCTAAAATCATGATGAAATTGTTTTGATTCAAATTGAAATTTACTTAAACATAAAGTAAAATTCACAAGTTGCAGCTTGCGAGTGTAAAAACATGATGTACCACTTGTATTTAAATAAACGAATACTTGCACATCTACACACACCAGGTTTCTACAATACAATACCTATTTTTCGTCCGTCACAAACGAATTTGCATTTCGTCTACTTATGTTCAAATAATCTATCAATATAGTCATGGTGAGTTTTTGTTGTCCACTCTCTCACCTACACTATTTGGATTTCCCTCTATGATTAAAATACTGATACTGCTGCCGAACCGAATGAATGTATGATCTTTTCGAGAAGAATTGTAAAAAAAAAAAAGAAAAAAACACCGAAAATTAAACAACATGAGTATATAAATACCAAAATTATGTATTCGGCTTGAAATTTATAAATATTCAATATACAAATGAATATGTTTGTAAGAAAAAAAAAAAACAAGGAAAAAAAAAAAAACACAAAATACTAAATCCACCAACACATGTCGACAATGATGAAAACCAGAGAGTGCGATCCAAAGTAAGTGTATAGTCGAATAAAAAAATTAGATAAAAAAGATGACGTTGGGGTAAATTTCCAAACAGGAAGGAATCGTCATCATCTCCACGGCACCACCGAGTGAAAAAAGCACAAGAAATTGCCTGGCATCGCTAACAGTATTGTCATTAACGGACAAATAGACGTAATCTTTTCAACACTATCAAACCTATTGATACGCGTGCCGGTTCAGTTAGATCGCAACTGAGCAAAACCATTTCATAATGTCGCTGTCGCAAACAGTTTCCTCTAAAGCCGGTCTCGCGCGTTAATATCCACTCAAAAGTGTCTTCTTTAAACAATATATTGTACATATATTTATTTATACCATATGTGTATGACAACAACTAAGAGACAAAATGATATCACAATTTTTTCCTTTTTTTCCGCCGACAAATTTGCAAGAGTGATAAATACGTTCCGTTCCTGTTGACTTATCCAGAAACAATTCAAACATAAAAAAAAAATTAAATAAAATATATAAAATTCAAATCTCAGAAGCTAACAATTGTTTTAGTCGGATTAATCGATTTGGTTTCTTGTTTTTTTTTAGTTTTTGTTTTCCATTTACTATTACACAAAACAAAACAAAAGAAAAAAGTTCTTAAAAATTATAGATCTTTCTTGTTAACTCGGCAAAAACGCTTGCCCTCCATATAGCCGAGTGAATGCAATACAACAAGAACAAGGTAGGCATAGATAAATTTTTCAATGGTGTGATTAAAAATATAACGAACGAATTCAATGCCAACAATTTAATAGTAACCTAGAATATAGAAAAAAAAATAAATAAAATAAAATTGTTATAAAAATAAACGTGCAGTGCTGATTTTTTTTTTTTGGGTTTTTTTGTCTCGACTAAAAAATATTATAGTTATGTATTTTTCCTTAAACTCGGGAAAAAAATAAATACATACTCGTACAATATCTCTTTGAAAACAAAAAAAAAATTTATTTCGAAAAAGTGCTTCTAAATATAAAAATCATGAGATAAAAAATACATCGGCAAAACGCAAAGAAAACGCAGCGTTGCAGGTGACAAAGAAAATTACCAAATAGACATATAAATAAATTATGTATAAATATATAATTATATGAAAAATAGTTGTTTACTCGTATGTATCTACAATACGTAGAAAACGAACGAATTCTGTTCTCGTGTTTTTCATGTAAATGAATTTGGTTTCCTCAATACTTTTCGTAATTGAAAAACTAAATGAATTTCATTATTTTCGTAACAAAAGCCCGATACTTATTTTTGCATATGTTATTCATGTAAATGAATGTTGTAAAAAAAAAAAATAAGTGCATTGAACTTAACAAATCGCCAGAAAGGATTTTATTGTACATTGCAAAAGATTTACATTAAGTTTCTAGTTAAAATTTTTCTCAAAACATTTTTTAATAATACGAGTATGTCAGAACTTTGATTTGTTAATTCTTATTAATTCTTACCTACGATAGAACTTCTCATTCATCGTTTGAAGTCGGAAAAAATTGTTAGGCCCTGCTCGCGTTTCTATATGTTCTTTTCTTTTCCTTTGAAAAATATGCTTAGTCCTTGGCCTTTATCTTATAACATAGCTACGACCACTGGACTAAATTCTGATTGAATTGAACATTTTTGTATAAAATCTAGACCCCAAGGTAGTTTGGGAAATTGATGTAATGTACAACTTCATGTATCCATTCCTCTGTCGCCGGCCACTGGATATGCATAATTTAAACTAAGTTATCTTGTTGTTTGATATTTGAACTTGAAGCGGGATCATTCACATCCTAAATAAGTTTTTCTACAATTTCTCATCCGATTCATGTACTCGTAATTTTTTTTAAGGATTTCCAAATTGTAGGCAACACAATAACAGCTTGAAACTTATTGCGAGTTTACTGCAGAATCACTGCGCACAAAAAAAGAAAACAGTGTTCAAATTTATCAAGGCACTTTTAGTGTAGTACGCATCAGCAACAAAGCTGCTGACTGTCAATTGATTCCATGTCGTCGTCCTGTGTTCCTTTGAGCATTCAAAGTCAGTCGGAATGTGTCCAATGGAACTTTATTCTAACTCCCCCAGGCCGTAGTACGAGTATTTTCAAAAGTCACATTTTTATTGAAATGCGACAAAATAGAAAGTGTTATTCCAATGAGTCAAGCCCCGCATGTGACATGCATACCTAAATTATATCCTGATTCATACCTTCTTTTTTTTTTTACCAAAACAAAAAGAAAAAAACAAAAAAGTTCCAAAGCAACAAAGCTAACTAAAACTACTGCAATAAATAAAAATGAAAACTTATTTTCCATCTCATGTGATTAGGAAAAGTTTTAACAATTTGTTAAACCTTCTTAGTCACATTTAGCCGAAGTGATTATTTTAGATCATGAGTTGTTGTTGTTGTTGTTGTTGTTTTTTTTTTTTTTTAAATTTTGAATTTTGTTTTTACTGTTTATTTGGTTTGTACATTTAGTTTCGTCTGTTGTACTTCGGTGCCGGGTTAGGGATTGGGATTTTCAAGATGTCAAAAGTACCTTAATTTGTTGGAAAGTGAAACGAATTAAATGTATATACGGATACCGTAACAATTCCAAAAGAAACAGTGTACAAATTTTCTATCTACATGAAATAGTAAAAAAAAACAGTGATTTATTGAGTGAGTGGTTGTTTGTTACTTCTATCTATTTTGTTGTTGGCTAGTAAAAAGATTTAGTGCAAAGTATAATTCTTAAGTCATCATGAGAATAAAAAATAAATAAAAGAAGTTCATATATAAAAAAAAAAGCAGAAAGGAGCAGGATCATATTACGAACAAAATTGATCGGTTCGCAGAGCAACAGGCAGTAATCACATGGAAATGATACATCGAACTAAGAGTGGTAAGTGTGAGAAACCGATTTAAATAAGAAGTGCAACATTTATTTTATTTTGTTTACTTTGATGTTCATATTGTACATTCACATGTACGAGTACATTCATTCATTAAATCGAAAGCCTGTTGGAGATTTGTTGAGTAATTTTGTAGATCTAATTTCGATTTTGGAAAACGTGACATGACACGTGTTATTTTTTGTTTAATTGAAAAATTATTGTACACACTCGTATGTATCTATTGTATAGTAGGTCGCTTTAAAGATATTTACACTTGTTTCACAAATGTTGTATAAGGAGTACAAGTGTCGAATTGGTGTTTTTTTTTTTTTTGTTCCTTCCTAACTTATAATTTGAAGATTAAGACGTATTTTTGGTGTTCTTTTCGGTCTGCTGCATTGCTGTTGATTCGCTGAAATACATATGTTCATATTGATTTATTATCCGTAGTGGAGTACGAGTTATCATTTTAAATTCTTGTTCTTTATTTTTTTATTAATCGTTAGAATATGTTACGCCTACGGATAGATACAATAGCGCCGCTTGTGATGTCAATAGAATTTCAAAGGCCGCTCTGTTTTGGATCGTATAGTCAATGAGCGCGAAAGTTTCGAACCCGCCCCGAACGCGGGGCGTTCATTGTTTTTTTGGAGGAAATACTATCAGAATATTGTAATCCCACACTCTTCAACAAAAACGCATAGGCGCAAAATTAGAAAATCCTTATGCTTGACATCAACTAATATGAGTCCTGATGTGAACTCTGAGGAAAGGAGACCAAATGTTTTTGGGGATTAAGAAGTGTTATTTTAAATTGCACTGTCAACATTAAGATATCATTGCGATAACTTTTGTTGAGTAAACACTAACACACTTGCCTAAGGTGCTGAAATAGTTAAAATTCACTACAAAAACGGTGAAGAGGTTTGTACTGTTTTGATCATCATCAAGGGCCTTCTTGCACAGCTATAGTGAATTTAATCGATAAATTTGAACGTCTCGGAAAGTCCGCCAAGATCAGCTGAAAACATCGCCGCCGTAGCTGAGAGCGCAACTGAATTGGGCATATCCGTAGCCAATTTGCACAGGATTTTACATAAAGATCTTGCCCTACATGCTTATAAGGTCCAGTTGACATAAGAATTAAAGCCAGTTGACCACGCACAAGGCCGTACTTTCGCTGATTGGGTGTTAGATAACATAAACAAACAAAACTGTAGCATCTTGAAACATTTAAGACCAATGCGCATTGGTACCACACTTTTCTTCCCGCCTAAAGTTTCCTTCTTTCACTAGACTTTTTCATATGCTCATATGCTCCTAAGAAAATATAAGCGCTATTATTCGCGATGAAAAATTTTATCAAAAGAATGAATATTAGTAGGCAAAGCCGACGCGGATATCTGGTAGATATTGTATTCCATTACTAACCTAAAAATTTGTACTTTAGGCTAAAATAACAATATAACCACTTTTCATAAAATTGCAAAAATTTTTTTCCTGTACAAAACCAAGGCCGGGTATCGGCTTTGTTGTGATTTTTAAGTATGTAGAAATTAGTTTTGTAGTTTATGAAGATTTTTTTCTTCTTCAATATGCCAGGCCAGACTCATAAGATTTGATTATGGTGATGCTGTAGCAGAAAGGCCTTAAGGCGTCTACGCCGTAAGTTAGAGGATATTGCATGCTACACTAACATATGGATGCTAAGACCTAATCACTTCTTTGCGAGATACAGGTAGGTTTGCCCACACATCTCGTATAATTCAGATCTGAAATGGTTTTTTTTTTTTATATTAACCTTAAAATGTTTGCACACTTGGGCGGGCGAAGAAAAACGTTATACGTTGGTTTAAAAGTCTGAGTGCTACAATGACTAGGAAAGAGCGTTCGGCAGCGCTTTTCGAGTTGTACGGCTTTGGAAAGAATTTTAGAAGGCTTAAGGAGACGGGTGTTACGGTTAAAATTTTGAAGGCACGCAATGCTAGTGGCAATTTCTATGGAGCACTGGATACGAACTAGAATACTTTCACAGTGGTCGGGCCATTTGCGTACATAGTGATGCAGCGGTGATGTTAAACTTTTTCTCCACAATACATGATTCTGCTGCGATTCCATTCACCAGGCATATTTTTATTTGACCATATTTTACAGTTGTTTGTGTATGACCCCGCGTGTCCTTGTCGAAAATAGGGAAATAGTAATTGGAAAATGCAAAGAAAGAATATGCAGTTGCCAAGTACGCATTCGTCTTCACAGAAAACCATCGATAGACACACGTCTTAAAAAAAAAACCCTGAGCGAAATTGGCCTTCATACTTGGTCTTTTGGTTTTCAACCATTTCTTTCATATCGAAGAAGGTATTTTCAACATAGAAGGCTGCAGAACCATTCACTCTATTTCAATAATATATAAAAATAAAAATTTGTTAATTTTACGAAAGAAAAACATAAAGTTAAGCTTCATAAAACGCATATGCACTCTGTCCCGAACAAATTAAAAAGAACTCCAGATCTTGCAACCCAGAAGAAAAAAATTTTGCTCTTCCAGGTCGACCCGACGGAAAAAAAAAAATGCCGAATTGGGCTACTAGGCGTCCAGACAATGCAGTAGCTGTCTATCTCTACTCTGTTTGGAGTTTTCTTCCAAAACCCAAAAAATAGAATTGATTTCTAAATAGTGAGGAGTGGCGGCATCTAGTGGGAGCACTGCCTTAGTGTTAAATACAGGCAGACATTTTGTAGGAGAAGCGACATTTTATTTTCTATCTATACACATTTACACATGCAACCCAGTTCACGTATACGAGTATGGGTGTACAATCAGAGGTTTGGCGTGTCTCTTTTCTTCTCATCGCTGCTTTCGATCCACAATGGATCGTGTTGATAGAACGAGAAAGCATATGAGAGGATATTGCTAGTGGAATGGTAGAATAATTTTAAAAGATGAGTTTATTGGTCATCGAGGGGAAAGGGCACTAGAGTCCACAATAAGATTTTTGTGAGAAAACGTCAAACAGAGTGGAGATAGATAGTTAGCTAGTCTGGGCGCCTAGTTGCCAAATTCGGCTTTTTGCTCCGTCGGTCGCCTCGATTTGAGAAATACAATTTTCGTCTTGATCCAATTTCCTCCGACTGACCACAGGATGGATCTCTGTGACTCTGGAGTCTTTCGTATTTTTTTTTTTTTGCAATTATATTTACTAGTTTTTATTATTTTTTTCGAAAGCCAGCATACGATGGACAAAGCACACTAATTTAAATTTCGAAAGCAGTATGTTGTGGCAGTGACTTCTGTGCATCTACTTCCATATATTCCAAGGGCCTGCAGCCCTCCGCACTCAAGTTCGATATTCCTGGCAATATTTGTGTACTTCGCCCAGGAGATGCGGGTTAAGCTCTGCCTGCACTCGATGCCACCCACGCAAGGGTTCTGATGGACTTGTCTTGAAAACACTTTTTCGTTATCTTACCGGCATTGCAGGTTTGGGGTCGTTTTCTTGTTGGAATTTCCACATACTCGTAACTAGCATATTGTCATCAGCTCAACATGTCAGCTAATTTTTCCATATATCGGTGTAATTTTCAGCTTTTTAAACCCCATCTATCCGGTGTATTGAGGCGACTCCATTCCACGAAAAACAATCCCAGATATTGAACGGCGACCAGCTTCGTACGCAATGCTTCGCCCTTTAGTCGTCGTACCCATATTGTCCGAGCACCTTTTCTATATTTTCTTTACTTTAGTATTCCCAGCGGTTTCTTGTCCATTTAATCCCTATTCGGGTAATCCTCTTCTTGTAGCGAGTGGAAATCGGAGTACCATTCCACAATACTCTTATATATATCATATGCCGTTGAATTTACACTGGACCTTTTTTTGACGGGATTTTGCCAGTCGTAGAATTTGGGTTTTCAAGCCTCACGGGTGTTTTGAGGTACATTTTCAAAGTCTTGAAATCCGAGCAATTTAATTGAGTTGCGATCGGTATGCATTTCCAACTTGCACATCCCGACAACAAGCTGCCGAGTCGATCAACACTTCTGGATTTACCTTTTCATAAAATGTTGTAAAAGTTAGGTAGAGTGGATAGGTCGGAAGGAAGGAAAGAGTGGCTGTTGGAAGTACCACCCACTTAGGCCTATTGGCCCATTGTGATGCCACGTGGATCTATGATCCTCTTACTAATGAACCGGTTTGAGACTGTTTACGTCTATGTTTTTGGTCGTTGTAGAAGAAAGCTACTAGAGTTCATCGCCTTTACAGTTGCCTGGCATGTCTCTGTGGCCCGGCACCCAACAAAGCTGAAGGTTGAACTGCTCTGCCATCTCCATGAGAGATGATCGGCATTCAAGGGCGGTTTGTAAAAGTTAAAAAGCACTATTAGGATTGAAGTTTTAGTGGCACTTCGATGTGAATAGCAGAAGCAGAATAAATTTTCCAAGTAGACGAGCTCCATCCACTACATGAATCAGAACAAGATCAACAAACTTTTGTGACACCGCGTTTTGCTTCTCGAGAATAGTCCAGTCACCAGGCGTCTTGTCTTCACTGCTCTGGCCTGAATCTGCTCCATTGTTGCTCCATCATACTTGGGAATCCTTTAATGGAACCAACAATTTGATATCGAAGAAGGTATTTTCAACATAGAGGGCTGCAGAACAACTCAATTCTATTTCAAAAAATAATATAATAATATAATTGCGAAAGAAAAAAAGAAATTCCAAGTCGACGCGACGGAACAAAATGCCGAATTGGGCTACTAGGCGCCTAGACATTGTAGTAGCTATCTACATACTCGTATATCCACAAAACCCAAAAAATAGAATTGGTTTCTAAATAGTGTGGAGTGGCGGCATCTAGTGGGAGCACGCCGCCGTGCTAAATACAGGCAGACATTTTGTAGGAGAAGCGACATTTTATTTTCTATCTGCATGCATTTCCGCATACAACCAAGTTCAAGTATACGAGTATGTGTGTACAATCAGAGGTTTGGCGAATGTTTTCTCTTCTCATGGCTGCTTTCGATACGACAATGGATCGTATTGATAGAACGAGAAACCAGGTGAGAGACTCGATCACATTATTGTTAGTGGAGACTAGAGTCATTTTAAATGAAGAGCTTATTGGCCATCGCGGTTAAAGGGCGCCAGTGTCCACAATAAGAGTTTTATGAGAAAACGTCAAGCAGAGTGGATATAGTTAGTTACTACATTCAACATTGTCTGGGCGTCTAGAATCTGACGTTTGGTGTATGTTTTCTCTTCTCATCGCTGGCTTTTGATCCACAGTGGATCCTGTTGGTAGAACGAGAAAGCATGCGAGAGAATCAATCACATTATTGTTAGTGGAGTAGTAGAGTCATTTTAAATGACGAGATTATTGGTTATCGCGGGGGCGCGCGGGATAGAGCGCTACAGTCCACATTAAGTGGTTTGTGAGAAAACGTCAAACAGAGTGGATATAGATAGCTTCTACATTGCCTGGAGGCCTAGTTGTCAAATTAGGCTTTTTGCTCCGTCGCGTCGCGTCTGTCGAAGCAAATTTCATTCTTGATTTCCGAGTGACGACTGCGTGGCCAGGATCACTGTAATTCTTCAGTTATTCGTATTTTTTGAATTACTATATTTGTTGCATTATATTCTTTATTAATTTACTCGAAAGTAAGAAACACTAATGTTAATTTCTAAGTTTTTTTCTTGAGTTCTACGTTCATAAATAAGCCTAGGACCATCCTCCTATGAACAACAAACGTTAAGCATTTTTTTTACAAAGTCAATGTAAATAGACTGAATGGTTTGTAGCCCTCCTTGTTGAAAATCCCTTTGAGATGAGCGATTTAGAAATCTATTAACATAACACGGATTTAACGAAAATTTGAAAGAAATCGGGCCAGAATTATCTGAGTTACGAGTATTCAAGTAAATATTTTAGAACCGGCAACGCAGTACTGACTACGATATTTTAGTAGATTTGATCGATCAAACTTTTATGACTGAAAAGTTTTGGTGAGGAGTTGGGGGAGGGTATTCCCTATTTTTTTTTTTAAGACAACAATTTGACTTTTTTCTATTTTTCCAAAAATTAGTCAGTCAGAAATTTATTTACTTCATCGGTTAAAACTGTTTGCAAGCGTTCTGGAATCTTGAATTCTGATTTCATATTGAGCAGACATGCGAGTACATATGAGACAATGCAGACATACGAGTATAGCTAATGGAAGAGCAAGAAAGGGGTTACACATCAAGAGATCTTACCAATAAGACTCAGTGTGTCGACAATACATGGTGGATCTACAGTGGATTGTGGAATGTGGATGTAGAAAGCATGCGAGAGAATCATTCACATTATTGTTAGTGGAGTGGTAGAATAATTTTAAAAGATGATTTTAATGGTCATCGAGGGGAAAGGGCACTAGAGTCCACAATAAGATTTTTGTGAGAAAACGTCAAACAGAGTGAAGATAGATAGTTAGCTAGTCTGGGCGCCTAGTTGCCAAATTCGGCTTTTTGCTCCGTCGGTCGCCTCGACATGAAGAAGCAAAATTTCGTCTTGGATCCGATCTCCTCCGACTGACTACCTCTGTGGGACAGAGTATTTGACAGCACTGAGTTCTCTATGTTGTGGCAGTAGTCTTTTTGTTTCATTTCTTCTACTTCCATAGATTCCAGTTAACCGCCTGCAGCCCTGCACACTCAAGTTCGATATTCCTAGGCAATATTTGTTTACATCGCCCAACAGATGCGGGTTAAGCTCTGCCTGCACTCGATGCCACCCACCCAAGGGTTCTGATGGACTTGTCTTGAAAACACTTTTTCGTTAACTTACCGGCATGGCATGTTTGGGATCGTTTTCTTGTTGGAATTTCCACATATTGTCATCAGCTCAACATGTTAGCTAATTATGTCGGTGCAATTTTCAGCTTTTTAAACCTCATTTATCCGGTGTATTGAGGCAACTCCATTCCACAAGAAACAATCCCAGATATTGAGCGGCGACCAACTTCTAAATAGTACCATATTTACACCTTTTAGATCCATGCGATTGACTATAGTTTCATCGCTCCATACTAATTAATTCCTCTGGTTTGTTGTCCAATTCAGGTGGGACTTTGAATTGGACCTCAATTTAGTCCATTTAATCCCGATTCGGCTAGTCGTCTTCTTATAGCGAGTGGAAATCGGAGTCCCATTTTCATCCAAAATATATGTATATCTTGTGTCGTTGAATTTCCACTGGACTTTTTTGTGGACTGGATATTGCCAGTCGTACAATTTTGTTTTGCAAACCTCACGGGTGCTTTCCTTTGAGGTACATTTTCAAGGTCTTGAAATCCGAGCAATTCAATTGAGTTGCGATCGGTATGCATTTCCAGCTTCCTTCCACATTTCGACAATTGGCTGCATCGACACTTGGCACTTGGCACATGGCACTTCCTGTGTCCACAGAGGCAGAATAAATTTTCCAAGTAGACGAGCTTCATGCATGCACTAGGTAGATCCTCAGAAATGTGTATGACCCCGCGTGTCCTTGTCGAAAATAGGCAAATAGTAATTGGAAAATACAAAGTATATGCAGTCGCCAAGTACGCATTCGTCTTCACAGCAAACCATCGACACACGTCTTAAAAAAAAAACCCTAAGCGAAATTGGCCTTGTTCATATGCAGTCCTTTGGTTTTCGACGTTTTCTTCCATATCGAAGAAGGTATTTTGAACATAGAGGGCTGCAGAACCATTCATTTCAATCTATTTCAATAATACATAAAAATAAAAAATTGTTAATTTTACGAAAGCTTCATAACACGCATATGCTGTCCAGATCTTGCAACCCAACCCGGAAGAAAGAAATTTTGCTTCTTCAGGTTGACGCGACGGAAATAATTTGCCGAATTGGGCAACTAGGCGCCCAGACAATGCAGTAGCTGTCTATCTCTACTCTGTTTGCAGTTTTCTGCCAAAACCCAAAAAATAGAATTGGCTTCTAAATAGTGAGGAGTGGCGGCATCTAGTGGGAGCACTGCCGCCTGGCTAAATACTGGCAAACATTTCGTAGGAGAAACGACATTTTATTCTCTATCTCTACACAGTTACCGACACAACCAAGTCGCGGATACGAGTGTGTTGAATCTGACGTTTGGTGTATGTTTTCTCTTCTCATCACTGGCTTTCGATCCACATTGGATCGTGTTGACAGAACAAGTAAGCATGTGCGGGAATCGATCATATTATTGTTGGTGGAGTAGTAGAGTCATTTTAAATGAAGAGCTTATTGGCCGGTTCAAGTCCACAATAAGAGTTTTGTGAGAAAACGTCAAGCAGAGTGGATATAGATAGTTACTACGTTGTCTGGGCGTCTAGTTGCCTAATTCGACTTTTTGCTCCGTCGGTCGCCCTCGACTTGAAGAAGCAAAATTTCGTCTTGATTCGAATCTCCTCCGAGTGACCACGCGATCTCTGTGACTCTGGAGTTTTTCGTATTTATTTTATTATTATATTTATTACATTATAATCTTTATTAGTTTATTCGAAAGCAAGCTTAAGATGGACAAAGCGCACTAATGTTCTACGTTTATAAGTTTACCCTACGGACTCCTACAATGATGGTTACAAATCTTACAATCTCCCATACATTTCTTTTATCAAAAGAAGACCGAAGGGTACTGGGACACAAAGAAATATATAAATTCAGCTTAAATCATTAATCGAAACCCTGTAACTTTCAATTCACTTCAACTACTCGTATGTACTCAAGTAAGTACTCGTATTCAATTCTTTCTTGCGCGACGGAAAGGGGATATAAACCCACCTGCCATCGGTCGCAACCTGATCCGCCAATTGCGCAGTGGCACAGCGACCTAAAAGATCTCTTGTACCACAAAATCAGTATAAAAAAGACAAATGAATTTCCCCAGGGATTGAGATTTCTTCTAAGGAATTATAGTCTCCTTAAATTCCTGAGGGCTATAACTATACATTCACATAAAATGTAACGACGATATTCACTTCTCTGAATAAGACTTTTCATTTTGTGTAGGTGACATCGAAGGTAGCAGTGCCCCGTTGGAAATCCAACCAGTCTTCTGATTCTTTAAATTTATTGTGGACGGCTTTGATGGCTCTTTATGACTAGCCACCCACCAAAGTTTTTACTTTGTTCTTAGAGGAGAGGTCTTTTATTATATTGTGTATTGAAGCAGTGCGAAACTAATTTGGAATCAATGAGATTACGGCTTAATGTTTTTAATGGCTGCTTGTCCGTATGTCCGAAACTGAGATAATTCGATGTTTTCTTACACGGACCTGAAAGAACTGGTTGGAGAATATATTAAATTCGGAGAGGAGAGGATTGGTATTTAGGTTCCATCCGAGACTATCACTGAAAAAGCCAGAATTTCTCTCTGCAATTTTCAACATAGACTTTTTCAATTTTGACTGCACATATTTGAAGTCACTAAGTCTTCTCTTGCCGAATTGTATCTTCTCCAATATACTGTATGCATTCATTAATTAATCGAAACACATTTCATCAACTTCAATTTGATCTTCAACCTCTAGCAATGGTGGCGTTGTATCAGAATTTCGGATCTGACTCAATTTTTTCCTACACGTAGAGAAAATTACCAACTTTGGTTGCATCGTAACCATCCATGGTCGTACAGGCCGCAAATCACGAGCACTGGGTTGATGAAGTGGTAAATCCAGAGGATTGCAACACGTTTTCCACACAAAAGAGCTCCCCATATAGCTTCGACGATTTGTCATGGAATATGTAACTCTTTTTCGAAATTAAGCTGTCATAAAAAAAGCTCAAATCGTCCTCATTTACCCCAACTGACCTTATTTAAAAAAAAGAAAAATAATAAAAAATAAATAAATAATATAATCGTTGAAAGAGTACGTATACGTCACAGCGTCACAGTGGTTGGCTGCAACATCGATCTAGTCAGAAGATTCCGACTGCAACGTCCGTAGAGGATGACGTTGACTCAGGTGGCGCGCACAACTGTAAGGGACCTCAGCCCGATTGTAGTACCAGGAAAGCAAGTAAATTTTCTACTTAATGTTTATCTTTAACTAAACTAATTAAAATCGGTAAGGAAGCGGTCAAAGATGAGTTATATGTACGTATGTATAATCATTAGGTTTTGTTCTCTATTAGCGATTTTACAATAACCTTCACAGCACTTTCAGAACATGGATTCTTCTGCAAAGCATAGCAAACGATTTAACGAGTGATTTTTAGGTTGTTCAGGTTCATACTTTTTTGATTAAATAAAACACAAAGAAATCTACTTGACTACGGTCCACATCGGCTTCAGAATTTTCTTGTATAATATTGTAGCACCTTGTTCTCCAAGTAACCAGTACATTTTTCTATATTTGTTTTCAAGTTCTTTACGTTTCTTTTTCACGTACGTTGACTGTCATTCCGAGCCTTGTTCACAAACGGAATACAGAGTTTAAATTTATGCTTAAATAGATTTGGCTACTGCTAGTAGCTTCTTATGGTATATCACAGCAATATAGTAGATATAAAGGCGGACCGAAAACACTTCCTTGCTAAACATTTTCTTGGAATTGTGAAAGCTCTGCAAGAGCTCGATTCTCTGCACCTGATCAATCGTTGAATGCTTCAAGGCATGTTGCAGAGATTTCATTACTTACTCCACAGTTTGTGAAGCGGTGATTTCTGGCGCATTTTACACAACGCGGCTCTTTTCGGCAAGGTCTGTGCGTGTGATTTAAACATTGGCAACGTTTGCACTGAGGAATTAATCCGATGTTCTTAGGCAGAGACTAACATTTGATAACCATAAACTGGCAAAACCACTGCGTAAGCTATTGTATTTCATTAATCCTACTCTTTAGGGCACTTTCCGAGCAAATGGAAAACAGCATTTGTCTAGCCCATTGCACTTGCGCCCCTTCTTTCCAAGGTGATGACTACGCCGCTGATAAACCGTCAGCTCATGACATATTTCGGAACACGAAAACTTCGCAATGACCTGTAGTACGGTCTTCGTAGCAACAGATCGATTGATGATTTGATGGCATGTCTTACCGAAAAGTGGAACCAAAGCAAACATTAATCTGGACAAAGCAAGATAGTTGCACTTGATATTTGAAAATCTGAGCATTTAGGATCGACGATTCTCTTCTTCAATGGATTGTCTTAGTTGGTTTCAAATCTGATATCCACAAAATAAATGCTCGTGTAACCCAGGGCTCCGTTCTTTCTCCGACACTCATTTTAAATTTTCATCGATGATCGATGATGAGAAGTACTTTCTGCTTTTCATATTCGTGTAGAACGAGAACGGCAGCTTATGCTAAGCCCATTCTCCTCTCATTATCCATGAATTTCATAATTTCTATTCTCGGTATCTGTGTCAACGATAATCTACGTTGGAGTTGCCAAAAATGCTGCAAAATGTCTAGGTCTCCTCAAGCGATGTAAGATTTAAAACATAAATCAGACTCATTCCAACGTTGAGATGTATCCTTTATAGCTTTTCTAGCTTTTTTCTAAGTTCTTCGCCTCCTCACTGAGGCGTTTATAACATATATTCGTTTGTTTGAGATCGATACTCTTGAGCTCTTTCCAAAAAGGTTACAGAGTCCGTAGAAGCGACCTCCGAAGAGGGTGGATTTTCCAGAATATCTGGTCTGTCACCGTTTTGCCCATTGCCTCTTGCGACAGGCATGCCTACCTCGAGTATATTCTCAGCCCTACTCAATGGGGTAGTATTGCTAACTCAATTCAAAAGAAACCCAATAGATATTTATTGTACAATATATCCTTCAGAAGTACGATGGATGTTTGTATCAAATGGTATTTCAAAATGGAGCTAGTCTTCCGAGAGATACCAGTAGTTTGCTTGATTTTAGACTGTTAAAAGCGGATCCCATTTGAACAACCAGCCATTGTGTGGATTTGAAATTTTTTTTTATCACATTTTCCATCCGATTTACGGCTATCAAAAAATTACAAAACATTAAGAGGCATTTTTATTTAAAATCACAACTTTTTATAAGCGCACTGTAATTACAATAATATTATTACTTATATTTAACAAGAAAAAACAAAAAAAAATACAAAGATACAAACACAAATAGATAGATAATTGAGAATCTTATATATTTCCCTAACTCCCAAAATGATCTCTCATATTAGTACATTCATATGGCTATGGGTGTGTGAACGAAATTTGATGGACCATTGCAATAAGAGATTTTCAAATTCAAAAAAAGATTCTGTTTTGATGTTCCTTATTGTTATTTTGTTCACGATTCTCGTGTTTTAATTTGAATTGTTTTTTTTTTTTTTGATATTCGAAAACTGACTGAGAATTAATTTAGTATATTAAATAATATAGATAATAATAATAATAATAATATGTAATAATTTATGTTAATGCTGCTCTTCAATAAATAGAATTGAGAGCTTTAAGCGTCTAAGCGCCTAAGCGCCTTTTCGCTATTTTCCATTTCGAAAAAGCAAATAGAAAAAAAGGAGGAGGAAAAACGGGGGGGAAAATAAAGAAATACCAGCAAATTGAAAATTGTTCAAAAATATTTTCTCGTATCTGATTGTTGTTGTTGGCCATTGTTGTTGTTGTTGTTGTCATTGTTGTTGGTAGGTTGGTTCGTGTTGTTCTTGCCTCGTTTCTTTTTACGGCCAAGAATATTTTTCAGCCGCCGTCGCGCAGTGCAATCCAAGAACTCTGATGGGGGGCACGAAACAAAAAATGGGGTACCACTACGAATTCGTGATTGAAGTTTTGTTTGGTTCGCGATAGATTAGGTGCTTCCTTAAAGACAATTCTCTCTAAACGTTGTTGTTGCTTTGTTGTTGTACTTTTTTTTTTTTTTTAATTTCATTTTATTTATTTATTTTTTATTTTTTTCATTTTTTTCGAAAACATTGCGAAATTTCATAATTTTATTCGGTCCGGTATATACGCATGTGTAACCATCAAATAAAAAAAAATAGATGTAACTCTTGTGACAAGAAAATGTTTGCCGATAAAAAGTGATAAAAAGTGTCATAAAATCAAATAAAATCAAATAAAAAAATAATAATAAAAATTAAGAGGGACAAATTCAAGAAAAAATATATTTATTATATTTTAAGAGAAACAAAAAAAAAAAAAAGAGATTTTTCTTATTTAATAATTTTAATATGCTTGTGAATTTGGAATATATAAACAAATTGTTTATTATGTTTTTGTAAAATATAAAATATGCAGAGAATTTTTTGAAACAGAAAATTTTGTAAAATGCTGTCACAGCTTTTAGTTGTTTATTCTTTTAATCCTCCGGCCGAAATATGTGGATCTTAACAGTGAGTGTTCAGAAATATCAATTTAAAATCGATTTGTGGCGATATTCCTTCTATATTCCTTCTAATTACAAAAAAAAAAGTTATGTTGCACATTTTGTTTAACACAAAACCGTCGCATAACGAGCACGGTTTTTCATATCGGCTTAACATAAATACATAGGTGGTTGTCGTAAGATACAATTAAAAATTCCAGAAAGAAGCAATCCGTGTTACTTATCTACTTATTTAAATGAAGAAATTTGTTGTTCTTGTCGTTTTTTTTTTTTTTTTTTTTTTGTTGGAAAGTCATTATCAAATGTATTTTTAGTGTGTGTTGAAAATATTTATTTATTCTTCGGATGGCTTTGTCTATAAATATTAAGCTGTATCTTATCCACTCTTAAACTGATGACTTCTTGTTGAGAGTTCAAACAAAAATATTGAAATAGCCAAGCATGTAGGAATATTTTCAATCTATAAACTTTATTGAGGGAAATGTGATTTGTTTCATGCACACCCCGGACTTAAATGTTTACACTTAAACCAAAAAGAATGTTAAGTGTCAGTTCACAAAAGTTTGATTAAATGTGTAACACCATTGCAATACGCCGTAGCTTCTTAAAAGTTTGTAAAATAATTTCAATCAGCATTTTGAAGTGTATACTCAAAGAATATTTCAAAATACAATATTCAATATTAGGTATATTTTTAACAACGACTACGTATGTATGTATGATTTGTAGGTACATACGAGTACATATTGTAAAATTGAAAATTCAAATTCAATACATATGTATATTATCATATTTTTACTTCTTACTGGCAAAAAAAAACAGATTATAAAATTAAAAGAAAAACTTTAGGTATATTTGTACGCATTTTTTTTTCTCCTAGTGAAAACCCACCGCTTCGGTGTCTGTTCGCCCACACTGTCTATGATTTTTGAGTGGCTTTCGGGTCGAACAACATCATCATCGTTATTTTATTTTCCTTCTTAAAGTGTTCCTATACATATATATGTAAATCCATACAAATATCTACATACATATGCATACACCAATATGTTTCACCTTAAAAAAAAAAAGAAAAAAAAAACAATTAGGAATGTGTATAGTGTATATTTTCAGGTGTTTAATTTTACCACCTGTTTACAACACCGCCAAAAAGGAAGAACACATTTCAAACCAATACACATTTGAGTGTATCCATAGAATACACAAAAATTTCCTCTTTTAACAACTGAATACAAAATATATATATCACCGATCTCATGGTACCTAAAATTTGTGTTTTTTTTTTTCCTTTCAAAAATATTTTCTGCTCTAAAAAATTAAATATATTTTGTCCGCATTTTCAAAAATAGTTTTGTGGGGTCTATTTTTATTATAAGGGTGTGTGTGTGTGCCTGAATTCTAAAATTTGTTTCTTAATTTTGTTTGTTTGTTTTTTTTTTTTTCGAAATGAATATCTATTGTGAAAAGTGGAATACATGTAATTAATAACTTTTTTTTTTTTTTAATTAGTCATGTGTCCTGCTTGTCTTCTTGTTAATTTATTTATTTATATATTTTAAACCTTTCGGCAATTGATGTATTCCACATGTTAGTACTTTTTTCTGAAAGTGTTGCTTTTAACAAGATCTTACAATATATGTTATATACACGTATATGCTCACCCTTTAAGTTGTATCACAAGAATTGGCCTCCCTTCTTTTTTTTTACTCATCGAGTGCGAACAAAATTGGCGCTTATTAACATGTGTATGAATAGGAATAGCAAGGACAATTACGCCAATATGCTTATGTACCATAAACCTTCTGTTCCTGATGTCAAGACCAGGCAATGCAAACTGTAGTTTAAGGACCTGTGGAGACAATATTTTATGCTAACCTTCAAATATGAAAAATGTTTAAATCAAAAGATTCTTGAATTTAAAATCATTTTCTTCATAAGGTGGAGCTTACATTCAGAAGGCCCCTTAATAGCACAGAATTTCTATGTTCTCACACACCTTAAGTGGCGAACTGAAGGTCATGGGGATTTCATATATGATGGCTGTTTCAGGCAGTTTTGAAAGACAAAAAATCACTAAGACGAGTTTACCATCTTTATAGAGAGCAGGGCAATAGCACTTTCTCCTCTATAATTCCTACCAGTAATGGTTGAAACAGAGGCCGATTCTTTCAATCTTCCAAATGTACAACAACGCATATAGTATTTATTATTATTTTTTTTTTATTATTATTATCTTTATTTCATTCAAAAAAACTTAAAGCAATACAAAAGATGAATCAATAGTTCTACAAAAACATTTTTTTATGAAAGAATACAGCTTTTAGCTTTAAAGAGAAATAGCTAATGTACGAATCGTATTTAACAAAAAAGGATTAATTTATCGATCATAAAAAAATGAGAGATTAAGTACAAAAAAGTTTTAAAAATTTAGAAAAAATATAATCAGTAACAAAAAGAAAAGAAAAAAAAACAAATTAAACCAAAGGAATCACCAATTCACCAATAATATCATAGTTTAAAGAAAAAAGCCAACGCTTAACATTTTTAAGGAAAACGGATTTAACTCTCAGGCATCTTAGATTACAAGGCATTTTGTTAAATAAACGGGGCGCAGTAACAAAAACAAAAAAAGCGATTTGACGAAATTTGATTGATTGATATTGATTGATATTGATATAATTTATTTCTTCTTATAAATTCATTATAATTCACAATTCTTAAAATAAATAAATAAAAACCTTATATGCAGAGCAATAGAAATAAGGAGATTGTGACATTCTGTATTTTAGATTACAGAAGTAAAGAAAATAGTGTTGAATGTCACTTCAAAGGACTTTAACAATATAAAATTAAATTTTTTAGGTGGGGTGACCCTGTAGGAAGCAAATATAAGACTGAAGTATTTTAAACAATATAAAAATGTGTAAGAAAAAGTTCATGAAGCATAAGAGAGTACAACAAAAACATTTTTGTTTTAAGAAAAAAATACATCCGTTAGATAGCTAAATAGGCAAAGGATGAATACAACAGTGAGCTAAGGTTTAACCAGAATGTCAGAAGTCGAGCATCAGTGAATGAATGATTCTAGACTAGCATGGTTAAATTGGAGGAGCCAACGTTTTAAATGTTTTATAAACAAACCAGATGTTGAAATTGCCCTGATTGTGTGAGGAAGTTTGTTAAATAAGCGAAACGACAAAATAGAGTAAAAATTACGATAAGCAGTGGTACGAAAAGTAGGTACAGATAACATATTAGACATGTTTCCACGTAGATTATAAGATGATATTAAACGAAAGTTACGACTACCAGACTTCATAAAGAAAGCTTTTAAAACCTTAAAACAATATAAATGACGAACTGGAAGAATTTTCAGGCCACAGAACAAAGGATAACTAGGATGTCTGCCAGGTTTACGGCATATAATTTTTACTACATATTTTTGCAAGGTTAACAAGGGTTGAATTTTATTAAAATATGCACCTCCCCAACAAGCGATTCCATATTGCAACTTAGAATGAAATATTCCATAATAGATTGTTTTCAGGAGTGTATTCGAGCAGATATTAGGCAAATAAAAGAAGTGTCTGAGAGTCCATCGAAAATACTTTCTCAATGTTTCAGCATGATTCAGAAAGCTCATTCTAGAATCAATAGTGAGTCCCAAGTATTTAAATTCATTAACTTTCTCAATTAAAAAACATTTGTCACTGCAGTTCAATTTGCTACAAAAAGATTTAGAAGAAATACCAGCCGCACAATGACAAACGGACAGTTTGTATCTTTGGCACTCGGGTGCATGAAAATACACGTTTGCATCTAAGTTACTCGTATGTAAGGATGATAAACTGAAAAACATTATTTTCGTTTTAGAGCTTATCGCCAAGATATGTTCAGCAAACCAGTTTCTCAGTAAGTTGAGATCCCAATTAATGTCCGAAACCAGATCCAAGGGACTGTTACAACCATAGGAAAAGCCAACATCATCAGCAAAAGCAGTTGGTGTGCCTTTAAAATTAAGTGAAAAAAGTGAATTTATGTAAATCAAGAACAAAATTGGTCCTAGAACAGAGCCTTGGGGTACACCCAAGTTGATGAACTTAACTTCACTCCTAATATCATCTAATTTCACTCTTTGCGACCTATTTCCAAGATACGACCTGAACCAATCAAGCATGAAACCACGAAGACCTGCTTTTTCCAGTTTTCTCAATAAAAGATTATGATTGACCATATCGAAGGCCTTGGTGATGTCAATAAACAAACCAGCCGTGCACTTTTTACTATCGAGATTTGACATTATTTGAGAGCAAAACTTTAGTAGTGCGTCTTCAGTTGACTTCCCCTTTTGAAAACCAAACTGAGTTGGATTGAAAAACTTAGTTGCATTTAAAAAATTCACTAACCTATATTTTACAAGTTTCTCAAAGATTTTACTGAGAACTGGAAGAAGAGATATGGGCCTATAGTTAGAGATTTCAGCAGCAGAACCTTTTTTATGTATTGGCACAACATCTGCACATTTTATTTCTGGTGTTAACACGTAGATTTTGGTTATCATAAACCCTTGAGGAGTTATATCCGGAATTTTAAAAAAAATATTTTTAAAACCTTATAGCAGTACAAATATCTTAAAGGTAGAAAACAAAGACTTTTAAACAGCTCAAAACTATGAGTTCGACGATTAACCCTACATAAAATACGGACAGCATGTTTTTGTTTGATTAACAGAGGCTCTATTTTACTGGAGCTTAGATTTAAGTAGACCGTTATAGACTAGCTTTAAGATAGGCAAACTGCAATATAGACTAAGATGGTAAATATGTCTAACAGCACTGTTTAAATATTGCTTTAATGACGTGGTATGTTCTATCCAACTGAGCCTATAATCCAAAGTGATACCTAAGTACTTAAAGTTGTCTACGCGTTCGATTACAAAGCAGAGTCGGCAGAGCAATATGCATGGCAATCAAAAGTGGGTATATTATTATCGTGTATACAGCTTATTTGGATCAGTAAAAACAGCTGGAAAAAAAATATATTTGCTTATGGAAAACTGCAAATGGGCAAAAGTTGTACGCGCATTAGTTAACAGATAGTTCCTAACTTATCGGAGAAACCTGGAAAGAGTCTATGAGAATGTATCCGGTTTTGCCAGTACTAATAGAGTTTTGACTTCCTTTATGTACCTGTTTTGTTGATCAGGTATAAAAACATGACGAATGAAAACACCAAGCCGTTTGAATTCTCACTTTCAATTTTGATCGGTCTGTGTGGGTCCACTGATAGTATGTTACGTCTTCTATGAAGTGATTACTAAAAGCAGTGTCAAAGATTCTCCTTAATTTAGAATAGTTTGGGCAATTAAGGCTCTTGCCCAAGTAACAATTTATATCAGGAGGGTTACAAATTACTAAAGCTAAGCAGTCTCTGCTGTCATTGAGATGCTTATCTTCGTTTTCTATCAGCCTTGATACCCTCAAACATGAGTTTGATATTTTGATGGATGGTGCAAACACACACGGAATGAGTTCCTGATGCTCCAGCCAAAATGCAGTTATTTGGTCTTAATGACTCGAATTTGGAAAATCCAATCTTAATATTAGGTTCGCCAGAACCAGGCGTTTTTGAATATATTTTTTCTGATTTTCAATCTAACAAAAAAGCAGAACGTCTTATTTTTGAACCTGCGAAAATAAATTTTTGTTACCTTTATAGATACGTAGTCTTTTTTTCCTGGAATTAATTAAACGGAATCTATTGCAATTGGGTGAGTGGTAGTGTAAAGGCATTTCTTCACAGATTTTACCCATTATGTTAAAAAACATGAAATTCGTTTTATTGCTTATGATCAATTTGAAAAAAATGTTAAAATAGCACTTACCGTGATAAGACAAGGCGGTGTCATCGGCAAAAGCTGTGAGTTTACCTTTAAAAACAGAATAGGACCTAAAACAGATTCTTGTGGAACACCTATATTGATGAGAACTTTTTCACTCAAACAATTTCGAATTCTAACTCTCTGACTGCGAATTTCTAAATAAGTAGTAAACCAGTCATGGATAAAACCTCTGAAACCTGCGTTATAAAGTAAGCAATATCTTATGATCAACCATGTCAAAAGCTTTAGTGATGTCAATGAAAAGGGAAGCAGGGATATCAGATTCATTTATACTATTATATATTTCAGCGCATTAACTACTACGAAAGCCAAACTGCGAAGCACTGAAGAAATTTGTTTTATTTAGGTAAGACAGCATTCTTGATTTGACCCCCTTCTCGAAGACTTTTGAAAAGACTGATAAAAGGGAAATTGGACGGTAATTATTCAAAGAAATTGTATCACCTTTTTTATGTAGTGGAATAACAACAGCTGTTTTAAGTGAATCTGGAAAAATACCCTTTTGTATACTTAGATTGAAGATATGACATAATACCTCTGAAACAAGAAGAGATATATTTTTCAAAACATTACTTGAAATTTGATCACATGAAGTTGAATTAGATGCTTTAAGAGACTGTATGTAGGTGTGTACTTCAAATGAAGAAAAACATGTAAAGAAAAAACTCTGTCTTTCGAAAGGGTTAAGAGTAAGAGGGCTGTCACATACACAATCAGAATCATTAAACACAGTGGCGACTTCAAAAGTCTCAAATATAGTCACGTTATTATTTGTCGAGACTGTTTTAGTTTTATTCAAAATGTCTTTGACAACCTGCCATTCTTTTTTAGAGTTACCAATATTATTAGCTAATATATTACAATAAAAAGTATCCCTTTGGAGAGGTACTCGTATTTCCATTTTTAGCTCCTTACAGATCTTATCATAATACCTTTTTAGTCTCAAGTTACTTGGGTGTTTTTAAAACGCTTATAAAGAAGTTTTTTCTGTCTGATTTTATTGATTAGAGCACTAGTCATCCACACTTCGTGTACTTGCGCGAAGTAAGTGCAATTGTAATTTATTAATAAACAAATCAAAGGCCATAGATGGATTTTGTTCTCTGTAGACTTCATCCCAGAACTCAAAAATTAAAGCTGTCTTGAGAGCTGAAAAATCAATTTTTGTAAACTTTTTAAGGTCCAGTTGGATGGAGGTTAGGCAGTGGTCACTTATCTTGAGGTCAAATATAGCTGATCTAAATTTAGAGGTTGTATGGTAAACCCCACGAGTAGGAAGTGATATCAAACTACTCGTATCAAGGCCAAAGGAAGACATAATCGATGGAAAATTATCAACTTCAACTGAGCTACTGCAAAGATCGATGTTAAAATCACCCATAATTATTAGATTTTTACACACAAGATTATCGAGAAAACCAGAGAAATCATCCAGAAAGGCATTGACTGTACAATAATTAAATCTATAAGCCCGGACAAAACAGTATTGAGTGCCAGAAATCTCGCAACTTCAACTAATTAAATCGACCCTATTTATATTAAAACGACCAACGACCACGTTTGACGACAAATCGCTTCTATAGAATACTGCGACGCCACCAGCAGAATAAGAGTTATTACAGGCTGTTTTGAATATAAAATTGGGTATGGATAGTAATACTAACATCTCGGAATCCAGGTACCCCGCCATTACATCTAGTACTACCAACAACTCGGAGTTCAGGTACCCAGCAAATATGGCTTATGCTTGCCTAACTCGTTGACAAATTTTATATCTCCTTGGCTAACAATGTTATTATATATGCTGGTATTTCTGGTAGATATCACACTCCATTTTAACCACTGACGTTGTAAGTGAAATTCATCAGCATAAAGTACATTTATACATATGTTTCCTGCTCGCGATTCTTCTACTAAACGGGCTTTCAATCATTTGCACAGTTTTCCCCTCTATTAAAACGAATGTCCTGCGCGGCATCTTTTCCAAATTCAACCAAATTGTATATTGATCGGCAGCAAGGGCATGTATTTAACAGTTCTAACAATAATCCTATATTTCTATAGTTCCACCTATAATAGAGAAAAATTACAATACACCGTGGAGTAGTGAAAAAATCAATATAAAACTTACTATTGATACCAGCTATGTACGAGTATCTTATGTATGTTTTGCTATTGCATTTATTGTCGTATCAGAGTAAGTGAGGAGCTGAAGGTCAGGCAACATGAACGAAGACATGTTCAAATAGTTGAAATGAGGTATTGTTAGATTATGCGTTCTGGAGGACATCAGAACCCTAAGTTTAGTGAAAAGTTGTGGCGGTTGAGATATCATTTAATAGTACCTAAGATATAAAAAGCGACGAATAATAGGCACTAGCAAAACTTAAATAAGCCTCAGTCTCGTGTTTTTTGGGGTAAAATGAGAAAAGAAAAACCCAAAACCCAAAACCGCCACATAGGCATAGTACTCCGGCGTAAGATCCCGGACTTAACAAATTTATTTGTATTATACCCTTTGAAAATGAAATAAAATAATAAACCTTATATAACCAAAAGTCCAAATAAGCCACAGTATCTACTCGTACTCGTATAATATCGAAAAATCGATACTGATTTTGATTGAGTATTTTCGTGATGTTGGACATCAAAACTATCATTTTTGTGGGATTAGCCAGTTCCCTGGGACCAATTGACTATCTGACACAGATCTTGGTTGAATGTGTTTAAATTGATTAATTTGCATGGATGAATTTACCCACTGTACGTAAGTGATTTACTCGTATGTCCTCGTATGCACTTAAATTTACTACAGAGGTTGTCATGGTCTACACTGTCAAATATAATACTTTTAAAAAGCCGGCCAAGTGGAGTATAATAATATTTGCCCAAGCTATCTTTAGCTCTTATTACATTAGGTATTAGGTTCGGCACAAAGCCGAGGAATTGTAACTACATATTTGCAAAACATCAACAGGCAGCATATTCAAAGTCGTTTAGGTGATTAAAAGCAACTGAGCATTTGAAACAAAAATAGAGCTCTGCCTTTGTCTGGATATAAAAGTATTATTTCTTATCGAAGACAAATGACCCATTTAATGCACACATTTTAGGCCATTTCGCAATTTTAAAGTGTTTTAGAATGTTTTAGGTCTTTTTTTTTCTTATTTTCAACAGTTTTTCACGAACATTTTTCACCGTAAAGTACAAAGTTCGTTGAATTTTAAAATTCCCTTCACAGGGTGAATTTCCAGTGGTGTTACCAATCTAATAAGACAAAAATCAGAACTGTAGACTTTGTAGTTTTGAAGATAACTGGGCAAATGTGCAAAAAAATCACATTTTTCAGAAGACACCAAAAAGATTAATCGTGTATTTTTTTGTTACTGAACAAAGTTAAGAACTTTTTTTCAATTTAAATTTTTGAATTTTTTATACAATGAATAAATATAAAAATAAAAATATTGTATTAAATTCAATGCACGGAAATAGCCATCATATATTGGGAAGAGAACTAAGGGGGTCTGAGGCAATGGGATCCGTCTGGTCTCATGTGTTGCTCGCCCACTTTGACTCAAATTTTAAGCCACTTCTAGAAGTCGTAAAAAGGTGCAGTTTGTTGTGCATTCAGTTCCATATTGAGTCTGTATTAAAACAGTTAAACAATAAAGAAAAAAAAAATAGATTTTGGGGTCAATTTTTAGGTCTTTACCCCGTTCACATTTGATATTTGATACATTCAAAACCACCATTGGATTTTCAATATATATATTGGTAGAGCGTAACATGTTTCTAAGAAGCAGACTGCCAACTTCTCTTGGAATTGTATACGAGGCCTAACAATATATGATACTTCGTGTTGACTTTAGTTTAATAAATCCGATGTCACTGGCCTGCAATTCAGCTATTATTCCGC
Organism: Volucella bombylans; assembly: GCA_949129095.1. Lineage (NCBI taxonomy): Eukaryota > Metazoa > Arthropoda > Insecta > Diptera > Syrphidae > Volucella > Volucella bombylans. The sequence continues at coordinate 28,845,540 of OX422145.1, forward strand.
CAATATCATTGCACATCGATGACTTTGACTGTATTCGGTGGAACACTTTGATAATTTTGCAATTGAGTACAAATACAAAATTCTCTTCCCTAGAATCAAATGAAAATACTTTGTAGTATACAACAACGGGGCCACAAATAAATCTAAAAATCATGCGTCCAAAGGTATCATCATTTGCCTTCGCTCACGCCTATTCTTCTGTGTCATAGAGAATAAATAATTTTATAGAAGCGGTTGTCTTGTGTCTCTGGTCAAAGCCTTTATTAGTAACATTCCTTCCTAAGCCAAGGAAACAGCGATTGGTAACTGTAAGATAATACCATGCATAGATGTCGATCAGCCCTTTTTTTTTAAAAACTAAACACTCAAGGTTTTACTACTCTTAAAATGCCGCAGCATGTGTTAAGTTTTTTGGATAGAGAGAGAGAGAGAAAGATGTGGCATCCAAGATTTAATGGGGAAACTGCTAAATTATTAGTGTAAATTATTTTAGGCAAACATTTATTTCACGAGAATTTTAGGTTCTCCGAATGGGAAGCCAATACACTATCTATCACAATTGATAGTCTACCGGGTTCGAAGGACATAATCATTTCTTACTTACTCCCTCTATTCAATTTTTCAAAAACCGCAGCATTTTAGAAGTATTCATACGAATTACAAGTTGCATAGAAGGTCACATGACAAAGTATCACCTTGTCTTAATCCTTTTTGACGTCTTCGTTCTGTGTTACCCAGTATAGCTCGTCTCTATAAATGTGACCTCAAATTGATTGCGCTTTGTCTTCAATCGGATCCAAAAATTTTGTAAACAGGGGGCCAATTATCTGATTGACACGATGCTAAGGAACGGGATGGTTCTATAATTGATATTTAATGCTGAAGAACCTTCTTTTCTATAAATCGAACAAACAAATCTCAGGTTCTACTCATTAGCCAAAATTTCCTCCGACCAAATGTTGCAAACCCTCTATCGCTTCTTTGTTGGACTTATGATGGTTTGTTCATGAATTGATTATCGGAATCATAAACAGTAAGGACAATGAGATAATTGCACAGAAATGTTGACACCTCGTTCTTTTAAGGCTTGTTGGTTACTTGGCTGATGCCATCTTTCGTTAGACATGACTTATGAAAGCGTAATATGTTGATTCTATGAAGCAGGTGGCTAAGCCTGAGTTCTGTCCGAGTTGGTTTTGGTATGGCTTATTTCGACGAAAATTGGATCCTGGTTGGACGTGTAAATATACTCAATACTCGATTGAGCATATCACCAAGTCTAGGAAATTTTCAGCTCTGTATTCAGAATCAGAATGACTGATGTTGTTTGACTTGCACCGCTATATGTTAACCTAGTTTATAGTACTCGTATCATACATTGGTAATTGCATAAAGCTCCATTGTGGCAATTTCGTAGGCCATGGTAAATACATGGGGGGTGGCCGTGGTGTAGTGGTACTAGCAATCGCTTCTCACTCGGAGGGTCAAGGTTCGAATCCTACCCATTGACAAGTGTTTCAAGTTTCTCTCTTGTGTAATTGGAACTCAGACAGAAAAATTCTGTGTGTGAAGGCATAACACTGACACTGACATTATAACCTTCGAATCACTCTGAGTGAAGAAAAAACTCTCCGTCCTATTCGGGCTCCCGAATATTGAACCCAAACACACCTGAGTTTCAAACCACTACAAAAAACCAATTTTCCTTTCTCCTCCTTCGAACTTTCCGCCCGCGACGAGGCAACAGTAAAAGGGTATCAACCCCTTAGGCGCGCGTAAATTATAAAAAAAAAATTGTATCTCTGGTGATTTTTAAGGTTTCGTCGGATTTTATCGGATACATCAAGTACAAATCTGTAAAATATCATATCAGCAGATATTCATATATCATAAATTTAGTTTTTTTTTATCTTCCTATATTTTCTGGGAAAAAAATCACCAAAATTGAGGCCGGTGGAGGCTAGTTGATCCTTCCTTCACAAGTATTTTAGTATTTTTGAAATACGTCTAATCTTATTTTCCTTGTTTTTATGGCTTTTATTAAGCCAGTTAGATTTAGCATTAGGTTTCTAAAACCAAAAAAAAAAGAGAAAATGACGAATAAAAAATAAAACAAATTTCTCTGCATATTTGAAAATTTTTTTGAAAAAAAAAAACAGAAAAAAAACAGACATAAAATGATTTAGTGATTATGAACTATAATATGTACATAGAAGTGTTTGCATAAGCTTACTATAATAGGAACAAGTTATCGTTAACTTGCAACAAATGTATTGCATATGGCATACCCTTAAGTAAAATTTAAAATATTTTCAAAAAGAAAAATATCATGGACGAGCGAAAACCAGCAAGAAGAGCGATTGTCAAAAAACGCACTGGACCCCTGTTTTCGGAGGACCTACTTAATGAGCTGAACACAAAGTCACAAACGCAACAGCCAATACCCACGACTGGGCATAGTCGCAGACTGCCCTCTGTAAAGGAGAAAAAAGATAAAAAACGCGAAAGATGGCTGCTCACACGGAAAACTTGGAAATACATGGCAGACGCTGGTCGTAAACTTATTCCCGAAGGCACACAAAATCGACCCGAAGACATTCATAAAGTTGAGAAGCATTTTCATAATATTTGTGCCAATGAACCAAGATTTATATTATGGCGCCGGAAAGCTTCATATCCAGGGGCAATGGGTGTCACAAGAAATTCGAAGCGCCGCCTTAAATTGCTTCTATCGCACAGTCACAAGGCCATCAATTTTGATGAGGAGACGGAAGAATCACGAAATGCTGATCAAATTATTGATTTGCTTCAAAACTATCTTAAATTAGATGAATCACGTAAGATCACCACGTTGTTGGGCTCGAAAACTGTTCGACCAGATCAAACATCATCACCGTCTGCTCAGCGACCTGGTGGTAAAGGTCGTGGAATCAGCTCGCAATCGATGACAATGTCATCGCGGGGCCCTGGTTTTCTGCCGCCTCTCGCACAGCCTCAGAAAGGTATTAATGCTCTCTCGGAGATCGATCAGCTGCTCGAACGGCTGCGAACGCTTAGCCGTAGCGCCTCATGCCGCACCATAATCCCAATACAGCGCATAACACCCGAAATTCTCGAGGACAAAGCTTTACTAAAACAAATCTACAATGAACTTAAGAAGCAGCAACTACATCGAATCTTAGGCAAACATTCCGCTAACACAAATACTAGTAGTAGTAGTCAACGAGCGAGCCTTCCGCATGCTACATCTTTATCTAGTTTGTGGCACTTTAAGCGTGATAACAGCGTCAAGGATTTATTCTCAGGAAAACAAACAGCTCCTTCTTACAGTGGATTTAAATCACCCACAACAATTTGTGCATCATCTCCACCCCTATCCCCTAGTTATGATACAAATAGACGCATCCCCCCTTCCTCATTAGAATTGTCAGCACCATTAACATCAACCCTACAACTTCAGAACCCTTTAATTCCTGTGATATCGATTAAGAAGCCATCTATGGAAGTTGTTTACTCAAATGCCGGCACACAAACGAATTTCATTCAATTAACTGAAATTGAACGTCTTGCAAAGGATTATAAAGAGATGAAACAAGAAGAGGCAGCAGCATTAGCAATCGGCTCTGGTGGTAATCCGACCGATGATGAAAGCGACAAAGGCGCCACAGCCGGCCATGGTCACCGCCGTAAGAGCAGCATCGACAACGAGGACGTATCGCAGTCGGTAAGTGATACGATAAAACGTTACTTGCGGATGGCGCGCAAGAAAAGCGTCCACGATGACAACGCCAATCGATTCAAGCGGGTTAACTACGACCGAAATTTGCGAAATATACGAGCTAAAGGTGAAATAAATCCACCGGGTATGGATGAGGGCAACAGCAAAGCAACACAGACCCTTGATGCTTGGCCTGTTATTTATTTGAATTACATTCGTGGCAATGAAAACACCAGCGTTCTTGAAGAGGCACATCTGGAATGGAGAAAAAACTTGGATCAACGGATTCAGCAAAAGAAGGAATATGACGAAAAAATCCAACAGCAGCAACGTGATGCGATCGCTAAATCTCAAAATCCAACACATTCCAGTTCATCAGCTCCGACTTCCCCAACAAATACGTTACAGTCGCAGGGGCATAGCCATGCGAGCAGTGCTCCTACGACGGCTAGCGGTATTCTTCATTCAAGCACACAGTTTCTTTCAAATCTATGGCATGGTTCGGGTCATCACCAGCATGGGGGCCAAGAGAACAACCCTAACTATCATCCACTACCAGGCAGTAATACAAATAGCACCAGCTCTATCATGTCTGCGGGGACAACCGCATCTGGACATAGTTACAGTAATTCAAAATATCCTTTAAAAACTTACGTCCTTCTCTCCAGCCAAAGAATTAACCAAACCTGTTTTTTTTTTCTTTCTTCTTTTTTTTTCTTTTTATTCATCCTCGCAGATCCAAAAAACGATAGTGCAGCTATGCAGAAATCCAAATCGTCATCTAACGTTGGCCAGTTTGTATCGAAGAAAATCTGGAAGACGAGGTCCAAGAGTCAAACACGAACATCGTCACCGACAAAAGCTGAATGGACACCGAAGGTTAGTTTAGGTTTCATTCGAATTCCGAAATTAAAAAAAAAAAAAAATTATTTCCTTAAATTAGGGCAATTGTACTTGGACATCAGACAGTGGTCGACAAGTAACATTAACAGATGTTCATCTTCAGAATTTGACGGAGGTTGAAACAAAAGTTCTACAACGAGTGGCCATTGAGAAGATCAACCAGCTAAATATTGGCGTCAGTGTTGTGGCTCCTTCAGGTATGTACTCCACTCGTACAATAGTTTGCATGCCCTACTATTTGTAGATTTGAATCTTTTGTCCATAGATGCGGAAAGTGCCAGTAAAGCACAAAAGCGTCGTCCACTTGCAAAAAAGAAAGCGATGACAACCAGCTTTTTCGATATTGGCAGAAAGGAAGACAAAGGTTTGTTATTTACTCATATACGAGTATGTATATGTGTGATAGACATATGAAGAAAATTGCAATTTTCAATGCACATTTTTCAGGAAGCCAGATAGCAGTGTTTGGTAATACCTTGGAGAATTGTGTAGCCTATGATCAAAAGCGAAGAACAAATCTAACAGCCGCATCTGATAGGGGCTCAAGAAATTCAATAACATCTTTATTTCGAGGTAGTTCCAGCAGCAAGGTAAATTCTGAATACATCACCATCACCTTTACATTCTTTAATGTGCTGCTCATTTGGTATCCCTTAGGTTCGGTCATGTGAAAGCTTGCCATCAGGAGGATTCAGTCTTTCTCATTCCGACACCGGCTCGAGTAACACCGCTGTAAGTGGAATTGATTGTGATGGTGCCAAAGGTAGTGGCAATGGTAACCTCGTTAAAAGTGCTGTCATGCAGATGTCACGTAGTCAGTCAGATGTTCGTCGTTCTAGTCAAGAATATGATGATTTGCAACTTAACAATTCCATGATAGCGCCCCCACCAATGATTGATGCCACTGAACCAACAGAAAGGCAGGTGCCCAAATTTGTTCGAGATTGTATTGAACATATAGAAAAGCGTGGCCTCAACTCAGTTGGTATATTCCGCGTCAGCACATCGAAGAAGCGAGTGACACAGGTGTGTTGTGTTGACACATGTTTGTGTTGGCTTGCTCTTTAACGACACTCTGTGTTTCACAGAGTTTTCGAAGCAAATGTCCAAAGACTTTCAATTCAATTTATTTTTTTTGTTAATAGATGCGAGACGAATTTGATCGAAGTGCAAGTACAACAATTGATCCAGAGACCTGTCCACATGATGTTGCAACGTTGCTCAAGGAATTCCTAAGGGATTTACCCGAACCGTTGTTGTGCCGACATTTGTACAAAGCCTTTGTCCAAACTCAAAGTAAGAACATTTTAAGATACATAGCACATCTTCAAAAAAACTTGATTAATTTTTGTATATATATATGTGTGTGTGTTTTTGTTTTTTTTCTAGAAATTCGCAATCGACGCTTGCAGTTGGAAGCACTTTCGCATTTAGTTAGACTTTTACCCACAGCTCACCGTGATACTTTATATGTTCTTTTAAGATTCCTTGCAAAAGTTGCCTCCTGCTGTGATGATGTAACAGGACCAGATGGGACCATCCATTTAAGTGGCAACAAAATGGATAGCAATAATCTGGCCACTGTATTTGCACCGAACATATTACGATCTCCACTAACAGGTGACGAATATAGCGAGTCTGGTGAGCATACACGTAATTCAATGCCAGATGTAATTAATGTGATAAGGTACTCGTAATTAACAATCAAAACAATACAAATCTTATATATTCATACATATTCATTTAATAGAACAATGATAGATCATTACGAAGAGTTGTTTAGAGTTCCGGCAGAGTTAATGGATGAAATCTATGCAGAAATGATCGACACATTTCCAGAGCAATTAAATTATTTATGCGAACGTCGCAACACATCTGACAAGTGAGTGGTTAGTTGTGTAGATCTTGGAAAATTGTTAAGCTACAATACAACAAAATAATATTGGGTTTTCCAATAAGGACTTGACAACTTTTTTTTTTAAATAAAACCCAAACCATTTGAGATATTTCAAAAAACTTTATTATCGGCTTGAAGTACAATCAAAACATTTATGAATGGAACTCGACTTCGTTCATATGGCCACCGCGGGCACATTTGCAGCGGTCGATTCATTGGACTCAATTTTCAACGAAACGGCCGCTATTTCGACTGGCCCATGTCTTGAGATAACATGCTCACCATACTTACTCTTCAATGAATCGATTGTAGCGTGTGCTGTGTGGCTTGTGGCATCATCCTGTTGAAACCACATGCCGTCCAAGTCCATATCTTCCAATTCGGGCCAAAAATAATCGGCATGCAAACCGCACCAAACAGTTATTTTTTGTGGACAAAGTGGTGATTTTTGAAGCACATGTGGATTTTCACCCGACCAATAACGCATATTTTGCTTATTGGCGAACCCAAAAATTAAGCCAAAAATGAGCTTCGTCACTGAAGATGATTTTGCGATGAAATTCATCATCTTGGCGCATCTTCTCCAGAACCCAATCGGTGAACGTATGTCGCTTCAAATGGTCCATCGGCTTCAATACTTGAGTCAGCTTGATCTTGTATGGGTAAACCAAGATCCTTACGCAAAATACGCCGCCATAATGTGGTCTGAGCGATGCCCAATTCTTGAGAACGCCGTGGAATTGACTAATTTGGATCGTTTGCTACGGACAGCGATATTTTCCACACTTCGACCAACCCGTTGTCTCACTGACACGGCAACATCACACAACGAAACTTGTTATTGCCTGTCTACTAGGGCGAAAATTACGACCGAAAATTGGAGATAACGCTTTTAAAGTTGCAGTCACCGACTCCAAATTTTGGTAGAAAATTTTTATAATTTGCACACGTTGCTCGTTCGTGTACTTTACCATGATGAAAATGTTGAGTTTACTGAATAAGTTGATTAAGTAGTGAAAGAGTGCGTTCACAAATTAAATTCAAAGTTGCCAAGTCCCTATTGGAACACCCTTTATAATACGAACGTTAATTGAAATTATTGATTTTCATTAACAAAAAAAAAAATGCTCAATTTTTCATTAGCGACGAAATTGACAGCGGAGGTTCTAATACACCACTAAGCTCACCACCACCTACGGGGATAATGAAAGCCAATAGCGATGGAATCTTTAGGCGAACCACACCTCAGCCACAATCAAATAACAATAATGAATCAATTCCTGATAGCCGAACCCAAAGTGATGCCTTGTCCTCAAGAACACCACCAATACCTGCTCCCAGACGAATTTATACACGAGAAGATGTTATGCATGAGAATACTGTATCTAAAGGTGATACCCGTAAGGACAGTTCAAGTGGATCGAGACGGTGAGCACGGCATGTAATCAATTGAAAGTAATTTTATATTTTATTTTTGCATAGTCGCACCTCTAAGCTAAAGTATTTCGAAAGCGATCAACCTGCACATCACCATCAGCATCAGCAATCGCAACAGCAACAGCAGCAACGTTCGCTAACCAGCAATATAGCGACTACAACTAAAACTGGCCATATTAGTGATAGCTTAGACACTCCTATAAAATCGTCAGTCAATGTCGACTTTCATTCCATGCATCAACAGCAACCAACAATGTCCGCTATTTCCTCTTCTGGGGCAATTTCATCAAGACGCCTTTCATCACCGTACGTTCTTGATCGGACTGGTGTGGTGACGGCTAGCTTAAAAATTCCAGTACAAATGCAAGCAGTGGGAAGCAATAGCAGTAGTGGCGCAGCAGTTGGTAGTGGCAATGCTCGTGATAACGATGACAATAAAGTATTTTATAGAGGATCTGGACAATTTGATTTGTCCAATATTCCATATATAGAGGACTCTTCCTATGGTAATGAACTTGGAAATTGCAGTGAAGGTAAGTTTTAATTGCTTTCATTTCTCAGTGCAGTTATCAATTTTCTCAACAACAAAAAAAAAAGAAAAAAAACCGATAGATAGAAAAAATGTATTACTTTCGAGAATTTTGCTCTGTGAACTGAGTCAGATACATTGCTAGACACTAAATTTGGCAGTGAAACAATTTACTCAGTAACGTTCCCGCTTTTAACATTTTAACCAATGATTTACTTAAGATTTGAGGTAGATTTGTAATTTAATGAAACACCAAAACACAAAATGTATTGCATGGAAAAATCACTGTTTTATGCTATTTAATTAATTTTTTTTTTCTTTCCATTCCATAATATGCATACACCTACGAGTACTCGTAGGAAGCCAACAGCAACGTTATCGTTTATATTTATTTTGTTTCCAAATTTAATCTGTAACCTGGTTTTTAATCTAAGGCATTGCTTTCATTGCCCTAAGCAACATACCGCACCAACCAAGTAAAACATTGCAGATACGGTCGACCTTATCTGATTCAGTCTTATATTAGACGAAACTTCTTAGATATTTGGAAAACTCGACTGTCGGATTATTATCTGTTCTCAGCTCCGAGCATAAAGCAAATTTATCTGGTTCGGATGATGTAGCTTCCCTCCTTCTAAGGAGGGGTTCTTCCACGCTCGCAAAACCATTGCGTGAGCTTTTCCACCAATCTTACATCTTAGGAATCTTTCCCAGCGGATGAAAAATAGCATTTGTCCGCAAACAAGGCGAATGTTCTTTTCTCTTCTCCACTTACCTTTTTTCCAATGGAAATCCTGACATATGAAATATTTCTAGACACGAAAATTTCTCAATGGCCAACGGTACGATTTTCATAGCAACAGGTCCACTGATGATGTGATAGATTTTTTGTACCGAACGTGGACCCATAATCTTCCCAAATCTGGTAAAAGCTAGACAATTGCCTATGATATGAATGGATTGAAATGTTAAATTTCGTAATGTACAATTCCAGCTGTCTTCGATGGTTGCAAGTTTGTTGTGTTAAAAAAAAAAAAAAAAATTCTGATATGCCTCAAGGCTCCGCTTAGTCTCCGACACTCTTTTTTATTTTCATTAATGGTCTCTTGCCTGCCACTTCTAGAATATTAAACCAATAATACCATTGTTGATGATACTACCCTCTGACTTTCAAATTCGTTCCCAGATTCATTTCCCTGCCCCTTAGTGTATGTTAAGCTCTGATCTGGCCTCAGTATATGTACGAGGGGCGTTCAATTATATTTTTTCGGTATCGATATGAAGGAAAATGCGAATTCAATTTAAGTTGTTTTTATTTTTCAATATAATCTCCCCTAACATCAATGCATTTGTTACATCTTGAGATAAGCTTTTTTAAACCCTCAAAAAAATAAATTTCCTCTTTCTCTGGAAAATACCCATTTATTGCCGACTTGAGTTCTTCATCATCCGAAAATCTTTTTCCACGAAGACATTTTTTTCAAATCCGGAAACAGGAAATAATCACTAGGGGCAAGGTCTGGACTATAGGGTGGGTGTTGGATTTCTTCGAAACCACAATATCGCGCAGCAGCCTTGGAAACTCGCGCCGTGTGAACAGGAGCGTTGCCATGAAGAAGCAACACACCCGCTGCGAGTTTACCCCGTCTTTTCTTTTTAATTTCCTCCCGCAAATTATGCAAAGTGGAAGCGTAAGATGTGGCGTTGATGGTTTCACCTTTTTTTTTTTTGTACTCAATGAGCAAGATTCCCTTTGAGTCCCAAAAAACTGTGGCCATGAGCTTCCCGGCAGACGGAGTGACTTTGAACTTCTTCGGGGGGTCTGTTCCTTTTTTATGCCACTGCATGGACTCTTGTTTGCTTTCAGGGTCATAGTGGTGGACCGCGTTCTCACTACACATCTCCAAAAGCTCTCTACAGCATGCGATTCTCACTTTTTTCTGTGGCGCTGTGAGCATTCGTGGCACCCACCTTGCACTGACCTTTGAAAGGTTAAGATGGTCATGAAGAATGGTGTGAATGGTACCAATTGAAAGCTTGGTGATCTCTGCCATCATTTTCACCTTTATTCGGGCATCCTCAAGAACAAGTTTTTCGACTTCTTTGATGTGCTTTCTCCCGTACAAGCAGTAGCCGGGGCGCCGGAGCGGGGGTCGTCTTCAATGCTCTCTCTGCCTCTCTTGAACTCACTTGACCACTTTTTCACAGTTGATAATGAAGGTGCGGAACCCTGGTAAACAGCCACCATCTCTTCATGAATAGTTTTTTGACTTTTTCCTTGCTTAGTGAGAAATTTAATTACAGCGCGATGCTCAATTTTCACCATCATCGTCTCAGTTGCCATTATGATTCTGTTTAACTAGAGATAAAACGCGAATTAATAATCACATTTATATGAAATTTTACATGAATGCACTAAAATAAAAGTATTACTTGATAAATAAGTCAATTAATATATACAACCATAGCTTCACCCCGATACCGAGAATATGTTGAACGCCCCTCGTATATGTATCACATCTGGTCATGTGCCCCAAAACATCTTTGCCTCGCCGTTTTTAAAACCACCTTCAACCGTAACACCCGTGATTCTTGGAGAAGCCGTACAACTCGCTTATGGAATGTCGTGCCGAGCTCTTTATTTCTCAATCATTTTCGTTTCTTCCTCCCTTACGTTCCTTCATGTACCATAAAGACGTATGATCTATTTTTTGAACAATACATAATCTCCATGTTTGTTGCGATATTTTTAGCTTCGGCTTGTGATTTGAACCCGGACTTTCTGGTGTGGTAGTCGACGAACTTAACTACGAGTACTTACTCTTGATAAAAATATGATTGTAGGTACAGCCTTTACATTTCTAAAATAATTGAATTAACGAGTCTACCTTTGGCATCTTAAAGCAAATCTAATCAAAATATGTTTTTACTAAACAAAAACGAAATTATAATTTAAAGAAAATCCATATTGTGGAATGAAATATAAAATCTGTTGTGTTTCATTAATAAATTTCCTAACCGCCACATATGACATCCAACATAAGTGCAGTCAATTTTATATACACGTATTTGTAATGAGAAAAAAAATATTGTTCAAGTCCTGTATTGAATTTTAAATTTCACTCCATGATATGAAGCGGGACGTTACAGCTGCTTTATAGTTTTAAGCTTCAGCATGTTTTTATTTCAATTTAGAATCTTATTTCTAAAACAACCCAAAAAAAATACCCAAACCACCATAAACAATTAAAAGGTTTCCCAATAACTGGATCGCTTTCATTTGGGGGAGGAAATAGTGGAGGGGGAAGCGGCGGCAGTGGAGGAGGAGGAGGAGGAGGAGTAGGATGTAACACCAGTGGCAGTGGCAGTGGAGAAGGTTTAAATGTACGCAAAATGTCAACACAAATAATAGGTAATCCATCGAATGCCACTCAAGCTACAGTTTACCAAATTCCAATTACGTATGAGGGCCAACAAATCGTATCCCCAACAGTCGGAGTGAAAGAATCGACTACAGAACAAACATCGAAACTTGCATCATTCCTATCATCGGTTAATGCAACAGCATTGCCATCGTCGACGATCTTGACATCCGTAGCAAGGGATAAGCCAACACGTAAAAATGTACCATCGACCACATTTAGTAGTTCGCAACATAAATTAACAACAACAACCCAAACATTACATATGCATAGTACACATATGCATGCAGGAACAGGAACAGGAACAGGAACGGCTGCTAGTCAAAATGAGCCAAAACTGCCAACAAGCATTTCAAATATCGGCGGTGCGATTTTACGCTCAAAAACGGCAGATTTTGAGCGAATGTCTAAAGTAATGCCTTCGGCAAATCGCCAAACACGACAGTCCAGTGGTACAATAACTGATGTAGGTACGCCGTCAAGGGGCCCGCTATACAAGCGGCAGGAGTTGATATCAAGTGCTAAACGAACATCAAAATAAGCCTTCAATTGTACATAATGTAGATCATACATACTCGTAATGATTTTATTTTTTATTTTTATTTTTTCTATTTATTTATTTATTTTGTTTTTTTATCTTTTAATTGTTGTATAACGCTCGTTTTACATAAAACATAAAACATAAAAAAATTTACAAAAATTAACTTAAAACAATGGCTTTAACAGGGTAATAGATCACAAAAGGATGTTAACATAATTTAAATAAAAAATACAAAAATACAAAAATACAAAAAAGCAATGTTAATGTTAATTATTTATAAATAAATACTATGGAACCAAAGAACAGGAAAAGCTAGTCGTATTTTGTTGTACAGAATATTTATTCTTCACTATGATATTTTTGTTATAAATATTATTTAAAGTAAAGTTACATTACTTAATATATTGTATTTTAGTTAACAAATGTTTATACATATTTGTTTATATCAAGAATAAAAACAAATAAATTTGATGTCGATTTTTATTGTATTGTTTGGTTGTTGTCGTTTCTCCATTTAGCCATTGGATGTTTCTCAGCAACACTGATTAATTTTGAGCCTGACCTTAGTTGAGAACTCATGGATAAATATCCTTACAACACATTCTATATAAAACAAAAAAAAAAACGTGAATATTTTGTCCATGTAACTATTATATTTTGCTTCAGATAGAGTAATTGGCTGCACCAGAAAATAGCAATACATAGTTTTGAGATATGGCAATACCGGTGGAGACACGTCAAATCTGACATCAGCAACTTAAAGTTTGACATATTTATTGGTACACGTTTTGTCATACGAGTAGTTTTTGTGTGTTTTTTTTTTTTACAGAAATGTGAAATATTCATCTCAGGCAAAAAATGGAATGGAATCGTTAACGATGATGATGAAGCGCTATCCCGGGCCACTGTGTTTCGCTGGTTTTTCGAATTCAATCGTCGTTCACTCCAGGACGAATTTAGTGAAGGCCATCCAAAATAGGCTGTTGTGCCAGAATAAATCGATAATATGCGCGAGCTGATATTGCACATTGACGTCTATATCTAAATCGTGACGTATGACGAATCATCTATTCATATGAGTCCGAAATTAAACAGCAGTCGATTGTATGGGTCCAAATTCAACAAAATTTCTTCGCTCACTATGCACTTCGAAGCAAATGGTCGCCTGTTTCTTCGGAAAAAACCGCCGTCATTAGACCGACGTATTATAGAACGTAAAATTAAGAATAATACTCGTACACCACCATTTGTTTGCCAGAACGCGAACCGAGCTCTCCAAGGTCGGCTCAAACAAGTGACTTTTCGAGCACTCAACACATCGAATTGATGGGTCATCTGCCACCGAACAGCCCTGATTTGACACCTACTATGACTTCTTTTTATTCCCGCACATCAAAAATAAATTGCGAGGTCAACACTATTTTGAGAAAACGATAGTTTTGTGAGTTTCGCTGAAGGCTTGGGGTCGGTATCTTGCTGGAAACACCATTTTAGTAGCATATTATCTTCGACCCATGCAAGTACAGCATTCTCTTGAATGCCTTCGATAAATCCCATATCATCGCGTTTGTAAATCTTCGGAACTCTAATATTTCTGGCAGCAAGCAATTGAGTAGGGACGTTTCGTATACGGAATCTATTGCCTCAATCTATTCCGAACCAAAATATCATTTCATCTCAAGCTTTTCTATTGCTTCTCACTTGGCGTTATTGGCGCTATTAAGTAGTACGGGGATGAGTAGGATCTTATGTTTATATATAATATATTCCATAGTGTTTCTTGACAAGACCTTGTTATTTTTTAGGTCAAAGAAAGAGCGATAGACAAGTGAAGCCACTATCAAAAGAAACAGTGGAGCCGAAATAGATGGAATCACTAACTTGTCGCTAACTTGTATGTCCTACTTGGCTTCTCCCTCATTCACAACATAACATATATCTACCACTCCTGTTTCAAGACTAACGTTCAATGTCATCAGTGCATGTAAGTGATTGCTTACATTTTTACAAAATGTTGGTCTTGGTTTTGACCCCAAAGGCTCTAAGTGTTGGAGTGTCATCTTGGATAACAATTTTCTCTGGACTAGACATGTTACGTCGAAAGCCTCTAAGGCCTTCTGGCTGTACAAAGTAGCTATCGGTAAGACATGGGGCCTGACGCAGGTAAGTCTGAGTCGGTTGTCTGGTGGAATAAGCTCTCATGAAATATGTCACTTCTGCTTTTAGCAGACTCCAAAAAACAGGCCCGGAAGATTCGGACCTCCAGAATAATAGGTTGCACGGCTTAGGAACGAATCACGATATTTTAGAGTACGTCCGAAAATGGGCTTGAGGGTATACTGATGAGCATTCATAGCGAGACGGGTGTTACGGTTGAAAGTTTGAATGGGCGGAATGTTACTGGCGATTTCAATGGAGCACTGGTGGTTGAAAATGCGATAAAATAAAGTGAGATAGGAGACATTACGTCGGTGTTCGAGGGTATCAATTGACTGACTGATATTAGTATCATCAATGAGCTTTATAGCACGATTTTGAATCCTATCTAGCAGGTGCAGAGTGTGCAATGTACTCCAAATTTTAACGTATGAATGCCATATATATCGAGGCCAGCTCAGATGGGGAAAAGTATTTCTTACCTAGAAATTTCGCAGCATTTTTGGCGACATCGTTGTCATTGACACACATACCGAGAATGGAAAGTTTTTCAGTTTTGATAATGGCTGGGTGTTTAAATTTCGCTTTAAGGACAGCAGACAGCATTGTGTTTTGGAAGCATTAAATTCCACTCTGTTGATAGTTCCCCAATTGGTTATGCTGTTAATATCGGAATTTAATGAGCTTAGCATACGCTGCCGTTCTCCTTCTACAGCCGAAGAGCAGGGCCGTGAGTCCGGGAACGAATATGAAAAGCAGAGAGTACTGCCATCAGCAAAGGAATACGATTGGATTAGAAGACTTTCCAGGAAGTATACAAGGCCATTGATATCATTGGCCCTAATTATGACCTGGACAGTCGCGTCTTGCTGCACGACTTCGGCATTCGAAATGAAATAGGGAACTGGCGATCCGAGGGCTCTGGTTTCACTCGGTTCAGCGACGAAAATATGGCAAATAATGTCATGACCAGAGAGAGTGACCTACCCCCGTTCATTTCGAAGGAGGAACTCCGTGAGATCTTCGACACAATCAGGGCTAAGAAATCAGTGGGGACCGATGGTATTCCGAACATCGTGCTTCGACATCTTCCTCTAGAAGCGGTGGACATTTACACCACCCTGTTTAATAATGCAATGAATAATGCACATTATCCAGCGCATTGGAAAACGGCGGTGGTTCAACCTATCCCCAAAAAGGGGAAGGATATATCCAATCCGGCGAATCTCCGGTCGATAAGTCTCCTTCCGAATATCAGTAAGGTTTTTGAAAAGGTAGTCAATAGAGCTCTGTCTAGGTGGGCTGAGGACAAACATATAGTTCCGGATAATCAATTCGGTTTTAAGGCGGGACATGATATCTCACATGCCGCGTCTAAACTGGTGTCCGATATCCAATGGAACAAAGGCAAGAAACAGTGCACTGGTGCCTGCCTTGTTGACTTGGAGAAGGCCTTCGACACCGTATGGTTAGAGGGTCTTTTCTATAAGCTGACTAGGCTGGGGATCAGTAAACCACTCTTGTACATTCTCTATAATATGCTAACCAACAGGCAGTTCATCGTGAAAAATGGCGATGTGACTTCTGTTGGAATATTTCAAATTAAAAATGGTCTTCAGCAAGGCGCGGTCAATTCGCCGATCCTATTTAACATTTATACAAGCGACTTGATAGGTTCACTTTCCCATACTATTGCGTACGCAGACGATGTGGTAGCGTACAGAACAGGTCCAAAAATCGAGGTCATTAATACTCTCTTGCAGCGTGACTTCGATAAGATAAGACGATTTTGCGATGACTGGATGTTGAAAATCAACTTTCAGAAGTCGGAAACCATTCTCTTTAGGACGCCGTTGTCAGGAGCCTCTAGGGATACCAGAAAAAATTGGCGAAAGTTCTCAAACATTGGACAGCACGGACAGCCTCTTGCCTGTCGAAATGTAGTCAGATACCTTGGGATCTGGCTAGATCAGTTTCTGTATTCTGGCAAAAATGTAGATGCTGCTCTGGCCAGAGCCAAAGGTGCTTTTGCCCTTACAAAGAGACTGTTTTATAGCAGCCAACTCGATGCGAGGGTAAAGGTAATCTGCTACATGGCTCTTATCAGGCCCATGCTGGTATTTGGTTGTCCCGTGTGGTTCAATGTACGAGCAAGCTTAATGGAAAAGATTCGGGTGTTTGAGAGGGCTTGTCTTAGGGCTTGTCTTCGCTTGTACAGAACACCAGAATCGGAGTACAAGAAATTTTATCCTAATGAGGTCCTTTATAACAGGGCGAACCTAATACGAGTGGACAACTTCGTAATTAAGCTGACTCGAAGGCACATTGCAAGAGCAATGACCTCGACGAATAACCTGATATCTGGGGCTTACTACCCCAATTACCTTTACCACGAGAGTGTGCGCTTTGACGGCTTCGTTCCACCGGAAGCATTCCTCTACCTTGATCAGATAGGGTTGATCCAGGATAGATCAGCGGTGCCGTTAATCTTCCATGTCGCTCGGACAGCTGGGGACAGGCGACTCAACTACGACAGAGACGTCGCACACGGCAGTGTGGATCGCCTCAGGTTCAGTAGGGCGGTGGGGAATCGCGATAAGAGGGATGTCGTTCGGCAGCACCAACATTTCTGGTGGTTGAATGATGGAGAAGATGTTTCGTCGTCGTTTCCGTCAATTACGGACCAGCCTCACTAATGAGGCAGGGCTGACCAATGTATTTGCTTTGTAAATAGCGATGGCCAGCTTACATAGGTTTAGGTTAGCATTTAAGAAACATATACATATATCAGTGTATACAAAGGTGTATACTGATATATGTATATGATCGTGTATAATGTCTATGTGTGTTTATGTGTGTATTGTGCATTTAGGTTAGGTAGGCTAAGGTTTATTTTAAGTTAGATACTAAGCTTTTATAAAAAATAATAAAATGTCCATATGCTAAGTTTTTTGTTATAAATTTTTTCTTAGTCCTAAGTACACAAAATAAACATTTATAAATAAAATGTAAATGAAGTCGAAAGACATAGATATAAGAATTTAGATTAGCTTAGAGTGCCTGTGTGGGGCCAGTAAGTTAGTATAAGATTGTTAAGTAATTTTAAGCTAGCATTTAAGCATTTTTTGTTAGTATGTAAGAGTTAGTGATTAAGTAAATAAAATGCATTCAAAACTAAAAATAAACTATGAAACAGTGCACCAACGAAATGTTCACTCACAACCCGGTATCCATCAGTTGTTACATACACTCAGCCTAGTACTTCTGCCGAGTATGACAAATTTGCACTGTTTCTGTTCCTTATAGCAATCATCATATCACAGTTTTTCTATGCTAAGTCCATACTATCGACCACTCCCTGGATGGCAATGAAATCTGAGTGGTAGCAGTAAAGATCCTCTGCTTAGCTGGACATGGTAATCAAGTGCAGATCCGAAGGTCGTTGTCGTTGTTGAGACTATTAGCTGGTTAGTCACATGACCAACTATACTCGTATTACGAGCCTGCATGTATGAGGATGAGTTTTCCTGGACCCGATTACTTAAAAAAAAAGTGATGCATCTATGATATCAGCTGAGAATCGTGATTCTGATTTAAGGGAATAAAACAACAATTTAATTTTTTTTTATCTTTTTCTTTATTATTATTTCACTTTTTGTTTTCCAACAATACGAATACAATCTTTTGTTGGTTTTTTTTTTTTTTGTTTTTAATCGTTTGCATTGAAGATTATGTTTTGTTTTTTTTTTCCTTTTGTTTTTTAATACTGTATATATATTTATATATAATATTCTTAAGGTAAATTTATATATAAATATATATAGACCTTTAAATTACTTACAGTTCATATTAGCATTATTAATAAAGTGTTGTGTTTTTTTTTATTTAAGTTTAAATAGTAGTTTTTTTATTTTTTTTAAGTTAGTTTTAAGTCATTTCACATGATTCGCGAGGTTGGGCAATACATTAAATTGTGTATTTTTTGTCAGATATATATGTTCATATTTATTTATAATAATAAATTTAAACAGAAAAAACAAAATAAATCAATAAAAAACTGAGTGGAAAGTGCGCGAAAGAAAGGTATTGTACGAGTATTGTATTGTAGTTAAGATCGAATGTAAAGTTTTCCTTACAAGTGGAAGACCTATTAAATTTTTTTTTGTCAAAGTAGGTATTGGTAAAAAAATGTTTGTCATTTGGGAAGTGATTGGGGGGATGGATCTGCGTAAAATATAATAACAAAAAAAAAAAAATATATAAAAATTTCAAAACATATTTTTCTTCAAATATGTGTTATATTAAAAAACACTAATTACGTTATAAGAATATGCACATACTTTTTATTTATTTTTTAATATTTTGAAATATATAGGAACTTCTTACGTTTTTTTTTTTTTTTGCTTAGTTTTTAGCTTATGTGTTTTTGTTTTTTTTTTGTTGTTTCTAATTGAATTTTAAAAGGTTTATTTCTAAACGTAGAAAATATAGGAAGAAAAATGGAAAAACGCAAAATTAATTGGAAAAGGTTAAAGGGGAAACTAGCATTGTTGGTTGTTGTCGTCTTTTTGTTCCTTTTTCTTTCATATGTTTTAAAATTAATAGAATAGTTTATTTTTATTTTCATCGTTATTAATTTTAAAATGGATTACGTATACTGTGATATGTTGTCTTATCGTTTTTATTTTTTACTTTTTGTTTATTTCCTTACAAAAAAAACAAAAACAACAGAAAAACAGAAAAACAGAAAATATAAATATGCACAGACGGGACAAATTAATACAGAGAAGAAAAGGATCAAACTAATACAAAAATAATTCAAATGAAAAAATATTACACATTCTATTTGATTTTAGTAAATATTTCAAATGTCTTTTTCAATATACTAAAAACTATATTTATTTTGTATATTTTTACAATATATACTTTCCCGTTTTTTGTTTTTTTTTAATAATTTTTTTTCCATTCAATATAATGTTAAAACTTAAAAATGTTCAATTAAAATTTTCATTATTTTTTTATGATTACTTAATTCACATAGTTTGCGAGGATTCGAATATCTTTTGCTTCATTTGTTTAATTGTGTTTCGTTTTTTTTTGTTTTCTTTTCTTTTCCTATTTAAATAAATTATTTATTCTATTTTTCTTTTCAATGAAAAGATGTTTACATTTTCCATTTTTTTTTCTTTTGTATGCAAGTGTATTTTAAGAAATAACTTTTTTAGGAACTCTTAAGATTTTTTTTTGTTTTTTCATTTTTGAAAATATGATTTTCAATTTTCTTTTATTTAAATTTAATAAAAGAATAAGTAAAATGGACAAATTAGGGAGGAAACTAAAAAAAAAAATGTAAAAAAATATTTTATTTTTTTTTAGTGTTTTCTTAAGTTTTTTTTCTTTTAATAATATTTTTGTTTCTTGTTTTGCTTACAAAAAAATTCGACACTCATATCTTCGTTTTTTTTTTTTTTGGTTTTATTTTTTAACTTTATGTCTATCTCTCCTTAATGTTCTAAAGTAATATAGTAATAAATGTTGTTTTCTTTTTATTTTATTTATTTTGTTTTCTGTATATATATATATATATTCACCTTTTTTTTTGTCATATAAATATTGTGATACAAATTAGGAACTATGTTTTTCAGTTTGCCTTAATCATATTCGATTTTGTTTTTCTCTAAATCAAAGTAAACAAAAAATATAGAAAAAATTCATAGAAGATAATTTCAAAGAAATAAATATAATATTGTAATAGGATCTGAACTCCGAACTTATAACTCTTATATATAATATTTATATAATTATATATCTGTATACATGTATTCAGATGGAAATGTGGATCACTAAATGCATGACAGTAGACGGTTGGATTGTAAAACAATTCTTGTTAATTCTTGTGAAAGGGAGATTTTACGTTCATAGATGACGCGATGCTTTGCATTTGCTTAGGCCAATTGAGTAACATAAATTGAGTAGCTTGAGTTATAAAAGAAATATCATCAGAGTGGTAACAGCAGACTTTTTGTCATTCTTGTGAGCATTGCTATAAAATTAGTTCTTATCTGGCTGTCCAGTCAGAATGGAATGGAATACAACATTTTTGGGAAAATTTGAAAAACTGAATTATTACTCTCTCCAGTCCACAGTTTCTAATCTTGAGTATACATGTATTTTTATATTGCACTGATTTTTTATTCTTTTTTTTAAATGTAAACTGAGAAAAGCAAAAAAAAAAGAAAAAAACAGATAAAATATATGTATAAGCCTTAAAAAAAAATTGTCGTTTTAATTGAACGACTTTTTAAGAGTAATAGTAAAATATTTGCCGCCAAATGATTGTTTTTTTTTTTGTTTTTTCATTCTACTTCAAAACTGTGTAGTACGCACATTTTTACATTATTCAATAATAGTACAATAGTATGTTTAGTATCAACTTTACCATAAAAGCAAAAAATAAAAAATAAAATTTATTCAACCTTTTTTCGAGAAAAACACATGTAAATAGTTTCATTCCAATAGAAAATTGTAAAAAATAAAAAGAGTATGTTATGTCATAAAAACAAACAAATAAATAAAGTATGTATATTTAGATTTTGAATATTTTCTTTTTTATATTTTAATACACACAACACATGTGTAAGTCCAAAAAAGAATTATATAAATAAAACAAATAGAAAAATAACTTAAATTTCAAATAATAATAATATCAGTTTGTGATTTAATTATTTTTTTCAAATTTTTATATATACTCGTATATATATATTTGTTTATTAAATAATTTGAAATGGTAAATTTTATTTAGTTTTAGTATTTTTTTTCTTGAATTGCAATCATTTTAGTGTTTTGTTTTTCTTAGCTTTCCTTACATTAATAAGTTGTTGAGTTGTGTTTTTGTATTTTCACTTATTTTTCTTTTCTTTCTCTATTTAATAGTAATACTACGATAAATTAATTTTATTATTTTATATTTAATATATAGGAACCTTTAAATTTTCACTTAATAATTTAAGAGCATTTACGTTTATATATATATATATATATATATATATGTGTGTGTGTATGTGTTGGGTGTATACATATATAAGTATACATCTATATGTATTCATGTTTAGTGTTTTTGTGTCATTTTCCTTCTTCTTTTTTCTTTTTTGGTTTTAATATGACTTCAGTTTTTAATACATGATATATACATATATGTATGTATGGTTTAATACATATATGTATACCTATTATTATAGCTGTTTTTTGTTAAACGTTTGTATGTTTTTTATTATATATATTTTTGGGCTTTTTTGTCTCTTAGTTTTTTTTTGTTTTGTTTTAGCAGCATTTATATTGATTTGATCCAGGTTTTATCGTTCTCATCGTGTAGTAATACATAGTAGCCATCGGTTGTTGGTTTTTGTTTCCTTTCTCCAGAGATATGATTTTAAGAATCTTAACTCCATTCAGTTAAGTATAAGATACGAGTACATAAGTCAGTCGATTTTTCTTCTTTTTTTTTTTTTTTTGGTTTGTTCTTTCTTCTCTTCAATCAACTGAATGAATAAAAAGTATAAACTTACATAGTTTTCATTCAGTTTCTTGTCAATTTCAGTAAGTTAATGCAAGATCTCTTTTGAATTTTTCTTTCCCTTCACTATTTAATCGCGCTTGCTTATTTTAAATATAATTTTTAAAAAAAAATTAAAATCAATGAAAAATTGGCACCCATGAAAATGTTTGTTTTTTTTTTTTTTGTTTTAAATTTTTAAGATAAATTTTCGCTTATGCTAGGAACTTTTTCCTTAAATTTCTATATTTCTCATAGTTTTATTTTTTTTCTTGTTAATTAAATTATTTAGTAACTTTACGTAGGAACAATTTGACTTCTAGGTGTTTTCTTTTTTCCTTTTTTTTCTTATAATACCAAAAAACGAATATTTTTTTTCTAAAACTTCCCAATTTTGTTTCGTTTTTTTGTTTTATTATTATTTATTTATGTTTTTTTTAAATTTTTGTTTTTTTTTCTTTTAAATAGGAACTTTGTGTGTGTAGTTATATTTCTAATTGCGAATATAATTAATTAAAAGGGAGAGCTTAGGAGATATAGCCGTTTATCTCTCTTCATATTTTTGATATAATTTTGAGCGCACTGTTTCTTAATTTTGTAGCTTAGGCCTATTCATTTTTGCAGTATTTGATTAAACATTGTAGCATACAAATTTATTTACTTATATTTTTTTTTACTTTACTGTCCCATCTATTCAGTTAATTTTTGTTTCTGTAAGAAAATAAGGTTAATCATTATTAGTTTAATAGAAATAAAAAAAAAATGTATCTGAATAAAGAAATGAACAAATAATGTATTGGGTTGGCATGGTAAGAAAGTCATTTTGTCAATCAAGTCCATTTCAAGCAATTCGGCTACGGTAGAGATCAGAATTGGCGGTAATGGCCCAAACACTCAACCCCATAAAAAACCGCACCAAACTGTGACTTTCTAAGATATCGAATTGCTTGTTAAATTTCCATACGATTTTCGTCACTCCAGTTTTTTGTTCCTGAAGCCATCAAGTTGAAAATCGC
This sequence comes from Volucella bombylans, assembly GCA_949129095.1. NCBI lineage: Eukaryota > Metazoa > Arthropoda > Insecta > Diptera > Syrphidae > Volucella > Volucella bombylans. Next base: position 28,868,712 of record OX422145.1, read on the forward strand.
GAGATATCAGAACGATTAATTGATCATGAGCCTTTGGCTGTAGATGTTGAGTTCATTTGATTTTAGACTAGAAAAGTCCACCATAAATGATTTCAAATATCATAGCATATGATAGCATTTAGACGAACTATACAGAACCATGGCTAGTTTTGGCATCTGTGGCAAGCTCATTCGACTATGTAGGATGATGATGGAGAATAAACGCTGCGCTCCGTCACGGGCATTAAAAAAAAGAAAAAAAAAACTTAAACATTTATGCGAAACTGACAAGTCAACTCCAAAGGCTACATCTTACAAAAGTCCTTTCATTACTCGAATATGCACAAAATATTGACACAGCGAGCGGTCTATGGAGCTTAAAAAACAAAAAAACGACATTGAGGACTGAGAAGGAGTTCCTTGAACTGAAGAATTCAGGTTCAAGATGTTTGGACATAAAGAGAATCTTTTCTTTTTATTATGCAAGTAAAAATAGTTTACCACTTAAAAAAAAAATGAATTAAGTAGAACGTTCCCTTTTCTTCACATCAATATTGTACTTTCTATCAATCTTTTTCACTTTTCTGTGAAAGTTCAATCAGGTTGAGCTTTTACGTTTTGAAATTCTAAAAATACTGCTCGTAACTCATGCGTAACTTGTTTTCCTTAGTCTATGCAACAGAGGGCGCTGTAATAAATAACGAATTGTCAATTTAAAAAAAAATATGTTCTTTCCAGTTGTCCTAATAAAATTAGTGATACCACTAATTAATCCATTAATTGACAAATGCTGTGTGTAGTGTTGGAGCTTTAAATAAAATTATATTTTTTCTTAGGATTTCTTTCAACTTCACATTTTGTAAATTCTATATTCCAAATGGAGGTTATGTATGGAACATAATATCCGATAAATTGGCCGCCTCGTAACTGATGGGCCCACGTTGGTCCATTTGACAGAATTTTCGATAACATTTTCCCATAGTGTCGGCTCAATTTCATCATTGTGGATTATCACAATTTTTATGCACTGTGCGTCCGTGTAATTTTCAATGGCTAAACCTTAATATTCACACATGACGCTCTACAACCGACACACTTTAAAAAAAATGGAGCAAAACTCAAAATAGGCGGTCTTAATGGGACATGGATCGAATATTTCATCAAAAGGACCAACGTGTGTCTGTGTAATTTAATTTAGTGGGGGCTAACACTCCCATTTATTTCGCTTAATTCAAGCTTAAAATAACTTAAAAACTAACAAGAGTAAGGGTTAGGAAGTAAGGGAATGGTGGAGGAGATCAAATTTAAGACGAGAAGTGCTTAGGTTAAAATAAAAAAGGGGGAGGTTTGAATTGACCTTACGGAGCATGCGGGAGATTAATAGAAGAGACGAGGACAGCGTAAATTACGAGGGTTAGTGTTGAAGGAAATAGAATTGTAAATGGAAGCACAGTCCACAGAACCGGAGAGCAGTCGATGAATGAAAAGAATGTCAGTTACGTCTCTGCGTTTTTCTAGGGTAGAAGTTTGAGGCTGGATCATTTTAGGGTAGTCCAGTTCTCGATTCGTGATATATGAATTCGCTGAAAGGGGGACCACACTTGGCTGGCATATTCAAGAAGGGGACCGGACAAGGGTAATGTAAAGTGACCTTGTCACATAAGGGTTGCAAAATTCTTTAGACCTACGTTTGATAAAATCGAGCTATAAGTTGGCTTTAAGGATTATCTCATCAATATGCGAACGGATTGAACCTAGGGTACAGGTTGGTCATGTAGAAAATAAGGTCGAGAGGGGAAATGATTGGCATTTGGAGACATTAAGTTCAAAGCAATTTTTTAGACACCAAGTAGAAAACCTATTGAGGTTTTCTTGAAGAAGAACAGAGTCTTGGATAAGGAGCAGTGTTTGGTAATCTTCTCAAGATCGTTTATAGTTAAAATAAAAAAAGAGGGGACCTAGATGGCTGCCTTGTGGGACACCAGAAGTGGCTGACCTGTAGCAATAACGTCAATTTCGTTGCCATATTCTAGGGCTGACAGAGCAAAGGATACAAATTCAACTAAATTTGTGGTAGTTGATCTACCTTTTAGAAATCCGTGCTGACTGCGTGATATAATTAATAACTTGCACTGAAAGCTTAGAACTTCATATAAAAAACTTTCAAACATTTTAGGTATGTGAGAAAGCTTAGCAATGGGACGGTAGTTGGTTATTTCATTCTTTGATCCCTTTTTGTTAAACGGGATTATGAAAGAGGTCTTCCAAACTTGGGGGAATTCCCCTTGTGTGAGGGACAGATGAAAGAGTAAGGAAAGTGGGTGCGAAAGATTGGAGGCACACTTTTTGAGACATATTGCTGGGAGCCCATCTGGACCAGATACAAATTCATCATTGAGATTTTGTAACTTTTCTCCAATGGAGAAAGAGGTTGTCTGCAAATGAAAAATAAAATGGAATGTGGAAAGATACGAGTATTAACCCAAACACAGGTAAGAAGCATTCAAAAACTGCGCACAGAGAGCTTGTTAGTCTACGAAATTTCAAAAGTTTTGTATCGTATTCACACAGAAAACTACGTTACAAAGGCACAGTGTAAAAGAACATTGTGAAATTCAACTAAAAACCGTTCTATATTTTTAAATTTGTCAAAAATATCATTTATAATCATTAAGGATGGAAAAAGCGCTGATGAGCAATGATATTTACTGAAAAGAAAAGCTTGTTTGCCTTGACATTTAAAGAAAGACAACCTTCAACACAAGACGAAGGTCACACCAAACAGATACACTTCGTAAGACGCATTCTGAAAATCAACGACTAACAAAAAATCTAAAACCAAAAAGCCATGACATCAAAGCAACTTCGGCAATGACTTCATGCAACATGACTTCCTGTGCAGGTTAATCAGAAGAACCAAAAAAAATTAATGACAATGCAAATAAAAACAAAACCACTCCCAATCTGTAAAAATGATAGAACCACCACTAAAAAATCATTAAAAAATCTCAAATTAAAGAGTTTTTCTAAACCCGCTGTCGCGGAGTGTTATGCACAGTCTGTTCAAAAAGTTTTGAGACTGATTTTATATAATATACTCATAGTAGTGCAATTGTGATATCACTTGTCGATGGTACAAAGGTACTGTAAAACTAGATTTAGTAGCCAACAGTATTCATTTGAATGTTGAAAACTGCATAGGGGATCAGAGTGTTTAAGTCAATCAAAGAGAGGCATGCTCCCCATTTCCATTACTCACGAGGATGTGTTGAACACTTTCGGCTTTTACTCCACTAGTTACGGTTAAAATATTCTCTGAGCAACTGAATATTAGTGAAAAAAGCATTCACAAAAGTGTCTGCTACTGCTACTCAATGTGAAAAGGGTGCTGCTAAACATTTCAAAAGATTTCTCGACAACATGGTACTATGTTGGATACTGGATAAAAAGCTTTTAATTTACTTGTTTTATCTTTTTTGATTATGTATTTAAATCAGTCCCGGAAGGTTTTGAATATAATATATACTAACCTTTTTGTTGTTTTTTTTTTTTTGTTAGATAAGTTGTCAACGACATACAATACCAGTTTTCTTCATAAACAAGCGTACTTTCCTTTACTTTCCGCCAATAACTGAAATGAAATTAGAAAAAAAAGATCGGGAAAACCAAGAGAGGTTTGTTTTTATTTTTCTATACCAAGTACACACAATCAACGAGAACTGAAATAAAAAAATAAAAAATAAAAAAAAAAACCAAGCGAAACGACGAGGACTAACGAAAACGGCACAGGAAATCAATTGCGGCAAAGCCAAATCAAATGAAATGCAATACAACGAATACAAAAATTAAACAACAACAAAAGGAAACAAATAAAACAACAAATGAAATTATATTAACAAAACAAACTTTTAGTTTTTAATATAAATTAAAATTATTATTATTTTATTTCAAACACAATAATCATGTGTAGTGTGTGTGTGTTTAGTTTTCTTCTTAAGAAAAACAAAAACATCTATAAATTATAAACTAAACAAATTAAAATATATAATAGAAATACATATAGAAATAATAATATAAATTTATTTTGTTCTGTTTTGAAATTTTTGTTTTTTGTTTTACTTTTCATCAAACTACGAGTACTAAATAAATCAGTGTGCTTCACAATATCCGATTTTACTAAACTAATTAGAGATGTATTTTATTTATTTTCTCTTTAGTATATATGTATATGGTATTTATAAATGTATTTACTCATAAAAAGGGAACATTTAATAGGTTTGTGTCCTTGATTCATATCGTACACTATATGCATTTAAAACTACTCATACTCATTAAATTTTTATATTTTATCCTTAATTTTATTTTTTAAAAAAAAAAGGGGGTTCCGCTTTCGGTCTAATTCAAATGACTTTTGTTTTGTTTTGTTTTTTTTTTTCTTTAATCAAGGACAAACTAAAATTTTACAATAAAACAAAGTAAAAAAAAAAATTCAAATAAAAATTCTGAATTCAAAAAAAAAATCAACTATCTAACAAAAGTTTTATGTTTTGGGGGGTTTTTTGTTGTTTTTGAATTTTTTTTTTTTTTGTATGCGTTTACTTAAAAACTAAAGGAAGCATTTTGAGAAATTTTGTTAAATATATATGTATATATATTCTGATTAACATAATTAACTTTATGTTTATTCAGTTGTGTTTTGTGTTTTATTTAGTTTTAAATGCGAGGTTTTTTTTTCTTTTCATTGTGTATATATATATATATATATATATATATGTATATGTATATAGTACTTTTAAACATTAAAAGTTCCTTAGATGAATTAAAATTGTCAGCTAAGAACTACGAAAGCAAACACGTTTGTAAATACAATCTATGTAAATGCATTTGAATTTTGTTTTCCATTTGTTTTTTGTTTGTTTTAATTTAGCTTCATTAGTCTTTTATTTCAATATATATATATATTTATATATTTATATATATATATATTTATTTATATATGTATAAATGTATATGTATAGTTTTAACTAATTTTAATTAAAGAATACAATTGATTAATTGTAATGTGTACTAAATTATTTTATAATGTAGCACAACCTTTAGCAACATTTTTCTGTTTTTCTTCCTATTTTTCGTACATATGTGTATATACATATATATATATATATTGTATATATGTATATATATATATATATAAATGCCCAATCATTTGTTTAAAGATACACAAATTAAAAATATTTTGTACAAAGCTTCTGCTTTATGTAGAGACACATTTTTTTTTTCTGTTATATACAAGTGTTGTATCATTTTTTATAAGAAAACGATTAATGAGAAAAAAAAGAAAACAAATACAAAATAATAATAAAAATAAAATAAAAAAAAAATCATCAAGAAGTGTAATATTGTGTGGAATGGAAACTCAGATGTGAGTTGAAACGATAAACGATTTCTTATGATCTAGTATAAAGTTAACTCACCACTCATTTGACTGTAGTTGAAGAGCTGTTGCAACATTTCAGAATGATTAGATGTCAAGGGATTGTCCGTGTTAATTTTTAGCATTAAATTATTCTCCATTGTTGGTGGTGATACTGATGAAAGGTTGTCACATTGTGTTTGATGTTGTTGCTGATGCTGATGTTGATGCTGATGCTGTTGATGGTGTTGTTGTTTTGCTAAAGCAGTAGCCGCAGCGAAATGTTGTTGTAATTTATTGAAATTTCTTAATGCTAAGGCAGCCTTATTGGCTTCATTTAAAGCCACATCCTCATTTTGTTTATTAGCTGTATTATCATCATCTTCATAGTCATTCGGTTCAATATTGCCATCGATATCAGTTATATTGGTAAAATGATTATCAACATCTGTATCATCTTCATCGTGAATGCTGGTATTGGATTGTTGCTCAATAATGTCAGTGTTGTTGGTTTTATTTTGTTGTTGTAAGGCGCACAACTGTGAGTAGATGCCATTAAATTCGTGTTGTTCCGTACCATTATCAACATGTTGCTGGTCATCATTCTTACTGCTATTCGATTCGAGGAGCATGCGCACCTGTGCAATATGTTGAGCCGAAAATGCATGCTCCTGAATGTTAACACTCTGCAAATGACAAATGCTACAATCACGTAACTCTGCTGTTATTGTGCTTGTTGTTGAGTCCACATTTGATTTTGTCGACGTGTCATTTTCGAATGTATTCTCGTCATGAAGAAAACGTTGATTGCGGAACTTCTTCTCTTTGGCCCTGGCATTCTGAAACCACACCTAAACGAATAAGAATAATTTCGAATTTAATTCAAATTTGGCCCTTACAATAATAATAATAATAATAATAATAATGATGTTGCTTGCTGCCAATGGACATTGAAAATTGAATAAGCAAGAAAAGTTGTGAAAAAATGACAATACTCGTATTTTGCGCGCTCATACATGTGTTTAAAATTAAAAATTCAAATCAAACTACAAAGCTTACCTGAATGACACGCTTTTGCAGTCCAATCTCACGGCCAATATTGGAACAATCTGTCATTGAAGGTGTTTTAACGTCTCGAAATAAAGTCTTTAATATGCGCACTTGTAAATTGCTCATTTGTGTGCGAAAGCGTTTCTTTTGTTGTACACTGTGATTGCTCGAAGTTTGACTAAACGGCGAATTAGTATTGTCACGATCGTTGCCAAAATAATCACTTGATACATTGCCATTTGTTGTGGTATTGTACTCATTGAAACCACAACCGACAACAACACCATTATTAGTTGTATCCAATAAATTCGCATCAAATGGACGCTGATTGTTTCCATTCGTATTTGTGGGTCTATTTGTTAGATTACCATTATTTAATGATGACGATGTTGTAAAAAAATCATTCGACTCGTCATGATCATTATTTGAGTCTGAAAAACTAATCTCACTTTCACTTTGTTCATACTTGCTACTGCTATTCGTTTGATGAACGAGTGATGATGGCGGTGCCTTACTCAAATCAAGAGGTGATCCTCTGCCTTTAACTAGAGCTAAAATTGATGCAGCAGCCGACACCGATGATGCTGCTGGCACAGATGATGATGAAATAGGCCTACTACCACAAGACGCTATTGCTGTAGGTGGTGGTGGTGGTGTTGTTGTTGGCGAATTTTGATCATGTTGTTTATGCTGTTGTTTTGGCTGTTGTTCGATTTCATCATTTTTCGTTTCGAATGGAGTAGCAGCCCTCGATAAATTCAATAGACCATCGGCAAATTTCAAATCGGGTATTTGATCAACATTGATGGCTTGCTTATCGCCATGTTTGGACTGTAGATGCCATTCTAATGCTGATTTAATTTTAAATATGGCAGCACAATGCGGACATTTTTTATTGATTATTTGTATATTCTGCCGGAACTGACCTTTACGTTCACGGGCACGTGAATTCTGATACCAGACCTGAATGGTAAAATATATTTTTGTTTTTGTAGGATTTTGGAAAGCATTTTTGCTGGTTGGTTGGATGTCGAGCAAGCGCAAATTAAATCAACGTAAAACCAAAACGAAAAAAATGTTCAAATACAGAAGAACAAACATAATAGATAAACACAACACAACAATAGGTAGTAGCATATGCAATCTGTCCCTTTTTTTGTTACCTTTTTTTTACGTTCTTTTTTATTCTATCATATTTTTTTATTTATTTATTTTTTTTTGTTTTTTACTAAAAGGGAGAACAAGAACATAAAGAAAACAAAAATCAAAATTAAACAAAGGAAAACAAAATCAGAACTCAATTTTAAATAAAAAACGAAAAAAAAAAATAAAAGCAAAAAACTTACTAAAATATAAACTAATAACGGTATCATACAAAGTGATGTTTATAATTTGATGTTTATAAGTTTTTCGATGGCAAACTCACCTGGACCACACGCTTCTTAAGGTTGACTTTCTTTGAGATCTCCTCGAGCATTTTGCGACTTGGATTCGATTCATTCTGATAGCATTCGTATAAAAAATTCAGCTGCTCTGGTAGAATGGTGGTGCGAAGTCTTTTGCTGTTTTGCTTCTCGGTTGTTGTAATAGTAGTTTCGTCTAGCTGATGAACAGTGGTGGAAACAGTTCCGGATGACTCTTGTGAATGATGAGCTATTCCAGAGTCTATAGGGATGTCTATGTTGTTATTATTGAGCGGAGAGTTTTTCGACGTAACATTTGTTGTTAAATTATTGACGGACAGTTTGAGTGATTGAACGGCAGCATCAGATGCAGCAGCAGCAGCAACGATTGGTGACGCATCCAAACGATTTGAGATTAGAGAAGAATTTTCTTGTTGTTGTTGTTGATGATGCTGTGAAGGCATCGAGCAATGTCGATTATTGCTCATGGAATTCGCTATAAAACTAGTACTACCAGAAGTTGCTGCATTCACTATTGGCATCGTTAGTGTTTGTACCCCGCTCCCACCACCAGCTGCGGCCACTGCTGCTGACAGAAGTTTGGCTTCTGTGGTTAATGCCGGCAAAATCGATTGTGGCTGATTGGCGCTGATGTTGTTGTTGTTGTTGATGTTGGTATTGATGTTGATGTTGCTGTTGGTATCTTTGTTGCCAATACCACCACAATTGTTGTTGTTCTGCAACGCTGGTGAACTGCTGGGCGTTGTTGCAATGGCGTGGGTTATAGTACTCATTGTAGTTTCCGCTGGTGGTGTTAACGAAACTTGTTGCTGTTGCTGTTGCGGGTGATGCTGTTGTTGTTGCTGTTGCTGTTGCTGTTGCTGTTGCTGTTGTGGCGGTTTTACTGTAACACCATTGTTTATGACTGCTGCTGCTGCTGCGCTGGCTAAATTCAGCAATGGTGGAAAATCATGTATTCGTTGGGGCGAGGCATCTAACTGAAAAAACTTCTTCGATTCACTGAGTTGATAATACTGTAGGAGAAAATCCATATTTGGTTTGTTAGCGTCATCGTTTAACAGTAAAAGACTGCTAGCACTATTCGATTGCTTTGACTCATTTCGTAGGTAATATTGAAATAAAAAATCATAATTACTGCGCTTCTTCAGCTCGTTTTGCTGATAAAAATTTGCCAAATATTCTAGATCCAAATCGGGCTGTTGTTGTTGCTGTTGTTGGAATTGTTTCTTAAGATCTGTATTGGTTTCATTCTGCATAAAATACTGATACAAAAAATCGTATTGATCGTTTTTAAATTTCTTATTGAATGCTTCATATTCGTTTTGTGGTTGCAAGTCTTCGGGTGAATTTTGCGTATCAGAATATTTACGCTTTTTCTGTCGACTCAAGTCCATGGAGGCGTCCTGCTGTTGCTGTTGCTGATTGTTTGCTTGCAAATTTTGAAGTATTCCAAATGGTGAACCCTCATTGTAGCTCTGATTCATAAATAGACTCGGATTCATAAGATGTATGAGCTGATGCTCCTTAAACAATTCGTAACGCGTAAAAGTAAGTTGGCATTTGTCACATTCAAATTTTTGCAATGGCGAAGCGCTGTCAACCAGGCCACCAGCTACTGAGGGTGCCGTTTGTTGTTGTTTAAAAATATGCTGTGGCGAAGTAAGCAGGCTCATTCCTGGACTTGTGGATAGGCCAGGAATTACTGGTGGTATAGATGGTACTGATGTACCACCTACAGCAGCTGCAACAGCTACAGCAGCTGCAGCAGCTGCTGCTTGTTGACCTACCAAATTCGAAGACAGCAAATTAGCACTATTAATGTCGATGCTCGAATTCGAATCTTCACTGCTAAGACTTTGAGCTATTTGAGCTGCAGCAATCTGTGCTTTGGCTGATTTCTTATTATTTTCCTCTTTAAAACAGTGATTTTTCTGATGGCGAATAAGCTCATAGTACCGCTGAAATACTAAATTGCATTTTTTGCAGGCATAATTGATGTTTTGCTTTTTCTCTTCGGATTCGTAAAAAGTATTGTTTGGCTGATTCTCATATATTTTACGTTGTTTTTGACGGGCATTCTGAAAAGAGAGAAAAGAAAAAAGAACAAAAGAAAAACAGTTAGTGGTGAGAGAACTTATTGTGGGTTGCCTTTGAATAACCTACCTGAAACCAAACGACAATTACTCTTGGTGACAGCAGCAACAATTTGCTTAAGTACTCTAAGTCACTGTCTTTGGGATAGGAGTTGTTTTCGAAGAACTCCTGCAACACTTTGATTTGATAGTCGGTAAAGCGTGTACGGTTTGCTCGTTTTCCACTCGATGTTGAGCTGTTCGAAGAGTTGGAATTCGTCTCGAAATTGCTACTTTTCTCAAACATTTTGTTCATTTGAAATTTCTTCGGTGGACCCATGTTATTAAGATTGCTTATGTTGGTCATACTATTGATCGGAAGGTTATCAATTTGTTGGCCTAGTATGTCGGAAATATTACTGCTGTATGGTGTTGATGTGCTATTTGGAGTTTGGGGACGTGAGAGTATCTCAGAGCTTCCACTTTCGGATTTCGTTTCGAAATTATTGTAGAACATTGACTGTTGATGATGTGATTGCATCATTGATTGTTCGCTGTCTTGATCTTTAGACAACATCATCTGTTGATCACAGTCCGAACTACCAATGTCATCAGTTGGTTCTGATTTAATATGGATATCACCACGATCGCTGGCCGCACTCGATGGATGCGAAAGAGGACGATTGTCCTGATGTTGCTGATGATGATGTTGTTGTTGTTGCTGGCGGGAGAGATCATGTTGTTGTTGTTGTTGTTGGGGTTGCTGGTGGAAGCTCAGTTGCGGAAAATTCAACTCATTTGATTGAGAAGAAGGTGAGCGTTGTTGCTGCTGTTGTAGGTGTTGCGATTGAATTTGCTGTTGAATTTGTTGTTGTTGTTGCTGTTGTTGTTCTCGCTGCTGATGTTCTCTATGCTGTTGCTGCTGTTGTTGCTGCTGCTGCTGTTGCTGTTGCTGCTGTTGTTGATGAAGATGAAAGCTGCTCAAACTAGTTCCTCCTCCGCTTTCTGATAAAGGGGTCACCTTAGCTTGTCCAGTACGCTCGTATTCTTCAAGATTTAACGTTGTAGATGGTGGATTGTTAAAATTGTAAGGAGAATCTTTGTTCCTTTGTCGTTCCTTGAACAGCGTGTTGCGGAACCAATGTTTGACGACCTTTTTTTTTTTTTTTTTTTTATTTGAATGGGATAAGGATGGGAGTTTTGTATAGGTTTTACCTTTGGACATTACACCTAAAACTAATACTTGCAATTGATTACATACCTTCATTGGAAGATTGGCTTTCTTCGACATTTCCATTATGCTTTCTTCACTGGGCGAATTATTGATGTCAAAATGTGCACGTAAAATTTTCAGTTGATCATCAGTTATACGAGTGCGGGCACGTTTCTGATTACTGGTATTCTGCTTCAACAAATAAAAGTAAAATAATTTAAATAAATAAATCAATGTTTTGAAAATTTCCCTGTATTTTGTTATATTGGTGCTGTAAATACTTTACCTGTGAGGCAGCTGCTGCTGTTTGTTGTTGTATTAATTGTGTAGACGGCGTTGGTGGCAGCTCAGTTGATGATGTAGATGCAGTTGATTGATTTGGGCCAGTACCTGATGTCCCAAATATTAAAGGGGGAGCTAAATTCATAAAATTAAGTGACATAAGATGATGGAACTGCATCAGATTCAGCATGTCCAATGTGTTCATTGGAAGATTGTTCATATTCGGTAGATTTTGTTGCATGTTTTGCAAATTTTGTAAACTCTGTAAACTTTGTAAATTTTGAAGATTTTGAGGCAGACCTGGGAAGTTTGGTGGAAAACTAGCAAAGTTTTGTTCCATTATCTTTTGAGCGAGCATGGTTGGATCTAAGTTTAGTTTTTGCACTAAATCTGGAGTAAGGGATTGTTGATGTTGCTGTTGTTGTTGCTGTTGTTGTTGTTGTTTTAATAGAGCACTTGTCACAGCTGAAACTGGATTTGGGCTGGTAGATACAACAGGCTGTGATGATGAGGGCAGTAATGAACAAGTTTCACTACCTCCAACAGCTGCATCTGGCACTGGAGATGGAGAGTTACTTTCGCTGTCAGCAGCTGATGTTGTTGCACCTAAATTAATTTCGAATTCATTTAAAGATATATACGGATTATTTGTATTTGATGACGATGACGGTGATGGCGGTTGATGATCGAGATAAAAATTCTTCAATTTTTCTGCAAATTTCTCTAATAACTCTAATGGGATTTTTTCATTATGCACTTCTTCACAATGTGTCTTTAGGACAAAAATCGACGAAAACACTTTACTACAATAACGACAATGATAGTTTCCACCTTCAATAATGGGACATAATTTGTTAATCTCATTAAATTGCTTGACAATATCAAAACCGTACGTTTCCAGAAGAGATTTATACATCTGATCGTTAAGCGTTGGTGTTGACGTTGGCGTTGGCGTCGGCGTTGGCGTTTCTGTTGGTGTTGCTGTTGGTGTTGCTGTTGGTGTTGGTGTTGTAGTCACCGTTGGGATTGACGTTTGTATGGATGTCGATGTGGGACTTTCTAATGAAGGTGGCGTCATTGACTTTGATTGGCATTGCTCTTGTAAGCGGCATGCACGTGTTTGATGTAGGACACTTCTCATATGAATATCCAGAGTGCTTCCCTGAGCATAAGCCACTTTGCATATGTCACATTTGAAGCGTTTTTTCGAGCTCTCATATTCTGATTCGAGAGTTGTCTTTCGCTTCGAATAGTATGATTTATTGATTGATGCAACACCCCCAGCACCACCACAACAAGTGCTACCACTCCCACCAGGTGATTCCATTATCGGTGCCCTGCTGCTGTCAAAGTTACCTTCAACCAAATCAGACATTATCAATGGGGATGGCATGCATGTTGCAACTGCTGCTGTGCTTTCGCATTTTTGTTTCTTTGCCTTATGTAAGTGAGACACACTGTTGTAATGCACCAAAAGAATATTCTTCTGGGTAAAACTCTCGCGGCACACTTCACACTTGAATGGTCGATTAGGATCGAGATACTTTTCCAAAGGATAAATACTCAGTTTTTCATTGCGACGATGTTGAGTTGATTTATAGTGCTTGACTAAGTAGCTCTGGCTTGTGTAAGCAACTTTACATTTATGACACTTGAGCTTACGTTCAATGTCGTTGTAACGTTCTTCGGATATTTGTTGTGAGTTAAGGAAATCATCCATTTGGACATTGGTACTGCTGGTAACAGCGTCATTGCATAAAATATCAAGCATAGCCGGTGATGGTGGTGGTAGTGGCGGTGGTGGTGGTGGTGGCGGTGGTGGTGGTGGTGGTGGGGGTGGTGGTGTTGGGGGTGGTGGTGAAAGTCCTGATTCAGTTATCGAGTTATTAGAGACATTATTTTTGAAAATTGATTTAGTCTGATTATCACCAATATCATTATCATCATCATCATCATCATCATCGTTATCTTGCGGAGTTAAATTAGGGATGAATTGGTTGATCGTACCTGTTGTAACGGCTGCTGCTGCAGCAGAAATTGTTGCAGTTGTGGCTGTGACATTTGTCACTATTTCTTCTTCTCCTCCTCTAGTAATTGCTGCTTGCCCTGATGCAGATCCAAGAGTATTTGTCAATTCTCCACTACTATTGGGAGAATGAATAGGACTTCCGGTTGTTTGTAATTGATTATGCGCCTGTTCCATGTGTTTCTGCAAGGATTGTGTACTGCGAAAATTGCGATTGCAAATCATGCACTTGGTAGCATCACGCATCGTATGATATAAAGAGTGAGTGTTTAGTTTCTCCTGAGTCTTAAAAGCCAGTGAACATTGTTTGCAACGATACTTATAAACGTGACGCTCAGAGATTACAATATTCATGTGGCTGTCTTTGTAGTGGCCAAACATTTGTTGTAGGCTACTAAATAGCTGTTGGCAATGTTTAGCCAAACATTGATATTGTTCATTAACCATTTGATAGTGCTGAGCATCGTTAGCATGCTTCAAAAAATGTTGTTGCAATTTAAATCCTTGGCCGCATTGCAAACATGTGTATTCTTCGCTGGCTACTGGCTGATGAGCTCCAGAAAAAGAATTCGATTGTTGTTGCTGGTGTTGTTGTTGTTGTTGGTGCTGCTGTTGTTGCTGTTGTTGTTGATGTGGTGTCAATTGTCCAACATCGGAATGAGGTGTACTAGAATTCCGAGGCTCTGGGGTAGTACTGGTACTACTTCGACGACTAGTATTTAACCATTGACTGTTGTCAACTAGTTGCAGTAGTCTTGTTAGGCCATCGCTATTAACGCTATGCACACTCATAAGATGCATTTCAAGAGATTTTTTCTCATTAAAAGTATCCTGACAAAGGGGACACATAACATTATTGACTGCAGGCGAACTTGTTGTATTTGTTGTGCCTCTTAAGCTCGACGATAATTCAATTGTATCCTCAAATTGTTCACACTCATCATTTGATTGAGCATCATCTGTGGTATCCATGCGTTCGGTTTTAACCTCAGCTAACAAATCACTCCCGCACACCGAAGACGACAAACCCTTATCATGGTGTTGGCGATTACCTTCCATTACTGGCGAAGATGATTTACTTCGAGATTGTGATGCTGCGGCATTAGCTGCCACAGCAGCCGCAGCAACAGCTGCATGAAATGCATGCAATGCAGCAGGATTTGTCGGTATTGTTAGGTAATCCTGTTCAGATACATTTGAATGCATACTGGAAATGTGATGTTCCATTTCAGGTTTAATTTGAGCAAAATAATCACAATTGTTGCATTTGTATATCAAAGATGGCAATGTTGAAATGTCGAGATCAGCTAGTTCTTTATTATTGGAACATGTAGAGCCGGTGGCGCTTAATCCACTTAAATTCTTCTGCTGTTCCGTTGAGTCTATGTAACTATCGCGATTTCCACCAGCCATAGTGGGACATAGTTTCGGTGTCATTTGCACGTTTTTATCATTATCTGCTTTTAAAACCGATTGATGGGTTTCTAAGGATTGTTCGGGACTCGAATGTCCCGATTTAACACAATCTGAAATTTAATAAATAAAAATATAAATACTACATAATATAATTTCAATTCATAATATGATAAGCAATTCAAATACTTGAGAAAGAGCACTCATAATCTTTACATATTTTGAATACAAAAAAAAAAAAAACAAAGGAACTTGGGAAATAAATCCTAAGCAGACTTTATGCCCAGAATTGGGAATCTGTATGCGAAAAAACGCGATGAAAACGAGGGTAGAAGTTCACATACGAGTGACTGAAATGAGACTGCTTTAATACACACTCAATCACAGCAACAACGGCAATTATAAAAAGGACTTCTATTACTGACGGTCATACAAGAAAATTCAATTACCCTCATTCTCGGATGATTGATGAATTTTCAATTTTCTTTATTATTTTTATTTTATCTTTTTTTTTTTCCCCCTCCAAGCGCATCGGTGAATTCCATTTGATTGAGCAGAAGACACCCTGAAATATATTGTTAGAGACAAGAAATGGCATAAAGTGGAAAATGGTGTGTAAGCACTGAAAAAAAAAAAAATTGAAAAACAAAAGGCAAAATTGTACCTCAACTCAGCACTCACAATAAATGTATTCAATTATATATTTGTATTTTTGTATTTTTGTATTTTTGTATTTACTGCTTTTAAGTGTATGAGGTTTGAGAGCCCTCAGGAAATCTTAGAACCTTGCTCTAAACAACTTCACTGTGCTGTTGTACAAATTTACATATTACTAAGGTCATTTTGATAATTTGAGCCGCGTCTTATTGTTAAAGGTGCACCCTGTCGGTCCAATTTAGGGTCACTGTTTACCATCTGAACAAGTAGTTTTTCTTTTATCAGCACACACGAAAGACTTTACCATCGAGTGGCGTTAAATTGTACGCTCTCGATGGCCAATTCACTAGTCCATTTGGTGACCATTCACTATCCCGATGGAACTATTATTCATATCGGCCAGACCAATGTTATCTATATTTTCGAAGAAAAAATTGCTGATGATGCCACCAGTGTGAAGACCACACCAAACGGTTAGCTTTTGAGGAGGTAATTCAATCTCAGTAGTTTCTATTGGATTTGCCTCATTCCAGAAATGAAAATCTATCTATTCCTCACTAGACAAAATTATCCGATAAAAATAAGGTTCAACTTCAAGTTGCTCAAACTACCAATCCTCGAAATACCGTCCCAAGTCATCGTCTCCGGGCTTTAGTTGCTGCTATCATATGTTGCAAACTGAATCATATTCGGGTGTAGGCCGAGATATTTTCCCAATTTTGGACACATGAACTTGCTGGATAGGGCTGGACCACGGTTTGATAAGGCCAAGCTATGAGTTGGAAATGAACTAAAAGCACAGATTGAACGTGAGAAAGACAAAGTCGGGAAAGAAACTCGTTGAATTTACGTGATGAGGTCAAAGATTGCCATTTGGTGGCAACAAATATCATAGAAAACAAATCGACGTCATCTTAGAGCCTTGTGGTGATGAAGAAATAGAGAGGAGATTCTAATAAAAAAAAATCTGAAAAGAAGAAGACCTAAGTGGCTGCCTTGTGTAACACCAAAAAGTGGCCAAAAAAAAGGGTCCGATACGGCGCATCTAGAGCGAACAACATAACACTGATTCTCGATATAAAAATTTCCCAGAATCACAATTGATGATACGAGTATATCACGAATTCAATGGGGCTTGTAGTAGTTGGTCTACATTTTAAAAAGCCCACTTGCCTTGGGGACATAAGAGATTTGCACTGAAACTTTAAGACTTTCGAAGAGTTTGGATATATGAGAAAGCTAAGCAATAGGACAATAATTGGTGTGTTTCAATATTATGAAAGAGGTCTTCCAAAGAGCAAGTTGGGGACGTGTAAGTGATACTTATGAATCAAATCAACACTACACTCGTACTACACAGATTCTTCAGCAACATCAGATTACTCTATAGTAAATACTTTGCACATATGTAATGCCAGAGTAAGTGAGCTCATTTGCGAAAAAAACTGGGAACAAATCGTTTACGAAAAAAATGCTGTGACGCCCTTGGACAACCCCGTTCATCATCGCCGAATGTAAGAAAAGAGATCAACTCTACAGCAGGTGGAAAAAAAATAATAGGCTACAAAGGTTTCGAAACGGAGCATAAAAGTTTCCGGAACAAAATGATATTAGCTCAGAAATCAAAATATTATAAGAATAAGTTAATAAATGAAATATTAGGAAGAAAAGGGTCAAAGCTCGACGAAACGATGACTGAGCATTTTAGTAATGATATTAAAAAATTCACAGACGTCGTAAATTATTTATTACTGCAATTCTATCACATAAATGCACTAGTAGAAGACACGGTATTTTCTAATCCTACAAATGTACATGAGATGCGTGGAATAATCAATTCTCTCGGAGAACATAAATCACCAGGAATTGATGGAATTAGAGACGTCGATATTAGAAGAAACGCCGAAATTTTTGCTCCCATCCTACATATGTAAAATAATTAAACTCAGTCTGAAACAGTCAAAGACCGCTGAAGACCGCTATATATAAGACCGCGATCTATAAGAGTGGTATTAAAAATCAGCTAAGCAACTATAGACCGATATCTATACTTCCAGTAGTAGAAAAGTGTTTAGAAGGTGTAAATTCGCAAAGGGTTGCAAAGGTTTAAATACTCCCTTATACACAAAAATCAATACGAATTCCAAAAAACAAATGTGTCAATGTGTCAATGAAAGTTTAAATAAAAGCCATCATGTCCTGGTCATGTTCATAGACTTCAGTAAAGCTTTCGATACTCTTAACCACGGGAAGTTATTAGAAGCGCTGCAACGGATTGGTATACGTGGAGCAAGCCGTTTTTCGTCAAGATTAACCCATTTATTCCCAAAGACATTTAAAAGTAAAATTTCAAATTTTTGGTAGCATAACTTTATTAAATAGTGATAAGAGAATACAAAAATATGTTTTTTATTTTTTATAAAATTAAGGAACTACTGTTTTTAAGCTGTACCCAAACAGATACAATGGGAACATATGATTGCTAATTTTTTAAATGAAATTGTTTAAAACAATCTTTTTCGACACACAGAACTATGTTGCAGAACTCACAAACCCATCTGACTCTCATGTGACATACTTTACATCTAAGAGGCTTTTCAATTCTCTTAGGAAAATGGTGACTTTCAGTCAAAGCAACGCTTGCACATATGGATCTTTTTGATGTCGAGGGTTGTAGAATGGTATATCTTCTAAGATAATATCGAGCGATATCTCTTTGAAAAGATAGCAAGTCATCTTGGGAATTTGCTGCCTCTTTATAAAGTTTCCAAGCGTTCACCAACGTTGAGCTTAGCATGGACGTAAAAAGCGGCCACCACCACTTTTTGCCTCGAATTTTGATTTTGTAAACATTGACACACTGATCGTGTAAGTCAACGCCACCCATACCGTTATTATAGTCCGCAATAAGATTCGGCTGCTGAATGAATATTTTTTTTTTCTGCTGATGACCAACGTTTGACGTAATGCATAGACTGGATGGTATCAAAGTTTGTGCCCATGGTGACAACACTATTATCATTCCACTTGACAAAAAGAATATTATTGTTTTCGTCGTAAATGTGCTCAAAATGCCCTCGTCTCTCCTTTTTGAATTCTTTTTTTAGCTTCAATGGGCATTTCTTTGTTCGGTTTTCCCTTACCGTTCCAGTTGCTCTGAAGCCCTTCTCTCTCAACAACCGCAAAAGGTCATGAGAAGTAAAATAGTTGTCAAAATAAATTATGTGGTCAGATGGAAGCTGGACTTTTTCTAGAAGCTCAAGCACAACTCGAGATCCCAGTGGCATTTGTAACAAATTAGCGTTCACATTTTTTGCACCACAATATGTATCAAAGTTGTAAAGGTAGCCACAACTACTTGCCAACATCCAGTTCTTGAAACCAAAACGAACAGGTTTTCCTCTTATGAACTGTTTTGAAGAATGGTGGCCAAAATATTTTATCATGGCTTCATCAACGGATAATTTTTCGTGCATGAAGCCCCATTGCTGATATTTTTGGCACAGAAGATTCATAAGAGGTCTGAGCTTAGCCATTTTGTCTTGAGCATCTAGTTGATTGTTATTTGCGAAATGGATATATTTTTTTATCTCATAAAAACGATTTCGCGGCATGTTGTTTGCTACCAATGCGGTTCTTGTGTCTTCATCCATTTTCCAATACATGGACTCCCTGGGCATTGAATGGTAACCGCTATAGAACATAATTCCAATGAAAATTTCCAACTCTTCTTTTTGGAAATTGAGGCTATGGTGGTTATGTTGAGAAGCATAAAGTCTAGTTTGATTCAAAATCAATTCTTTTACTTCATTATCAAATAGCATTTCAAATATTTCGAGTTTAGATTTATTGTCTAAATCACACTTCATATTCATTTTGCTTATTTTGAAGTTATCAGAACAGTTCATCGTCATATTAGCATCTCTTTTGGACCAGTGTGGTTGGGTTTGAGATTGCTCTGTTTTTGAAGCTCTAATGACTGATAAAGGAACTTCATCCTCGCTATCGAAATCCTCATCCCTTATGAAAATTTCAACGTTACCTGGAACGTCATTGGGTATGTGGTCATTTTCTAAATTTTCCGGTTCTATTTCCTCCTCGTCTGTGTTATAATCTGCATCTGGTGGTATAAATGTAATGTCAAACGCAGCGTTATGATCATCTTCTTCGATTGCATTGGTTGCATCTGGAAGATTATCGAATCTCCTTCCATAAAATAATGATGACGAGAAAGCTTTGAAATTCATTCTAAAAAAAAAAAAAGTCAGATTTTCCCATTGTACCCAAGCGGGTACACCTAATTTTAGGCGTGCTTACCTAGCGTTAAAACAAATGAACACTTTATTTTTAACTTTTGTATGATTTTATTATTCGTTTTTGATCCTTTTCCAAAGAAATAAATAGAAAATTGATAAAACAAATTATTTTTGCAATGCAAAATAGAGACCAACTTCCGAAAATTGCATCTAAGACGATGCAGTAAAAAAAACTATCGCTTTATATTTTTTACAGTAAATTGCACGCCTACTTATTAAAACCATATCAACAAAGAAAAAAAGTTCAAATTTCATCAAAACAAATTTGAAAAACAGCAACGGTAAAATCTTAAAGGTGTTCAATTTTCTGTACCCAAGCGGGTACAGTGGTAGTAAATGGGTTAAGGACGCAATGAGTTTTTAAGGGGTTACATACCTTCTCAACTTTAAAAAAATACATTTTTTTTGTTTCGTTAATATTATTCTTTATACTTTTAAGAATATTTTGCATTTTGAATTTTTGAAACATTCGCATCCGTTTGAAAGATATTCTAATAAATGTGAGCGCTCCCGAGCGGTCGAGCGCTAGACGGGAGCCCCATGTATTCTCCGCCCTCTTGACCCTTAGCAGCTGTCTAACGACCCAATTCAGGTAGAAAAATATTTTGTCGTTCATTCATCGAACACGACAGAGAAGGAAGGTTTCCAATATGCAGCTGGAATGGCAGATTAAGCGTAAGTTGATAAGAAAATTAAATTTCCCTTAACTTTAACCGTGTTTTTCTCGAAACACGTTTTTCCAACCTTGTCGCTGTGATATCTCGAACAGTTTTTAATATTTTTTGATGTTTCCTTTTTTAAAATGTTCAAAAAACAATTCTCTATAGTCTGTCGAGCCATTTTTTTTGATTTTCCGTTAAATAATATTTTTTTCTAACGATAGAAAGGCAAAATTTTGGCGCAAAAACTAATGTTTTGTAAAATCGCCATAATTTGTGTAAAAAAAAAAAAAAAAAAAAATGGCTCGACAGACTATAACGACAGTATTACTTTACAAGATGCATTTGGTTTTTTTCAGATCCATTGAGTTCCGGTGAAGATATCACAGCGACAGTGAGACGCCGTTTCTTGGAGACCTAATTATTAAATTAAAAAAAAAGGCACTATTGATAAAAAAACAAAAAATCTATGGACTGTATTTTAGAGTTTTAGAATAAATAAACTATATGCACTTTACTTTTTTTATTTATCTCTATGGGAACCCTATTAAAAAAAATCCTGAAATTTCACTATTTTTCCGCGCTGAGAAGGTATGTAACCCCTTAAAAACAAGCTGCAGTTTGGAGTCCCTCAGGGATCAAAAGTAGGACCGATTCTTATTTATACAAATAAATTTACAAATTATTTTAGTAAGACATCTGGGTAATAAAACCATAAGTGATGCCGTCTTTAATCGAAAACAAATTTAATTAATGAAATATTAGTTAAGTTAAGGGACAGATAATATTAATTTTTACAAACAAATAATTTTTACAAATAAGTAAATTATATTTCGTTGAATTTGTTATGAAAATCTAAGGCTAGTTTTATTCGTTCGATTGTGTTGTAATCTGAGGGGTTAAGTATAGTTGCTAATTGCTGTGATATACGTGTACTTTCTAGTGACGGGTCTATCTGACGTGATAGAGGACATTCGACAAATATGTGCCAAATAGATAATTCAGTCTGACAGGGTTCACATACTTCCGGGTTCTCGCCAGTGTACAGATGTTTAGTGGAGAATAATGTTTTTCCAACTCTGACTCGAAGTATTCTTATGCAATCTTCCCTGCTAAGCTGAATATTGTAGGGTATACGATGGTTGTCGGGGTTGTGTGTTTGAAGGAATGTAAGACAATTTTTCCAACTGTCAGCAAGCTCCTGCTTCTGCTGTGTTCGGAATATTTCTCGAGTCAATTGGTAGAAGTTTGGGGACTCAATAATCAGCGGGTAATTTACAGCATCTTTGGCTCCAAGATCTGCAATTTCATTACATTGGATACCGTTAGATTTCCTCTAAGACGTTCTAGTGTAGGGCATTTGTTGGTTTCATTTCTGAGGCCTTTAAGAATGCTTAATTTATCTGTCAATATTATACTACGTCCAGAGTAAATTTGTGATACAGATATGGCCTTATTTATTGCTGCCAATTCTGCAATGTAGCTTCCTGCTTCTTTAGGTAGAATTCCTTGTCAGATCGAAGGTGTTTGTGCATTTATTTCCCATTTAACTACAGCATAAGACGAATGGCTGTCACTATGTGATCCGTCTGTATAAAAGATATGTTCAGCGCCGATTTTTTCTATCATCTCGTGGTGTAGCATTTGAAACAATTCAACAGGGGTATTCGTCTTCTTAAACTTAGCTAGATACGTATTAATTTGTATTAAGTTCCTTTTCCAGGGCGGTGTACTATATGCTATTGAACTATTATCAGCAAAGAAGTTCTCTTGGTTAGCTATTAAGCTGAGTATTCGAGCAATTGCAGTGAGGGAGTTTTTTCGTTTACTTCCTCGTGAAGTTAAAATTTCCTTTGCAGTACCATAGAGGGGGTGTGTTTGATCGGATATTGCCTTACTGACCAAGTTAACAGATCTTATTTTGCCAAAATTTTGAAAAGCCTGATATCCAGTTTCAACACGTAAAGCTTCGATTTTAGTTGATTTAAGGCATCCTGAGGCTGTTCGGAAGCAATTATTAATTCCAGCGTCGATAGCGTTGCAGTTTTTTATTGTTGTCCACATGTAGGTGGTAAGGCCATGCTGCAAAGTTCCTTCAACAAGGGTTTTTGCTATCGTCAAGGCTGTTTCCAGATGGCCAGGACCGATTCTTTTCATCCTATACACGAATGAACTGCTTCGCGTCTTCAGGTGATTGTGGTCTGTCACAGGTCATTAGATACGGCGACGAAAATAATGCAGGAGGAGTTCAATGCTGCAGTAAACACTTTTTTTCTGTCTTTAAGATTAGAAAGAGTTTTGTTCTTAAGCAGAATAAACATTTTGTTGTAATAAAATTAGTAAAAACAACCCCAACATATGACTGGAAAGGATTGTGTAACTTTGCTCTCAGCTCAATATTGAGGTCACTTAGATGAAGTTAACCGCCCAATTAATCACCCAATTACAAAGCTTGCCTAGTTAATTGCTCGAAGAATCAGAATTGTAATCAAAGTTACTATCAATATTTGATATTTTTTGGGGGGAAGAAAATGCAACCTTAAGGCACTGACATTTGAGATAACTTAATCGGACTTACATCACTTTCAAAACAAACGTGTCGATACCCTAAGAAAAATATCAGATGATTATATAATAACTGTGTTTGTTTTTTTTTTAATTCAAAAACAATGTATAAATTAGAAATGGTCTTTGTACAATTATCTACATGCAAATCCACAAGACATACTGCAAATTAGTATTGTAGAATTTGATGCGTGTCATCAGTGCAATTACCACCATTAACTTTGTCGAAAAAGCTTACCCAAAAGTAGATAACTAGGCTGACCAATTTTTAATCACCGTCATCGTCACCATCACAGAACAACAAAGTTATAGACAGTAGGTAATTATTGATGGGAGAAATTATTTATTGTAGAAGCTTTTCAAGGAAATTGAAATAATGGCATACTTAAATAGGTAAAAGGTAAAAGGCCAACAGAAGGACCAACAGTATGACCGTACAACAGTACACCAGAACTAACTAAGGTAGTCCCTTTAACGGATAGAAAATTGTTTACCGCTAACGTGTAATAGAATTTTCCAAAGCCACAAGAAGTGCCTGTTTGTGTGGTGCTACCTCTCAAATATTCATATAACTTTGAGGCTGTCTATTGTCAAAGGGTATATAATTGAGGTTCAGCGGTTGGGGGAGAAAAACTTCAATTACTTTAATTTAATGTCTCCAACTTGGTGAATGTTCTGTTGCCGCTGGTACCTTAAGTACACCCCACCCTAGTCCTTGTCACACCATTGAAAGACAAGAATTAGAATAATTACAAATAATTGCAGCATTTCTTCAGCCAAACGACTTCAAAGTTCTACTTAATACTCGTCGTACTTTTACTCATGCTCGTATTCGCATTCGTACTCGTACTCTCGTACTCATACTTGTGCAACCGCATCGCAATCAATACAAGTATCCGTACTTAGGGTACATATATGTATAGTTAATGTACATAACATCTATGCACACCAGTTATGTACACCGTAACAAGTTAATTAGTCAGCGAACGGGGGTGGTGAAGCATATTGGGTTTCCGTGCATGTTTTTTGTTTTTTTTTTTTTTTTTTTCATTTTCATTTTTAGTATTTTCTTTGAGAATACGTAATGCGAAAGGATATTAAGACGTCCGTTCGTCTTGCGGCTTATTATTTTTCAAGTGGAAAACCACATGCTCACGCACGGTAATTATTACTCGTACCATCCATATAAAGTCACAAACGCAGACATACAATACAAATTGTTTCTTTGTTCTTTATAAATTGACTCCATAGGATAGGTATGCTCGCACACATCACAAGCAACATTTTGACCAAGTAAAATTTAACCGTAGGTCATTATTAGAGAGCCAAAAAACTTTTACTGTAGTTTTGTTTTGTTTTTATTTCTTCTAAGTGGGAAAGGAGAGAGACACATATGTCAGACACACACACATATATATGTATTTCAATTTAGAATTGGGCGTCACAAGTCCTTCGAACGGATATGTGTCCGTTTACGTTTATTTTGAATACGATTATTACCTTCAAAATTGGTTCACAAATTGTGTTGGTGGCCATGTTAAAGTGTGTTGTCTTTTGAAAATTGGAAAACAATTTAAAGTGATGATCCACCCTTTTTTTACACAGAGTTCTTGTACAGAATGTACAAATACTTCATGGACCCGACTTCTCATAAACATCTACATTGTTTCATAATAAATATCTATCCACATAATATATATTGTAGGATTTTTCTAGGACGCTAGACACATATTGCATCTAAGTACAATATATGTATATCCCTGGATCGAATAAGATACGAGTAGTGTTCTTACTACTCAAGGAATCAGAGTTTAGTATGACAAAATCAACAAAAGTCCAAAAATTTACGAATATTCTAACTAGTCGATTATCAAGCATATTGTCCTTGGGGGTCTTCAAAAACAATTCGAAGAGAGAAAAGACGTAATGTACTTTGAAATTTTTCCACTTTTTGAAATATCCAAAGAGTCGTGAAAGTATGAAAATTAAGAGGATCGTCATAGGTATCACAAACAAGCCATTTACCTTTTATTACAGAAGTTTCAGTGGGTGGCTAAATTACTACGGTAATCCTTATAAAAAAAAAATAAACTTATTTTTAACTAACTTTTCCCTTTCAGTTTAAATTTATCGTTCGTAGACTTTAACAAATCTTAAGTGGCAACACTGAGTGACATATGATGGTAAATCACACTTATGCGATATTTCAAGTTTTTGCGCTTTAAATTAGAGTTTACGGTACTAACGTGCTCTGTAAAATGCAGTCAACCGCATTAAATTAAGCAGAGTCCAAAGAACAGCATGTCTATGCACAAGCGGAGCCTTGCGGTCTACCCCCTCTGCGGCATTAGATATTCTGCTTCACTTGACACCCCTCGACATTTTTAGCAAGCAAGTAGCTGCGACTGCAGCTATTCGCCTTAAAGCGACTAAACAGTGGACAAATAATTCATTTGGCCACGCCAACATTCTTAATATATTAGGAATCCTCACAGAGAACACCGATTACACCATACCTGAACTTTGGTTTGACAAAAACTTCCATGTAAGCTTCGCCTCTAGATCATTCTGGGAGGAGGATGCTTTCATGGAGGACAAGTCAATCCATCTCTACACAGATGGATCTAAAACCGACAGCGGAGTTGGTGGCGGTGTTTTCTCAGATAAGCTAAATCTAAGCCTCTCTTTCCGTCTTCCAAATCACTGTAGCGTGTTCCAGGCGGAAATTTTGGCGATTAAAGAAGCTCTGTCCTGGCTGAAGAAAAACGTGATATCTGCAAAGGATATCCGCATATTTTCGGATAGTCAGGCCGCCATCAAGTCCCTGGACTCGGTCTCATTGTGTTCTAAAACTGCCCTTGAATGCCGATCATCTCTCATGGAGATGGCAGAGCAGTTCAACATTCACCTCTGTTGGGTGCCGGGCCACAGAGAACTTTCAGGGAACTGCAGAGCCGATGAACTCGCCAAAATTGGAACCACTCTACCTATCCTACCAGACAAAGGTAGTATAGGTATACCAATCGCTACGTGCAAACTAACACTAAAGCTAGATGCCAATAAAAGAACGGACCTTAGGTGGACTGCTGGACAAACATGTCTAGCGACCAAACAGATCTGGCCAAGGCTGGATCTGAGTCGATCTAAGTGTCTGATCCTTTTAGATAGGAAACATCTCAGCGCCATAATAGGTGTCATTACCGGACACTGCCTCATAGGCAAGCACGCAAGAAGGCTTGGCGCTTTTACTAACGATTTCTGTAGAAGCTGCATGGACGAGGAAGAGGAGGAGATAATCCCCCACCTACTCTGCACATACCCAGCTCTCTCTCAGAGAAGGAAGCTTCACCTAGGAGCTTTCTTCTACAACGACCTAAACGATCTAGAAAAAATAGACGTTAACAGTCTCCTACGCTTTATTAAAAGCTCAAACTGGTTCCCGTAGTAAGAAGATCATAGATCCACGTGGCATCACAATGGGCCAATAGGCCTAAGTGGGTTGGTATTTCCAACAGCCACTCTTACCTAACCTAACCTAACCTAACGTGCTCTGTGCCTTAGTTTTTAATAAATTTTTGTGTAAGTACTGGGTAGAGGAAAAAGTTTGGGGATCAATTGAACACCGAAGAATATCAGAGAAAGATAGCAGCGAAAGCACATGTAGCCAAGGCATCTATGGACAAAATCAAAATGGCCCACCTTTCGCCAAAAAGACGCGGAAAATCTGTACGATTCGTAATTTGAAAACCGAAAGCAACCACCAAGGATGTTTATAAAAATGATTCTGGATTCGGCACAGCAACAAAAAATAAAAAAGGGCCTAAGGCTCATAAGAACTAGACTTCCGAGGGCTAGCTAAAGATAAGAATGGCAAAGGCAACTAGAAAACTTTTTTCATGACGATTTGTTTTTTCTGCAATACAAAAGTACAAGGTGTGGCAAGATATAAGAATAATTCCAACCCGATGGCGCAATATTGATTTCTGAAGGCGCACTGGGTTAAAACCATAGAGCGGCCGTTGGAAAAATTGGCCTCTATGACAAACACACGCTGCTCAGAAGCATGATGACGACTGAAACACAAGTTAACAACACAATAGGATCCCCTCTCTCGAACGAGCCTCAGAGCGCTCATTTCAAATGAAGAAGTTATCTTGCGACACCTTGTAAAGCGAGCATCATAGACAGGAAACTGACCGTCTGTATATTGTGAATGGAACCAGGAGTGGTCATTTTGTTTTTAGGCACGGTTCTACATTTCTTAACTGAACGTGAACGCATTATTGAAGTTATTAGGTAAATATTGTAAGTCTTTGCAGACATTTCCCACTACATTTACTCTTCTGGACCCTCAAGCCAGTAACAAGAATGCACAGATCTAAAAAACAGATGCTTTCCCGTGTGCAAGTTATTTTCATGTTTCAAATTTATGGAAGATTTTGCACGAGGATCTTGGTTTACACGCTTGAACAGATGTCTCATGTTTTTAACGTAAGTACCTGCCGTGTGGGCTTAAACTTACGGGATGCCCATACATCCATGGGAGCAAGGATACGCCTTGCCATCGCTCACCAAACATTTTCACTGTTTCAGATACCAATTCGGAACTGTGTTGCCGGCACAAGTTCCACCCTTGGTATAAGTCGAGGCCGACCTAAAACCTCTTACTTCCAGCACTTATTGCAACTCCACATTGAGTCAACCAAAGGAAAACCAAGGAAAACCAAAGGAAGACCCTTCCCGCGATTTTGGGTTTAAACCACAGCCACCATGACGCTCCCACAAGGGGGCCTACCTCTAACAAGTCAGGCCCGGACCGAGATCCGGGGGGCTCCTGACTCCCATGGTACCGTGATTTAAGTCCTGGTAGGGACTACCGGTGGTCCAGCCGCCGGCACCTTGTGACTGATCGAATCGTAGCAACCTTCAGTAGCGTCATCTGAAGATGTTTACAATAAGACCAGTACTTTGCTCTGCCCCCGTTCATTATTAGACAACGTCATTAAAGGGCGAAGCCTTGATAATTGGGCGGGGGCCCACACGCTTGAACAGTTGAAAGTCGATCCACTTTTTTGCCATCAAATTTTGTTCAGTTACGAGGTAAATTGGAAAATGATCCATCAGCTACCAATCCACCCCGAAAAAATGCATTATTTGGTACCTCGTATGGGCTGGCAGTATTATCGCGCCGTACTTCTTCAAAAATGAAGAAAATCGAAATTTCACTGTCAGTGGCCAGTGACGTTTTTGTTTCCAAAAGTGCGTGGAGTCTACAGGGCATTCGATTTCATCAGAACGTTACCACATGCCATATTGGCGGTGAAATCAACGAATTATTGAACGGACAGTTCCATGACCTGTGAACCTGGGGGTTTGGACTCCAAAATAGTGTGATATTTGAAGTTGTTGATCAACTGATAGTTAATTCCTCCGCTTCGGCAAGGAGCCACTTGAGCGTCCATATTATTTCCATATAAAGGTAAACCGAACCCAATAGATCAGAATGCCCTAACAATGGTGAAAGAGGACGCAAAGGGACATTTTGATCTACAGGGTACTGTCAGCAAAAAAAAAAAAAATCGCATATGAAGTGACAAAAACCATCGAGTCATCTTTAAACACTCACATAGCCAGGCCCTTTATGACAAAATTACAGTGAGAATTCCCAAAAAAGTGCTTTCAAGAAGCCCTGATTTTTTTTCTTGTAAGATTATTACAAACAGGACGTGTATAGGACAAATAAATGATTTAAAACAATAAATTTGAATGATAATTTAGGGAGTGTCCACAGCAGCTCTCCAGGATGTTATGCCCTGTAAACTGTCTTCCAAATAAACTTAAATAAATTGTATTAATTAAAAAGGAGAAGGCCGATAGTTTACTAATGTTTTTGCATAAGAATCATTAAATCATTTTTCTTGTGACGTCTTCTTCGAACCCCGGCAGTGATTGACCCGTTGCACGTAACCCTATCAGCTAATTCGCTCAATCTGAAGTTGTTCAACTATCGGATTCATACTTCTTATTTGATCACGCTTTCTAGCACTGAGCTACAACATTTCATGTAATTGCAACAAATATGCCTTCACTATCTGCTACACTATTTTTCATTTTGTTGATAATTTATTTCCCATTTACTTATGTTTAATTATATTCATATTACGAATCATTGTTGTCATACAACCTGTAACCTTTGTGCTTTAAAAGACAAATTGTAACTCTTATTTGTATAATTTTGGGCTAATTAAATTGAATTGAATTGAATTGGCTGCTGAGTTTTCCCATCATTTAGGCCACAACACGCTTACTCCCTAACCAACATCGTCATCGCAATTTCTCTCTCTGATGCTTCGCAACTTGTCAGAAGTATTTAAGTATTAAAAGAAGGACCAGAGAATAAATTTAAATAAAAAAAAAACACACGACATTGGGTTTTGTCCTAAAATGTCCTTTCATCTATAATTGGGACATACTCGTATAAGCATAGTGACTTGAAATTATGTCCAAAGTATATCTGGAGCCGTATGTCTATCCTGGGAAGCTCCAGTTGCAAAATTCATCCTTCTGCAACCAACAAATATTTATTGATCATCTCTCTGTATCCGGTAAGTAGGAGTTGCACTGACTGTAACTCGACTCGAGTTCCTGCCTCATTTTTAAGGAAATATGACACCAGTTAACGAGTACATCATACACTACACTTTTGTGGTTGTTAAGGTGGCTGAAGAGTGACTTGTTCTCACTCCAAGTAGGGTAATTTCACTTATTGACGTATTCCTTGAGACGGCTTTAGTCCTTGTACCAAATGAAACTTGTAAGAGATTCTTTCTTGCTTTTGCAAATTATTCCAAGTTGTGCAGGAATAAAGCCCAAGCGCCTGCAAAAAGGCGAATTCTTCATTAGCACTGGCCTCAACTGTGCCGATATCGACAACACGACGGAATACACGTTCAGATGGGCGATTATTCGTCCCATAAAATTGACGAAATCCACTATAAGTTTGTGCAACTGATCATTGGAACGTTGTTGCAGTGTAAATGGCAGCTAGGACCCTTAGGACGTCTGGAGTAATGCACATATGATTTTTGGATTTTGAAATCTTCTAGCCGTTCCTTGCGATTTTTATTAATTTGAAGCCACTTCGAATATATCATCATCATATTGATTTATAGATACTTCACAATCGGATCGATCAAATTCGTGGACAATGCCGGACCACAGCGCTTACCAGTTACAGAAAGGTCTCTGCAACCACCAAGCAATACCGAACCCAGTTAAGATAGTTTTGAATGGAGGACAATGACGATGACGACTGCGAAGGCGACCAACTCGTATAAATATACATATGTATGCATGTACCAATGGATATGCATGGTAAAGTAGGTACATACATACATATATATGTACTTCCTGCCCTTTGGTGTTTATTCCTGCGATATTAATCATACTTTTGAGTTTTTTGAAATTTTTATTCATGCTGTTGCTGTTACTGTTGCTGTTGAGGTGGCTGTTGCTGTTGTTATTATTATTGTTCGATTTGATTTAGTTCAGCTTTGCAATAATTTGTAGTTCGTGCGTTGCAAAATCAGGCAACACACACACTTACGGTGGGAGATGATACAATAGTTAAAGAACGCACCACAATGCGTATAATATGAGTAAATACGTACTCCGTCCATATGCACTTATGATGGGTGCAGACAGTAAAGTTTTCTGTAATATCCGTATAGGGAGGTGAGGCGATTAAAACAACCTATCCACCCTTTGCCTGTTATATATATATATGGGGTGGGTGGTGTGGTGCTAGTGGTGATGATGCCAGCGGTGGTATTACTGATACATATACTCGTACACGCCAACAAAGAAAGAAACCAAAGAGTGAACTGCGCGAGAATTATCCATAAAAGCACATTTAGATTATCCTCGACGATATGAGTGCAATAATGCCTGCGTGCAGAAAGGAACACGCGCAAGCCTTACGAGGTATGTTATGCACGAGTGGGGTGCCTCGTCGAATACACCGCGCGCGCACCGACCTTTAATCATTGCAAACTTACTTCTCCTCCTCGTCTGTTTCTTTAATACACCGGAGCTCTTCGCCCCTCTATCATCGATATACATAATCATTTTTGCATTCTTAAGTAATTTGTAATAATTTCCTCAAAGATAGCTCTCTGCGCGCGCATTCAACCACCGGCCAATGGTGCAAGGAACGAAATCGTTTATTTTCCGCGCTTATTCTGTGCTCTGTGTGTGCTCTGAGCTCTGTGCTCTGACGCAGTATCCACAACCAACCGAATCGACCAAACTAACTTCGATCACAATTGATTGGAATTATTCTGATGTTGCGGTGACTTATTCCTTTGGGGTACGATTTCTTGAGTTATTATTATGGTTCACTTGGTTAATTTGTCTTACCCTGTTTTTTTTTTTCCTTCCTCTTCATCTTGTTTTTTTTTTTTTTTTTTTTTTTTTTGGTGGTTTTACTTTGGCTCATTTTCTTATTCGTATTTCTTTAGGCATGAAGTCGTAATTGCTTTGAGGGATTCAAATCGAAGTTTCATAAATATTTTTATTATTATTATTTTTTTTAATAATTTGAACAATCATCGTCTTATTCTTTTTAATAATGCTAACCCCTGTCGTCGAACAAAAAAAAAAAGAAGCATAAAGAAGAACTTAAGTGTCTCATTCTAATACTTGTTACTCCTTACTTATCTATATTGCTGCCGTTAAGGATTACCAGCCCTACATAACCATAAATTTGCCTACGATAGTACACTTCAAATTGGCTGGCACCTTTCCCACAAGTCTGCAACATTGTGAACGATTTTCCTAAGCTTCTTAGCTAGTAGTAAACAAAATCTATACAAAGCCTGCAAAGGTTGAGATTGCGCCTCCTTGTCCATAGTTCGGCAATTCGATAAAAGTTTAATATTTGTAAAAAATATAAAAAAAAAAATTAAGTTTTTGATTGAGAGGTTTTCTAAGCCTATTTTGAACTTGAGGCGTGTGGCATCCTTACTGCGACTCGCTCAGTCTATGGAGGCAGGAGCTTAGTAATCAAATAGTAACTATCTAGCTGGTTGTTTGCTGTGACATTATGGAACCAAAATATGATGTTGAAGAAGCCACATTACAGGGAAATCCTCTTTTGGGAAGCGTCCTTTTTTTTCAGAATATCTCTATGAGATTATCTTCATCCTTGACTCACAGGTGTATGCATGTGTCCAACACAATAGATAAGAACAAACAAATGAACTTCAAATTTAAGATTCCAACCAATAATCAAGTCCATTGACAAGAGCTATACATGTACTACACATACATACAATGTACAATGAACCATTTCTACAGGAAACTAAAAGGCAGGTGGTTCTGTTTCTCACAAAAAAAAAACCAACAGATAACAATAAGATGATTTGCATTTGCTTCAACGAATACGGATAGAAGTGGAATTTCCCGACAATCTTTCTGTTTCATATAAAGTCTAACATTAGCAGATGCTATTGAACATTTCTGCTTAAATAACCACCCACAACAATTGCCAGAGTCGCAAGCAACGATTGCAAATGCAAATTTGTATGGAGGAGGACTCGTCAAATAATTTACATGTACAACTTCTTATTTATAAATTCCAGGCAAAAGAGAGATGAACCGCAAAAATAAAAATAAATAAATGAAAAAAAGAGGAGAGAAAACAAAAAACACATTGTAATCCAGCAATCCAGCAATCCAGCAATCCGGCAATCCACTGCATTCCAATCGGTAATCTTATTAACCATCAGAACCAGGGAACAGGGTAAAACCAAAATACTCGTACTACACCACCAGCAGAACAACCAAGAAGGGAATCACAAAAGAACACGATTATCACCGCAAGGATAATCACCGCAGCAAATTAGTGACGATTAACTCGGAGCTATACCAATTTTCCGCTGCAATTTTTTATTTATTTTTTATTTTTTCTTGTTTTTGTTGCATCTTTTTTCCTGGCAACAATAACACCACCAACACTACAATCCACCAGGAGTGAGTGGCCGTTCGGTTGCAGCAATTGTGTAAATCCACCTCATCTTTATTTTTTTCTGTTTTCTGTTGCCTTTGGTCTGTAGTCTGTTCGGTTTGGTTTTCCTTATCTTCATCATCTATTCCAGGCAGCAATGCTCATATTTGCAAAATTTTGATAGAAAGACTTTTGTTACTGGGCGCGAGACGGGCGGCTAAACAATGTAACTATAGTAGGATTAAAAGTGATTTAGTAGAGTCAAATCTTCAATGAGCTAGTCATTTGCTCAGTGTTTTACACTGGATAGTTTCCTCGTTGCTTTACCTCTTCTTGTTCCTTTTCATTTTGAGTTCAATAGTTTTTTTTGGTTTTTATATTTTCATTCCACTGCTATAATAATATGTGATGTATGATAGTTTTCCCAGGGAAGTGATGGACATACATACTCGTATGTATTTCACATCATTTTGTATTTAGGACTTCGGAATAAAAGTTAAACGCCATGGCATAGGAGCACTTAAGAAAATCATATTGACTATTTCCCTTCACAAAGTCCGCCTCAAATTGGCCTGTAAGGAGCCTGTGATCTACTTATGTGTGCAGTTAGTTCCCCTGAGGGAAAAAACAAAACTCGAATTTCTTACACGTATCCGATCGTAGGGTTTTCTTTATCCTGCCAGTTTTGAACTAAAGTTCTAATCGCAGTACAAGGCAGCTACAAGGGTCATTCGCGTCTTGAAAACTATTCCTCAAACATTTTTTTTCATTTTCTCCAAAATGCAATACTTTTTTTAGAAGCGAACAGTTTGGTGCTCTCAAAGGCAGTTCTAATGATATGACAAAGGCATTTGATATCGAGATAATTTTGATGCCGTGAAATAAGGCCAAATGCAAAAATTGTTCGCTTTATGAAAAAGAAATAAGGCCAAATTTTAACGTTTACGCAAACCGAAATAGAGCCAAATGCAAAAACTTGGCCTTATTTCACGGCGCCGATACTTTTAGATAAATTGTATAACGCTGGTCTAAGCGATGTAGTGGTTCTCATTGTAACTATTGAGAAAAACTAGAAGGAATTTTCAGCAATCAGTTGCAAATGACAGTTTGAGTACCACAAGGTGCAGTATTGCGACCTATCTTCTTTTTTGTTTAATATATGTTAACATTCGCTAATGGTGATAATAAAAGTATCTCTGACTTAGCAGTCAGATGTAAACTAATTTCAACATTCTGCGGCAGTGGTTTGCCAAACATGATTAACTTATAAGCAGTAAAACAAAGCATATGATACGTATAGGTATATTGGGTAAAAAATTGGGCCAGAATCATCTGAGTTATTCAAGGAACGGCAAACATTTTAGAACTGTCAACTACGCTACGATTTCGTAGTCTCAGATCTAATTTTACACACTTTTAAGGGCGATAGATTTTAAAGAGACAAAAATAAACTAGAAAAAATCCTTCATATCGATGGTATGTACTTATATTGTATATACTTTGTATCTACTCCGATAAATACTAATCATAGAACTCCGAAGGATTCTAAACTTATGAACGTAGAACTCATGCAAAAATTTAGAAATTTCAATTAGAGTGCTTTGCCCATCATAAGCTTGTCTTAATAAATGAAATAAATAAAAAAAAATACAACTCCAGAGATCCTGGGGGGATAACCATCAAGTCTTACCGACGGAGCAAAATGTCGAATTGGACAACTAAGCGCCCAGACAACGCAGTAGCTATCCCGAGTTTTCTCGCAAAACTCTTTAATTTAATTTTTCCATATATCGGTGTAATTTTCAGCTTTTTAAACCCCATCTATCCGGTGTATTGAGGTGACTCCATTCCACGAGAAACAATCCCAGATATTGAGCGGCGACCAACTTCGTACGCAATGCTTCGCCCTTTAGTCGTCGTACCATATTGTCCGAGCACCTTTTCTATATTTTCTTTGCTTTAGTATTCCAAGCGGTTTCTTGTCCATTTAATCCCGATTCGGCTAATCCTCTTCTTATAGCGAAAGGAAATCGGAGTACCATTCCACAATACTCTTATATATATCATATGCCGTTGAATTTACACTGGACCTTTTTTTGACGGGATTTTGCCAGTCGTAGAATTTGGGTTTTCAAGCCTCACGGGTGTTTTGAGGTACATTTTCAAAGTCTTGAAATCCGAGCAATTTAATTGAGTTGCGATCGGTATGCATTTCCAACTTGCACATCCCGACAACAAGCTGCCGAGTCGATCAACACTCCTGGATTTACCTTTTCATAAAATGTTGTAAAAGTTAGGTAGAGTGGATAGGTCGGAAGGAAGGAAAGAGTGGCTGTTGGAAATACCAACCCACTTAGGCCTATTGGCCCATTGTGATGCCACGTGGATCTATGATCCTCTTACTAATAGAACCGGTTTGAGACTGTTTACGTCTATGTTTTTGGTCAACAAACTTTTGTGACACCGCGTTTTGCTTCTCGAGAATAGTCCAGCAAACTCTGCTCTGGCCTGAATCTGCTCCATTGTTGCTCCATCATACTTGGGAATCCTTTAATGGAACCAACAATTTGATATCGAAGAAGGTATTTTAAACATAGAGGGCTGCAGAACCACTCAATTCTATTTCAATATATAAAAATAAAAATTTGTTCATTTTGAAAGAACATAAAGTCTTAAGCTTCATAACACGCATCTGTCAGAAAGAAATTTTGCGTCAGGTTGACGCGACGGAAATAATTTGCCGAATTGGGCAACTAGGCGCCCAGACAATGCAGTAGCTGTCATCTCTACTCTGTTTGGAGTTTTCTGCCAAAACCCAAAAAATAGAATTGGTTTCTAAATAGTGAGGAGTGGCGGCATCTAGTGGGAGCACTGCCGCCGTGCTAAATACAGGCATACATTTTGTAGGAGAAGCGACATTTTATTTTCTATCTGCATGCATTTCCGCATACAACCAAGTTCAAGTATACGAGTGTGTGTTTACAATCAGAGGTTTGGCGAATGTTTTCTCTTCTCATGGCTGCTTTCGATACGACAATGGATCGTATTGATAGAACGAGAAACCATGTGGTTAGTGGAGTAGTAGAGTCATTTTAAATGAAGAGCTTATTGGCCATCGCGGTTAAAGGGCGCCAGTGTCCACAATAAGAGTTTTATGAGAAAACGTCAAGCAGAGTGGATATAGTTAGTTACTACATTCAACATTGTCTGGGCGTCTAGAATCTGACGTTTGGTGTATGTTTTCTCTTCTCATCGCTGGCTTTCGATCCACAGTGGATCCTGTTGGTAGAACGAGAAAGCATGGGATAGAGCGCTACAGTCCACATTAAGTGGTTTGTGAGAAAACGTCAAACAGAGTGGATATAGATAGCTTCTACATTGCCTGGAGGCCTAGTTGTCAAATTAGGCTTTTTGGTCCGTCGCGTCGCGTCTGTCGAAGCAAAATTTCATTCTTGATTTCCGAGTGACGACTGCGTGGCCAGGATCACTGTAATTCTTCAGTTATTCGTATTTTTTGAATTATTATATTTATTGCATTATATTCTTTATTAATTTATTCGAAAGTAAGAAACACTAATGTTAATTTCTAAGTTTTTTTCTTGAGTTCTACGTTCATAAATAAGCCTAGGACCATCCTCCTATGAACAACAAACGTTAAGCATTTTTTTTTGTGCATTAGTGTATCTATCGGACTATATACAAAGTCAATGTAAATACGAATAGACTGTAGCCCTCCTTGTTGAAAATACCTTTGAGATGAGCGATTTAGAAACCTATTAACATGACACGGATTTAACGAAAATTTGAAAGAAATCGGGCCAGAATTATCTGAGTTACGAGTATTCAAGTAAATATTTTAGAACCGGCAACGCAGTACTGACTACGATATTTTAGTAGATTTGATCGATCAAACTTTTATGACTGAAAAGTTTTGGTGAGGAGTTGGGGGAGGGTATTCCCTATTTATTTTTTTTAAGGCAACAATTTGACTTTTTTCTATTTTTCCAAAAATTAGTCAGTCAGAAATTTATTTACTTCATCGGTTAAAACTGTTTGCAAGCGTTCTGGAATCTTGAATTCTGATTTCATATTGAGCAGACATGCGAGTACATATGAGACAATGGAGACATATAGCTAATGGAAGAGCAAGAAAGGGGTTACACATCAACAGATCTTACCAATAAGACTCAGTGTGTCGACAGTACATGGTGGATCTACAGTGGATTGTGGAATGTGGATGTAGAAAGCATGCGAGAGAATCATTCACATTATTGTTAGTGGAGTGGTAGAATAATTTTAAAAGATGAGTTTATTGGTCATCGAGGGGAAAGGGCACTAGAGTCCACAATAAGATTTTTGTGAGAAAACGTCAAACAGAGTGGAGATAGATAGTTAGCTAGTCTGGGCGCCTAGTTGCCAAATTCGGCTTTTTGCTCCGTCGGTCGCCTCGACATGAAGAAGCAAAATTTCGTCTTGGATCCGATCTCCTCCGACTGACTACCTCTGTGGGACAGAGTATTTGACAGCACTGAGTTCTCTATGTTGTGGCAGTCTTTTTGTTTCATTTCTTCTGTGCCTGCAGCCGTCCACACTCAAGTTCGATATTCCTAGGCAATATTTGTGTACATAGCCCAGGAGATGCGGGTTCGCTCTGCCTGCACTCGATGCCACCCACCCAAGGGTTCTGATGCACTTCTCTTGAAAACACTTTTTCGTTATCTTACCGGCATTGCAGGTTTGGGGTCGTTTTCTTGTTGGAATTTCCACATACTCGTAACTAGCATATTGTCATCAGTTCAACATGTCAGCTAATTTTTCCATATATCGGTGCAATTTTCAGCTTTTGAAATCCCATCTATCCGGTGTATTGAGGCAACAACCTTCCAAGAGAACCATTCCCAGATATAGAGCGGCGACCAAGCGCCGTACCATATTTCACGAACACTTTTTTTATCCATGCACTGACTAACTATAGTTTCATCGCTCCATACATAATTCCTCTTGTTTGTTGTGAAATTCAGGTGGGACTTTGCAAGAGCCATTCCATATTTTCTTTGTTTTCATTTAATGCCGATTCGGCTAGTCGTCTTCTTATAGCGAGTGGAAATCGGAGTCCCATTTTCATCCAAAATATATGTATATCTTGTGTCGTTGAATTTCCACTAGACTTTTTTTTGGACTGGATATTGCAGTCGTACAATTTTGTTTTTCAAACCTCACGGGTGCTTTCCTTTGAGGGTACATTTTCAAAGTCTTGAAATCCGAGCAATTTAATTGAGTTGCGATCGGTATGCATTTCCAGCTTCCTTCCACATTTCGACAATTGGCTGTATCGACACTTGGCACTTGGCACATGGCACTTCCATGTGTCCACAGAGGCAGAATAAATTTTCCAAGTAGACGAGCTCCATCCATGCACTATGTAGATGCCTCAGAAATGTGTATGACCCCGCGTGTCCTTGTCGAAAATAGGCAAATAGTAATTGGAAAATACAAAGAATATGCAGTCGCCAAGTACGCATTCGTCTTCACAGCCATCGACACACGCCTTAAAAACAAACCCTGAGGGAAATTGGCCTTGGCAGTCCTTTGGTTTTCAACTTTTTCTTTCATATCGAAGAAGGTATTTTGAACATAGGGCTGCAGAACCATTCAATCCATTTCAATAATATATAAAAATAAAAATTTGTTCATTTTACGAAAGAAGAACATAAAGTGTCTTCATAACACGCATATGCTGTCCAGATCTTGCAACCCAACCCGGAAGAAAGAAATTTTGCTTCTTCTTCCAGGTTGACGCGATAGAAATAATTTGCCGAATTGGGCAACTAGGCGCCCAGATAATGCAGTAGCTGTCTATCTCTACTCTGTTTGGAGTTTTCTTCCAAAACCCAAAAAATAGAATTGGCTTCTAAATAGTGAGGAGTGGCGGCATCTAGTGGGAGCACTGCCGCCTGGCTAAATACTGGCAAACATTTCGTAGGAGAAACGACATTTTATTCTCTATCTCTACACAGTTACCGACACAACCAAGTCGCGGATACGAGTGTGTTGAATCTGACGTTTGGTGTATGTTTTCTCTTCTCATCGCTGGCTTTCAATCCACATTGGATCGTGTTGACAGAACAAGTAAGCATGTGAGGGAATCGATCATATTATTGTTGGTGGAGTAGTAGAGTCATTTTAAAAGAAGTTCTTATTGGCCATCGCGGTTAAAGGGCGTCAGTGTCCACAATAAGAGTTTTGTGAGAAAATGTCAAAATGAGTGGATTTAGTTAGTTACTACATTGTCTGGGCGCTTAGTTGCTAAATTCGGCTTTTTGCTCGTCTGAACCACGGGATCCTCTGTGAGGAGTTTTTCGTATTTTTTTTATTATTATATTTATTATACATATATTTATTAATTTATTCTAATAAAATAAACACTAATGTTTGCTATTTTTGTATAGCACTGTAAGATTGATTGGGTTCTGTATGTAGCCTTCGATATGAACGAATTTTTTCCGAAAATCGAGATCTGTTAACAGAGTACACATTTAAATCGGCACAGAATCATCTGAGAATGAGAATGATCTACAACCTACAATTTCATTAATACCTACAAAATATCCCAGACCTGACCTTAACTTCTTAACAAAATTGAATTATCTAATGTAACTTTCGTATGGATTGTAATTTAATTTTAATGAATGTAAATTTAGAATTATAATAGAAATGGAATTAAATACAAAAAAATTATAATAATAACGAATCAATAAAAGGGTGGCCTTTCGTGGTGAAAACGCACTACAATACATATTGCAGGGAAAGGAAACATAAAAAGAATAAATCCAGAAGGGAGTTCCGAAATACGGATTAAAATTGGAAATACTCGTACTGAATTGGGGAAAGGCAACTTCAATCGAGCAGTACCGATCTCAAATTATCAATCTAAAATAATTTGTATGTTTCCTCATTTCTTCTTCATTTGTTTTCATCATCTTTTTTTTTTTAATAAAAACTACAATATATGAATATTATTATATTATGGATTTTCTTATTTTTTCCGTTTTTTTTTCAAATTGCCACAATTATAACCAATCATCCATTACTTATGGTTTAATACACAAAAGTATACAAGCAGCAGCACACTATAGTAAATGTAGTTCATTGCAGTATAAAAATTACAATCAAAACATGCTCAATGTATGTTACATCGAGAATATCCAACAAAATGTATGTTATCTCCATTACTCGTACCATGTGATTCAAAACGAACCGAACGAAATCGATAATTGAGTGCTCACCAGTGCTCATAACACGTACATATGTATGTATCATGCATATGCACGAGTACATATACATTGCGGATGTATGACTATGCCATGCATATTTCTTTCCATTGATTTGAGTTTGCAAAAATGCGGTGAAATGACCGAATTGTTTGCTAGTAAAAAAGATTCGGTTATGCAAATTCTTTTTCGCTTTTTTTTTTTTGTTCACCCCTTAACAAATATTAAAGGTAATCATATCCACTTAATGGATACACAATGAAGTACACGAAAAGATATTCAATTTAATTCGATGGTGCATTTTCCTCAGATCAGTTTATCCCTGTCATCGCATGGAACATCATATATCATGAAAGATTCGCTAGATACATTGACGGACATGAAAAGTTTGAAAGAAAAGTCTTTACCAACAGTTTTGGTATCAACCAATCAGTCATTGCAGATACACCTCTGACAGGATACACCTCTCCCAGGATACACCTCTGACAGCATCATAAGCCGTCGCTATTCAAATTGTAACTTAGACCTTGACCAAGTGTCATGGGGACTCAGAAATTCATATTACAAACTCCAAGTGTTGGAGGTTAAAAAGAATTTTAATTTAACAGGCCATCAGATCGCTAACTTCTTTTAAAAAAATATTATCTTTGCTCATCCCATCAATGAAAAACTGATTTTCATTCGAAAATTTGTGACTAAGAGGTATTACAATATTTTCAGGGTACGCTGAAACTTTATGAACACCATAACACGGCATTTCAGAGTAAGCAATCTTGTCCAATTGTGCATCCCGCACAACCAACATCCAGGGGTAAGTAGAGCCATTTAGCAAAGCCGTATCTAGCACATCTTACAATCGATCTTATAGTGAATACCAAAGACATCACAACAGAAGAAGACGAAAGAATTGAAGAACACTTTCGAACCACTCATCGACTTAGTTCGGACGGGAAATACATCGTCGAACTTCCCTTTAAAATGCGTCCTCAGTTCGCCAATACGCTTAATGGTTCAATTTTCTAACAACAAAGAGCTTTTCGGTAACTATTCGCATTTTCTTAATGAGTACCTTAATCTAGGACATATGTCCAAAGTTCCTAACGCAGAAATAGAAAGGTCAAATATTTTTAAAGCCAGACAACACTTCTTCCAAAATTCGCGTCGTATTTGACGATTCATTTAAGGATACAAACGGCAATAGCTTGAACGATTCGGTCATGATAGGCCCACCAATTCAATGCAATTTGTTCGCAGTTTGCGTAAGATTTCGTCGTCATCTGTTCGTTTTTACCGCGGATATAGTTAAAATGTTCACAGGCAGATCTGGGTTTTGGAAAAGGATTCAGACTTTCAGCGTATTGTTTGGCGAAAGTCACCATACGCACAGTCACGTATGGTACTTCTTTTTTTGTTGGTACGGGTATTAAAGCAAATCGCTGAAGACTATGCAGAAGAATTTCCAGTCGCGTCGGAAACAGTGCTCAATGGCTTTTACGTTGATGATGTGAATTCAGGCGGAAATACCATAGATGAAGTCATTTACAAACGTGATTCTCTAATCAAACTTTTACCTAAGTGCGGCATGGACCTAAGTAAATGGCATAGTAACTGCGTTGAACTTTTACCAAACAACGAAATCGAATCTCGGGAAAATGTTTCGTTAGACAGTGACGCGAACTCAAGATCCGGTGTGCTCAGTTTTCGTTTAATCCACATCCTTAATGAAACCATCACAAAACGCCAAATTCTTAAGGACGTAGCACGTAACTTCCGAACGGACAAATCAAAACGAATATCATCACCGCTAAATCTCGGGTTTCTCCACTGTGTGGAGCGTTGTTACTTACCAGGCTAATCGTCGCAGTGCAAAAGGCCTTGAGTATAACGTTTACAGATGTGTATGCATGGTCGGACTCTAAAGTCGTTCTTTCGTGGTTATCGTCTCCGCCTCGTCGCTGGAATGTTTTCGTCAGAAACCGAACTTCGGAAATATTAACCACTATCCCAAGAAACAGATGGTTCCATGTAAGGTCAGAATGCAACCCAGCAGACTCTTGTGGAATCCCTCCTTCACAGCTACTTGAGCACCCGATTTGGTGGACTGGCCCACTTTGGCTTCAAAAGAACATCAAAACCTGGCCAGTTGAAAGTGATCCAACAGAAGATATAAGCTATAAGTCAGAGGAAAAGAAGGCTACGCAGCAATCTTACATCGTCACAACTACAGACCATCCAATCCGAGTACTCTCGTCTCGTATCTCCTCGTCGCTAGGATGCAACGGTTTATTGCAAAATCTCAAAAACTAGAGCGATCATCTTCGTTTTGCTTAGAACCACCAGAGATCTATGCGTTTCTTCGGAGAATCTATTCGGTATTCACTGTTTTCGTCAACGTAAGGCAACAACCACCCAACTTATGGGAAATCTCCCTCCACAGCGAATACAAACAAATAGACCTTTCGCGCATTGTGGTTGTGATTACGCGGGTCCTAAAGCTATACATTTAGAAATCGTGAGTGATTTAACCACGGACGCCTTTATTGCTGTGGAGGGAGATTTCCCATAAGTTGGGTTGTTGTTGCCTTACGTTGACGAAAACTCATATGTGATGTGCGCAACTATCTATAAATACAAATAAAAACCACTCTAACCTGCTACGATGTTGATAATTGTGACAAAGGTCTTCGAAATAGAAAACAGTATGCGTCGCCAAAGAAAGAAAACTGCAAGAGCTGGAATGCAGTGCTTT
Source organism: Volucella bombylans (assembly GCA_949129095.1). Lineage (NCBI taxonomy): Eukaryota > Metazoa > Arthropoda > Insecta > Diptera > Syrphidae > Volucella > Volucella bombylans. The sequence continues at coordinate 28,911,807 of OX422145.1, forward strand.
TATTTATTAAGCCGGAACGTGGGTTCAATACCCAGGTCATATACTAGAGAAACAGAAAAACCTTTTGGAAAATAAACCTCCAAAAGTCCAAATTTTTACTCGGAATTTCGTGGCCCAATTTCCAATGGCCAAACACAGCAGTCGTAACAGCGAGGCCAATTTGGGTCTACTCGTATCATGCATACGGCAAAAGGGTATGTCAGAAGGAAAAACTGCGTTTGGCCAAGAAGACGGTGCCCTTCTATTAAGACAATACACTGGTGTGCACACGAATTGTTCTGCGAAAAAGTAATTGGCTTCAACGATCAAACATATGGCTCAAACAAACTGAAGAAACATTGAGCCAAGTGTATTGAGTTCAAAGGAGACGATGTTATATTGAGAAATAAAAATTGATTCACCCTCGTATGCGACTTGTTTCTGCCCCAATGTGGTCAGCTTCAGGGTTGAGCTACGAGTATGAAATTGCAAAAGGTTTCCAAAAAATTTGTTTCCTTTAATGAGTCAGACCAAATGTATTCTTTAAGGATTTTAACATTTGTTTTTGAAGAAATTTTAAATGGTTTCCAGAGAAAAAAAGAAGAGAAACAATCCACTTACCATTATTATCGGCAATTTTGAAGACATCATCCAAGCCCAGGGATTCGAGATTTTCACTTCTACGTTGTAGGCATATGAATTGTTCCACCTGTATGTGACGCAAACTTTTCACGTGCTGCACCATTTGCAGTATGTTCATCGCACTAAAGTTACACAATTGACACATGAGCACCTTGTTTTTGTTCATCAATTGAAATTCATTGTTTTCACTGGTTAAGGAATCACTGCTACTACTGCCTAAGGACGCATTAAAACTATTCACTAAATAAAGCAAATGATTGAAGATCATTTTCATGGTGTCGTGACGCATGTGTTGCGTATGGAGATTTAGCTTCTGTATGGAATTTGTATAAAAGTCACAACAATTGCATCTTAACTGCACTGTATTTGTTTGGTTGTATTTTAATTTGTATTCATTTTTGATGCCACCCTCTCGTATGTGGTTAATGTAGTTAAGCTTTTGCAGATGCTTGTCCGTTTTGCTATGCAATTGAAAATTGGCCTTCAAATTAGTTTTGTAATTGCAAAGACGACAAATGTAATTGTTGTTGATGATCATCATGATGTCGCTGCAGTTGTTATTGGTGTTGCGCGATCGATCGATCATTAAGTGATTGTTTAGTTCGTCAATGCTGTTGGTATTGTAGTTGGCGCATATGAGACAGCTGAAGGCTGTGGTTGGTTTTGGATCAGGATCGATTGGTGGATCGAGCGAGGAGTCTTGTTGTTGTTGCTGTTGTTGTTGTTGCTGTTGTTGTTGTTGCAGACAAGTTGTTGTCTCGGTGGTTGCTGCTGCGGCTGCCGCTGCTGCTGCTGCTGCCGCTTCAGCTAGAAGGGCTGCCGCAACTGCAGATTGCTGCTGTTGTTGCTGCTGCTGTTGCTGTTGCTGTTGCTGTTGTTGTTGTTGCTGTGACGAGGACTGATGTGACGATAATGTTGTTGACGATGATGACAGTGTTGATACGGTTGCAGCTGATGTGGTTAAAATTTGCGGTGATTGTGATGGATGGTTGAGTTTTGATGGCTGTGACAGTTGGTACGACTGCTGTGATGACGACTGTTGTGACGTTGAGGCATTTTGCGACTGTGATACAGCTCCTGTACTTCCAACTGGTGACTGTTGTGGTGGGGCAAGTGTTAGGGGATTTGCAGCGGCTGCTGCTGCTGCCGCCGCACTTAATGCTCCCGCTGCAGAATTCTGATGTAAAAGCTGAATCATCAAGGCCTGATTGTAGGCAATATCAGCTAGTGCAGCTTCGGGTAGGAAATTTTGCAAATTCGGCATATTGGGCAAATTTGAAGCGGCTACCGCTGCACTTTGGGCCGCACTTAGCTGACCAAGATTTTGAGATTGCAAAAAACTAAACGCTTGTATGTGCTTGATGTTATTTTGTAGCACAGCCATATTATGAGTATGCTTTTCACTAGTCATATGAATGCGAAGATTACGCGCCACACTTGTCTCATAGGAACACACGTCACAGCGAAAACTAGGCTTTGGCTTAGAAGCCTGCTGCTGCATATTTGGCATTATAATTTTAGGCGATTCACGAATCTCGGCCGCGGTATTCGCCATATTTTGCGAGCTATTCAACTCTTGCATATTATTTAAATGTTTGTCGCTTTGCATGTGAATCGATAAATTACCCTTGGTAGTTGTTGAATAATTACAGATCTCGCAACGGTATGGCTTGTATCCGCAGGTGTAGGACTCGCCTCGTGCCAATCGAGGGTGTTGCTGACCTGTAATTAAATATTAGAAGCTTTCTCAGTAAAATCAACACACCTCGAATAAATACAGAAAATACACTTATACGTATGTCGGTTTGTAAAGCTATTATATGGATGTGTGTATAAATATCCTTATTCATATAAATATGTATGTGTATATATGTATATAGAAAAAACAAAAAACCAAGTAAAAACGTCGTTTTCGTTGGTTGTGGTTGTCGTTCTCGTTCTCGTTGACGTCGTCATAGTCCGGAAATTAGGACAATTAAAAGTAATTTGCATCAACAAAGGGACGAACAAGAGAAACGGCAAAAGTTACTGCCATAGAGTATGTACAAACATACATATGTATGTATATGTATATATTTTGGTTGCGTGTTTTTATTTCTCTCTTTGTAAAAATGAAAATAAATGAAAAAATAATAAAAATTAAATCGAAAAGTAAAAAAAAAAAAATCACGAAAAAATTTCGCTGTAATTGTGAAGTTCTTTGTCCCGCGCGCGCACAATCAAGGCGATACAAATTATAAATAATTACATGATCTTTTCTGCCAGATAGGCAAGTGTGTGCATGTGAAATGCTTTGTTGTCCTCTGTGTCGTCCCGGTAATGGTCCTCAAATTAATTCAATAATCAACATTAATTTAGATTGAAGCGAGAATCTTGCCAATTTAATTCAATCGAAGACCAGATTTGTGGCTTCTTTTTAATTTTTTTTGAATTTTTTTTTTTTTGTTTGTATTCCTTTAGTCAGTCAGTCCTCATAATGTACAATAAATACAACCCTTACACCCCTAGTTGGACCAATTATTCAATGTCCAATTGTAGTTTATATATACCCCGTACTTACCAGCCAGACAATAGCCACATGCACTCTCTCCGTCCGGATGCTTTTCCCTCATATGAATTTCTAATGTTTCCTGATACTTGTAGTGCCAATTACATTGAGGACATTTCAGTGTCTTGCATGAATTTCGTGTAGACATCTGTACGCCACTATTAAGCCGAGCTGAGTTCAATATCATTTCGCATCTATGGAGGAAAAAAAAGAAGAAAAAAACGAAAAACATGAAAACACTCATAAAGAGCCTGTGAGAATGAGAGTCTATTAAGGGTGCTTTATAAATTAATTTATGCACTTTGTTGGCATATGCAAACACACACACACAGTCATATTCGGGCACACACATACACACACATACACATCCATGGGTGGCCTACACAGTGAAAGAAGAAATCACTGTGTGTGATAAATAGTCAGTGTCTTACGTGACTTTGATTAATTTTAATCAGCATTGATAGAGGATCATTCGTAGTTGTTGTCGCTGTTGTCGCTGTCGTCGCTATTGTCGTAATCATCGTTTGTCATCTTCATCGTGTTGTCGCGTTTTTTAGTGAAAGTATGGCAGCAACGATAACGACGAAATAACTAACGAGGGTCACTCATCATTGTGCTATGAACAATGGTCTGCTTATGCTTTGATTTAATTGTCCTGGCAAACGACATCAGTGGGAAAATGCTTTTTGAAAGCGGTGCGCACTTGCGTACAAATGTCTCAATTAAATTTGAGATGGTTTCAACTTTATACATTCACACATTTCTGCTACATTCATACGAGTACATACGATGCGTTCCAGCACATAGCTCTCTGAAATAGGTGAATTTGAAAGAAGGAAAAAATCAAAACTTACCTAGAACAATCCACACCCAATGGTCGACCATTAATATGCTCTGGACAGGCACCGATTGTAAAGCTAGGCGCAGCAGCTGCAGTAGGCGACATTGTCGAATTTGATGGGAATAGATTGATGCTGTTTGGCGATCGGGTCGGTGTCATTGGTGATTTCATATTGATTTCGATCATTTCGCAAGTTTTGCAATCGATGCCCTTAATGTCTGGATGTTCGGGACATGTAGCAAATGCGGCATGCTGTTGCTGTTGCTGTTGCTGTTGCTGTTGCAATTGATGTTGCAGGAAATCATTGATTAATTTCACACTGCTACTATTGCCAGATAGATCACCAGGAGTACCACTACCTACAGCAGCGGCCGCCGCTGCTAATGATGCTGTTAACGAATTCAACGATGATGTATTTGATGTCACTAGAGACATAGCATTGCCTTCTGTATTGCTACTACCACTGGTGCTGACGACAGCCGCTGCGGAGGCTGGTGATGTTATTCGGATTTGATTTTGCATTTGTTGGAATTGCTGCTGAAGGAAATCCGCTACTGTTGTAGGTGTTGGCGGTGATAATGCAGACGTACTGTTCTTATTGCTACTGGTGTTATTAATATTACTAATACTACTACTACTATTGCTAGTTGATTTAGTTGTTGGTGAGCTCGTTGACGATGTTATTGGTATTGTGTCGGAAATTGCTAGGGAATGTGACGAATGCTTAGAGGCAGCCGAACTTGTCGTTGTGGCTACTTGTAGTCCTGATGTGATGATTGTTGCCGCTGGTTGCTGGACAAATGATAGCGACGCTGAGGTTGAACAAGACGAGGATGTTGATGATGGTGAAGATGAGGTCGTCGATGCTGGGGACGACGGTGGTGGTGGTGTATGCTGACCATCAATTGATGTTGCAGCTACAACAGATACGGTGGCCGCCTGTGCTGCCGCAGTTGCTGCGCTTAAGTCTAAAGTGTTCAGATTATCAAAATTATCTGATCTTAATTGGTGATTCATTTGACTACAAATACTACTGCTGCTATTAGGATTATTACTATTGATGTTAGTTGTGTTGCCATAACCAGGATTGATATTACCACCACCGCTTGTGCCAGTAGGACCAATACTCGCCATTATAAGATCACTTTCCAAATGTGATGTATTCATTGATATTGACGCTGGTGAATTTATACTATTGTTGCTGTTGCTACAACTAGCTGCTATTGCAGCCACCAATGCCGCATTTGCAGCAGCAGCTACTGCCGCCGCCGTTGACACCGGTGTTATAGACGACACTGACGATGGCGATGATGATGAAAAAGACAACGATGATGCCGACGTCGCCGGTGGTATCGATGATGGCGTACTACAGCTATTATTATTGCTACTATTCACCAAAGACAATGTTGATCCAACAAGCTGTTGCTGTTGCTGCGAATGTGAATGTGAATGTGACTGTGACTGTTGCACTAAAGATGACTGTTTCATCAATTGATTTTGCTTTTGTATATCCAATGGTTCCAAAAATGATATTTGTGGCTTCTCATCAACATTCCGCTGTATAATGGCACTCGAATATTCTCGATTCAATAGTAACTTTTCCGATTCTTGAAGATTAAGGGTATGTTCGCTGTTTGCATGCAAGCTAAACGATTTCGTATTACCAAAGCTCAGTTTACAAATGAAACACATCAATATTGGCTTTTGTATTTTATTTGGTTCGGAAATATTGACACTGGCATCGCGAGCGGTAACCACACGAAACGAGTGGATTTTTGGGTTATTCGTTGTAGTTGCCCCTACTGGAAAAATTTACAAAAAAAAAACAAATTAGAAACGTTTCATTTATTTATTTATGCATCGAAAGAATAAAGAAGAATAAATATAAAATACCAAAACATACAATAAACTAAACAACACTGAGACTGACTATCATTTTAAATGAACACCTTACACAATTACATTAGAAAATTGTTTGAGAAGCATAAGTTATATAAAAACCGTTCCCTGAAGGGTAAGGGCCTAACATAAAAATGACATTCATCAATTTCAATTGAGTTCTGGCGAATAATTGCAGTACAATGGAATTATAATTTGAAAAACAATATTCAATTAGTTTGACAAAGTTGACTGTGCGGATCGCACTCACTAAACTGTCTGGTTGCGTGTTTTCAACTAGAAAGGCTAGTGGGAAAGCTCCCTGGTATCGGAAAACCACGTATGGCATGATAAGACAGAAAAAAAAAATGGGGAAACGGTCCGGTCAGAGCGTTTTGACAATATTGCACTTGTTGTCATGAATGGTGCAATTATTCAGACATAATAGCTGACACAATCCTTTTATCCAGAATTATTTGGCAAAATATTATGCAAAGTCAGGCGGCATCATCAAATATGAAGAAAATCGAAATGTCACCGTGTCAATGGCGAGCACAACATAGTCTGCAGGATATTAGGATGGTGACACATGCCATGTTCAGTCTGTCCTGAACTATTTACTGCGGAGGTATTTGAAGTCGTTGGTCTAGGTGGACCCAGATCGAGTGGTCATAAATCGGAGTTACGGAGTGAAATAATAAAACCCTGGCAAGTTATAAAGTCTAGCTAGTGCAAGATTGGAGGCCCCGACTTTACGACAATCAGCAAAGGGACATAGTTCCGATTTCATTCACAATTTAATAATGAGTGTCGAAGTCCATTTTCAAAGAAATTGACTTGTCAACCAATATCCTTGCCATAAAACCGAAAAAGACAAACATTTGCGAGACACGCCAAAATGCATGTTTATTGTAAAACCACTAAGGACTACTGTATGAATGAATGAATCCATTTTTTCCAATTGTAAATATATGCATTTATCTACTCGCAGTATCTGTGTATATTCTACAATGCATTCAGAATTTATTTTCAACTCATTATGGAAATAACTTTCTTACCGCTCATACAATTTTCCGATATATTCGAAAGTGATTCATTTTCCGAATCGATTATATACGCACTGCCATCTGGATTATATACAATCTTGCCTTGAAAACTTTCAACATCAGAACAGGACATTGGGGAGCAGTCATCCGATTCGTATTCCTGAAAATAGAAAATAAATCAATTAACTAAATTCACAAATTCAGAAAGGGCAAAACCGAAAACGGAATAAAATAAATCAAAACAATATTCAAAACCATACAATTATTGTAGACTAGCTTGTTGTGTGTGGAATCGTTTAATTGTTTAAACTGAATAAAAGGCCAAACATCTTTATACATATCAACCCTTGGTTTCTATCTCTACTCTATCTATAGTAGCTAGATGCGAAAGCAAACGATTAATTGAATAAAACACAAGCAAATGAAAAACTACACGACAAATGTCCAATTTGATTTATAATTTGGCTTATTCGAAAAAAATAATTAATAAATAATAAAATAAAATAAAATAAAATAGCCAACCACCCAAATCGAGTCCACATGGCGTGCTTGTATTGTAAGTTGTAACAGCCGTGGCTTATGTGGCTTATTAGTTAGAATGGCGTTGCAGAAGGTGAGCATAAGCGGAATAATATTCAATACCCAACAATGGTCAACAAATTAAGTTAGGAAAACGAAAAATTCCAATTAATTATTACGGACAAATAGAAACCCCAACTACTCATTTTAAACGACCCCTAGAGTTGTGCACGTACATACACACATATGTATGTACATATAATTATTTTTTAAGCACCTAGTATATGTGTGTCGCAAAGGCGCAAAGGGGTCGGCCTTTAAGAAAAGTCAGTGTGAGTTCTACGTAAATAATGGAATAGAATATTGATGTCGATGTCGTTGTTGATGAGTAGGAGCGCTTTTGGAATTGAAATTATCTTAGACGGCCACCTTTGACAGTGCAGCGTCGATGTTATTTGTACTAAAACTTTCTAACTGAAAATGGATTGGAACTACCACCCATTTGAGTTTGGTAAAAAATCAATTCAACACAAAACTAAGCCGACTACAATACATATAATAGAAAGAATCGAAACAAAACAAAATCTAGAATCTAGGTAAATGCAATATAAAACAAAACCATACAAGTACTCGTACATGCATAATGTGTAAGAGGGATTTCAACAACAGAACAAAAAAAAAACGAGAACAAAAACAAACATTATTATCTCTGTAGATCGCTCACCTCCGAATTGGTGAAACACGATTGTGGATCATCACGCTTGCGTCGGCGTTTTCTTGGTGTTGGCTCACTATGTGTCGACTCCGATTGCGTTAAAGGTGGTGGCATTTTAACTTCTTATTACTACTGTCCAATATCTTTAAATAACACCTTTGAATTTGCCTGATCTGTTTTTGTTTTTTTGTTTTATTTCGTTTTATACTCGTAATTTGCTATTTCCAAGCAAAATGTTGCCTCAACATGCTTCTCTTCTGCCCTCGGAAGAATCCAACTCCCGAGATACGAAATAGTGTCGAGCTCGGTCGTGGACATAAGATCGGCGCCACGGCTGCAATTATTTGAGTCACTGATACATTCTGGAATTGTTAGGCGCTAATTTGTTTGGTATTTTCAGATTTTGTTTTTTTTTTGTTTTTTTCTTTTTATAAGGAATTAATCTACATAATAAGCACATGCATACTAAAAGAACAAGCAAAATAAACCTACAGCTCACAAAAAAGCAAAAAAACCTACTTCAGCAAGAGTTTTCGAAAAAACCAAGTTTCTTTCCACTCATACATGTATTCTAACATAAAGCTTATGACTTGAGGTTTGAGTACCCTGATTGTACATAGCGCGGGCAAAGGAAATTTAGGGAGAAAGAAAAGAGAGGTACCGATGTACATTGTTTTTAAATGTTTGCAAGTTATAACGACCAGGAAATACAGAGATCGGCAGGGCATTCAATAAGCGAGTTGTACGCTTAGGAACGAATCACGATATTTTAGAGTACGTCCGAAAATGGACTTGAGGGTGTACAGATGAGCATTCATAGCGAGACGGGTGTTACGGTTGAAAGTTTGAATGGGCGGAATGCTACTGGCGATTTCAGTGGAGCACTGGTGGTGGAAGTAGCGATAAAACAAAGTGAGACACGAGACATTTCGTCGGTGTTCGAGGGTATCAATTGGCTGACTGATATTAGTATCATCAATGAGCTTTATCGCACGATTTTGAATCCTATCTAGCAGGTGCAGAGATGTTTTAGGAGCACCTGACCAGATGTGGGAGTTGTACTCCTTATATATTGAGGCAAGATCAGAGGGGGTAAAATATTTCTTACATCGCTTGAGGAAACCTAGACATTTCGCAGCATTTTTGGCGACATCAAATATGTGGTCATTCCAACGTAAGTTGTCATTGACGCACATACCGAGAATGGAAAGTTTTTCAGTTTTGATAATGGCTGGGTGTTTAAATTTCGCTTTAAGGACAGCAGACAGCATTGTGTTTTGGAAGAATTAAATTCCACTCTGTTGATAGTTCCCCAATTGGTTATGCTGTTGATATCGGAATTTAATGAGCTTAGCATACGCTGCCGTTCTCGTTCTACAGCCGAAGAGCAGGGCCGTGAGTCCGGGAACGAATATGAAAAGCAGAGAGTACTGTCATCAGCAAAGGAATATATTAGATTAGAAGTAGCAGACAAGAGATCATTAATGAAAATTAAAAAGAGTGTCGGTGACAGAACAGAGCCCTGGGGCACACCAGCATTTATTTTGTGAATATCAGACCTGAAACCGTCCAAGACAACTTGAATTGAACGTTCCGAAAGGTAATTTCTAATCCATTGAAGAAGAGAGTCGTCGATCTGTCAAATGCCTTAGAAATATCAAGTGCAACTATCTTGCTTTCGCCAGATTGATGTACGCTTTGGTTCCACTTTTCAGTGAGACATGCCATCAAATCACCAGTCGACCTGTCGCTACGAAAACCATATTGCCGGTCACTGAGAAGTTTTCGTGTTTCGAGATATTTCATGAGCTGACGATTTACCAGTGTTTTCATGACCTTGGAAAGAAGGGTCTGTAGGAAGAGAGAGAAGATGATTCGCCTTTTTTAGGGACGGGCTGGACAAATGCTGTTTTCCATTTACTCGGGAAGAGTCCTAAAGAGTAGGATTGATGAAAAAGCTTACGCAGTGGTTTTGCCAGCGTGGACGAACACCTCTTCAGAAGAAGAGGAGATATACCATCAGTAGATTGGTACCGAATCAATCGAAAGTAGATTCGACGCACTCAGGTGTAGGCGGAGACAAAGCACAATCTGGGAGTGTTGAACTGGCCGCAAAGTGTGCAGCAAGTAGATTGCCTTGTCCAAAGAGCTGACAGCTGGAATGTCATTGAAAATGAGCGTTGGGATGAAGGATGAGGCGGAATTTCTAATGTTTTTGATGAACGACCAATAATTTTTACTGCCTTTGGGACATTGCAGTATTTTTTGCCTCAGTTTTTGGTCCTATAGGAATTTCACACGCTTAAGAAGGGCGTTGCAGTCATTTCTGGCTCGTTTGAACTTTTTTCGGTTTTCCTCTGTCGGGTTGGTCTTGTAGGCCTCTTTACAGCTCGAGTCGTACCATGCCTTTTCCCTTGGTTTGATACTCTTCATTCGATGAGGAATAAAGGATCTCATTCCAAAGAGAATGGTGTCTGTAATCATATCAGCAGCGGCATCCATGTCGTTATCGAGGAAGCATAACCCCCAGTTAAAATTCCTAGAGAAGCTGTTAAGACCGTTCCAGTTGGCTTTCTCGTATTGCCATACGGTTCTTTTAGGAATTTGTCAGTATACGAGAAATTAGCTGATATAACACAGTGGTCTGACGAGCCTAGAGGGGAGAGCACATCAATGGTGTGCTTATCAGGGTGAGAAGTTAAAAACAAGTCCAGGGTGTTGGCGGTATGACTATCAACGTCTGGTATTCGCGTAGGCTTATTTACAAGCTGCGTTAGGTTGTTTTCCGCACCCAGAATTGTGTATATTGAAGTCGCCCGTAATAACGATTTCAGTATGAGGATACAGGGATACAATTCTTTGAATGGAGTCAGACAGCGCATCAAACTCGAATTGCTGTCCAGTTTGGGGCTTGGGAACTTTAGCCACATGAAATTGAATTCCGGATTGGAACATGGATCGCCTTGTGGTGGTGGAGTTTGGTAAGCTACATCACTACGCACATAAATGGCGAGACCGCTGTGAGAGAACAATAATGGCACTAGTTCGTAGCCAGGTAGCTTCAGACCAGAATGATCTGAGAGGTGTGGGCGGGGATCTACCTGTGTTTCACTAAGTGCCAAAACAGCTGGTCTGTGATTACTTTTTAGCCCGTGTATATTGGCTACGTCCACCCTGAATTCCCTAGTCATAATCTACAACAAACACAAAAAACACAAATACCGACGATGCTAAGCAAGGCTGCGAAGTGAAAATTCTGCTGACATTGATTTACCGGATCAAATTGCTGTAGGTGTTATGACTGCAAGTTGAGCAATGCCTGGACAGCTTCCACAAATATTTATTGCAGTTTTCCTCATTCTCAGGAGTTACCCCACCACAATGCCATTACTCCTTGTCAACATCTTTAAGTTGTAATCTGCTTAAGTGGATAGTAACCATGGTTCCAAATTTGTCAGATGGACTGGGACAAAACACAAAATTTATACCACACTCGTTTGGCCAAAGCAGAAACATTTCTGGTGCTCTCCAATAAAACAAAAAAAACACATACGAGTATGTACCTGTAAGAATGTACTGTAAGTACCTAGTGTTTCCAACAGAAAAGACGGCACAATAATAGGTCTAAGATCCATTCGAAAGACTAGCTTTCTTAGTCTTAACAACAAAATTAGCATGGACATGCACGTTCTGTTAGTTTTGAACCTATTCATGTCTTTTTTTCAATTTCTTTGGTTTGCGGAACTCCTTCATCATTTTAACAAAACAAATCAAATTGCATTCTCTTTTGGACATCGGAATGAATGGATTCTTGAGCAAAACCAATGATAAACGGCATCCCATACACGTTTTCTTATATCCACCCCGAGCCATATGTACTCGTATGATACCTTCTTGGCAACATGTTGCTAGGTTACACTTCTTCTAACAACAGATTGCATGATGATCAATCTCTTATACCCAGTGAGAACGATTTGAAGTCAAATAAAAATGAATTTTAGAAAAAAGACTCAGTCAAATCTGACTGTTCTGATATTCGTGCATAGACCGTAGCTTGCTATTGAGTTTGTACCTAGGACAACCAAAGATCTGAGAACATTTAAGTATCACTTGAGTATTCCTTCCTATGTTAGCTTATGAGATTTTCGGCATTTAAAGCAAAATTATTCATTGAGAGTTGGTGCCTCCAATTGGAATTATTCAACAAATTGATATGTGTCCTCATCCTCTTCGTTCTAGTGGCTGTGACGACATCTTTTGAGAGAGATAAAACTCCTAAAATTTGCCAAATCTGTTTTTTCACTAGACATGTTGAATTAACATATTTTTAATACTCTAGATACCTTTTCCCCGGCACTCAAAACCGTGTGAAAATTGAAGTGGACCAAAAATGTGGCTATCTAAGAAGATATGGTTATCTATCGTGGTTTCCTTTAACCAGGATAGGACTTCTTTTGTCAACACTAAAGTAGAGGGAAATAGAAAATGTCTCATCCATTTTTGAGTAGACTACTACCATATACAGAGTTAGCAGCACACCTTCTACCCATTTTCTTCTAGATATGGTGAAGAAAATACTCGACGGTAGGTAACAGTTTCCACCGATTTACTTTACTTTATTTATGTATAAGCCAGTTAGCCGCAGACAGAAATTATAGAAACGTTCATTCTCCCAAGGAATGCTTATAAGCTATAGGGTGTTTGAAATCATTCGGACTTGAACAAAATACAATAGTTTGTCTTCGGTAATACATATTGTGATTGTGAGATTCATGGAAATCGTTATCTATTCGCCGTTAAGTTGGAGGAGTTGGCCTGTCTGTTAACTTTGACACTGTCATGAATGGTACTCCTATACTGTATTTAGTCTAGGATTTCTCTAGAACTGACATTTACAACCGTAGTTTCGTATTTTTCCACAAATCCCTCGCACAATGAAATATTGTGGAAATAGGATAATGTACTCACACGCTTATAAACATACTCGTACAAATAAAGACTCAATTATGCCATACTACATGCAAATGTATGCATGCACTGCTGTCGAAAAAAAATTTCTTTCTTTTTCTTTTTTTTTTTTTGCAAAATTTTCTAGAAACAATTATAATCATGATAAAATATCGCGTCATTTTAGCTGTCAAAAACAGAAAATTAAATTATTGCCTCAATTATGATCGATCTTATGAGCGCGTATCTTTGCAGGTTCGACCGGTCTACCCAGCACACAGGGACAGGACTCACAACACAGAAATGCTAAAAGATCTGTCGCTGTGCTATGTGTGTATTCGTATGTGACCACGGTGAGGGCGGATTTTAGACAGCAGCAGCAACAGTCGGTAAAGTGTAAAAGCAGCCAAAAAGAAACTTACAAGCAACAGTAACTAAAATCGATCTCTAAAAAGCAAGAATTTCCACACACAATACAAGACTACATAAATCAATCCTTTTGTAATTTGCACTAGCAGAATGATGACAATGAAAGACGAAACGACAGCCAACGACATTGCTACGGTTGCAATGGTTGCTGGTTCACGTTTGGATTCCTTTCTCAGTTTCTGCTCGGTACTTGGATGCCATACCAAACCCAAAAAAAAGCCAAATCGTATTACGGCCGTGTTGGCTGTTCCATTAACCACCATCACCAAATGTGTAAGTTCAAAAGCAAACGAACAACTAGGAGGGGCGCGTCACAATCCCTGGCCCTGTCCCCAGTCTCGGTCTCAGTCGCAGTCTCAATCTGAATTGCAGTTGCGGGCGCAATCCGCAATGGCAACAACGAGCACGCTGCAACCGCTTCCACCACCGCCGTTGTTGCCGTGTCGCAATAGTGACGTACGTACGTACTCGTACATACATACAAATACAATTAAAGCGTGTTATATTGTTATTTCTGGCATTTAGCAGCCCAGGGCGCTACATATTTCATTTGTTGCTGCTTTAGTTTATTTATACATACTCGTATCTCTATAACTAACATACGAGTATGTACATAAATATTTACTAGTAATCTTCACATACAGATGTTCTTGTATTTGTATGCATTACATTACGATTACCAGGTGATCTGCACTGCTCTGTACTCTAAGATGCACTTGCATTGTTGGGCATTCGAAAATTGCCGGACGGAAGATTTTGTAGTGCCCCAACCAACGAACAATATTTGATAACGTATTTATTTAATGTTTAGCCCTCTGGGTACTTCCAACAAGAAGATCGATTGATCGTACACGACTACGTATGTGAATACGTACATATTTGTGTGTAATATACAATATATCCATCGTCTTCGTCGTTGTCTTCGTCATCCTCATCGTCATCGTCGTCGCCATACTTGTAATGGAACTCAGTATCCAGTACAGGTTTTACAAGGTTTCTCGACGTGGGTTTCTACTATTCGTCTACGCACGCTTGCGTATTTTAAACCAAAATCTATTCAAAAGTATGCATTGCACCTCTCATTCAAAATACGCAACAAACATAACTCAAAGAAAATTTATAAAGACGGGTAGACAGTAAACGAACGGCAACATTTCCTTACGCGAAATAGAACAAAAAAAAACATTGTAAATGCAAATAATCCTTGAGGACGGTTTTTGCCTATATTTTCCATACTTGGCTTTGCTTTTGTTCTTGTGGTTTCAGTTTCACACTTGGTTTTCGTGCAAGTTTGTCTCGCAGCTTAGAAACAAACATTGCCTCAAGCAATCTTCAATCGAACTAGTGAGGTCATAAATCCACTTAATGAACTATCTTCGCTGTGCGTGGTCAGCAGACTTCAGTTCTTGGGTCAACTGCACCTTGTATGCATGAAGAAGGAAATCTTTTGCGAGAATAAGCTGTAGGAAGCTTCTCGAAATGTCCGAGACTAAAATCACTAATTGATCTAGTCTCCTTGGATAATAAACAATAACCCTGAACTGTCAGCTGCACGCTGTCGTTTTTTCTTTCCTTGGCAACACTTTACAGTGTGGATTTTGAGACACCCTGGAATGGAATATTTGGTCTTAGGACATACTTTTATCTTGTTATTGTCATCATCGAAAACAACATAAGTCCTTCCTAATTCATCAATTTGATGGTCCAATAAGAGAACTTGTGTGATATGAAAAAGTAATGGACTTTGAACACTGCCTTGGTGTACTCCAATTTTAACTTTGAATTCTCCGATTATCATACATATAGCGTAGCGTTACATTTCCGAGACCTTCTCTACGTCTATATTAGATATCTGGGAGTTATCTTTAGATATCTAAAAAAAGAGGTTCCACTCCGGATAGATATTCTTAGTCGATACATAGTAGAACCGCACCGAATAGGGCACAGATGGTTAGATGGACAAGACAAGTGACAGATTCATCAACCAATTGACAAACCAAATACGTGTAGCACAATGACTAAGAAGTTTAAACAGTCCCGCAAATGCTGAAAATACCAACCATATACACACCAATACCTATTCCGCCGCCAGATACTTGAGAAAGTTATGTCTAAAAGACTCTAAAATTATTTGCAAAAATACAAACTTCTTTTAGAATTGAGAAGAGCAAATAGGCCTTAATACCAGCCTTGAGAAAAATCACAGCTGACTTTGAATAGGCATTTGATACACTGATTCATGTAAATATTTTACGACAGTTAGAAAAAGTCGGAGTGCAAGGGTCTCTTTTGTCTCTAATTGAAAACCAGAATCAGTATAGTGACGAAAAAAAAACTGCATAAGGAATTCCACAAGGTTCAAAGCTGCGGCCGACTCTTTTTATAATTTACACCATCGATTTGGATATGGGTATGCTGACGATACTGCTATAATAGTAAGTCACAAAAAAGTCGAGATGATAATGCAATAGGAGTGTGTCACTATCATTGACCATGTGGCCGTGGTGTAGTGGTACTAGCAATCGCTTCTCACAGGGTCAAGTTTTTCAACTTTTCCATTTGTGTAATTGGAACTCAGGCAGAAAAATTCTGCGTGTGAAGGCATAACACTGACACGTAGATTTCGGTGTTGTAGAGTTTCAAGCACAAAAAAAAAATACTCTGAATTATAACCTTCGAAACACTCTGAGTGAAGAAAAAACTCTCCGTCCTATTCAGATATTCCTTTCTCCTCCTTCTACTTTTTCGCCCGCACCCTGGCAACAGTAAAAGGGTATCTAACCCCTTAAGGTAGCCCTAGCCTAAACGACGAGCATGCTCGTCGATCATGCTCGTTTGCGTTATCCCCTACACGACGAACAAATTTGGCGAGCATTCATTTCGTGTTGATTCTTCATACTGTGAACATGTGCGATAATGTGATTTATTTATTTACTGCTGCCATTATGTTTAATCCACGATATTCACTCGGCGGCGTTCACAGCAATAATGAGGTTTGCTCGCGAACATCAAAGCCAACGAGCACGAAAAGATCGAAATTTTTCGCCAACAGCGAGCGGCTCGCGAACCAGTCCCTATACGAGAAAAATATAGCGCGCACGAGCATGTTCGGCGAGCATGTTTATCGTTTAGGGCCACCTTTAGGCGCACGTAAATTATAAAAAAAAAGAAACACCACATACTCGTATTACAAAATACAAACTGTTTCTATGGCGTAAAGGATATTTGTGTAACAATTATCAAGAATGTGTCAATACCTTGGTGTTACTGATAACAAAATTGCGGCAGCCTACATACGCTTTATTTCACCTTAGCTCTTACTGCATACCGGATATCTTGTACCATTATCCCATATCTCAACTAAATTGTCTTAAGTCCCTACATCTCCGCATACAAAAAATTGTATACCTCATAAAACAAGAACCTCACTATGAAAGGCAACAGTTTTCGAAGGATATAAATTTACTCAACAACTGTATATCAAATGTTCGAGGTGACAATGTGCAAATACGGAAATCACACGTTTCTGGAACAAATAGGGTCGACTAAGATACAATGTAGCTGTCCCAAGCATATTCAATGACATTCCTCCAGAATTAAGAAATCTGCCAAAAAGCCAAAAATATTATATAAAATTTTAAAATTAAAAAAATAAATATATGTCTATGTACACATGTATATAAAACAAAAAGAAGATGAATAAACAGATGAAAATAAAAATTAATCGAACTCACACACTGTGCAATACACTTGACTTGACTGCTCCTTTAAAAATCAGTCTACGATTTAGTTAAAAAATTTTTTTTCACATGTCTAATTTCAACCCACTTCCTGTGCCCTTTCCCACAATTTGAATATCATACAGCAATAAATATTGCTGCATATTAGTTGCACGAAATCTGCAATATAGGTACTTACTCGTATTTCCACTAAATACCTACATCGGTCAGATGCTATTTCAGTTAACAAGGGAATAATTCATAAAATACACAAATAATTATAAAGTACGAATACCTTCAATATACTTGAACAAGGTACACTTATTAGACGTACTTAGATTGCCAACCAAATTAAGTATTCGTAGATCGCTATAATGATTTTTGATTGCATTTGCGTGCTGCATTATGTAAGCATAACTACGAGTACTATACAATACTACTGAAATGTATTTTTCAAAAACAAGTGTGTGACTACTATAGAAAAGCCATATCTTGGGGTCGAGCTTGCTTTGAAGTAAATCGACCTTTATGTCAATAAGAAGATCCAGTCGGTGCTTAGGCTGGCCCATTTTGTACGTTTTCTATCATAGAAACGGCTGTCATTAACCTGCTATCTATCAAGAACAAAACTTTACACATTTAAGTAATAACAATGTTGTAAAAAGGACAACGCATTTTAGCAAACAGATGACGCCAGTCTATTATTGAGATACTAGAGCGACTTAATCACTGTTTGGAATCCGTAAAGGCGCAATGTTGCGTAGAGTGTTTTGTGTCAAGAACATCAAAAAATGTCCTACTATTTCCAACTCAACGATGTTTTTTGTTGAAATATTGAAGTGTTTTTGATCGTTATCCGCTCAACTGGTGACTCAAATTCAAATGAAAAAAAAATTTGCAAAATATCAAAACTGCTATTCGTTTCATACCAAATCCGCTTATCTTTTCAACAAGACTTGAAGTCAATACGTGAAAATCCAACTATTGCCAGCAAATATTTTGATACACGAAATGAGAACCAATGAATGTATCCACTCCAACTCCAACAACAGGTGGAATAGTCGAACGTGCAAACTCCGGCCGTCCAAACACTATGAGAGCGCCACAAGTCACCAAAATCGCAGAGTTGAATTCGTCTAAATCTGCTCCTAAAGCAAAAAAAACAGGTTTTTTGCACATTGAAACAGAAACGTAAGTCAAAATCGAAAGCCTTGCTTCACCAGACGAATTCTTTTGACTGATGAGTAAAGTTTCATCGTTGAAGAACGATTAAGTGTATGCTCTGTCATCACGACATGCGTCTGACCATCATCCATCTTCCGTCATGGTATGGTGGGTGATCACTGAGGTCCATTTCTACGAGAAAGGTGTCAGAACCTCGGCGAAAGTGTATCAAACGCACATTTTAGAGAACTTTGTGGAACCCCTACACAAATACATACGGCAAAAACGACTCAAACATGAAACATGGATGATTAGACTACAAGACAATTCCGGGGGCTATGGCTCTGGCGGCATTTTAAGAGAGTCATGCATTTTCAGCAAAAACCAATTAATTTTACAGTTTACAGGACCACACAAAAGGTCAATTACATGTCAAAAATTGTTGGGCTTGGATGTAGAGTCACACCCACCATGGACTGGTTTTTGTATCTATCATACTCGTACTAGCAATTCAAATTATTTTTGAATCAATTTCTGGTTATGTCAATTCCAGATGAATTTTGGCTTAAACTACTTAAAAATTTCAGCCCAAAAATTGGTTCTTCTAGAACTAAAAGAGCAGTTTAGAAGGATTATCTTCATCCCACATTCCATTTAAAAATCTCAACATTGGTGAGAGAAGGACGTTTTTTTAATTTTCAAAACTTTTATTCATTTAATTCTCTTTGAGCAATTTTACTTTATTTCAATAGCTGCTCCTTGACAAAGATTCGATATGGTCTAACTAATATAATAATTGCTGCAATTACCTCTTCGTGCATTTGTTCTGCCTGCCTTATTCGTAAACTTTTTGTAATAGGCTATCCTCAACGTTTCCGACGTACATACATATATAATTCAGCTCTGCTGGCAATTATTTTATGTTTCCAGTCCTGATTCAAGGTTTTACAGGCCGGGTTAACCACTGAATAGGGTCAAAAATTCCTTAGACGAATTTTAATTCAAAAATTCCATAAAAATCTATCGCAACTCACACCATAGTTGCAACTATTGTACTCGTAGTATCGCATTTTCTATACGGAGATCATGAAAATATGAATGACAGCCGCCCGTTTTCCTTCTATCATTTGAAACACTCCCACTTTGCAAGTGATTTCTTGTAATTTGCGGTTGCCGCTGGTTGCGTGCAGGTAATTTTCAATGAGGCGAACTTAAAATCGCAAGACTAGCCCCTGGTGTACTACTATTAGAACTATAGCCTTGTATGTGGTTATATCGGGTAATACAACGATGTCTCATTTTTCCTTTTGCTTGAAAGGTCCTCTTCGGAAAGTAAGGATTTCCTTCTTGCCCATTTTCAGGCCAACTCTTGTTTTTTTTTTTTATATATATATACATAAAATGCTTCTTTAAGCTGTAACTGATCAAGTTTATTCAAGCCCGATTCGCCAAATTGCCAAATTGCCAATTGTTTTCAAGTTCAAGTAAGTCAAAAATAAGTGACGGATTAGATTGAAACTTGGCGATATAAAGCTCATTTCCCCAAGTATGTACAGACATTCCAGTTTAGTCGAAAATAAAACTACATTTGCTACATTTCAGCATATGCATTCTATTTGTTTCTCGAGTATTTTATGGAGTGTTGCAACATTCTTGACATGAATCGGAGAGAAAATTCATATTGACGCACATGGGACATCTACAAGTTTTCTTTTCAGTTTCATGTTTTGGAGCACAGTCAAAGTTCAATGCTATACTGAGAATCCACATACAATTCAAGCACTTGAGCTCAAAATATTAACCGAGCTACTCATGGAATCAAAACTCTTCTCGACATCGGCACGAACTCACTCTGATCAACTCGGTGTGGGTTTTGCAAAAGTTTTTTAAGAGCCTTGCAGATGTTTCTATATGCGATCCAGAAAAAGATTTTATTCATCTTCCAATGATGAGTGATGAAGCTCATTTCAATGGTACGGAGAACCCATCAGCGGAATCGCACTATTTGATGTGGTATTATTACCACAAAAAAAGTTGTTGGCTCATTTTTGTTTGAAATCGATGCCGCCAATACTGTAACCGCGAATGCTGAAAGGTATCGGGCTATTATTGAAAATTTTTGAGGTCGGCACATCATCCTAAGATGTGGTTTCAACTGGATAGAGCTGATGTGCAAACCCTTAAGACATTTCTGGCGATCCAGATCTAAACTACATTTGAAGGAAAAGGAGGATATTCTTACTGACTAGAAATTACACGGAATAGGATAGAAAACTCTCTGGAAAGAGACCATCTTTGTTGGAAAAAATCTGCAGAAATTATCATCTAAGATGTGGTTTCAGCTGGATAGAGCTGATGTGCAAACCCTTAATGCCACAAGAGACATTTCTGGCGATCCAGATCTAAACTACATTTGAAGGAAAAGGAGGATATTCTTACTGACTAGAAATTACACGGAATAGGATAGAAAACTCTCTGTAAAGAGACCATCTTTGTTGGAAAAAATCTGCAGAAATTATCATCATTTTACATCGGTCAGGGTTTACAGCCGGAGTCCGACAAACACGGACTACAAGACTTAATTAGCAGGTTGTACTACACCGACAAGCCAGACAAGTTGACTGAAACTATATTCCATACTGCACGTTGCCTACTCTTTATACACCATAAACTGGGGTTACTTTGCTCCGTTTTTTGCAGTTTTTCTTTGCAAAGAACTTTTAAAAATGCTTAAAAATTATTTTAATAATATCTATTGGGTAACTGTGCCTGCAGTAAAAGAGCTAGAGCAATGTTGTCATGAGATTTCGTAGCTATTCATCCGAAGATTATTTTCCTGAAAAAAAAAACCCATACTTTCTTTTATTTAACGAAAAAACCAAATGGCAATTTTTATTTCTTAAAAAACTTGAAATATTTATAGTAAAACATTAACTTTAACATTAAAAAATATTCATCTTTAACTTTAAAGATTTCTGACGCATTTCGTATAACTTCTGGATATCTACAGGCTTTCTTAACAATCACTTTCTTTTCTCCTGTAAGATTGGTTTCGTTAATTCGTTTCCCAAGTTTTCGAAAGAAACTTCTAAGTATCGGCTCATCCACCGCCGCTCGTGTTCTGCAAACCGAACTGAAATCTCTGAGTTAGACGGCTATAAAAGAATTAGTCCAGTCCAGGCCTGAGAAATTGTTCAGAAAAATTTTGACTCTCCTTCCACAGCGGCTCAGATAGTTTCTGATAATATGTCGCAGTTCTGTCGAGTTTACAGGGAACCCATACTCTACCAAAGATAGCAAACAGTCTACGAATCGCGCCTCTTCATCTGCACTAAAAACAGGCTGTCTTCCAGGCTTTCGGGTATGCTTTCCCTTAAGTTTGTTCAAAATGGTACTTCTCAGCTTTTCTGTGGGAAATATCATCTCGTCTGATTTCATCCAGATAAGCCTCCAGGGTCTCTTCAGCGTAGTCAGCATACCGCCTCGTCCCCGTTCAAAAAGAATAAACATAAAAATATGGAACCAATCACTTTTACTTTGCTCCAGGGCAACTCCAGGGCTCCAGCGATTGAGTGTGTTCATGTCTGGGCGCGAAAAAATAAACAAACTCTTTTCGTTAGTGGCGCAAACCCCAGTTTATGTTTCTAGCTATTCCATAAACATTAAGACCAGGCCTTTTCCGTCTATCGTATTGAGGCCGTTGGTCACGATACTATGATAGATCAAAACTGCTTCCACCGTGACTCTCAAACCTTGATTGCAACTATTGTAGTTGGAGTAAACATTTGTGAATTGAATTGAATTTTACGATTTACGGAACGAAAGTGCTCATAAAGCTAAGAAAACGTTGAATGCATTGAATGCGTATACACACTCGTACATCATGTCTGTATTCCTGTGATATTTTTGATAGAATATTTCAAAAAAGCTACAAACGCAGAGATTTCACCCCAAACTATCCATAACTCATTGACTTGCTTCAACTGAACTCTTTTTTTTTATTGGACAAACATCTAAGAACGGGACTCAATATCAAAACGTCAAAATCTTCCCACAAATTATTCCAAAGTGTGTGGTGTATCTCATTCTGTGCACAAATCACACAACGGCTATCCAACAAAATAAACGTACGACTGGTACGTGTGTGTGTGTTAAAAAAATTAAGAAAAACTCATCGTTTAAACAATTACATAAATTTATTTTTACATTTATGAATACATATGTATGTTGGGGATACATAATCAAATGGAAACGTGTTCGCCGCTGGTGATGGTCACACATGCCAATCCTGCAACAGAGGCTGCCGACATAGCCGCAATAGCCTTTGGCAGCCTCAACAGCATGAACAGCCGTATCGTTAGTAAAAACTGCAAAACTCACTACACTACAATACTGTCTCTTTCCCCCATTCCCTTACTCTGATCTAACAAAACATTTTTTTTTTGTTTTTTTTGTATTCTGATTCTGAATCGAAAAGGATCTAATTTTTTTGTGTCTCATTATTCCCCCGCCGACTTTAAAGAGTTTGAAACATGTTCCCGGTTCCCTTTTACAGCTTCTAATCGGCATCCGAAATCCACACAAAACAATTGAGAATCAACAGATCCAAAATGAAAAGCCGACTTTTGCAAAAACCCAAAAAGAGGACAATTTCAAAAAACAAACCCACCTGAGTTTAAGGACAAAAGAAGACAAAATCATAAAACGTGTTCGTTCGAAACGTTCACAACAAAAAACAAAAAATCTGACAATCTAAGAAAGAATAGCCGACATCTAGTGGAGGATACGTGTGAGCATAGTGGATCCGTTTCGGAGGAAACAATTTATTGTCGCGCGAGCCCTCCTCTGACATTTGCCATCTCAACGTTGTTTAACTTTGCCTGCGCCGGCCGGGCCGTTTTCGTCATCATCATCGTCATCGTCGTCGTCATCGTCATCTACATCGTCATCGTCATCTACATCGTCATCATCATCGTTGTCATCTTTCAGAGGAGCAAAAAGGAATTCGTTTTCATCACATCAGGATTGTGTGTAAGCGCGACGCGCGCGCTCTTATTCTTATTATTCTTATTTACACACAAACATTAATTTACTAAAACAGAAATCAAAAATCCAAAAGCTAAAAAAACCATACAGCAATAACAAGCCGCAAAAAAGCTGTGCACTCAGTATAGATACATACATACATATCCATGTGAATGTACCTACATACATATATGAATTTTGCGCCTCACTGTACGTGCCATGAGTTCGACAGCGTGCTTACGATCGTGATATTGATGATGATGCTGATGGGAATTATCGTCGTCTTGCTCTTCTTCGAGCACACCACACAGCACATCCAGGGCATAATTCAAAAACATATTAATGAGTGCTTTTCTTTTTCGGTTCCCTTTTTCTTTTAATATCCAGCTAAAGCAGCATTAAAGTGAACTTGCAACATCGAGATATCATGCAGCACAATTAAAAAAAAAAAACAAAAAAAAAAAAACCTAAAGAGGGCGAAACAACCAAGTTTACATAATGTAGGTAGAGCACAACTGTTTGTAGCACTTTGTGTCGTTTTAGAAGGTGTTTCACATGATACGCAGGAATTATAAGACCAATTGCCACACGACCTAAACCACTAGCAACGCTATTTTTTCCACTGATTTCTCTGCAATGAATCATTCAAATCCTGCTCTTGTAAAATAAGCATTACTCACCTAACACACCTCGATTACAAGTCGTAAAGTTTGCGATTGAAAAATTTATGCGCAAGGATTTTATCGTCCCTACAAATCTTTTATGGTTCTTTTTGCTGGATACCGCACAAACTAAATTCAGTGCGGGAGGACAAGAAGCAGCAAACATTTCGAACGCATAGAATGCAATACGTTGACAGTAGATTTGCGACACCTCTTGCATTTTATAGAGAAAATATTGTTCACTAGATGTGTGTTCCAAATAGAAACATCTCTCCAAAGCGGTGTTGATAGCCATGGAACCGTCTTATGTAAGTCAATGACTCTTTTTATGTCATCTAATATCACTTTTTCTTAACAACTACTCGTATTCGTTGCACTGAGATGTCTGTTCTCACTACCCGACTATACTACGAGTATTTTAAAAAGCCGTCGACAACTGTGTTTAAATTCAGTGACGAATAGTGCACCTTTTGTTCTGCTAAAGAGCTGTGCCTCTGAACCTACCTTTACGTGGTTGGTTGGAACTGATGATAGACACTGTATTTGTGGTTATTTCATCTCTAAGTAGGAGTCAACGTTTACGGGTCCTGTCCACTACAAAATCCTGTCGGAAGTAATTAAGTTTTAAAAGGACGATTTTCAGGACTAGTCAGTGTGCGAAAATAAAGATGATGGCTGATATGAGTCCTTAATGTACCAACAGAAACTCCAAAATATCTGGCTCGGTTTCGTCCAAAGGAATATAGAAAGATCTTGGCTCTCAAGATTTGGAATTGTGCGTGGGGCTATCTCCAAAACAACAACCACTCGCCCATGCAAATGAACATCATCCTTCAAAGGTCACATGCAGCCGCACAACAGGCGAATATCTCAGATTCGATGTAAAACTGCAACGTACTACGATTTCTACAGATTCTAATGATACACCATTCTATCCGTCTCACGATCAACGAAGTGTGTAGGTACTTCTAGAAAAAAAAACCCTCTTCCTGGTAACATTACCCTTACAACTTACGGCCACAGGACTCTGTAAGCCTGTCCGGGAAGCTGCGACAAGAGGGTGTTCGAGGCCTTCGCAACTGAGGCATGCTGGTGTCCGCTCGTCCTAGCTCGTCGGACGGTGTTACTTATTAAATGCCAAAAATTATGGTATGAAGCCTGAAAAATCTCAAAACGTAATAGGGAGGAGAAACCAAAATATCAGCGCCTCTCGAAAGTGTGGATCCATCCCGGCACTATCAATGCAGTGCTTATTTCGACGCACAGCGCCTTATTACAATTCATATAAATCTGAGGGGGCATCTGCTGGTACGATTAGAAAGATAGCCGGCACGACGCCATCTAGGATAACGACGTGACAAGTACCCTACCCATGGGCTTGGGAGATTCCTAATCAATCAACCGTCTATCAGACTGACTATATTACGGCTTATAAAAAGGCACTCTTCCATTTTGAGCGATGACCAACTTTTCCTAAGAACAGACATAGACTTTGATCATACCTTGTTGCAGCTAGTTGCGAATATCACAAGCAATGAAGAATTAAAAGTGCTGTCAAAAGGGCATCGAAAGTGTCTCTGAAAGACGAACAGAGACACAATCACTCCCAGAGAGAATGAACATTCGACCAGTACTCCATAAAGATAGCCATGTCTAAACTTAAGTCCAACACACCAGCGTGACATGACGCGCTTTCTGATCCAATCTGCTCTGCTGTGTGAGCGTTTAAAGCCTTTTTCCAACAACATGGCTAAATGTTCGCTCTACGAATGATATTGGAGAAAATCCATGGATTTCAGATCGATGCACATGTATAGAGCTATACTCCCAAAATCTTCAGTTTGTGCATGCTCCATCAAGGTCGGCGAAAATTCGCCGAGACCTTCGATATTTAAAAATGTTGTTGGACTAAGCAAATCCTTTGACATCATTCATGAAAAGAATATTTAAAACTCACACGCCAAGACCAAAGTTATAATCTTTTAAAAGTCCAAGTAACGAGATGTACGGGCTGTACAGCTACTCCGACCTAGCCAGACGAATAGGAATACAATGCCATCGATAGCTGGAATGAATACCATCGCTCCGAGTAGTGAAAACGGACCTCAAATAACGCTTACTGGAGGGAAAGACTCCTTAGTTGAAGACAAGGTCCACTCGGACTGTAGCACTAAGTTAGTAAGTACTTGAGTCCCTGAGATCAAACTCCAGATTGTTTTGTAACAGCATAAGATTTGTAGTTTGCAATGGCCATTTGTCAAGACTCAATTTTGGCTATCATGGCTCGGGGGATCACAAAGCTCTGTCCATCTATGTATATTAAGGAATTCTTAGCTTGTGCAACTCGACCTACACCGATTGGCATTTCTCTCAACTCAACCAAATGAGAAACACCACAAGAACGTGAGATACTACGAGTATATGTAGGTGCACCAAATTCCGAAAGAATCTTTGAAATTTTCCGCTCATAAACTGGAGCTGGTACTGGTAACCAAAACTCCCACGAAGGATATGACGGTCATTGAAGGTGCTCTGAGATGGAGTCATTACTAGCAAATCGATGAAAATTTAAAACTGGTGAACGCTGATAAATTATAATACGAGTACCCGGTTTATTCTAGTAGTTAACATAAAAGTGTGTACTTTGCAAATAACTATTGTAAACAACAAAAGCAAACCAAAATAAATGAGAAACAAAAAAAAAAAAAAAAGACAACAAAAACTGCTAGAAGCTGGAAAATTGCTCTGACAAAAAAGAAACTTACCACCAAGCGCGTAGTTGTTTCCAGTGAAAGGTCAGCAAACTGTCTTCCTGCTTTTGTATTTTTGTTTTATTATTTTTTATTATTTTTTTTTTTTTTGATTCTGTAAAAAGAAACAACGAAATTCTGTTAATTTATGATTCCAGACGGAAAAACAGTAGGAGAAGGTGTTGGGGACTTTTTTTTTGTTTTTTTTTTGTTAAGATGGTGAAACAAATTCTTCAACCTCTACTGTTAATAAATCAGTTTGTTCATGTTGTGTCTGTGTCTTTCGTGGGTACACACTATACAACCTGTGCAATAGGACTATCCTGCCTGTTTTTTTTTTTAACAATACCTGTGTAGCTACCTACTTAAAAAATTATGAAAAGATCTCTCTCAAAAATCATCGGTTTTCTTTAGTAATAGCATAAAAAGCGGGCATCGGGTACCTGGTTACAGACATTGGCAAAGTCGCCGATCTAGCTTTCTGAGACTTGAGCATTTGTAAGGATATATTGTGTTACATTGGCAGTTTTTTTTTATAATAATAATCCGGCTCGAAGGACCTTCAATCCAATTGATTCAATTGGGTATTTGTGGCGCTTGAAACCATATCTCTCAGTTGTTGTTTATTACATTTAGTATTTCCATAAGTGTATGTCAAAGATGAGCGCCATTTCAAAAGCATTAACTTAAGAAGAAAAAAAATCTTTTTGCCTGATTTACATAAAAATAATGCATGTCTGGTGGAAATTGAGTACAAAAACCGAACTACGATGCGGACATATTGCTTCGTATTCAATTCATATTCCTCCTCTTCAAAGTTCGTAAAAATCAAAGCAAAAACAAACCAAAACATCCACACAACAACCATAAAAACCAGCCCCAACAAAAAACGACCGACCGATCGACCGGCCTCTGTGTTTTTGTATTCGTACATTCTTTGTTCTGCTCTCATTTGAAATCTAATTATTACGGATAACTTCTAATTGTACGCACCCAATACTCCATGCCGCGCCGACCGGCTCCCATCATTGTTCTATTTGCCGCTGCTCTTATTTTGTCTGTTGTTCAATTTGAATAGCAAAAAAACTCAGATTGCGCAAAAAAGAATCTTCTAATAGAATTTCTTCCTGTCTATAAATAAATAAATAAAAAAATTCTCAAACAATTGACCATAAATATCCGACAGCAACATTTACCGCAGACACAATTGCGATGCCACACTACTAGTGCACTAGTACACGAGTGTCTCCTCTACTCTGGTACTCATATGAAAAGATGAAAAGGTTTGTGCACCCCATCTTCCTTAAAACTAAAACTAAAACCAAAACGCCATAAAAAAAAAATGATATTCTCCTCACTGGACAGGTAGAAGTGGTGTTTGGTGCGTGGTGTGGAGCGGGAGAGCGAGGCAGGCAAACTTGAGGATTGAAAACTGAAAACTGCAAAAGTGCAAAACTAAAAACTCAGAACTAAGACCCAAGACAATGACGAGCAAAGGTCTAACAAACAGCAGCAGACGACGAGATGGCCTTATGATGTGTTGTTGCCGGTACGAGATACGAATAGTCGTCTTATGCTCAGCTTGTGCGGATGCTGTTGAGGCTGTTGCGGATTTTGTGTGTTTAGCACAGTGCCTGCGATTGATAACGTTTACCTACCCAGCGCGCCAAACAGTTGGGCCCATTTGCTAAGTGGAAAGGTGATGCTGGTGGTAGTCATAGTATTGGTAGTGGTGGCTTTTTTGAGAAATGGCTAACGAGCAAAATAAGTGCTACCGATCATTAGTTGTCAGTGTGCCTTCGGTGATTTGTTGCTGTATTAATTGGGTGTCTTAATTAAGAGGATACTCCCCTTTTCCGCTTAGCTCAAGCTTAGTGTTTGTTTGCTTATACGGGTATACGATTCGTAGTTCAATGCACTATTCTATACGAGTATAACGTGCAAAATTGTATTCACTCTCAGAATAGTATTAGTACAAGAATACAAGTACACTTCAATATGATGTATAGATACATGTTGCTCGAGCGAAACTAATTGAAATCACGAGCATTCACACAACAATTAATGGCCAATCGATCCGATCCGTCCGCCGGCCGTTCACCGTTCACCGTACACCGTACACCGATCTCCACCGTTTTCCACCGTTCTCTTGACCAACACAGACCACCGATCACCGTGCACCGTCCATCGTCCATCGTCCATCGTTCATCGCCCATCATCCGAAATCGTCGAACTAAACGTAAGTAAGTAAGGCTCGTTCATTATTGGTATGACCGTCATTGAATAAGAATTTACCCACAAACCGACCGACAGCAACCAAGAGACGTCCAAATTCGGACGATGTTTTAATTTTCGTTAATTTATTATGTCATCTGCGAGAGTACTCGTACCAAACCAAAGAGTGAAGTGATTTCTTTTGTTCTGCTTTTAATTGTGTGCCTCCAATTGAATACCATTTGGGTTGGGTTGGGTGATTTTAATTGCTCATAGAAGATAGAATTCGGTTGTTGTTGATCGGAATGCTCATTCATTTTGTATCATAATATACAATACGAGTACTCCTCTATATGTACTCGTACATATGTATGAATATGCGTGTGTTCATGTAATTGTTTGATATTGTGCTTGAGCTTGAGCTTGAGCGCCTGTGTGCATGGGAACACTTGTGCAATCAGCACTAATTGCTGTTAAGTGCCCATAGATGAGGAGGAATCAAACAGCAAGCCGAGCAATGAAAATTATCATTAATGATGGCATTCAATTGTAATTGTAACTCTGCTAGTTCGTTTTTATTTATTTCAGAATATAATTCCCGATCAATACTTGCCGTAGGTCATTCATTTCGTTATCAATTTATTGTTCTTTTTTTTTTTCTACAATAATTACGCATGTGTATGGGTACGCACGCAATTGAAAAACATTTTTTTCTGATTACTCTATTGTTTGGAGGAAGGATCGTTCTATAAACTACAGACAAAGCTAATGAGTGAAGCGGTTTCTTCCATTTTTTTTCATTTTTTTTGGGTTTAACTGAGATTTTTCATAAAATGTGGAAACACAATCAATAGGTAATTAATGGTTCATTAAGCTTAAAAGCTTTCTCTTCTTTTCATACAAAAAAAAAAAACACTCTCTCGTTCGTTGGGTGTCCGCACTTGTGTTTAGTGAATTTTGGATGCAGTCTTGGTGGAACAGAACAATGTACATATGTATGACTCGTTTCCTTCAAGATTTCCATTTTCACAAACTGACCCTTCTTTTATGGCCAAGTCAACTGCATATGTTTCTAAATTGATAGAAAAACTACACATACACACCTGAGAACATGAATTATCATGATTGTCCTGGGTGATACAGTAGTCACACTTCCAGTACTACACTTCGGACGTTAATCCTTTCTCCAGAAAATGTCGTATGAATGTGAAATGTCGTAAGTCTGGCGATAGTCCTTAATTCGAATATCTTATACCTATCTCACATGTGAAAATGTTTACACACTGCGCGGGCGAATTTTGTTACTCTCTCTCTGTTTTTACACAAAGCACAGCTCTGGATCAATTTCATATCAAGGGATATTTTCTAGATTTTCATCACAAGAATGAAATGTGATGCGGGTTCTGCCATAAAATTTTCAAAAGACGAGAACCTATAAACTAGCACCTGAAGATGTTTGTGACAGACCATCGTTAGAGCTGTTTTCTAAGGGAAATGAAACCAAAACCAAGAACAAACTTCAAATTCAACTTTGTGAATGGTAACACTTAGCTCATGTCTGATTTGACAGATAATTAGTTTTGTCCTTCCGGTTAATAATGGAAAATAATTTCATTCAAATGGCTGCCTCGGCTGACCATGCAGTAGCCTACACGATCGGTCCAATTTTTAAGCACATTATCGATTGTGTGCAGCTGTATTTCACCAATGGCTTCACGAATATTGTCCTTTAAAGCGTCAATTGTCTCTGGCTTGTCGGCGTAACACTTATCTTTTACGGCACCCCACAAATAATAGTCCAACGGTGTCAAATCGCAGCTCCGAGGTGGCCAAACGACATCAGCTCTGCGGCTGATAATGCGATCTTCAAAAACAGGGCGCAAAACATCGAGTGTAGCTTCGGCTGTGTGACACGTAGCGCCGTCCTGTTGAAACCAAATGGCCCGATAACGATCGCCATTGACTGTAACGGCCACTCCTTGCTCATTTTCGAAGAAAAATGGCTCAATTATGCCTCTGGACCAAAATCCGCACCAAACAGTGACTCGTTTTGGGTGTATCGGCTTTTCAATGTATGCGTGCGGGTTTTCTGTGCCCCAAATGCGACAATTTTGCTTGTTTACATACCCGCCAAGATCAAAATGAGCTTCATCTGAAAAGATGATTTTTTTTTGGCAAAATCGGCATCTTCTCTAAGTCGATCGCAGGCCCACTTAGCGAAGCGAAAACGCATTGGATGGTCAGTTGGCTTCAACTCCTGAACCAATTGGACTTTATGCAAAATTCGTCTCAATGATGTCTCCGAAATGTTCAATTGTTGAGAACGACGGTGAATTGATGTTGATGGCGCTTCACGCACACTTTCTGCCACAGCAGCAATATTCTCGGGTGTACGCACTGTTTTTGGCTTTTCACGCTGTTTTTATCGATGAGGATGCCAGTTTCTTTCACTTTTTTCACAAGATAACGAACATACGGAGCTGACTGACGGTGCTTCTCTTCTTCCAAAATCCGTACGCAATTTTCGCACACATTCTGCAACATTACCATGATTTTCAAAGTAATGTCGCAATATTTCCCAGCGTTGTTCAAGCATATAAACAACCATATTCGTTCAGCGGAAGGATAAAACTAATTATTTGTCAAATCAGACATGAGCTAAGTGTTACCATTCACGAAATAAGCACTAGTTGTAAAAAAAAACGTTAGATGGCGGACCCTTTATATAAAAATGGATAAAGCCGTCGCTTTATCATCATTGTCATCGTTTTGTTCTGCTTCATCAGTGAGGCCAAGAATTTGCTGGCGCTTTCACATCTGAGTCATCCAATGGTTTTTGTTTGATTATTCGAATCCTGTCTGAGACTTTAACTTCTATTGTTCTTTGTACTCTCGTTGAGCTTGTCAAAATCAGTTAATTCGGTATCAAAACGTAGTTGAACGTAGAGTCTAAGTATTTAAATTGTTGGCAATTCCACATTCTTTCTAAATAGATATCAGGAATTGGATTGGCGGACTCGGACCTTCGTAACCCTTGCTCTTCTAGTGAATTTACCTAATTATTATGAGTTTCTGCCATCGTCATTCTCCTTGTCAATAGAAAACCTTGCACGAAATCTTCAATACTGCGTTGGTGTTTGCAGATTCTAACATCGAATAGTCCGGTTGTTCCCCATATGCATACAATCGCTCTCTTAAAAGTCATCATAACATACATAAATGTGTCTCGGCGCTGTTCATACTAGACTTCTGGGAACTCTGTAGGATTTCTGCGATATTTTTCTATCGTTAGACACTAAATGGGCCGAGGTCACCTTCCACTAGAGTGGAAACCCTTCAGTTTCAGTTGTTATATCTACTTCTGTTACTATTGTACTTGTTATACTCGTATATCACAAATCACGAACATTTTCGTCCATACTTCCGCGCCATATTATAGAACTGAGACGATACACAGTGTTTTTTTTTTTTGCTGTCATTTACCACCTCAAAGTTATAATTTGTGCTGTTGTAGCATAATGTCGGAATCGTTGGTGTTAAGTGTCCTTTCTTTCTGACACTATAGTATTTTATTTTAGCTTCGTTTCTATAACGTTGCCTGAAATTTCGATATGTCGACCCCCCAAAAGCGACACTGACACTGTCATGGGATTTAATTATTTTGCAGCTCGTGTAATTGCACATATTTTGATAGTATGAGATATCGCCTTTTCGCCTCTTCATCGAGCAACGGATTAAAACACGCTTTCCATCGATTATGAACTACCTGAGCAAACTTCCTTTCTACATACCGGCAATCTTAAAAATATTCAACCCGCCTCCATGTGAGTCGAAGTTGCACCTCTAGCGAAGGTGTTTATTGATTGGGAATATTTTTTATAATTCCGATTAAGAGGAGAGTATTTGTACTATGTATCTTCTTGCCATGCAAATATGTATCTGATTCAGTACAATGTTGCTACAAAAACTGTATCCGTACCAATGTATCAGCATTTTATTTTGTCGAGTATTTTAAGCAACTTCAAAAAATGTGCTGTTTTTGACACAACATTCACCCCTACCCCACAACCCACACACACCCAAAACACGAATCTAAAGGAACCTCTATGTATTGATGTATACATGTGCATTTCGATTTATCAATGTTAAATGCAAGAAAAAAGGAAAAACAATAAATAAATAAAAAGAGGCATGGTAGCAGGGTGCCCAATGTTGTGTTTATGCTTCAATACACCTGCAAAATTGTCTCCCATCAATAAAATATGTGTTTGTGTGGTGCAGTTTCCGTTACATTAACCCTCATTAATGAATTGGTCATTTCAGTGTGATAAATACATACAAAACAAAGAAAAACCCAAAGCAAAACGAAAATCGAACAATTGAATCCCGATTGGATTCCATCTATAAAAAATCCAAAAAAACACAAAAACAAATATGTTTATTGCGCAACCTATAATTATCACATATGGATACTTGTTCCACATTCACATAACTATTTATATGATTATGTAGGTACTCATATTTATGAAAAAAAAAAGCCAGTGTACAACTGGGTGCGACTATTTAAAGGTACCCAGTATACCATCAATATTGTTTTCCTTTTTTTTTTTTTGTTGTTGATGGCAATGGCAGGGCAAGGATGTGGTAAGATTTTAATTAATTTAAATACAATTATGTACTTTAATTAAACAGACATATACATCCATATATGTAAGATATTTATTTATTATTGAGACTAGGATACAATGGAGTCACTGTTTCCTATATGCATGTAAAATTGGAAGACTGTGATTGGTGTTATTTAAGGGCTACCTGGACATCAATGAAATAATCTTTCCCTATCTAGGCTTGTCAAGATCAGCTATTCTTGCATATACCATGCACTTAAACCAATAGATCGAAGGACGATATTTCTAAATATGCTCATGTTTTGTGGGTTTTTGTCTGATGATTCCGCGCAATATTTCTAAATAAAAACTTGAAGGCTTTTCACCTAAAATGTATCTGTTTCTGACCCATTTGGTGGTATAAAATAAAAGTGAGTGGGACTGACTCTTTACCGACTGACTTCTTTATTATTGAGGTATAGCGACGAATCTTTATAAAATGGACGGGCAAGAGTATACGAAGCGTGAACAGTTTTTCCATATTTAAAGCTAAATTACGTGCAATAGAGATCCGCATCAGCGAGAAATTAAGAAGATCCTTCACAAATAAAACAGCATTGCTTGCTATCAACACTCATACATAAGTCTAGAACAGCATCAGACTACTTAAAAGACTATCCAACATCAATTGAATTCGCAAAGTATGGATGTCAACCCACGCAGACAAATTGAATTAGAGAAGCTCTGACTAGGACATTAAGTTCATTTCATTTCAACAAGAGGTGTTATTTTAGATTTCACGCCATTATTGATCCAACTATCATTGCACTGACTTTGAAATAGTGAACATTTACTACAAAAACGGTGAAAATATCGCGAAAATGATTTGTATAGTTCGTACTGCTTTTGGTCATCATCAAACGCCTTATCGCACAGCATATGTAATTGAACGTTAGTGATGTGAAAACTCCAACTTATGTTCATTACGAAAGGTCAGCTGAAAATATCGCCACCGTAGCGGCGAGTGCGACTGAATTTGGCCTATCCGGTCTTGGTCTACATGATTATAAGGTTCAGAGTTGACACAAGAACTGTAGCATCTGGGGCTGTGAAAACCTTTAAATTCTCCCAAACATACAAGACCAATGTACATCGGTACCTCTCGTTTCTTCTTCCCTAAGTTTCCTTCCCCTTGAGTAATTATAAAAAAAAATGGGAAATAGAGGAACAACCTCCTCCATTCACAACGAGTGACAGTTTTTTTGTTTTCGAAAATCCCCGTTTCAGTGTATAGATCTTGATTGATTGTTGTTTGCCTGAAATTGGTCCGATGGACGTGAACGACGTTTATACAGCTTTGGACGTAGAGATAGTGCGATTTAACAACTATGGCCATTTTCAAAAACGTCATCTGCATCAAATTGCTTTTGCAAAATGTTCTTAAACGCAAGCTGCGAAAGTCATTTGTTCGAAAACGAATGCAGTGTTTGCAGGACAGATGTTCATAAACGTCATATGCGCTGCAAAAAAGCAGCCAGAAATTTGCACTGCGTAATAAAATGCATTCAAGGATGATTGCTCTGTTCGAAAACGTCAAATGCTCTTGCAAGAAAAAAATCATGTAGATGACACAGATCAACGATACCAAATGACGTTTGCAGTTTGATGTTCGCAACCCTTAAGTATTGCAAATGACAAAATGCAAATGATTGCGACTTTTTCCTTTGAGGCAATGTTAAAGACGTCTACGCTAATCAATGCACTAAAAATGTGATGAAAAATTTCATCAAAAGAATGACTGTTTGTAGGCAGAGCGAAGACGGATATTTGGTAGATATTGCAGTCCATTACTATCCCTAGAGTTTGTAGTTTACACTAAAATAAATAATATTCTGAATATTAATAATGTTGCAGTTGCAGCAAAAACGAATAAAAAATGCAGCAATCCAACCGAGTAAACGAATTTATTGAAATGTATTACCAGTGCTGTGTCCAAGATCCAAATGGACGAGATACTCGTACATATTTAAGTTACACGTTTGATTTGATTTAAAATCACTGGATGACCCTATGGAGGAAGCATTTCATTTGACACTATAAGGACATACAGTAGCGTGCAAAACTGAGCAAATGTTTAGGCATTTCATGTTTAAGGCTCTGCTTAAGAAATAATACCCAACTGAACTCAATGAAGCTTTAAGAATTTTTTTCGTCACTTAATTCCAAGAAAAATGTCCTAGGAAAAAAACCCTTAGGAAAGAATGAAGTAGAGAATAAGAAAACAAGTCAACGACTCCAAAAAAGGCTGCAGAATCCTTAAAAAAGACCGTCAGCGAGTGGACCGCGCGTAGAGCACTACAAAGAATTGGCTTCGAATCAGCTATCAAGAAAAAGATACCGGCTTTATCGCCTAAAAACATCAAAGCGCGTTTAGCGTTTAGCAAAAGTCACAAAAATTGGAGCATTGAGGACTGGAAGTGCGTGATCTGGTCGGATGAGGTAAAGATTAACCGATTTCAGTCGGATGGGATAAGCTATTACTGGCGCCGACCTAATGAAACCATCCAAAGGCATCATGTCAAACAAACGGTCAAACACGGAGGGGGAAGTTTGATGGTGTGGGGCTGCTTCACGTGGTGGCATATTGGGCCACTCGTCAAAATTGATGGTATTATGAAAAAAGGAAGACTATCTAAACCTTTTGCAGACCAACTTGCCCGATTTCATAGATTTGAGCGCATACCCCGAAGAGGAGGTGATTTTCCAACAAGATGGGGACCCTAAACATACTGCAAAAATCGTCAAAGAATTGCTATCCCACCAAAAATTTCAGGCAATGGAGTGGCCTGCACAATCGCCCGATCTCAATCCAATTGAAAATTTGTGGGCGATAGTGAAAAGGCAGCTGGGAAAGTATGAAAGGGCTCCTAAAAACATGGAAGAACTATGGAATCGGGTACAATACGAATGGAATCAAATTCCTCACAATTTTTTTTAGAGAATCTCGTAGAAAGCATGCCTAAACGCGTAAAAAGTGTAATAAAAAACAAAGGGCTGTGGACTAAATATTAAAAAAAACACATTGTTACCCAGAAAAGCGAAACGTGCAAAACTGAGAAAATGAAGTTCCTCTTATGTTTCTTATTTATTTTGGTATTGTTTTTGTTTTTGGTTTTTTTTTTGTTTATTTGTAAGGTTTTATATTAAGAATTAAGTAATGAATAAAATACTTAAACTTTTTTTAAGTTCTCTTGCGTTTTTCTTTTTTTATAACACCCTAAACTTGAATCCTTAAACATTTGCTCGGTTTTGCACGGTACTGTAAGTAAAGAATTTTACACTGAAATCCACTCTCATGAGTTACCTCTAGTTCAAGGACATCACTATGTGGTGATTGGATTGCTCTAAGTAGTAAGTATCATCTCTCAATACAATCTTATCTAATCGAGTGACACTTGTTTTATTGAAAATAATGAAGAGGCGTCCAATCACATTACTTTGAAGGCGAACTGAAAGAATGTTGCCGTCGAATTGTCGTTTCAATCAATTCATGGTTTCGGTAGATACATCATCCTACACAATACAACTGTATTGGCTGATCCTTACTCAGTTCAAAAGAACTAACATGTCCAAACCAAATGTCTGATTATAAAATAAATTGATTTACATGTTAATCTATAAGATACGGCACTAGCTACCGGTTAGTAAATATTTCTGGTATCGCTAAAGAATAACTAGCCAGATCTCACTATGAAAGAAGCACCCTTTATGAGTACAACTGTACGAGGATTTTTTAACGGTGGAAAACTAGTCCAGTCACAAGGCAGGGTAACAAATTTGACCTTGGACATAATAACAAAGGGGGTAAAGATCTTATAAAAAAACCACTAATGCACATGAAAACAGGCAACTAAAAATGTTTTATTTACGAAACCAGTTTGAAAGGATTTCCCAGCTGAGGACGGAACTGTGAGTGTGAGAAAATTGCTATGCTTACTGGTTTACACAAATCAAAAATTCTATTCTGATCTGAATTGCTCAATTTAATTTAATTATTTTTTTTATATTGTAGATCCAGCGAGCGTCGTTTTGATGTTATGGATACTTCTCCAGTATTAGACTACGAGTACATTCGAAATATTGTAGCTGGTTTCATAGGTAGTACATTAAAGTAACTGATAATACTAAAAAGACCAGGATCTATTACAGTAACAAAAAAATAAAAAAAAAATTTGTACAAGTAGGTAGACATGAACATTTGCTTCCCAATTGTCCAGCTTCTTGACTGTGACTATCTAATTTTACCAACGTGAATAACATTAAATTAAATATGCATTTATATATATTATAAGTAAGTCAATAAAACAAAAAATAAACACATACTACGAGTACATACATTATAATAAATGGGAACAAGAAAACAAAGAATCCCATCGATAATAATTGTAGGACAATTAGAAGAGGATTTGTGTGCCCGTTAGTTGATTTTATTCGCCCTCCCCTCTCACACACACACACACGGTGAGTGATTGTCAGCGTGCGCGGCTTTGAATTTTAAGTAAATCCCATCTATCAACGTACCACAGGGTTTGGAGTAGACATTCGGAATCGTATCGACTACAAAGTTGTCATTATATTTTCTATACGTGTACGACCATAACGTTTTTTATTCGATTCAATTCAATTCAATTCGGTTCGATTTTTACCCGTAACCATAGCTGTACCGATACCGATACCGATACCCGTACTCGTACTCGTATTTATATTGTAAATGTAGCATTTTTCGAGAAAGTTTATTATTTATTTTTTTATTTTTTTTCGGGGGTAGGCAAGGACTGCATAATTAGCAACTACCACTAGCACAAGCACCAAAACCAGCAACAGCAATATTAAATGCATAGGTTAGGTATCAGCACTGTCATTACCACTACAACCACCGATACCATTATACCATACCTATACCATTACCACAAAATTAATGACAAATTGTGTTTCAGGGAAATTAATTGCCAATCAAACAAATGTCACGCTGTTTTATTTACGTTGGATACCAGTTAGGTATACGAAACAACATTTGTGTTGTCACTGTGGACTTTCTGTTGTTTTGTGCTGAATTAATTTTTTTATTTTTATTTTTATTTTTTTGTTTCATTTGAATTCAGTAGTTTGGGAATGGAAAAATGCTCTCTCACCTAGAACCGTTTCCCAAAAAATGCACTTATCCATGAAACAGAGAGAAAAAAAAAATCCAACAAAATTCGCTTCCCTTTTCAAAGGGAAAAGGTTGGTTTTGGTTACGTAATCAGCCATGACATGCTGTTTCTTATAGTCGGGTCTCTGGTCTTCTCATTACTGAAACTAACCATACCGGCGTCCTTGTTCTAGTTCTGATTAAAACTTTGCCATAGACGTATGATTTCGAATTGGTAGAATTCAATTTTAGTGGAAGATAAAAACTAAAAAAAAAAAAAAAAAAAATGTATAGGTGAGGTGAAACTGTTATCAACCTGCTGCACATGTCAAAGGACACATCATGACCACATGTTGACAAACAATCCAACGAGGGTTGAAGGTGCTGAAAAGAATGAATATTTTTTTACCTTTCCTCACATTTTTATTGTTTTTATTTATGTGTGCTGTATATCGTGTGTGCGAGGAGGATTTTCCCTCTGGTCGTCAAAAGATATCAAACTTGATAACACGACACGAAAAGTCTATAAGAATGACACAGAAGTTGAGCGAAAAAGAAACAGTTTAACGGTATTTAGTTACGCTACACGGGCGTATTTTATTTTGGTTTTTTTTTTGCTGAAAGAAGACTTTGCATGAGAGTGATAATCAAATATTCCTCTAAATTACAATAGATTTACCCGAAGGATATCGATCATTAGTAAAATTAAAAAATGTCCTTACATCGGACATTTAATATCCCTTCAGGAAACCGACTTAAGTTGTTGCGAGGTCAGAAGTACGCAAATTTAGTGCGAGGAAAGTACGCAAATTTAGTGCAAGTCCCGGCAAGCGGATGATGTCGCACATGTCAGACGTCTTAACTTGAGAAAGCCATTCAAAAGCTTAATGCAGATTTATTAATAAAGATAAATTAGCATCCGCGACATGGTAAAAATAATTTTGTTCCGTTTTTGCAAATATCAGCAATATGGAGGAGTTTTTGCGCCGTTTTGTAACAAACAAACAACAGTCAAAACAGTGGGTTTCTAAGGGTGAATCGGCGCCAAAGAAGGCCAAGGTGGGTTTGTCAGCCAATAAAGTTATGGCGACTGTTTTTTGGGATGCACGCGGGATAATCCACATTGACTACCTTCAAAAGGGAAGAACAATCAATGGGGAATATTATGCCAACTTATTGGACCGATTCAATGACGATTTGAAAAAAAAAACCGACCTCATTTGGCCAAGAAAAAAGTTCTTTTCCACCAAGACAATGCAAGAGTGCACACATGTGCAGTTGCCATGGCAAAAATCCATGAATTGGGCTATGAATTGCTCCCTCATCCACCCTATTCTCCAGATTTGGCTCCGAGCGACTACTTCTTGTTCCCAAACCTGAAGAAATGGCTTGGTGGAAAAAGATTTGACTCCAATGATGAAGTCATCTCGCAAACAAAGGCCTATTTTGAGGACCTCGACAAATCATTTTTTTTTTGGAAGGGATAAAAAAATTGGAGAAGCGTTGGACAAAGTGTATAGAGCTCAAGGGAGACTACGTTGAAAAATAAAATTATTTTTTTATCAAAAAATCGGTGTTTTATTCCAAAAGTCAC
Source organism: Volucella bombylans (assembly GCA_949129095.1). NCBI lineage: Eukaryota > Metazoa > Arthropoda > Insecta > Diptera > Syrphidae > Volucella > Volucella bombylans. The sequence continues at coordinate 28,952,277 of OX422145.1, forward strand.
GGACGGAGTAAAAAAAAATTATTCATTTAAACATCGTTGTATGCCAAAAAAAAACAACATATAAAATCATTGTGAGAGCTGATGAATACTGAATTTCTTCATCGTTGTCAGGATCACTTCATAAAGGAAGTCGTGTGTTTGTAGAGCATATTCTTGTATCTTTGGACACACTGGCGATCATTTAAAAATAAAAGCGCCTCATTAGAAGAGACTTACTGTGCGAAAAACAGTCAAAACAAGCCGGAATCCGTGAAATACCAAGAAAAACAAAAGCAGTTGTTTAGGGCCCCGGTCTGACTCATACGAGTATAAGCAAAACATGCTCAAACAATAAACATATTTAGGAATCAGTAAAAAGGATTAGAGAAATGTCCGATGAATCTTTTTAAGAACCATAAGTTGAATCCTTTATACACCACGAAGACCGTGAAGAATGGGCTCTATTTTATATTTGCTACAATATAGAAATATCAGCAACATAACGACCCCAAGCACTGTTCGCACAAGCGTTATGAAGTTGCCGTCGCAATCACTGCAACTCATTTCTCAACTCAGAATGTAAAATAAGAAATCAGAATCACTACCGGTACGTGGTCCGTGGCAGAGTGCAGGAGTGGCTTCTACAATAAAATATGAGTTCATCAAACATTTATTCCTGCGAACTTTAATGTCCTGTTCCATTTCTGTATATAATAGAAAGAAAATCAAAACATTCTAGACGTCACAGACACGACAAAAAAAAAAATAAAAACTCATTCATAAATACATCAAGTATTTACGGGAGCAAATATTCAATTCACCTCATGCACGATTCAAGCCTGGATAACAAATTACAAATATCCCCTGTGGTTTCCATGTCCCAAGCATGATTATGAAGTACAAAAATACTCAAAAATAAATCAAATATACTTATACTATGTAACTATACACGAATGTAGATAAGTTTAGTTAAAAATGGCAAACTATAGACATTCATCTACAATGACGAAAGGATCCTTCATTATTATTAGTCCTCGTAGTCACCCACGGACAGTCAAATCAGTACAAAAGTGACTCCAAATTGAAAACAGAAATCAAAATGTGATTCTCGTGATTTTGATGAATTTAAGCCGCACTATACTGGTATGATGGCCCTTTCTGCATTGACAACGACGCATTCTGTTCCCACTACTGCAGTCTATAAAATCGTCCTAGGAATATTTTTTTTTCCAATTTTTTCTACATCACTGCAGAATCAGTTGGCTTTTTGAAAAAGCATACACGAATTGAGATATGCTATCGATTTCTAATTTTCGTAAGAGCATGGCTCCTACCACATAATTACTTATTTGTCTGAAAAGATTCACTTTGAATTTTACGATCGCACGGTTTCGCATCGCCATGTGCCACATTTAAAATCAAATAAAGGGCCTTGAAACTTTGTCTTTACATATATTTTACAACAGCTCCTTGAGCTATTTCATGATAGAGTTAGAATGATGCTGACATGCCCAAAAGTCAAGATGGTTTACTCAAAGGAGGTATGTTTGGTGTTAAAAGAAAACGATTTGGGCTCAGGAAATCATTGTTGCCTGACTTGAAAAAGAACAGCCAATGCCGCATTAATTCGAAAAAAAAACAAAAAAAACATAATATACTCGTAGTGTTCTCGTAGTACTCGTATGGCCAATAAGGTTTGCACCCCAAAGACAAATAATACAGGCGAAAGGGTTCTACCCAAAAGTGGAGCCAACCAAAGCCATTTATTAGTATGTAAAGCAGGCAATTTTTCGAAAATAATCTATACATATGTACGCTTGGCCATATGCATACTTATCTATTGTATGTACTCGTACCTACGTATTCCTTATATATTGTACATAGATAGTCGTACGTAAGTTGTCACTTGATTATCACTGGGGCAACTCTGATTGGCGGAAACCTCAATTAACACCCTTCAATTCGTATTGTATATAACAAACACCAAATGAACACCCACGCGCTAGCATCATTTCTTAAATAAAGGACACACACCGGACTATTGGAGTACAAAAATCCATATACCTATTGCAATCACACCATCCGACACCCTTTACAATTAAGAAGAAGAAGAGAAGAAGCACTTCCCACTAACAGCTCCACCCTTAATTAATTACTTGCGCAATAATTAGAAGAGAGAAACAAAATCTCGCATGGAGAATGCGTATCATCTCCTGTGCGCAAAGGGTTGAAAGTACTCTATAAGATGGCAAATATTACACATATTTACACACCAACACTTACTTTCTGGATTAAGATAGCCAAGCCAACAAAAACAAAAAAACCAAAAACAAAAATATAATCACAAAAAGGGAAGAAAAAGAAAATTCTAAATTTCAAAGGACCGGGTTGTACCTAGGATATGTTATAAATAAATAAAAATTGTTGTTTTTGTTTGTTTGTTGTTGTTTTTTTTGGCAATAAATTGCAATCAACCCCTGGAATAACCTTTCGTGGAGAGAAAAGTGCCATGGCAAAGGCAAGAGCGAGAGAGGATATTAATAATTCCGCCCTTTGATTCAAGTTTTCTCTCCGCTCCGTCGCTGCTGGCTGGCTGTTGGTACTTTTTTTTCCCCTTCTCCTTTTGGTCGTTTTGCAAAACATCTCAGCAGATCCCACACAAGTTCGTTTCGCGCACAAATGCTTAATGAGACGACAACTGCTACAAAGGAACAAAAAAAAAATACCCAAAACCGACGAAAAAAAAAATTTGGGGTACATAACACAGGACAGGAACGGGAGGAAAAAGAAAGGTAAATACAGAAGCGGAAATGAGAAACGCCTTCATTTTCATTTTTTACTTTCTACTTCTTTGTGTGCTGGTTGCCAGCCATGCAGCATCATTTCATCCCCGGTTGATACGATATAACTATAAGGACGACGATTACGAAAGCTTGGCGTGTCGACAATATTATATAGTGTTGGTGGCGATGATGATGGTGGTGGTGGTGGCGATGATGGTGAAATGTTGCAAAACAGGCGCAAGTGGCATTTGTTTTAATTAGGGGATGCTTATATACAACATTTGGTTATCCAGATGTATTCGTATTTGTGTGCGCGCACACAACCACAACATTTTATTATATCGCTTCCCAATTCCACTCAGCAAGTGTATACACATGCTCGTAAGTCGCAACACCAACAACAATACCATAAATGGGGACGGCAATAGTAATAGCAATGGCAAGGCAAAATCTTTAAACAAAAGTGAGAAAGCAATTCCATCCGCCTTCTTCAGTTTTGTAAATTAGACAATTGTAAGCACTGCAGTGGCAATAAAAAATAAAGACAAACAAAAAGGACGTCCTTTTCACAGTCCTTTTGCTTGGAGATTTGATAGTACTCGCTCGTACTAGACCTAGAGTCCTTCCTTGGTTGTTATTAGTCCTCTCCAACTCCAAATTCAGTTTACATGTATATTTTTTCTTTGTATGCATGTACAAGAGTACCTAGAAAGTACCCTTAAATTGTATTGTAACTGTAGATACTTAAATGGTGTACTACCAAATTTGGTTTGATTTATTTATTTTTCTCTTACCCACCATTAAATGAGGGGGGCCACCCTCTTCGAAACAGGCCAAATACTCCAAAACTCAAACCAAAATGACAAGAGAACAAAATAATATATCTACACAAACACATTGACATCGAGCCATATTTATACATGTGACTATATACATATATATATAGATATGTATTTCTGTATACTAATATTATAAACCGTTGTATGAAAATTACCATTAGGATGATGGAAACGTTATTAAATAAATTTTTTTTTTGTTTTTCTTTATACGTCGCTCCTCTCTTTGTGAGGCCTTGTGAACGTCCTTGTTTAATGTGTTACGTTGCCTTATGTCATGTGGGCGGACTTACCGAACATAATGAAAATATTTTAACTTAATTAGAAATATGTATATCCTAAAATAGGATGACATGTATAAATGTGTATTAATATATCGACACAATTTCAATTACATAAGTAGGTATTTGTGTAAGCTCATACAGCGTGCGAGCTTTTTCCAATAATTGCTAAGTACGTAGATACATTTGTACCTACTCGTATATTGTTTTGATCGGCTTTTATGGTTCAGGGTTGTTTTGGTTTTTAACAGATTGATAAGGACATTGCATTTGGTAGTAAGCATATGAATATTTCCAGATAAACTTAACAAATCCTTATTATGTATATAAATGTCGCTAGCCTGAGCTGGTTGGCTGATTGGCTGCCCCCCCCCCAAAAAAAACAAAAGTATCTACACAATTAGCACACTCAAACTCATTAGTAATTCTCATCCAATCAAAAGGACCAAATTTTCTTTTTCTAATTGGATTCACATACATAACTATGAGCAAGTTTTGTTGCGAATATTAAGTCAGAGGGGGACAAAAAAAAGGGGGAAATCTTGTACATATATACAAAAATCTATGTACATAAAAATGCACAAATGTTTTATGTCGAAAGCCCCACCCTTTGACTTGGATGCTTAACCAACGAGGAGCAACGAGGAACAACGAATCATCGAGACTCATCTTCGCCTTCCTAATTAATTAAGCCAGTGCTCGAAGCGCAAAAATACTATTCTTAAAACGTATAGATACTATTGCTCGTACTCTGGTGTTTCTTTGTGTTGTGAGGGGTTGGGGGGGGGGGGGGGACTTGCTTTCATCCAATCAAGCAACAGAGAGACTACGACGAGTAACACCGCACCATCAGCCCACCACCCTTCCTCTATATTTAATCAATTTAATCTTCCGTTGCTGTTTCCATACATAGTATGAATCTATGTATAGATATACTCGTATGTATAGCAATGAGCGCGCATAACTATGTATCTATTGTATGTACAATTGAAACGAAATAAAATGAATATTTGCCCACTTTCATTAGAAAAATGTTTATTTGGCAGAAAAGAAGCTGAAAAGGAGAAAAGTGGGTGGTAAGGATGAAAATAAATAAAATACTACTACCTACTATTTATCAAAGATTTTCTTCTTGTTTTTTCTATAAATCCTATACCATCCGCATTTGTATTCGTGTAAATAATTTGTATAAGAGAAATTCAATTGTGGCGAAATAGGAATAGTGTGTATTGTGTGCTTTATTGCAATTCGTTGATTTGGCAGATAGTTTACAACCCTTGTTTTAGGATTCTTCTACATTAATTAACAGCATCCACTGAAGGGAGAGAGAGAGGAAATCACACACACTCAAACACACACACATGAATTTCAACACAAGCATAGAAGAGCAAAAGCCGCTTATACAATAAACATATCGGCCATCATCATTGTCCACTCAATGGGTGGCATTGTATGTGGTAGCCTCTTGTTGATGAGAGAATCAAAGATTCATGTTGCCGACGGCATTTGTCGATTAGTTTTTGGATTTTATTTATTTGAGAAATAATTTCAGATTGATTGGAAGGAATAATAAAATACAAATAAACTTTGGGGATATACTCGTATTTGAATATGAAATGGAATTCCATAGCGCAGGATTTTTGAAGAACAAACAGAGTAATTGTCGCAATTTTATGACATTTCTGTATTTCACTATCTAACACAACACAATAAGTTCTGAGAAATTGCGTAGTTTAAGGTGCTTTTTAAAGATAGTTTCAAAGAAAGACGAATATTATAGGAAATGAAAAGAAGAGCCGCTTAAGCCGGAGTTTATAAGAGATGGAATTCGGTCTACAGAACATTTTATTATTAATTATTAACCAATAAACAGGGTCTACACAACAATATTTCAATCAGTAAAAGAAGAAAGAATTTGTCTGTAATTTGCAATCAAATCATTGCTTACAAATAATCTCACAAAATATTGTTGAAACAGACAAGTTCCACTTCACTACCAAATGGTAATTAAATTTCTATATTTGTCTGTGCAGTCTATGTCTAGTCTCTGAGATGCTTAATTTATGAAGGATCCATTGTTAATCATATACAACAGATTTATGACAAAAGTCTAAATTATGGACTCAATTGCAAATCGAAAAAAAAAATAACACGAAAGACAAAAATATCATGTGCAACGATAGATGTCTCCTTTTGATTGGGATATGGGGCTTTGAAATCACAATTCTGATAAGTCTGAGCTTCTTTTAAGAACCTGCTATTGCTCTTATTTATCCGTTTTTTTTTTTTTTGTAGGAATTTGAATACCTAAATGAAGGTAAGTCATTTTAATCATTTTAATCATCAACAACATTCTATATCAAGAAGTATCTTCTTACTTCAATAACACAGCAGTTTCGTTTTTTTTTCTTTCATTCGAAGACGAAGAGTGATTTCGGACACTGATTTCGGACAGTGATTTCGGACAGTGATTTCAACTTGGACTATTCAGAGTTGATTGTTTTCTTGTATAGAAAGATTCCGTGAGCAAATGCAACTTAAATGGCTACTGTTCAAATGTCAATTTGTATTCTAGTCTGTAGACTCACATCAAATTTGGTTATTATAAAAAAACATTGAAACAGGTGGGCTCTACCACAAAGAACTGCTATAGTTTTCTTGCAAAATACTCGTATTTACACCATTCACGTGTGGTAATCCTGTGCAGCTGGTGTTGGCATTTTTCAATTTTCAATGTTGGACAATACTGAATAGTTCTAATCTCTTACAGGTAGAAGAAAATGTTTGATATTCTAACGTACCTAGACATGGTTTTGTAGATTCATGTAAATTGTAAAAAGAGGAAGCTCCTACTCGTCTGGATCCACATACATATTTATGCATAAAAAAAAAGGAAAATGGATATTCACAGATTTGGACTTAACCCTGATTTTTCGTTTCTAATATCGTTAATCTTCTTCTTCTATTTTTTATTTTTATTTTTTTGTTTTTCACAAAACAACCCTCTCTGTAATTTTCCACAATTCCACTGCTAATACGAGTACATGTCGGTATACAAGATTTTACTTCTCGAATACGACACATTTCCACTTCCCACAAACATGCAATTTTCACCCCTAACTATCGTGTGAACATTATTTCAATTTCATAACAAAAAAAAACTACAAAACAAAACCAATGTACCTACATAACATATAAAACATCCTTGTTCAAATAAATGCATATTTTTATATATATATTGTATAAAAAAGAAAGCGTGTTTCAGTAAGTAAAAAAATAAAAATAAAATCATAACGAAAATGTAATGCTAATGCAAATGATACGGCTTAGAATATGTTAGTGATGAGGGACATCATTTTTCAATCATTCTCAGAATTTGTATTTATACGATTTTGATTTTGAAAAATGACAATATTTAGGACTCAGGCAGGATGATTCAAATGAAAAGGATCAAAGGTGTCTTTAACTGTTGAAAAAAAAAAACCCAAATTATATGAATGATTTCCAAAACAAAACACAAAGCCAAACAAACTAAATATATATGTAAATACAAAAGAAAAACACACAAAATCACAAACATTTAACCAATCTTAAACTAAGTATATGATGTGTTTCACTTACATTTGTATATTCTCTCAAAATTCCAGATGAAGAAACTATATCCTTTTAATCGGTTTTGTTTTTTCTTTTGATATTTTGCACACAGTAAAATTTTTATTATTATTATTTTTAATTTATTTTCTATTCGTCGGGCACTTTCATTTAATTTTTTTTCTCTTTCAATTTTCTTATAGATTAATATATATAAATTTTTATTTTTTTTTTATTTTAATAAAATTAAGATAGGAACTTTAGATACTTTTTTTTGTTGAAAACAATTTCTTTTTTTATTAATATATATATTTTTATTTATTTTTTATTTCACATAGTCACACACACACAATTTTTATTTGCTTGCTGTTATCTTTTCTTTCGTTTGCCTTTCATTTAAAAAGAAATTACTTTAATTAAGAAAAAAAACGAGAATAAAAATTCATCCTAGAAAAAAACAAAAACACAAACAGTTACGAGTATGTTATTAATTTTTATTTTTTTTTTTAAATTTTCCCTATAAGAAACGAATTTTTATTTTGTTTTGAAATTTCGTTTTGATTTTGATTATTTTTCGGTTTTTTTTTCACGGTACACGAAATCCTAGTTAGTACGGAGTAGGTGTATATCCATCAGGGTTTGAGATTGTGTTGCATGAGCCTTGCATTTTCCAAAAAAAAAAAAAATGAGCAAAAATTCGAATAAAAAAAAAAAAAAATAAACAAGAAAACTAAAATTGAAATCGCAAAAAAGAAAAACTTGGTAATCAAGGTAGGTAGGTAGTTAATAAATAAATAAATGAAAAATCCATGTTTTTTGTTTGGTTTATCGTTTTTTTTTCGTGAATTGGTGCAGTTAGTGCAGTGTGTGTCATTAAAGGGTTCGCGCGCGCGGTGACATTGACAACCAACGACGACGTTACATCGAGACCCACGACGACACAACGACGACGACCACGGCAACGACGAAGGCGGCGGTCCGAGAGCGATTTTCAAAATAACTCTTCGATCATTACCCTTATGTTTATGATGGTGTTGCGCGAAAATGAAAATAAAGCCCCGAAAAAAAAACGAAGAAGAAAACACACAAACTAAAATAACACACCAAACGGAGTCGGAACCACAGCAGAGACAAACACCACCACCAACAACAGCAGCAGCACCACCAACAACAACAACAACAACAACAAAAATTAAGGAAAACAAAATCGAGTACAAGAAAATATAACAAGAAAATAAAGCACACTCATATAATATGCACAAATGAGAGTAGGTAGTAGAAGGTACCGTACCGTACCCGTACCCGTACCACCACCACACAGTCTACTGCTGCTGCTACGCCACACACTAGGTGATGGAAGGCGACAACACTGCCGCTGCCGTTACCGCTGCCGCTGCCGCTGCTGTTGCTGTTGCTGTTGCTGTTGCTGTTGCTGCTGCTGTCAATGCCTCTGCTGCTGAGAGCCGTCGTTCGCCGATGACGCGAGTGAGCGCAGAAGGATGAAACCAAAAAACAACACACCATCCATCCACAATCCACTACGGCAAGTAGTAATAAAAAATAAATAAATGAACTCTTGGGAGTAGGCTCTACTATAATACTACAAACGGCAATAAGGACCAGGCAGCAGACAGTAGTGATAAATAGAAAACCACACACATGCAAATACACACAGAGCCAACAGAAGAGAGCTTGATTAATGTTTTGCGATTTGCGCATACTCATTTCAAATGCTCTTGCTCTTTCACAACTCACTCTTAAGGTGCTCAAAGAGAATTTCCACATTTAAAGTACTAATAAGAGCATCAAGTATAGTGTTGCTGTGCTGTTGCATATGTATAATGAGCTCAGCTGAGATAAGTATCTTAAAAAAAAAAAAAAACATATATATCTCATGTGATATATGCTTGAGCGCGGGGATTCTTATTCTATTCCGAGTTTCTTTTTTTTCTATCTATTCATGAGGACATTGGGATTGATATTGGTTATAGTTTCGTTTATTCGTATCATTTGATACAGACTATTTCACGCACCGAACATAGTTTCAATCATGCCGGTGCTGGGCAGCTACAAAGCGTCGATAATATCCAAATGACGGCAATAGCTCACAGTGACAGTGGAGGGTTTGTCAAAAATTCACTAGAAACACATTTCATTTGGAATGCACAAATATCAGACTTAACTCCTGTACTTTAAAGGTATCTTCTACTGGTAGATTGTGCTGCTATACGATAAGATACGATATAAAACCGAAAGGATTCTTGCTAATTTTGATATCTCTCAATTGAAAGAATCCTTTTCGTTCCAATTTTGGTCTTAAGACTTAGTCTAACACTGCATTTCCATACATCTGATTGTTAGAAGAGTCCGTTATAAGCCACAATTTATCGGATTTGGAAACCACCTGAAAACTACATTAACAGACAACTCCTTGGAGCTGATTTATTTGGTTATTCGCTCGGACCATGGGAATCCTGATAGATTAATGGTCATACACTTGAATTTTTACAATTCTTTCAACATCAACGCTCCTAGGTCTATTTAATTGTGACAGAACTTCTGACTGACATTCGAATAATTAACAAAAACTAACAATAAGTAACTTTTTCGCAAAGTTGATGCAACTTGGATAGCATAAACTAATTTGCAACTGCTTTTCTGACAGATGGGAAATTTATCAATATCCAAAGGATGGCCTATCTCGACGGTTTTCATTTGAATCTTCTAACTCCCATTTTACACTGTTTTTTTGTGTGTGGGATTTTAGCTGCCAATTTTTGTCAAAAAAAAAAAAAACAAAAAGCCGCGCTCAAATCCAGCAAGCGCAGCAGCAAATCAAACTCGACAGACTTGTTTAGTTTGCATACACTTTACTCCCCCACACGATTAAGTGTTTTCCTTTCAATTTGTCGTTAAAGAATTTTTTTAAATTTTTTCTCAATTTTTTCTTAATTTTTTTGATTTTTTATATTTCTTGGAGTTTTTCCTTTTGAACTTTTAGTCTCTGAATGGGGCGGCGGGCGGGCATATCCTTGTTTGAAATTTCAAATATTAGACGTTTCTATCTCACACAACACAATCCCGTCTGGTTATTGGTTTCACATACACAAATTCAATTTAAATTCAATTAAATGACACAAAATCAAATGAATTTAGAAAAATACAAACGAAACCGAAGGAATCGAGTAAATTGCGAATTACGAGCGCAATTAACAGTGCGACAATAAGAAAATTTACGAAAATGACGACAATTATGACCGCAACCACACGACGACAACGATTTCAAAAAAAAAAAACAAAAAAAAAAAAAACCGAAATAAAAGACGACGGTAGCGGCGGCAACGACGACTACGATGACGACGACGTTATCGTTACGTTACCCGTCAATTTGCTACTATGGAATGAAACGATTTCGGAAAAGGTCGCTGGAGGTGACGATTACTTTCTTCTGTTTGTTTTTTTTTTTTACTTTTTCCTCTTTTTTTTTTTTTTAAAAAAACTTCAATTCGACATTCAACATTTAACATTCAAGATCCAACAGCGGCTAATACGACTTCGACTACGACGACGACAACGACGACGACGACGACGACGGCGAAGAAGACAACGACGACGACGGCAATTTGTGTGTGCTCGCACGGGCTGTCTGTGCTGTGCTCTGTGGCAGTGCCAATGCCAATACCTTGCCTCTGCCTCTGCTTTAGAGCTCAGCCAGATCAGAGCGCGTGTAAATATTTAAGTCAAATGCGGAGAGACGGTATAGCATGGAAAGGCAATAGCAACATCACATCCCAGCAACACCATAGCAATGGCAAATGGCAATTGTTAAGATACAAGTATCTGTATCTGGATCTGTGTCTGTATCCGTTCTATATCTATGCAATGCGCTCTCTCTCTTAATCAGCTTACACAATACAATACAATACAATACAACTAACAGCTACAGCAGCACCAGATGAAAATTAGTGGCAAAATACATTAAAACTTATTTTATGTCCCTTTTTTGCACGTGACCTTCCCATCGGCGAGTGTGAGTGAGCGAGACTATGATAAATGAATGCAAAATAAGGTTGGGGTGTTACCTTAGCATGTGTGTGGGTATTTGTTTGCAAATTAAATTAATCGTTGCCTCTTGCTACTCTCTCTCTCTCTCTTTATCCATAATCTCTTTTCGTTTTTCGTTTTTCTGATTTTATTTTTAATTACATATTTGAGATTAATATTTTTTTTTTGTGCTAATGAGTCCGTAAACGGTCTTAAAAGCCCATACGTAACTATCATCGTCGCCCACAAATTCAAATATCAACTGTCAACTTGTGTGTGTTGGTAATTGGGCGCGCGCTAGTGTGAGTTTTTGCTCTTCTCCCAACAACAATAACAAAAAAATGAAAATGAGCGACTCTAATAAGGCAAAGGCATTCACACGGCACACCATGGCAGATCAGCCTTAGATTCAGAATCAAACTCCAGACTCAGTGGCAGAGTTAGAGCATTACCTTTACAGTGATAATTATCCATGCTGGTAACCCCCGAACAACGAGCACACACACACACTCATGCATTTATATTGTGTTCTACAGGACACAAGCGCAATGCATTTGAATAAAAGTGCATGGACTAGTAAGAGAGCCATAGAACATCGAAAAGAGATAGAATACATAAACAATCAGTTAAATCACAGAACGTTTTCACACAGAAAAAACACCAAAAAAAAAAAACGAAACAAAGGACACAAAACAAAAAATGAGAAAAGAGAAACGAACTCCGTAAAAGACTGCGTAACTCTAAAGAGAGCGTAGGCAAAACAGGTACATTATTTGTATAATACTCATTTATAAGAGAGCACTAGTGAATAGGTATATTTCATTAATTATTCCAGATATATTGTAGAGTAGAAGAGAGGATTAACATCAACCACCACTAGAACCTAAACCATTCTTCAACAGGGGAAGTTTGGTTAGAAATTCTGCCCTAGGATTTTCCTATCTATATTTTTTCCTACTCTGATTCCAAAGAGAACAAGCAAAAAATGAAGCAATATGAAAATGAAAACCGCATTGAGGGAGTTGGTGTTTTTTTTTTTTTTTTTTTTTTTTTTTTGCAACGGCAAATAATAAGGGAAGAATTCTAAAGGATTGCCGTTGCTGGTTTCGGTTTTCAGTCTTTTGCCCGTTTTTTTTTGAATTTCAAATTGAAGTGAAAACATTCCTACCCAGGTTGAGTTTGTTGAACTAAAATTGAACAGTATTCCAGTTTTAACCAATTCGGTCAATAAGCATAAGGAATAATCTTCTACCGAATTTTGAGGAATAAAGATTCATTTATAAAAGACAAAGGAAGATCCCTTAGAAAAGTTGCCATTCATAGTAACTTTGCAGTAAATATGTTTCATGGTCATTTTATTCATGCACACGAATCTTTAAACCTTTCTCCAGACGCTGTCGTCTCTGTCCTTTGTTCAAATTATCTGGTTTGGCGAAGAAAAAAGCTAAAAAAATTCATTTTAATTTGAGCACTTTAGAAGGTCTGTGAATTTGAAGTTGAATTTCTATTTATTTCTGTTAATTTGGTAACTAACCCAAAATTGAAGAAAAACAAACGCTCATCAGTATTAGTAGAAGTCATGGAAGTCATAGAAGGTATTCGATGAAATAGCAGTGCTGGGAAGCTGTGGAAATGGCTGATTTCAGTATTTCGTTGTACCGGGTGTGTCTTGTGAAGGCCATCATATTGGTCTAATTTGTCACCACTTTTTTCAGTTAGCCCGAATGGTGGTCATATACATTAACATGCCCCACCAAAAGCACCAAAAGTAGTCCAAAGTAGTCAAATCACATGACCTAGGCGGTCCATTTCCTGAGATGATTCGCTCGTCAAATGTCTGTCTCAATAAAGTGACGACTTGAACCGCTGTATGGCATGTTGCGCAGTCCTGCTAAAACCAATTGTCTCTCAAATGAATGTTGGCCCAATTTTCAGATTTGAAAAAAAAAAACCGTCTGTCTGTCTTTATTGTTTCTTTCATTATGAACTTACATTCTAGACAAAAATGCTTAGAAAGCTCTAAGCCTAACAATTTCATTCAACTTTTGCCTTTCGGCCAAACACATTAAGCCAGAAATGAGCCTCATCCACTGTTGATTTTCAGCCCATTTACCGAAAGTACGATGCAAACGATGGTTCAGATTCCAAGTTCCTGAAAACGGGGTCGAATCGATAAACTTGAGTCCTCGGTCACATTCACCTCTACAGAGGCGATGGCTTCTTCGGTGCGCACAGTATGAGCTCGTGTTGGACGAATATTATCCATAAAAGTATATTTAGGACATAAATCGATCCATAGTATGGCGTATAAGCTGCTCGGATGGACGATTACGAGCATCGTAAATTGGGCGTAGTGCTTTATAAGTTTGAAGCTTTATAAGTTTGTTCGCGTGTAGGTTTTTGTATGGTAATTTGCCAGAGTATACTGAACATAAATGAACATAAACGCGTGTCCAGTCTGACATCTGGTTTGATAGATAACACTATCGGAAGTTCAGGTAACTACACCTCTGAAAGACGAGCACCCTTTATATCTATTCACTGATTTATATAATCGTTTTGCACCGGCGTGGCATAGAAGATATAAATTCTGGAATCTCCCCAGTGGTTTAGCTTTTTTTGGAAAACATTTTGGGTAGCAATCTCAATCTATCTGAGGTTTTTTCCTTATTTTGTAGATTTTTCCTCAACCTAAACTAAACCTATGTTTCACAGAGAGCGATCTTATTTCTAATAAAATAAAAATAAAATATTGAATTCAGCAATTTTAGCTATTTTAGCTATTTTTGATTTTAGAAAATAACGATTTCGAACAGTACAAGAAGATTCTCAACAGTCTAAAAGTCCAAACTTGACAGACCAAAAACACTGCATAACCCTGATCCTGTCCGCACCATATAGAGGCACTTGTAAGTCCCTAAAAAAAAAAAAACTGCTTGGTCCCGGAACAGGGTTCCCGAATCTCAACAAAGAAGAGCGAACGTAGACCTCAGGCATCCAAACATGTAGACAACAAAGTTGCGTATTCGCATTGGGAAGACTCGGAAAGTTACTGATTTCTCTGAAGACATCTTCAACTGTTCCTGAGTAATATGAAGACACACAATAAGTCTTCAACCATGTAGCATGTGTCAGAATAATTTCAATTCAAAGAAGTTCATTAAAACGTATCAAGGCTTCACAACTGGCAACACGTTACCTTCCAGTTAGTAATCCTATCACCGGTTAGGCGAGCAATTTACAAAAGAGACTTCGAGAGTTCGAAAAATGCTCTCAAAAAAGTCAGGACGATCCGATTCCTTTCCATATAAATTTGCAGGTCTAGCTAGATGGTATTTACTTTTAAAGTGAAATTATGGGGGTGCATCTGTTCGAAGAAAATGCAGAGCTGGAAAGAGTAGAATTGGTCCATTTCAAACAGTGGTATAAATTATAGTGAAACTTTAATGTAAGGCCTAAAACAACCCTTTAACAAGACTTGGGAGTTGAAACCTTCAATGTTGCGTTGGCAATATACGTACAACGGTGGGGGAATATACGTACGACAGCAAGCATCATCACACCTGTCTACAGGTCACTAAAATGCCTTACTTGGCCGAGTTCGATGTTCCAATATAGGTATCATCTCAGTTACTGAGATTTCTCCTGATCCACACCTGAAAGTGTCTTCCGATTAGATGCTCTACATTAGGTGGACGTTTTTCATATGTATTACGGAGATCCCTCTCCACCATATAGAACAATTTCACTCTCAGGGATTACGAAAGACTATCTCTAGCAAAATTCAGCCTCTTGGTTACGCAGATTTTTTTTTTAGAAAGTAGAACTTTACAGTGGAGCTTCAGCTAATGAAGAAGGATGCTTCCCTACCACTGGTTTTACACTTGAAGGATCCACTAATTTTTTACAGTCGCGTGTTTCAATCTTCTAGCATCGATTATCAGGTTGTACTCAAGGCACTGGATTCTATTCTATTCTATAACATCTATTACGAATTAACAGACGTTGGTGGTTAAATTACAAAATTTGTCGACCTAAGGTATACTTAGGTACCTTCAAAGGAAAGGTGACACTATACTCAGACTGTCGCAAGCTGAAAAGGACACAGCCTATACGAATACGGATACCGAGGATACCGAGGATACCGAGGATACCGAGGATACCGAGGAACTGCAGGAACTTCTGAGGGATATATTGCTTTAAACATTTCTGCAAAGGAATTAAGAGATTCCTTTCAAAGGAGCGGGTCCTCTTTCGAGTTCGAACTTCAAATGTGATATCATTATTATTTTTTATTTGAAAGAGTATTCGATTACAATATGTTTGGAATATGATATCGGCTCTTCTGGACATTGGTTTGGTTGACTTTTAAGTTATCAAACATCTGCGGCTTATTCGCATCGACGCGTGATTTAATGTAGCTCCGCAAGCTCAATGGAAAGTTGACGCCGCCGAAAAGCGAGATAACTATGCCTTCGAATTTGTCAGAAGCTCAGAAGACTGAAATCCACACAAAACAGCGAGCTTTACTGGATGCCTTTTCAACTGATGTGTCTCATGTGGATTATCAACTCTGCTAGTTGACATCCAAAATTGAGCCTCGTCGCTGAAAATGATTTTCCCGCCGAAATCGGATTCCATTTCCAACTGCTTCAGAGTCCAGTCGATGAATGCTCGACGCTGCCTATGGTCGTTTTCTAAGGGTGCAGACTTTAGTCCCGATGCAAAATTTGTCCCGGGATATCCCTGTAACCTCACGTTTCGACGACGTACGGGTGTTTTTTGATTGATTACTGAACCAGTTGATTAGAAACTAAACATAGCTCAAATTGAGCACTCATTTTGGTAGTAAAATTTATAATATGCATTGCTCAGCACTGTAATCCATGAGGATTTGTACAACATTGCTTACACTATGACCTCCAAATTTGACAGCTATAGCTGATCTAATATGTTTGGTCTATACCCTGTCAAACGTTTACATATTCCCCATCGCTTATTTTGATAATTAAAAGTTTCAAACTCTCTCCAGAAATAAGTAAAAAAAAAAAACAATCATTTCGCAACCTCAACTGATTTGCCTTTAAACTCAGCTTCATCTTCTACTAAAATATGAAGAAACAAACGGAAAAAAAAAGAGAGCCAGCCCTTCATTCATCTAAGAGCTCCAAAATCATCTTTGCACGTCCAATAGTATCTGCACACACAGCAACTAACCCAAACACAAAATCTCTACCCAAACAAAAGTTGACGAATTGTGCTTCAAAGAGAAGAGTGGAATTAGCGCATAATGGTCGCGATTCGATTGTTTCTCAAAGTTGCATAAAAATAATGAAAAAAAAGGAAAAGAGTAAGCCATAAGCAGAGGGAGAACGAGTGCCTATTGAACAGAGATAGTCGATAAGATTTCATTTCGGACTTTGGCGGTGCTCTATCGATTGCTGGCTCCACCACAAGGAGCACAAATGAAAAAAATAAAAAAAATGAAAAACAACCAAAGAAGAAGAATTCAAAACGGCAACACCAGCGTAAACACTAGCACCATCAGCACTATCAGCAGCAGCAACAGCAGCAGCAGGAGCAGCAAATCCGAAATCATGACGAAGTGGGAGAATCTCTGAAACGACCAGCATCAGGCACTTAATATGTTTTAATTGAAACAAAACATTTTTCTGTTGTCCCTCTTTTATATGCTTCTCTGCTTTATTCGTCGCTTTTTTCTTTCGCTTTTAATCCACTAAAAGCCCGGCCCACATTTTGTGGTTTTTTTTTTTTTTGTTGCTTCTGCTGCTGTGTTGTTGTTGGCAGTTGGTGGTGGTGTGGTTTTTGTTGCTTTTCTTCGGTGCTGTGTGTTTTTGCTTTACAAAGCAAAGTGGGGGTTATAGGCGACAGAAAATAAAAACAAAGGAACTATGAATTGCATCCCAGAAAGAAACAGATAAGAGTGTAAAATGTAGGGTAGGGTAAGAAAAAGAAAAAGAAAAAGAAAAGAGCCTCACTACTCCCTACTTCTCTGCTCGTTGAGCACCACATAGTCGCTACTTGTTTCTCACCACTGTCTTCCATCTACGAGTAGTGTGCTTACTATGATACTTTCTGCTTCCGCTGCTGCTGTTGCTGTTGTTTTTCTTATTACTCGTTTACTTATTCGCGCGCTCATTTACTAAAAGCGAAGACCCACCATCCTACACAGATGTAACTGAGAATAACCAATCAGAGATTCTATGTGAGGTTTTTTTTTTTTTTCCTTTCGCCTGCTCTTTGCAACATACATATACTCGGAGTCATAGTCATAGTCGTATGTACGTTTCGTTTCGTTCGTCTCTACATGATTTCGGGATTAATTAGGTTTTCGTCCTTAAAACGCCCTCCCCCAACATACAAGGTGAGATGCCGATGCCGTTGCCGTTGCCGTAACCGTAACCGTAGCCCTTGATGATGCTGATATCGACCGAAATAAGGGTCGAACTAAATACCAACCCACACATGCAGGGCACACATTCACTCTTAAATGAGGTGGGGTGCCCCATCCTCATAGTTGTGGATGTTGATGATGATGCTGCTGCTGTTGGTGCTACTGCTTCTTCTTTGCTCTCCTCTTACACAACATGTTCGAGTTAATTTAGTTTCCATTTCCCAGCGAAAAGTAAAAAAAAAAAATAAATAAAATAAATGGCCAATCAGGAGATTCTGCAATGCTGCAAGATAGAGGGTGAAGGAAGCAGCACAGAACACCACAGCAGTGATATAGCGAAGCAATATACCATGTGGGTGATGGTGGAGCACATACTCGTACGAGAAAGTAAGCCACCAAGTGCTGCAACCCCGACACAAAACCATCGTCACCATCGAGCTGCTGCTATCTACCCCTAATGTTGCCCTTAATATACCTACTCGTACATACATATATGTACATACATACATACATATGTTACTCCAAAGGGAAAGCTCTTCGTACGGTAGGTACGTCATCTATACGATTGTATGTATTATTCATGTGATTAGTGTAAATGAGCTCCCGTTTCATGTATCTACGACTCCACATAACTATGCATATGTGTTCATGTATATACTACATACATACATATGTACATAAGAAGGTTTTTAGCTCCTTCTGCGACCAAGTCTCGCGAATATCAAAATGAGTTATTTATGCGAGGGAGTCACACCAACACTATCTGATGTTTTGGGGGAGTTCACTTACTCCTGTATAAGCTCCATAATTAACCGGCTAACGTCTTCACGTTATCCTACTACCTATACAGGTGATAACATGGATTTTTCAGTTTTCATGAACGGACGCGTGCACGATCTCATCCAACGAAATTCTTGAAACATTCCGATCGGCCTTGTATACGGTTGCTGGTACGAGTATGTAGAAGTTAAGGTCGAGAACTGGACAATCATATCCAGACAACACTCTATGTTAGGAATTACAACTCTAATTTTACGTAAAACCGCCGAAGAAAGTCTCTGGTCTCTGGGACGTTTTATAAGATTCGGCTGATACCGCTGTCAAAACCCAACGAAAATCTCACTTAATTTCTGCCAAACGTTCAAGTTAGGTGCTCGGGCAAACTTGCTAATCGGTCAAATCGGACAAAAAAAAAAACAATAAAATGGAAAATATGTCTTTAAGAAAATGAAGAATGACAAAAAGGATAAGTATCCTCACAAAAGTCCATTATTGTTGATCCATAAATGTTCGTAGAAACACACAGATGCGTTGTGTCAAATTGGAAAATCCGGTTTCGGAAACGTGTGCTCAGTTTACACAAGGAGGAGTACACTGCCCCAGTCCCAACGATCGGTAGAACAAGGAACTAAGGTTAAGTAGAATGGAACGAATTCAAGGTTTGGGTCTTAAGACACTTAGAAACCGGCGATCAGAAGACAGAATCAAGTGTGCCACAATTTAAGAACTACCTCTGATGAAATAACGATAAATATTAGTAGGCATTTAAAATTTGGAAAATTTCCAAGGTATTTGAGTTATTTGCGGACCGGGTCAACCGGAAACTAACAGTTTCACTTAACAACTAAAGGGTGGGAGCTGAGATGGTAGTCGAAGAGAGTCAGAATATCGTTAACTTCACGAAGCATCCTAGACATTGGCTCCAGGTTTCTGTAATTCTTTCTGTGAAGATTGACCCGGAAAAGTGACACAGACCTAAGATTTCGGGGATTGGTGTTAAAAGAAATAATTTGAAGTAAGGAAGGACATAGAACGAAGAAAGGGGATGTAAATTTAGAAGTTTCAGCCGGCCAGTTTAAGGTAGTAAGTTTTGACTATCATTCCAGGGAAGCCCACGTAAAGCAAACCGTAAGAACCTGCGTTGAACTATCTATGCGGAGGATGTGAGTTCTGTAGTAGGGTGATCAAACTTGGCTTGGGCACTTTTACGGGTATAAGTTACAGCCTGACACTTATTGACTTTAAGCTCAAGAAAATTCGTCTGACATCAAGTGCAAATTTTTAATGATACAATCAACATCATTCATGGTCAGTATAAATGATAAGGGACCAAGGTGGCTGCCCTAAGGGACACCAGAGGAGGAGGGTCAGAAATCATAGACCTAAATAGAACATAGTTTCCTGCGTGGGCATATAACATATGATGTCAATTTTGCAGCAATCCTATGTATAAACCTCACCCAACCCCGCGTAGTAAAATATATACGCCTTTAAATGACTCCTTAAGAACAATTTAAAAAAACAAAAAACAAAACCCACTTCGAATATCCGGGCACATACGAGTACGAGTACACGAATAGCTGGATCAATTCTTGTCAATTATAAATAAATCTTCTCCTTGAATTTCGATGAAATCATTGAATTGTCCTTGATTTGAGTCTGAGTGTTTTTGTTTATGTGTGCGTTTATAAAATAATTTTCTTATGAAAATATATTTTTAGATTTCCAGACTCTTCTGCTCTGTTTATCCCCAATTTCACAAATTCCAACTTTCTGTGTATTGTTTCGAGGACATCCGAAAACACACACCTCACATCATCAGGTCCCACCTAATGAGGGTCTCTTAAAGCATTTTTCAAACTTCAGAACAGATGATATTTTAGGGCAACCTTCATGCTCTGCATGGGGATATCACACTGCATGCAGATACACCCCCCGAAGGTGAGATAGTCAATACTCAATTGAATCGAAGTCAGAAACTGTCAGATGCAATGGCACTTTTACTATCACATAACTGCAATTGCTACAGATTTGGACTTTTATAATCCACTGAACAGTTTAACCTCTCAGATTTATCAGATAAGGTTATCCAACTATTATGCACTGGTTTAGTATTGTGGTATTTTTCAGCGGGTCAATCTTTTCTTACGTTCTATAGCATTCTATTCTGGCAATAGTTCAGTCGCACTTGTGACTGAGAACGAGTCAACAAGTTGACTATTCGATTCCACATGTCCTTGTGCGAACCAGTCTATTGAAAATGTTGACTATGGCAAAGGTAAAAGATTTTGATTTGTCGTATAACGTAGTTAATGTTGACGTCCAAGTCGTCCATCGTCTCTGGTTTACCGGCGCGGCGTTGACTAGAGATCTCAATTGGAGGCCAATTCACAGGTCCTTTGCTCGAAATTATGCTCTCGTCTAATGTTTCATTCAATAAATTGCTTGCGGCGTGTTGCACCATATTCAGGAAATAAAAACTCTTTTTACTCTTTCGGGGTGAACCTCAATAACAAGCCTCTCCAGTTAGCCCGATCTTTAGCTAACACTGCCTCCAGTGGAGTGCTCAACCAAGTAGGTCTTCCTCTACTGCGGGTTAGATTTGAATTTAAAGACTCTGCAGGTCGATGTCGCTGTACAACTCGTATAGTTCTTCGTTAAATTTTCTCCTCCAATCGAGGATATCTTCATCCGCTTTCAATAGAGTCAATGCTGGACTGGGATGATCAAGGTCTTATATAGAGTCTGCTTAAGACCATACTACTCAATTGCATTTTTAGACCAAATAAACAGCGATTGGCAAGAGTGATTCTACGTTTTATTTCTGCTGAGGTGTTGTTGGCAGACAAAGTTCATTACTGTGACATTCTGTCCAAGTCATCGATGTTGTTTGTTGGTTTTGCCGTTTCAATACATCGGCGAAGTTGAACAGACTATTGAAAGACTGTGCCTCCGGTGTTTGCTTGAGGGTACCGCACATCTTAAGGAAGTCACATGTTTAAGACCTTTTTTGACATCAAAAGTCTCGGTTAAGGCATTACCGACTTTGACGTTATTCAGCACTGATGGACGCGTTTGCCAGGGATGCCGAAATTAGACATGGCTGTGTATCTACTATCATATTCGGCCTTAAAATCGATGAAAAGATGGCGAGTACCGATTTAGACTCCTTGAGTTTTTTTTCCAAGATCGTCATCAGTTTGATGACGAAAGATTTAAGATCTTGTGTGTCATGTTGAGAAGACTTATGCCTTTATAGTTGGTGCTGTTGAGGGGGTCTCCTTTCTTGTGGGCAAATGATGCTGAGATTCCACTCATCAGGCATAAAATCTTCTGACCAGATCTGGGAAATGAGTTGGAGTATGCTCTCCATAAAGTAATTTTTAGGAGCCTCGGTTACCTCGGTCGGTAAGCCGTCAGGCCCAGCTGCTTTGTTGGACTTCAGCTTAGGTATTGCTATACTTACTTCGTTTTGGTCAGTTGGACGGAAATTTTGGCTATCATCGTCTAAGTTGTGCCTGATGGCGAGATGTTGGGCTTCCTCGTTGTTATCCACTCTGCAGAAAAGGTTTTTCCATATTCTCAGCAGCGACTGTGACTCTACTACAAGGTTTTCTTCTTCAACTCCCTGTCCGATGTTCATCCCGTCTCTTCTGATCGTAGAACTCACGAGCGATTCTCGTCCGCCGAATGATTTTGAGTACCCTTAAAATGATTGCACACAGGCGGGCGAATACTTGTCGGCATTCTTCATCAAGCCAGAGATTTCTTGCATGTCTGATGGTAGGTTGCTATTGCTCTGCAGTACTTGATGCTGGCGGCATACTATATGTGTTGATAACACATTTCGGAAATCGTAATACACGCTTGGTCAAAGATTTTGACAGTCTTCTGCGATTGCAACTTTTCTACAGTACTCGTAGTTCTTCTTTGCTGTGGCGGTGCGAGTCAAAGTTGGTTGCCCAGAACGGTCATACTCCTAGAATACTGGACAACTGCCTTACGTCGATTTCTTGCTGTCCTATGCTACACTATCCTACGACGCTGGACGGCCTACTCCTCATCTGCGAGAGACTGAGACATCCCGGACAAAAAGGACAATGGATTAGCTTATTTTCTGATAGCTCTGTTCCGACAGAAAGAATCCCGTATGCTCTAGTAGGATAATGCTTTTGATGGGTAACTAAGCCAGTACCAACTATCTAAATTGGGCAATAGTCAAGGTCGAAGGATGTACAAGGATATTTAACAGACGTAATTAATTTTTAATCACATCTACGTACTATGTACGAGAATCCATGCAAGTATTTCGGTGTGTTCGTGTTACGTGTGTTATGTGTTTGATGAAAGCTCAGGTGCTTAATTCTTTTAGATTTGCAACTCTTTTCTCACCTTCATACGTACGAGTATGCATGTGTAGGTGTAAGGCCGTATATTAAGCAGGGCGTCGTCTTTGTCGTCATTCTCCTCACTTTGGCTCGTGTGTAAGCATCTTTACCTGATTTCTCCTCTTTTCTTTGCATATTACTAGGAAAGGAGCCTTCTCATATTTCATTTCATATTTTATTCGTTAAGCATCCCCCTCACAAATCCCTTGATACGTGTTGGTTGGTTTTATTTTATTTTTGCTGTTGATTTAGTTATTTGCAAGCTTTTTCTATTTTCACGTTTCGTTTTCCTTTCTCCCTTTCTCTCGTTCGCGTTTCCAAAGTTGAAGCTTGTCATTATGACAAAAATATAATTTATTGTGTCCTTTTCCCAATAAGAAGTGGAGAAGGAGCTTTTTTTATCAAGGGTTTGCTTATTTCGGCTCTCGGTTGTTCAATTTTTCGTTTTGAGTTGTGAGCTGTGGATTTTTGGTTGTTGGCCGTGATGATTTTCATTTACATGCACACACACACACATTCCCGTAGAGTGTGTGCGCGATTGTGCAAATCCAAAAATCTGAATAGGATGCACAGCAGCCACCCATAAAAGTTGTGAATACATAATAAGAGAACGAGCAGTAAAACGTTCACGTAAGCGTAAGTGCCTAAGAGATGGTGCACCAAGCACCAAGCACCAAGCACCAAGCACCGAGCACCGAGCACCGAGCATCGGGCATCGAGTGCCGAATATCGAGTCCGCAGACTGCCTACCGTCAGAAAGAGATGGACTACACAAAATTTGAAAATGAAAGCACTCAGGACCAAAGCCAAAGACACCATCAAAACTTCCGCCACCTCTAAAACATCGTTGGGTTTTGGTGTTGTTTTGTACTTTGCTTTTTATTTTTAATTTTTCTTCTTGTTCTTTGTATCTTTGGGTCGTTGTTTTTTTTTTTTTTTTTTTGGTTTCCGATTATTTTGTTGTTGATCTCACGTGCAAAAAAGTTAAATGAATGAGGGAGCAAGCGAGAGAAAAGCACCAACACGCTTTCGACACTGAGAGCAAAAGAAATAAAGAGAAAAGGGATAAAATGGTACAAAAGGGTTGCGCGACAATATCTCAGGGGAACCAAGAAAAAATATACTCGCATACATATATTAGAAAGGAAAAAGCGTGTAATAATAGCAGGTATGCTACACACATCCAAACAACATAGCGTGTATGTACTGAGGAAATTTCATAATGAAGATGGCGCCCATTATCTCAGGGCAGTGCCTAAAATAAGCAGGAGCAGGATTATTGGTTGGGTGGGTGGATGGGTGGATAGGTGGATGGGTGGCTGGTGTGAAGTGCTGTGGTGTGGTGATGTAAGTGATTGGGGGGCTTTAGGTGCTAGGTTTTTTGTCCTTGTTTCTGTGTATGTAGTGGTTGGTCGATTACGCGCGATATTCACTCTCCTTAACGATGAAATGAGTTTTAACTTTCCTCGAACTGGATCTGGTGTTGAAGCTCAAGTTGGCGGGCTGTGACAGTGGGGCGATGCTACATACCGATTTATGGCAAAAGGGTTAACTTTGTCACTTACAACACACATACACACACACACACACACACTCACACATAGTCAAACACTCATTCACGTATGAATGCATGTATATACGAACGCTCATACACATTCATACAATGTATTGTAGCGGACGAATACAAGATGAGTTTTGTATTAAGAAACGTCCCTCATGCGAGGGATTCATTTTATGTATATCTACATAACTACGAGTACATACATACATATGCCTTTGCATATACCTTTGCTCCTATTGTACCCGCATCGGGGGTTCGTTCAGAATGGGAAAAGTTTTTTTTAATTGTCAAATGGTGTTTTTCTTTCGTTGGGGAGTTGTTTTTTCTTTTGCAACATACGATAATGTGATAGCCTTGTTATGTTACCGAATGCATACGTTTATTTGCGGTGCTATGCATCAAATATACTAGCGAGTGTCAGTTCGTTAAATGACTAAGCCGTAGTCCATCATAAGTTTTACTAAACTGAGGAGGATAACATACAATAAAATTCTGACAGTCGCTTAACAGTGAGCGCCGTAGCTGGATATCCCATTTGAAGGTTTTTCGCAAACTGATCCTATATCTCAATATCCGTACACCTAACACGGAGAAGTACGAGTATGCTGTTATGAAGAGTTGCTTCCGGGCAAATTTGATTGTTACGCATTCAACAATTCTGTACAATATCGGACCATAAAGAAGTGACCACGGTGAGTTTTAATGCTGATGTAAAAGGCAGATTGGTTTCACAGTTTCATAAAAATTTGACGAAACGAAGCCCAAGGCCATTGGGATGTCTATAACAATGTTGTGAACTGAAATGTTGATGTACGAGCTTAATGAACTTACTACTCAAGTGAGTATTAGTACACTTAAAACGCCTGAGGCGGTGTTGAGTTTTTAGGAAATGGATGCCATCCAACGTCTAATAGGGAGACTAAATTCTTAGTGGAAGTTGTCTTGTTGTTAATTTCTAGTCAACTACTCATCTTACACTTGAGCCACGGCCACCCATGGTGCGCCAAAGCAGAGTCAGGGACAAGAAGAAAGGAAAAAGATCGGCTTCTCGGGAGGAAAAAAATGAGCCTGAGAAGCGTTACACCTTCTTGTCGCAGTTTGTTTCGCCTATGACTCCAAGATAAGCCAAGCAAAGCAACACTACCTAGACTCTTGTATCGTAAAAAACACTTACAATCCCATAGAGCAAATATGACGTAGAGACATGGACGTTAGCGAGTATAAACTGCATGAATATCAATGCTTCGGCCCTAAGAATCGTCCATTTAATCCACAGGCACGTTGTAGCAAAAACAGACGTAGCCTTACTTTTTTTTTTGTAATTTGGAGGAGGAGGTTGTAGTCGAACTAAAGGTAGTTGGGCAAAGACCGCCTTAGCTAGGGAGGTTTATTAGCTGAGGCTCAGATCCACCCCAGACTGTAGCACCATCTTAGTAAGAGAGTACCTATTCTATGTTCTGAGAAACGTTACATAAATATTTTGTTCTGCAACAAAAGGAGAGTACACCGGTACACCCATATCCCAGCCGTGGTAGTCATTAAAGTGTGTTTTTGCCGATTTTTAACGATCACTGGAAAACTGCTACTCTGTTCGCTTGTTTGTTGTTTGTATTTCGAGATGTTTTCTGGTAGAAGTTTCGAGTTTACTAAGAATTCTTGGAGAACGTTCCAGACAATTTCTAATTAGTTTTGGTATTCCCAGGACAGTGCATTTGACTAATATTTTTAGTCAAAACGTTAGCTTTCTATGCCCATTTGGACAATATTTTTGTGGGCACTTAACAAAAATATTACGGAGCAGATTTTAAACTGAAAAAGAGGAAACTAGTTGTGGTCTGTGAAGGTCGAAACCTTTACTTCAAATAAGTAAATCTGTGTGCCCTTTGGGTCTTCTTTGGACGTCTTGTAGTCTTATAATGCTTCATAGTAGAAGTACTCAACACTAAGGTTTCTTTAAAAGTTAATCCACAGTCGTTGCTGCAAAATACACATGTAGGTTCGACAATGTCCATGCACATAGTAGACTATGTAGACTACCTATCTGATTTATACGAATTTTGAACAACAATTTGCAAATTCGCAACGAATTTTGGAACAAATTGAAGATATTAAGAAATTTGGCGCCCAGTATGGGTCCATAGATTTTTATTTTTTTTAATATTAGCTTGAAAGGACCTCACATCAATTGAATGAAAGTGTGTCGAATTTGAGGAAAAACGATCTGTCTTGATATGAAAGTGCATAACAAGGCCATGTCGCGAGTCAGGCGACTCAAAACCCTATTTGATTAAATTGAAATTTATAATTGAATACTATTTGGAATGCAAGTACGTAATACATAGGTACGAGTAGCATCTACATAAAGCCATTCGATAGTAAGAACAAAAAGCAACACTAACAAACAGCATTCGTTTATCCATCAAGCCCCACACTAACTGCTAGGCACTCCATGGAGAAGAGGCAAAAAAGGACAACGACGTTGACTAAAAAGACAACAACGGCGAAAAAAAAAAATGATGGCAATGGTAAAGAAGACGATGAAGACGAAGCAAACAACGATGATTACGACTAAGATGATTACGACTACAACGATTACGATGACTACGATGACTACGACGACGACTGCGACGACTACGAAAGAACGAAGACCAGGACAACACATTACCCTTAAGGAGTTGAATTATGTTAATCTCGTTTTGTAATGACATATCTCGTACATTCGCAAAAAAAAAAAAAAATAAAAATAAATAAAAAATATAAAAAAATCGTCTCCTTTTACATACACACACATGTGTACATGTAGTAGTATTCTGGGCGAAAACAGGGTCCGGATCGGGTATGAATAAGGCAACTGGATGGGGGCTAGCAGCTAGCATAATAATAAAAAAAAATCAAAAAAAAAAAAAAAAAAAAAATTCGTATATTTATGTAGGTATGTATGTACGAGAGTATGTATATATCACCCTTGGAGTTTTCGTTGTTCCTTCTTTATTCCTTGTCTTCCTCTGATTTATCAGAAATGAAGTAAAAAATCGCAAGGGGGTGGTGAGCACCACACATATAATCATCATCCACCCCTTGTGAAATATGTATTTTTTTCCTGTTGTTTTTTCTTTCGCCCTCGTCTTTTTAATAAGATGAAGAGCGCAGAACAGCAGAACAGAAGATGATGATGCAGGAAAAGACGAGAGGTAGCACAAAAAAAAAGAAAAAAAAAAAAGGAAACAGAAAAAATGAAAATAAACGACCGAAGATACCACGTCCTTTTTAGGAATAATCGTATGCATGGGTGATTTTGGTTAAAAGAGGGAGTTCGGAGGTAGACGTGTGTGTATAGGTTTTTTTTTTTTTTTTTTTTGTTCTACCTCTTAGTGACATATGCAGGCATCTTAGTGTTGTTCTCCGTATAGCCTGCACCTTACACCCACCACCACCCCCATTCTCTTTGAGACTTAAAAATGGAATAGGATTTTGAGCAATGACTTCGAAGACGAAGACGGAGGCCATAACTAAGACGAAGACGAAGACGAAGACGAAGACGGAGACGGAGACGACTCTAAGGCAAAGGCAATTGGATTAGCAATGCGAGAACACATGGTATACTTTGTACTGTGTACTTCGTACTCCACCATACTCTGTACCACCAGAACCCAATTCGTACTCATAGTCGCATTTTTGTTTCTCTGTTTTTTTTTTCTTTTCCCTATTTAAGCTGCTAGCTGGGGCTGGAGTTGGAGAGGAGCTGTGGAACTGGGAATGAGACTGGGGTTGCTTCGTTACCGCGTGAGTGGTGTGGTGGTGAGGTGGTGAGGTGGTAAGGGTGGTTAGGGTGATGAGGGTGGCAAAGATGATTTTTTTGTGTGCTTTTTAATTCATATCTCTTGGTGAAAGGGGTGATATATATTTTTTTTTCTTTTTTTTTTACTTCCCTCAAAAACTTCCACACACAGGCATTAGTTTGGATCAACCGTATGCATGTGTGGGTACTGGCTGGCTGGCTGGTGTTGTATGATGTTATTGGAATTTTGTTACATTAGTGTGATGCGCTCTGGACCCTTTTCTATTCTACAATATAAGCGATGTACGTTAAGTATAGTTGTGCATGTGCCTGTATGTCCCTTAGTTTTGTTAGGGAAATAAAATCCTAGATGAATTGATGGACAAAAATGAAGAAAGAACCGAAATCGATAATATGGAATAAGTGTCCGCAAAAGGGTCAGGTTTCTTTGGCAGTGGATGTTGGAGGGAGAGCTTTTTGTTTTGTTTTTGTTTTTTTCTCTTTTTTAATTTTACATCCCTATGGCGTTTCGGAGGGTAAATATATGGATGTATGTATGTAGGTGTTTGCACAATATAAAGGTCATGCATGCACATACGTAAATCCATAGCTATTGACGTAAGTACATACGTACTTAGGGTCTATTATTTCAGCGTAGGCTCCTTTTGATTTGCAAGAATAAAATATGTGCGCACTTAGGTACGAGTATGTATGTATGTGTTTGCATATGTACGCACATATTCATATCGTGAAAATCTGGAGTTGGATTAAGGTCTAGAGCAATTACGATGAGCCAATAAGCTGCTATGATAATTGGACAGGTACACAGGAAGTCTTCAAATACCTACATACATTCAATCCTGTTCAAAATCAATTCTCAAAAATCTCAATTTTGCAGTGCCTACAGCCAACCAACTTACTGCAATCGATAGGATGGTTAGTCCTAAACAAACTTCACTTCACCGTGTATGACACAGCTTACACTTCCTCAGAACGTAGGAATCGAATTGAAACATTTTTGGGTCAATTTGTGAACGAAGAGTGTTTATTCTGTGTTATTGGTCATGACAGAGCCGGTGCTCAGGGGTCCCATTAATACACCGATGGTGTTGATGATGATACAATGGGATTATGGTGCACTCGCCCTTCCAAATGAGACAAACCATTATAGCAGAAGCAGCATGTATTCGGGAATAGGCAACGATGTCCGGAAAAACGACTTTGCGGATATATTTTGTTGGATTACAGTGTTGGTTGCAATCGGAAGGGGAGAAAAAGGAGAGATACTCTCTCTTTCTGGCTTCATCAATTCATTTGATGAACATATTCATTCTAAACTCATACCCAGTCTCGAACTCTGTCAATGTATCTCTGCAGATTGGTTCAAGTATTCAGCTGACACCGCTTTGCATCGTGTTTGTAGTGACTGAGTTTTGAATCGCGTCTCGACTCTCAAACCCACAAAGACGAATTGCAATTTTATTTTATGTTAAGCTGAAGTTAAGGGTTCAAGACGCCGTACAAGATTACTCGGATATCGATCTGCAAAGGTTAATTCAGGAGCAGTACATACAGAGGCAGGGAGGCCTGAGTTAGTGTCTCTTGCAGAGCAGGTTCAGCGGGAGGATCAAATCGACGAGGAGCTCAACAGACTTTGGGAGGTTTGTAAAAAGAAGGAAGAAATAGTAATAGAAATCTAGGAGACAGAGGTGAGTCAAAGACCAGGTATGAGTACCCCACACAGTTTTAAAGACATCGCGGATGTAATGTGCCCATTCGGTGGTGACGATAACTTCCCTGTGAATCGTTGGATAATACAGTTTGAAGAGTATGCAGAGCTTTTTGGTTTTGATGACCGCACAACTGTGAAGAAAACATACAACAGTATGTGTTGGCTATGCAAGAAATCGCATCGCATAACCCAAGAAGAGGAAGACCTAATGCAACTTATTATTAAAGGCATTCCTGATACAGAAAACAACAAAACTATCCTGTATAGTGCTAACAATATGGAGTGCTACTAAAGCTAGCTCTAAGAAAATGTGAGAAATTAAAGAGCAATAGTCGTGATAGTTGCTTTATACCTAGGAGCTCAAAGACCGGTACATCTCCGTTGTTTAATCGTAGAAAACCACCGAACGGGGCTAATAACAATTCATCTGTTGTAAAAGAACCAAATCAAAATAGTGCGATTGGCAAACAGATAACATGTTTCAAGTGCACTGACTTAGTTCATATTTCCAAAAACTGTTCCAATCAGTTTTGACATTGCAACGTGTTAAGAGGGAACCTAGCAGTAGCGGTGAAATCAGCATTGATAACAGCACCTGCAGCAGCGAGATGGTTCCAGACAACGCGGTATACCAACAGAAAGAAAGTCCGATGGTTACCCTCCTTCCCTCTCTTTCAACAACAGGTCATCAACCGATCCACTCACCATTGCCAACCTATTTGCCACATTTTTTAAACAATCCTTCACCAACGACTCCTTTGTACCAGATCCATCCTATTTTAGTTACCCACTGAACTTCTCCAATGGCCCACTTCTCTCTCATATTTTTGATCCGTCTTATATCGAATATAAATTAAACCAACTCAATGACGAATTCACACCCGGCCCAGATGGTCTCCCTGCCATATTTCTTAAAAAATGTTCTTCCTCTCTTTCCCTTGCCCTTTCTAATCTCTTCCGTCTATACCTTTCACAAGGAGAATTTCCTGAGGCTTGGAAATCCTCCTTCATAACCCCGATCCACAAGAAAGGATCAAAGAATGAAATAACCAACTATCGTCCCATCGCTAAACTCTCTCATATACCCAAACTCTTCGAAAGTATTTTGTATGAAGCTCTAAGCTTCCAATGCAAATCACTTATTTCTCCTAGACAACATGGCTTCCTAAAGGTTAGGTCAACCACCACAAATCTCGTTGAATTCGTATCCTTTGCCCTCTCTGCCCTAGAGAATGGCAATGAAGTCGATGTAGTTGCAACCGATTTTAGCAAAGCCTTCGATAAAATCTCTCATCGGTTAATCATCTTTAAATTGTCTGCCCTCGGCTTTGAACCCATATTGTTGAAATGGATATCCTCTTACCTCAAAAAACCGTTTTTACAGTGTTCGTTTTAGGTCAGCCCAGTCCGCTCCATTTTTGGCCACCTCTGGAGTTCCACAAGGCAGCCATCTCGGTCCCCTTCTTTTTATATTAACCATAAATGATCTCGATATGATCATCAAACACTCGTCTGTCTCCCTTTGACTCTTTCCTCCTTCAACAAGATCTTGATAGTTTTTCGATCTGGTGCCTCAGAAATTCTTTGGAACTTAACATCGCCAAATGCCAATCCATCACCTTCTCACATAGGCGGAACCAATCTCCTCCCCGACTCTATCTTCTCCATAACCAACCGATCTCCTCCGTACAATCTCTTCGTGACCTCGTCATTTTGTGTGATAGCGAGCTCAACTTCCGTTTACATATGGATGAGATAATCCTCAAAGCCAACTCTGCACTAGGTTTTGTAAAACGGTGGTCCAAAGAATTCACCAACCCATACGTGACCAGGTCCCTCTATATTACCTTTGTTCGCCCCCTCCTAGAGTACGCCAGTCAAGTATGATCCCCATATCATCGTGTTCATATCTCGAGAATTGAAGGCATTCAACGCCGTTTTCTTCGATTTGCTCTTCGAGGTATGCCCTGGGACGATCCTTTTAATCTGCCCCCCTATCAAAACCGTCTCAACCTTATCAACTTAAACACCCTTGAAGATCGCAGAGATGCTGCAGACTTTCTCTTCATTCATCGACTCCTTTCGGTTACGTTGAATGCGCGTCCCTTCACAACTCCATTTTCCTCAACACTAACCCTCGTAATCTACGTACCCCTCGACTCTTCTATCTACCAACCCACCACACCTCCTATGGCGCGAACGAACCAATCTCCCGTATGCTACGTCAAATCAACTCAAACCCTACCGTCTTTGATTTCCACCGCACCACTCCCTACCTCAAATCCGTTCTCCTTCACCACTCCAACCAACCTTAGTTTTAAGTTTTAGTTTAAGTTTAATTTGTAAGTTATAGCTTGTATTAAGCCGAATAAATGGGGGCGTTCGCCCCCACCAAAATTAACACAACAACAGCTCCAACATCAACATTTGGCTGGTAACGAGCTTGAGAGAGATTGGTCTGCCACCAATTTCGACTTGGCCACTTCAAGAGTTCAATGAATCTTCTAACCCTTCTGGACTCGGGGAGTCCAATCAGTTTCGTGCAAGAAAGGTTCCCGCCATCATTTATGGTTTCACCATTGGATGTCGACAATCGTACATATTGCGGAGTCAACAACAGTCGCTTAGATGTTTTGTTTTGTAGTGAAAAATTATTCGATGAGTTACCCCGTTGTACTGGGTAGAGAGACTTTATTGGGAAAATTGGTATGGTGTTGCAGTTGAGTGAAAAGAATTCGGAAAATCAATTCACCAACGAGTCATCCACCGGTCCGAATCATCGTACTTCAAGTCCACCTCTATTAAAGACTGTCTGAAGTGTGTATCTGCTACTCGCTCGCATCAGGGAAGTCTGAGGGAATCCTACATCCTATACCAAAGGGGAATTGTCCATTTGATACTTTACATGTTGATCATCTTGGTCCAATCTCAAGTTCTCGTTCAAAAAAATGTCATATTTTTATTGTGGTTGATGGTTTCACCGAATTTACGAAGCTATATCCAGTTAGAAGCACACAAAGTAAGGAAAGGTTCGTGTTTTACTTCTAACGAATTCTCAGAGTTCCTAAAAGACAATAACATCTTACATGTTAAGGTCGCCAGCCAATCTCCCCAATCGAATGGGCACTTACCCGTGTTCTGATACCCATGTTGGCGAAAGAATGTGAACCAAGTACGACAGGTGACTGGCAAAAACACATAGTTAAAGTCGAGTTCGCAATGAACAAGCACTGACTTTACCCCCAGTACTTTACTATTTGGAAGAGATCAGAAAGGGAAACTTTATGATAAGGTTCGAGAATATCTTAAAGATATCATAGGAGTCGAACGCAGCAATTTAGAAGGAAGGCTTACAATGAAACAAACAATACAAACTCGTATCCAGATTTCGTTGGGAGCTTGCAAAGATGAACATGGGCAACTAGTAGAAGAGTCTCAAAATCCAGCTGTAAGGCAAAATGCTCCATTTACCTGGGACGAAGACGACAGACGCTCGAGTCTAGTAAAATTGCTGGCGAAGATTGGCTATATAAAGCAGTTGCAGCTGATCTGGAAGATATGGCAGAAGCAGAAAGCATGCCGATTCATAAAAAAGAGGCCATTTTGACTGCGTCAACTATAGAGGAATACATCGTATTATGCAAGCGTCTCACCATCGATCAAATATTCACACTAGACTTCAAACTCGTCACATAGTGCGGGATGGATATGGAGAATTCTCGATGTTCCCCAAAGATCGATAAAGAATCAACCAATACCTTCAATGTCAAGAAAAACTCACTGGGCAACTAAAGAAGAACGAGGATCATGACATTGATGAGATTGGGTGAGTACAGTAAGCAGATAATGAAGTTTTCGTGAGTATTGAAGTGGAAGCACCCAAAATCAGTCGGATGGTAAAAGAGGACAAAATAAAGTAATTACATGCTGTCATCAGAAAGGGAGGCAAACCACCGACGTCTTGGCGAGATCATCGCTGTTTCTTTGTGGTCAGGTGGCAATTTCTAAACAAAACCTTCTCTTGAAGGCTTGACATATGTTTGCCATGACGGGGATGAGGGAGGAGATTCAACCACACTTCGGTCTGGTCAGGCGTTAGCGGATCCAACGTCTGAGATGGCTGGGCCATGTTGAACGAAATGATACCACAGCTCCAGCCCAATGAATCTCGGAGTCTAAACCTTAAGGACGACTCAGCAGAGAACAACCGCATCTAAAGTGGCGCACGCTAGTGGACGGAGACTTCAACCCCCAATTAAGTAAGTAATGAAGACAGAAAGAATACAGATTTCTGTAGTTTTCAAAATATAAAGAAATAATATAGGAGGAGCAGCATGGGGTCTCGTTTGTTTGAAGCCACATATGTAGCTCAACAATATGTTCGGAAATAACCTCTTAGTCGATAGCAAACCAAGTGACAGCGGCTGTGGAGAGCATTTGTAACCAGAGGAAAGGCAACTATTTTCATAGACAATTATCGAGGTGTCCCCTTGTATAGAAAGTTTAAAATCGAGGAGATAGCGGTGACCGCTTAACGTCATATGGAGTGATTTGGAAAACTCGTGGAAAGAGAAAGATCTCAAATTGAAAAGGGCCCTCGCATTAATATAAAAATGTAAACACTGCTCTCTGATGACATGGACAATTATTGTATCTAGTTGAATTTCAAGAGGCAACTAAGGGGATACTCTTGGTATCCAAAACATCCAGAGCAGACAGCTCTATATACAACAACTAAGAGTCTTTGCCATACACCTTCTTCCTTATTACGAGTAGGTATACTTGGAATAGAATAGAAAAAAGAATCCTTTCCAACTTACAATCGTACACAGACAACGTAGCTCTGCAAGACATAAACCTCTACCTTGTCGCCGTACCTCATATGTTCGTCTTAACCATCCCCATTCCCAGCTCCCAGCTGCCAGCACCCAGCGCTAAATAAGAAAGCAATTTCCCAAGCACTGTCATATCGTCAAAAACATAGATTAAAAACCACCCACATACGAGGACGCGCGGCACTCCGCTTTGACTCCGCTCCGACCAATGCGACTTCGAGAAAGAAACGCCCATCCGCTTTTTTTTTTATTTTTCTTTTTTTTAAGAAAGGAAAACTTTTCACTTTTACACATACGAGCAGTATACTACGTACGTGCTGAGCACATATTAACATGATATACAAATGAGATTGTACATGCTTATATTATTATTTTTTTTATTTTCCGCATTTGGTTTTTTCTTCTTCAAATTTTCTTCTCATTTTTGGGGAAAACCCTTTTTATTTTATCCTATTAAGGTATGCAGCAAGAAGAAGAAGAAAGGAGGGGGGAAAAAAAAAATCAAATTTTATCATGAGCCAAACAGCCATTCTCATCTGAAGTTAAGTTTTCATATCGTTTGTCCTTTCGGAAAAGCGCCACGAACGAGTATACGTAGATACAGTCGTACGTATCTACATCCATATGTACCTGCAAACGTACATACATACAACAGCCACATGCAGATGCTTGGCTGGCTGACGTTGACTGCCTGGTTCTGGCTCTGGCTCTAGCTCTGGCTGTGTGTATCTTTCTAACACCTACCAAAGAAATTTTATTTCTTTTGTTGTCCTTTATATTTTTCGGAGTTTTTCCTTCCCATGCCATTTTTCTTTCCCTCCTTTTTTTACTTTTTTTTTTTTTTAATTTAGCTCACACATATCCTTTTATATTGTAGTATCGTATGTGGAGAAGTGCAAACTTCAATATATTCAGTCAACCCTTGACGCATTCCCCCCCCTACCACCCACTCAAACCCCTGTATGTTTAATGTGCGCGGGAGTAATTTACATATGAATTTATACACACGTATGGATAAATAGGAATAGTACGTAGTATACATACATACACGTGGATGTGCGATTGGATGGAGTTCTATCCTATTTCGTTGATCTTTTCGTTTCGTGCACAGGTTTTTTGTTCTACATTAAGCCGACCAATTAAGCCAGATTGTCGAGCGTAAGGATTTCTGCAGGCTCAGTTTGACATTAAAATCTTGCCACTCCAAAGACCACCATCAAGCCCAATTACAACTTTGACAACAAATCGAAGATAATTATAGGAAAGTCATGCTACATATACACTCATGCTCGTACAGGATAAACCAAAATGGATATCTTTGCAGCGAACTACAATCCAGGGCTTATGATTTATTTCTGAAAACCTTAAAAAACTACATAAGTTCTTCAAGTTCTGTCACTTTGCGAAAACATTCAGAAATAAGGCTTAAGCCCTGGGTGAACAACTCTCTTCTAAATAAAATAAAATATAAAAACAAACTCCATCAAAAATGCTATAGACATCCTATGAATTTTAGGTTAAAAAATAGATATAAACGTATTTGTAAATCAACAAACATGGAAATTCGGATTTGCCGCGATAATTACTACCTCAACCTTATGAGAAAATCCCGAGGAAACTGGAAACAAGAGTGGAAAGCTGTAAACAGCATTATGAATCGCAGTGTTAAAGACCAGCATATTTCTGTAGAACTTAATAATGTGGTCAACTTAAGTGTTAGTTGAAAGGGTATAACAAAGAGGCATCCTTTTAAGAACCTCAAATTACCTATGCAGAGCTTAAGCACAGGTGATTTGATTCAGTTTAGAAGCAGTCTGAGAGGAGGTACTCCCCAGTTATACGCCGATCTTGAGCAGAAGCTCTTAATTTGGCTGGCGAAAAATGTTGAATACCTGCGTAAGGGAGGTCCTTACACTGCCCGCACAAAGCTTGATTGTATGATATTTGGACCGACGACGACGGACGTTTTTCGACGCCTGAAGAAGCGGTTGATGCCTTTCTAAGGTATGTTTTGGAGTTACCTCGTTCGGAGTGGAAAAAGTGCTTCAAAAACTCATGGAGAGTATGATAAGTATTTTCTTTTAGGTACTTTCTTTTCCTCAAGTAGTAAGTAGTAACGCCGTGTCAGTAAACCCAAAGGAGACCTCATATAAGACCGTTTCGCACCCAAAACTCTCCTTTCATTCCTCGGGCAAGCTTTACTCTGACTATAGTTTAGAGATGACCTGGCGCATGTTCCCAACCATTTCATCTCTTTATTAGACTTTAGATCCGATATTGGTACTTCATCACTTCATCTAGGTCATGAGGACAAAATTCGTACAGGATGAATGATTCAATCTGCCTGACAGTGGTCAGCGCGGACTGACTGACTCTACTACTAGTTGTCCATGTTGATATTGGCTATGTAGCCCTGGCATGTTTCTTTTATTTTCTGATAAAAATTTCAAATGTCATTCCTGGACTAACATCTCCCTTTCTTTCCGAGAAGCCTGTGCACTTTTCTGCGTTTCTGCTCATAGAGCTACTTGAAGTTAGTGACTGCAACTCAAAATGCCTGATTGGTGTTGCGTACAATCCAAATCAATGTCACTCTCCAGCGCCACTGTTTTCGGCAATCAGTGAGTTCACTGCTCTATATGACAATATTATTATCTGAGGCGATCTCAACGCCGACCTTCTTAAAAACGAGAGCAGAGCACGTCGACTTTTAGATTTTGCGGCTTCAACCGGGCTGACTATTGTTAACTCCCATGCTACCCGATTCGCTCCAGGGGTTCCTCCTAGTCTACTCGACGTTATCATGGTTTCAGATCGGTAAAACTTGCTACTCCAGGATCAGCTATCTCTAGCCGGCCAATGTTGACTTGTCTCGTTGCCCTAAACCATCATCATTTCAATTTAGAGACTTTTCCTCCATCGACAACACTATGTTACAACTAAATGCAAGTCTTCTCCCTTGGAATGATTGCTATTACGACTCGAATGTCAATGAAAAAATAGATCATTTGCAAACCCTGCTCGTGGACCTTTTTAACAGGCACGTTCCTCTAAAAACAGTTGCGATTAAAAACTGAGGTTCACAATGCCATGAAAGTTCATAACAAGTCGTACGCTAGATGGAAGCTTAGGCCCTCAAGTCTTAATTTTTTTTGTCGTGCTCGCAACCACTCCACTTTTGTGACCCGAAGAGCGAAAAAAAGATAATTTCTATCGAAACTGAGCACCGACCAAACCTCTAAGACGTTATGGAGCAATCTACGATCCATTGCTATCCACTGTACAGTCTGGTTTTCGAGAGAACATCATAGCTCTTCAAGCCAAAGAGTCAAATATGATGCAAGCGAAATAACAGTGCTTTGCTTGCTAAATTTTTCCAAGGCCTTTGACAGCGTGGATCACAAAGTACTATGTCACAGGTGGGCCTGATAAGTAACTATTTAAAAAATCGCATTCAAAGGGTTGTTATTGATGGAAAAAAATCAGAGTTTAAAATCTTAACGGCAGGAGTACCGCAGGGATCAATGTTAGGACCAATACTTTTCTGTATTTATATTAAATGACCTACCCAAAGTATGCCAGAATGTAAACACTCATATCTACGCTGATGATGCTCAGATATACTTGTCACGACCGATTGGGCTCATCTGAGGATCTTTTTGACAGAATAACTGAAGACCTGTCAGCAGTATACAACTGATCACTATGCAATGGTCTCTGTCTGAATCCTAACAAATCCCAGCTTATTGTTATTTCTAAGAAGCATTACGATACTGATCTGCTGCCGCCTGTAAGCTTGAACAATTATTGTACCAGTAGTCAGGTTGTTGAGATTGCATGATGCCATGGAGCAGAATGAGTGATCTATATGTAATTAGATCATTGAATCTCAAGCCTGTTATTTGCTTGGAGAGGGGGAATATATAGTCGAAACGTCGTTTATTAAACACATATCGAGCTAGGTTGTAATCGACATTGCAAAACACTTCACAGCAGTATGTTAGGATTGGCAAGAGTAAAGCTTTTACAAGTAGCATCTTAGTAGCAGTTGGAACAGATCTTTGCGAACACCAAAGTAATCGAATGATAACTCCAGGTATGGATTTCATTAAAAACAAGATCCAAGTTTTTAGCAGTACGGACGTATTCAATAACTGATGCTGAGAATAACAGTGGGCTAAGGATAGAACCTTGAGGAACTCCAGCTATTATCTGAAGGAGTGAAGATAATCGGTTGCCCACTGCCACACATTGCTGACGGCCGGTTAAATAGGATTACAATAATTTTACTGCAAATGGGGAGAGTCTGAAGTTATTCAACATTTTATTAAAGCAGCCTTTGTCCATAGCTTTACGGATATGATCAACAACAAGCAGTAATGCAGTTTTGCAACTTCTTTTTGCACGAAAACTGGACTAGCTTGAGCTTAAAAGATTATTTGTGAAAAGATGTGTTTGCAGTTGCTGAAGCACGGCTTTTTTTGGATATACGTCGGGGTATTCAGTTTTTACTGAATTCATAGGGGGTATTCACAAGTGGTAAGAATGTTATTGAAGATGTAGGTAAGGTGTTTCAAAATACACGGAAGAAGGAGTTTCACAAACTTTGGATTGATGTCATCCAATCCTGTGGCATTTGACTTTACAGATAGAACTGCTTCAACTACATCTTCATCGTTTAAAGCATTGAAATTGAAAGAATTGCTCACCGTTAATAACGGTTTGTTGTCATGGCATTTGGTGTTCAGTGTAGGAAGAATTCGAAGACACTGCAGCGGACACAAAGCAGCTTCTCCCAATTTTTGTTTCCCGTACTCAAGTTTACGTAGCTTTTTTGCTGATTGATTGTTAGGACAGAGAGAGGTTTGTAGTGAGCTCGTTTCGCACTTTGTATGCGTAAGGCAACCAATTTCCGAAGTGATTGGTACGTTTCATACAGCTGCTGTAACTTATAACGTTTCCATCGAATATATGCGCTATTGTGTTTTTGAATTAAATCAAGAATTTGGAGAATTGCTTTTAACAATCTTTATGATCAACGGAACGTGTTGGTCAAAAAGTGTCTTTATGTTATGCTGCAGGAAAGCCACTTGCTGTTCAATAGAAGACATAAGGTGAACTTGCTCCCATTTGACGTTAGCAATATCGGTCTGTAAACTTTCATAGTTGATGTTTTGATAGTCTCTAAAAATAATTACGAGTACGTCTTGCTTTGAACCAATTGATATGTCATATCAGTATTCCCTACAAAGAAAACATCTAGAAGAGTCGCTGTTTCCTTAGTAATGTGCGTTGCTGTCGTGGAATTGACTGGTATGAGGTTAAGACTCCTGAAACTATCAACTAACTTAGTTCTGAAGGATGGGTAATCATTTTTCATAAATGGAATAAAGTGTGCCGATGAGAGTTATGGCTGAAAATGTTGTTATTTTTTGGAAAATGGAAATGTTTATCATTTTCGGTGCATGAATTCTACTTTGACAAGCGTCGCCACAAAAGTATAATGGTACGTTGTCTTTGAATTTTTTGTACCGATTTCAACACAATCCTTTCATTGCCATCATATGTGTGAAGATGCATATTTGTACGATATACCAATTCATTGAACGGATCTTCCAATTTCCCCAAATTTGACTCATTCGAGTACGAGTATAAAACACAACACAAATGTCTGTCATTTATCACACGTTACCATTTTATCCGTTGCATTTGACGAGTGTAATGAATTACCTATTGGAACAAGATAACGAATCCGCTCACTCTCATTATCTTTTCCATAATTTAAATACAAATGTACGTATGTTTTGGTTGAGGTGATATGGATAAGAAAATCCGTTGAATTTAAAGCCTTAGCACCCAAGCCGTGGTCTCTATTTATCTGTATTTGTATTTTTTTTTTTAATTTTTTTTTCTTTCAAAAGCAATCTCTTTTATTGGAGAAAATAATCACCACCGACACTTTTGTACCTAGAAAGTAGTTCTCTGTGTTTTTCGCTTCTAGTTTGCACACCTGTATTTACATTTAACACAGTTTTTATCTATACATATAGACATACATATGTATGTATGTATGGATTTTTTTTATTTCCTTTTTTTGTGGTGACCTATGTTTCTCATTTGCACGATTACAGGGATACACAATTAGCCAGGCTACAATAAAAAAAAAATATAGATACATGCACAAGGATGTAGGAAGGTAGTCGTTTACCTGAATATGGGTTGAAAATTCCAATAGCTGTATGGATATTTTGAGGGAAATACCTCTGATTACTGAATGAATGAACATTTTTCTGACACAAAAATAAGCGCGCCCTCAGACAATCATTCAATCTCTTTCTCATCCAACAGTTGAAATCTTGATATTCCCCTGCGTACCTGTCTTCTGTACTTATGGCCGTGTATCCGTTTTAAACATCTGGTCTAAAGAGCAATCCTTTTGATACCCCTGAAGCCTGAACAAGTAAAACAGAAAGGAAAACCATAGCAAAATCAAACAACAAAACACAAGAGGAACCGGTAATTTAGACAGAAAAAAAAAATGCATCGCAAAACCTTTAGCACCTTAGTCTTTCGGTACATTTATTTGTACGATTGTGTATGTGTGGGTAAGTAGAAACAATAGAACTCTAATCCAGTTGGTACGAGTACATGTTGAATGAACTTAGACCGAACTCGAAGAGATGAAGAACATGTCAATTTCAAAAGAAGAACTATTTGTATGTACTCGTACGAGTATGTATGTTATATTCGTTATTGTTCTTGTCTGTCTGACTGAAGCTTCGGTCGGTTTTCAATCTCGAATTCGAATCCGTAACTGAACCTGAAACCTGGAATCTGGAACCCATCACTCTGTTAATTCCTATGGTCCTTTTGTTCTTATGCGTTTCTCTTTCTATTGCCCCCTTGAGCCTGTCTACTGTCTCCCTTCGTACATTATTACTATTATACAATGACTATGTATGTATGTAGACATACCTGTTCAAAGGAACAGAAGAAGGGATAGAATATCGAATGCCAGGGAAGACGGAAGTTCTACAGTTCTACGATCGCCTCGACATATCTTCAACTAAAGGAAGAAACCAAATCAGTAGGGATCACTCACAAAAGAAATCATATTTCACCTAAGAGATTCACACTTAACACATACGAGTAGATGCACATCAAACAAGCGATGATGCACCCACTGTTCTACCTGTTGGAATGATTTCGTTTTTTTATTAATTTCCATTAGAGTTGTCGAAAAGAGTTTACAATCTATCTACGTACATTGTTGTGCTACCGTTCACTTATACGGACATCGGAATATGTATCTGAGACACATCCGTTCGCTTGTAATTATTAGTAATTACGACGATAAATACGAACGAAACTACAAATTGCTGTGATTACGAGTTTTGAGTTTTTTTTTTACCCTCATCCTCACACCCACCCCCGTTTTGTTGCTTTTCTGTGTATCTGTAGCTTCTTACGTTTACAAGTGGTTCTGGTTACGCTTCGTCTTGTTATAGTTTTCAATTGTTCAGTTCAGTGAATGCATCGAATGCGCTAAATTTGTATGCGAATGATTTGAATAATTCACCTCCAACTCCATACCGTCTCTGCTGGATTCATGAATTACAAAAATTACAAGAAAAAGTAAAGTTCTTGCCTTCGGAAATCTATGGTTTCGAGGAAATACCTAACCTACCTACCTACTTCCAACCAGAATATTGTACGTATCCTCGTGCATTCGTCAATAGACGATTTCTTTACTACGAGTACAATATATTATTTTTGGCTGTAATTATGGTTGTTTGCCCCCCTGAGTCAGATTTAATGAATGAATTACATTCTTGTTGCCAAAAAAATACGATTGGAGCAGTATTGACACTTGAATATACTCGTATGTACAATAATTATCACGTGTACACAGATTCAAATGTATTAAATGTATGCTTACCGTGTTTATCTATTAATGTACTCGGTATCTGTGGATGTACGTAAGTGCACGACTCATGGATCTGTGCACGTATGCGGAGAAATCATAAAACTTTTGATGTTTACATTGCGTTTGATTAGGGCTTAGGTTTTCCGTACTCCCGATATTCTGTGGAGACCTTCTGCTATCTTAAGTTTTTCAAAGCAAAATTCAATTCCAACACAAAACTACGAAGCTAAAGCCACTTCCTAATAAATCGTAAACATCACGTCTTAGGCTTAATACTTTGCGCCCAAAGCTCTCAGGATGATGTTGTTGAGATGTTGTTTCAGGCTTCCATTACTTGAATGGAACGTTTGTCCTTATTTAAGCACTTCTTCCGAGTTATTCGTCAATCTACAATCTTTTGAGATCGGGGAGATTACAATGCGATACCACGGATCATTGCCCTGCTAAAACATCCATTTCGCTGGCAATTCCTCCTTAATATGTGGCAGTATAAGGTATCTCTTGTATATAAACTAGTTCATAATTCCATCTGTTTAGTGCATGGGGTCAACCGTCGACGTCCAATCACCCGATGAGGTTTTTGAAAAGTCGAACACTGTCGATATAGCCATTGACTACTACAAAACTGTGCTGAACCATTTACAGAATACGAAATGGTTCTGAAACGAGTCATAACCGATGATGTCAGTGAGTCACATGCGACAATTGAAGTACTTCCAAATAATCAAACGGTTGGATTCTGCGGTGAACAAACAGGTCGAAAGAATTCAAAGACATAGGACCGACCAAACAGATGACATCTTCCTTGGTATTCGACCATGGGGTGCTGCTCCAATCAAATTTTATCATTAGAAAGGAAGTTTCGACAATAGATGTCGCCACTCTCATCACTATTTGGAAGAATAGAGGCGAGGTTG
Organism: Volucella bombylans; assembly: GCA_949129095.1. Taxonomy (NCBI): domain Eukaryota; kingdom Metazoa; phylum Arthropoda; class Insecta; order Diptera; family Syrphidae; genus Volucella; species Volucella bombylans. The sequence continues at coordinate 28,996,124 of OX422145.1, forward strand.
TTGGCCAACACGAACAAGACGCAAGATCTTAAATCTTGTAGATCTGGACTTTCCATTTCCAATTCGATATGAATTAAATCGTTGGTTGTACCAGTTCCCGTACTAAGTATGAAGAGCAACAAGGGAGCAGATTCAGGCCACTTTCCCTCAGAGTTAGCTGTGGCGGCGAATACATGAATGGCGACTGCACTATCAGCTTTATGAATACGATTTCCCTATTTTCAACAAGGAGATGCGGTGTCATAAAAGTGTCGTTGATCCTGTTCTGAAGCATGTAGAGCAAGGATGGAGTTCATCTACATATTTTAGGAATAATGTAAATTCAATAAGCTCTAGACATTTGTTTCTCCTAGGGATGTTGTAAGTCTACAGTTACAACAGGTCAGCTTCTGTTATAATATCACTGCCACCTATTCTTCTATTCTGCTCCGAAATATGTATATACAACAGCTCTGACTCAGCAATGAGTTAACGTATGAAAACTCCACAGTCTTACAGTCAGTAAAAAATTGGCCACATTTGACACACGCAATACATTGTCGGACGCTCCTCGAGGAAGATCACCACCGGTAGGTGCTGCAATAATGTAAAAACTCAAGGAATCGACTGGTATTACAACGCACAAATAAGCTAATCGGAAAAGCGATAGAATCTCAAGATTCAAATGGAACCTTCCTGTAGCAATTCAGATACTTGTAGATTGTCTCCCACGCATTATACTAGGTGGAGTGAAAAGTAACCTCCTTGACCGCCAGAATGCGCTGCTACTGCAAAAAAGGTTATCGTGCCTTGAAGTCCGTTCATATTTAGGCAGATATGCAAAATTTCAGTGCGATACTGTCTTTAGTTTTGTTTTGACAGCTGATTGTTGTTGACGTGTTTGGCATCATGTTGAGTATTGGACAACAACGATTTTCGTTCTCTCATAAAACATTATTTTTTGAGAGGCAAAACGTCGAAGGAAACAAAAGAAAAGTTGGATAAATATTATGGGGCTAATGCTCCGTCAGATTACACCGTCAAATATTGGTTTCGAGAGATTCGTGGTGGCCCTCCAATGCGGTTACATAGGACAATGTCAAAAAAAATACATGAAATGGTGTTGGCTGACTGGAAAGTGAAGGTGTGCGAGCTAGCAGATACCACAAAGATTAGTACTGAGCGCACACGTCATATTTTGGGCACCGATGGGTGCCACTCCTGACCAAAAACACGAACGCGAGAGCACTTAGAAATCGGGCGGACTTTTGGCGTCGATTAGTAACTTTTGATGAAACTTGGTTCCACTATTACACACCAGAGAACAGAATGAGTGCCCAGCAATGGACTGGAGGCTCGATGGGTCGGAAAGGTTATGGTGTCGGTTTTCTGGGATTGTCATGGCATGCTCTTCATGGACTACCTCGAAAAATGAAAAACTATCAACAGCGAGTATTACTGTACATTATTGGAGCGATTGAAGGCCAAAATCGCTGCAAAACGGCCTCACATGAAACGAAAAAATTGTTATTTTTGCAAGACAATGCGCCGGCGCATAAGAGTATCGCAACCACGCCTAAAATCAATCAGTTACGGCACCAATTGCTGTCACATCCACCGTATTCGCCCGATTTGGCTCCTAGTATACCTAGTCACTAGTCAGTTTGGTTTCAGTTTGTAAACTATTAACATGGAATGGGACGTTAAAGAGAGAATGCTGGCCAAATTTTCGAGTTGCTAAAACCACTCGGAATATCAAGAATTTTCGTTTATCGGGCTATTGCTCGCTTCGGCGAGCATTGTCTGGAGTAGAGGACAGGCCAAGAAGTGGTCGCCCGCGCGTCGTCCGTACGAATGGGGCGGTAGTAAAGCCAATGCGTGAACGAATTCAAAGAAATTCCCTTAGGAAGCAGAAGATCATATGACTTTTGCCGTGGCACGTGGACAATGAGAACATTTTTACCGTGGAAGAAGTTTTCAACAAATAAAATGAACAAAATTTACGCCACTTCATCTAAGGAAGCGAAAAAAGTTATTCCAATGGTTTGGTGGGGGGTCTCTAACGATGGTGTCACATCCTTTCACATATCTGTGAAAAAGTCGTAAAAACTGGTGCAAAGGTTTACCAAGAAGATGTGCTAGAGGGTGTTGTTAAGGGTTTGACCAATACCCTTTTCAATGGATACAGATGGATCTTCCAATTCTAATTGAAAAGATGAACAGTTTTTCGAGAATCAAATAACAAGAGAGATGTCTTCGGAAGGTGAAAATCCGTCGGCTAAATTGGGTCAGCCACATTAAGGAGATGAACGAAAATTGATTTAAGAACCAGAATAAGGTTCTCAAGGCTGCGGAAGACAAGGACCCTAACACTTCACGTTCTTTCGGTCTAATGTGGAATGTAATTAGAATTTCTGTCCTAAGACTGTGGATTCGATATACTGTTTGCTATAGGGGTTGTGGGAACTTAGAGCGACTCTTTTGTACACTTTTACTTGCGTAGGTGTGTACATCCATGTACATCTGCAAACATACAAACATGTCTTTATACATGAGAAGAGAACCGAGAAGAGTAGAGAATTTCCTAAACAATTCCATTATGGTGAAATTTTTAATGAAAATTTCTCTATCCCTCTACCCACAAGGGAAGCATCAACATCAGCAGCATTTAATAGATTAATCATTTTCCATTTCCATTGTATCTCAAAAAAAAAATTACCTACGACTGTTACCAAAGGATGGACACCGCCTAAAACAGAACAAAAATCATTAAAAAAAAAATATATATATATATCATTAGGACGACGAAAGTAGATTGTAGAAGAAGTGTGCAGAGTATGAGAGTACGGATACGATACAGGTAATGTGAACAATCGTGCAGAGGTCTAATCCTAATGCGCTTTTATTGATTCACTCACTCACTCACTCACTGTGTGTCATTTATTTTCGTTATTTCTCACCTCCGATTGAAATATGTGCACTGGTCAATATTTGTGATTTTTTCTTTTCGATTCTTTCTTATCTTTCATAAAATAATATATGTACATGTATAGATGTGCACACCGGTAAACACATATACCACGGTAACACACAAACAGATAAAACAGTCCCAAAGGATCACGTACAAATTAATGATTGATAAACCACAAAGACCACAAAGATCGATCTATCTAAGTATCCTCAGTAGATGGGTAGAAAATCCGAATAGATAACATGCGAGATAGATTGATGTACGAGTATCTTTTGTACATCAGTATTTGAAATTTGTGTCCCCCTACGCATGCAAATTCTCAATCCCAACAAGCCATATCCAAATAAAAACCAATCCATGGACAGGGCCCAGGTCCAGACTCGGCCCGAGTATCTATACGAGTACTCAAGGCCTAGGAAAATGCTAATGAAACTCGAAACAGAGGAATGAGAAAGAAAAAATAAAAAAAATAAATTCCGAAGATGACATTCATAATGGTCATACATAATCAGTAGGCATACATACATATGTACATATATTTACCCGTAGACATACTTTATGGTGGTTGGTGGTCTCTCTTGTGTTGCCACAGCCATACAGTCACAAACAACGACCACATCGAAAGTTAAGCACAAAAGACCCCATTCATCATGACCCAAATGGTGACAATTATTTAAAATCTTTTAGTTCATCTTTTTTTTTATTTTTATTTGCTCCTATAGGGCAATTTTTTTTTTTTTTTTTAATTTATTTTTATTTTTTTATTTTTGAATATGTGAAGAAGGAGCAGAGCAGTTAACGATGAATATTATGCGGGAGACAGGAAGTGCTTTGATTATAACACAAGAGGGTGGCTTCACAAGTACATGCCATACATAGTGGTTGCGGCCAAAGTAACCGTTGTCGTCGGGATTACCTTATTTAAATCTTATTTAGGAATAATTATTGTACAAAATGAAATAAATAAGAAATTGACCGGTCTTCGGGTGACCCATGGCAAGGGGTGTTAATGTCTCGAGGAAAATTAAAATAAATTGATGTCGGCACTCGAAACAGGAACACTGACTGTATGAGTACAATATTTTTGTATTGTACAATGGTTTTTGCTGAAACCGAGACTATTAGTGCGGGTACACAGCGAAGGATAATTGAATTGATTTTTGCACAAAGAGCAGCTTAAGCCTGTTTCTGCTTCTGCTTGCTCTACATCTGAATCAATGATCAACACTCGCACATGCAATTTTTATGGCATTTTTCCACTTTTTTTAAAAAAAAATATTTTACATCAATTTAGCCCTCATCAGCATGTTCAAGGCCTGCTGCTTCTTCGCCGGATGTGAGCAGCACACTCGGAGATAAGCATTTCGGGTATTTCATTTGCGAAAAGAATTACCAGAACTATTAGGTGATATACAACAGAAGGATACCGCCACCGCACACTATATGACCACTCTGTTAGAGAGTGGTGGCTTCCGGATTTTTATTTATGGGGAAGGACATTGTTTATACTCGTCAGAAATATCAACAGTCAGCAGCGAAAGTCCGAGAAGAATTGGAAAGAAAGGATATTGTCATGGAAGCTCTACTTAAATTTTTCGAAACATTATAACGAACACTCTGTACAAATGAGACGTTAACATCTCGGCTCATTGAAAAACCTGGAACTAGGTTTCCATACATCCAAGATAAGGCCCTGCTCCCTCCTTAATTTTTCCTGTATTTCAGTCGTTTTTCCTCGGTATTCAAATTTTTTTATTTTTTGTTGGAATTCGCCAGAAGTGAAGAGCATATTGCAGCGGTACGTATTGACCCAAGAGCTAAAGCCAAATGATGAAGTCGAAGTTTCCCTGACTGGGCTCTATTGAAGATGGAAGGAGATTCAGAGATTCAGATGGCTTTTTCAAACAGAAAAATTGCTGCACTTGTTCAAGCGAATAGGTGTAATTGATAATTGTAAAAATTGATAAATTGTAATAGACTGCTGCAAGATGCAATAGAATTGGATGGGGCAAAAGATCTGCAACATATACTCTATACTGTGGCTGGTTTACATGGTTAGACTTAGACGACAAGTCTTCAATTCAATTCAGGGTAAAACATCAGCCTTTAGAGAGCAGATAAACTGCGTCCCCAAAGACAATTTCTTCAGATTTTAAGGCTAAGCTAAGGAAAGTGGACATCTTCGGTAAACCTGTCGGAAAATGTGGCCTGGAAGGTATAACGAATTTAGGGTAATCCACTTCGACTTTGCAATGTGGGGGCGCAAAATATTGTAGTAACTAGTAGGTGTTCCTCGCATCTCAGTTTAATGATCAATCAACCGTCAACCAGACTGATCAGATTGTAATCAACCACTTGACCATTGCGAAGACAAGAAAATACTCGATTTGAAGTCACAGGGGAAGCAATCTCAAAATATCTATAGAGCCTTCTCCTGATGAGTACTAAGTGGTGGTCTCACGGTGGGATAGGATGATACAAATACCTGAAACTAGTAGCAACCTTCGGCATCTTACTCGTGAAGAAAAGAACCAGTTGCTATGATGAAAGATGAAATTTCGAGAATGTTACACAGCATCATACAAAGAACATGACAATCTCAAATTTATGTCAAATTAAGCTCCTAATTCTGACGCCCTATTCGAGCAGTTTCAAGCAGCGGAACAAATTTGGTAAGAACTGTGCACCAATTCATCAGATTAAACTGAGACTACGTTTTAAGTGCACCATACCAAATTTGAATCACTTTTTCGAGCATATTGGCTAGTATCCAAGGCTGCAATAGAGGCTGGTTTATCAGCAAATATGTACGAGTGATTTGACATCAAATCGCACCATCTAGCCGGCCAATTTACCAGTTCAAAACGAGAGATAAATTGCTCACGAGAGATAATTTGTTTATTAACATACCCGTCCAACCAGAAATGAGCTTCGACACTGAAGACAATTTTTCGATAAAAAAGCAGATTTTCTAAGGCCCATTCGACGTTGTGGCAGGTCGTTCGTCTTCAGTTTTTGCATAGACTAAGATCCTTGAGTAAAATCTTCCTCTGTGCATATGGGTAGGTGACTTGATATCCAATAGCGTGAAATTGGTGCAAAATTTGGTCACTATGGCTTGAATTGCTTGCTTAGTAGGTCGATTATGACGACCGTAAAATGGTCGAAGTGCGCGAAAAACATTTTTCACAGAGGACGTCTTTCTTTCATCTCACGAATCACGAGTGAGCCCTTTATTATCAGTCCAAGGCCCAATTTTTGAAAAATTAATTCAATTAGTGGAATAATGGGAAGAACGCAGAGCACTCACAGTAATGCGTTACTTATCATTGCTTCAAAAGCAGTGACAAGGTGCTCTAACATTCAAAGAGGGCCAGGAGAAGTACAAATATGTTATGCTGTGACGAATAGAAGGTGACAAACATTGAGGTAGTTTAGGACTTTGTAGTCAAAGACACTAGCATTGATATCAAAGAATAATTCCTGCCAAGTTTTGATTAAAGTCTCATGACAAAGATTCTAATCATTCCATTGTCATACACAAGGCTGCTAATCTTAAACTCTCTGCTGGAAAAGATATTGCTTAGAGGAACTGCTCAATGGTATTCTAGTGCTTATATGACGAAGTAAGAAGAGCGAATTCTGGCTCTTCTGGCTCTTTAACCGGGAGTGCTTACAGAAGTACTTCTATACAATATAATGCGCACAATTTTAGAGGAATAAATCATTAGACGAGAAGTAAGGTTTCACCCGTATTTTGAAATAAAAGTGATTCAAAAGCACTTTCTAAATATTAGTGGTACGAGTAGAATGATGGTGGTCAGGTTCTGAGAAGAGTTCAGAATCCATCATCAGAGTATTACACCCCAGCGTAATTAACGTCCGCTGATGGGAGGGGAATTTTTGAATTTTTCGGAATGCCACAGACTTATCATGGGAAAGAATAATTCTCATCCATTGATCTTGTTACCATTACATTAGAATCCACGTTCTTAAGATCGTAAAAGCTATGGATATCGATCCTGTTTTGTTAGGAAACTTTCTCAAATTTACACACGAACTGGGGTAGGACAATTTTCTGACATATGTACTCGTATCTTGACACATAAAATGACTGCTTTCAATTTAATTCTACAATTGTTTTTATAGATGGAAGATAGGGTACACCCCGTCCGGCACTGGATCCGGTATAATATGCATTAAGGACGGCCACCTCACAGATGAATCTCTGTTTGATATTTTCACCTACATATAACCCTTAGTCTCTCATTCATTGATTTTCGAAAATCAGCTCAAATTTGTATTGTAATTTATTACACTACTATTGTGGCGGTATGTATACTCGTATACTCGTATGTATATAGTTCCTTTCCTCATTTATGAGTACTATGGGGAGTACCAGCAGAAGGATCGAATTTCCCTTCCGATACCTATGATAGGTACAACCAAACAAACCTACGAATGAATTTACATAAAATTATAAAAAATTTTCATTTTGAAATTCGAAATCTTGCCTTGCTTTGCTGGGCTTCGTATTAACATATGTATTTACCGTGTGGTGTACGAGTATCTATGTAGATTGGTAGGAGAATCTCTTCGGCAATGCTAACCAATGTATCTGAATCTCAGACCGAGACGAAACACGAACGAAAAAAAAAAACAAAAAAAATTTACAAACTTAATCACACTCAAACCAGGTACAGGCAAATCATTTGTTTATCGGTTTGTATGGAATGTTATGTTGAGGTAAGGTATGGTTAATAAATAATAGAGAGAGCCTCAACTCAAGTCGATCTCTGTGCAGTTTACGGCACGTGGATGGGGCATGCCTAGTCATTTGTCGTTAAATTAATAACATGATACACAAGATGAGATGCGAGAGAGCAAGCGCACGCGAGACATCGATTGCAGTGTGTTGTTGTAATTTGTTGTTGTTGCTGATTTTTTGTCTTTCTTTGTTTTTTTTTTTTTTTTTTTTTTTTTTTTTTGCTGCCTCCTACACAGATGTCTGTTCAGTAAGTGCATTTTCATTTGATAGAATGAAAAGAAAAAATATACTTTTGGGGCAGTTACAACATGTGTTTGATTCGAGAAGTGAGTAGGCTTACACAGATGCACTGATAGTACTAAAAGTTTAGAGAAAAAGAGAAAATCCACCCAAACTGGACAGGAATTCGACCTTAAACGAGTTTGATGCGCTGTCTAACTTGGTTCAATCAATTATTGTGGCCGATTTCAATGTATAAAACTTATTTTTGCTTCGATTTTCTGGACAGAGAGCACCCGAAGGATGGTATGTCATTGCTGTGGGACAGTCTCCACTCTGACAATGTGAACAGATATAACAGCTTCTTTAGCAAATGTTTCCTCGATAGCGAACCGGAAGCCACTGCTGATATGATCACAAATACTTTTCTGAGATATAAAGCAAACAAAACCGACAACAAAAATACGACCAACAATTTATGAAAAAAAAAAAAAAATACTAGTGTCCCAAATATGAGATTGCGTCAGATCTCCACCTATACTAGACCATGTCGATCACTCTATGAGACGATCTAAATAGGTGTTGTTCCACGCTGCTATCAATCAATTCTACTCTTTAGGTCTCTGTCCGTGTCGATGCTCAGGCGTTTCCTAACAAAAAGCGAATCATCTTCTCTCTCCTGTTACAGACCCATTCTAAGGTCAAAGACACGAATATGTCTCGATCACTGATTTGATGGCATGTCTCAACGAAATGTGGCACCAAAGTCAATATAAATCTGACGACAGCAACATATTTCACAGATATTTGACAGAATGTGGCATTATGGTCAGGAGCGCCCCAGGGCTCCGTTTTGTCACTGATATTCTTTTAATTTTCATTAATGATCCGGTGTTTGCCCCTTATTTTGCTGAATTTATCCAGCATTAGCAGCAAATAATTGTCACGCGTTTACCGAAAATCTTCTAATCGACAACTTAAAGAATATTGCTTCGTCCGTATCTTGTATTTATACAATTCGTAATCTGAAATAGGAGTATCCGCACATGGAATTGGTTATCATACTTCAAACAGCGGAAATCTCATGGCTTCCACATAACCTTGTAACCTCTCCAACACAGAATAGTCATTTCTTACGGAGAAACTCGACTTCGATGCAATTGCAGTAGATGCATGCAATTTTAAATATCGCACCAAACCCTACTACGTATTTTTATGGGTCACGGATTACAGTTGATGGAAAATGGAATGACCTAAAGAAATGTATTCAAAATTTAATTTTTCGTATCTCATAATCGAGTTCAAGGATTTTATATCTCCTTGACCGTTTGTATATAGCCAATATAAAAATCCAATTAATTTAAATAGAAGGCTTTTTTTTTATCGACAGGACCTTCTATAAATACACAAAATAAATTGGGAATGAACCAGAGATACTGAGTGTGAACTTTTCAGAGAAACACCATCTATCACTCCTTGTTTCATTCTCAGAAATGTTGCTTGATTGGAGAATCCTGGTTGTATTCAGGGGCACAGAGATATGATTCCATAGAGAACCAATTCTATTTCGCTTGGATTGATAACATGTTTTGGTATTATTGTTTATCAGGTTCCATAGGACATGTGAAAACAACATCGCATTGTGGTGTGCCTCCCTTCATCATAATATTCGGCGGGTCACTTGTAATCAGAACCAAACCATACAGGTCAGCTAAGTCGGGGAAAATTGTGATTTCCAACAACACTTCCCAGGTAATGTGTTTCAGCTTGAAGACAAGACATTTACTCTTCTAAAAGAACAGAATCTATGGAATTTTGCAACTTAACCCTTTGTCGACCGACGGTACTTTTAAGTACCAACATGTTTCACTTCAAATAAAATCACTATACGAACAAATTTGGACTCTAAGACCCAACGAGACGTTTAAGTACCATTTTAGCTCTATGTATTTTGCTGTTGATGTATGTTTACCTCAGTTGGGCCACAGATATAACGGTTCTTTCGATATCATAGTAGACTTTGAAGGGAGCAAATTTAGTTGATTTTGGTGTTTATCAACTAAAGTGGTTCTTGCACGTTTTCGTCAATTTATTGTAAGTCTTAAGTTTATGTTATTATATTGAATTATCAAGAAAACACGAAATCAGTTGAAAAAAGTTGGTATTTTTATACATTTTCATCAAAATAGTAAAGTGGACTGGTAAGTACCGTTGGGTTGTGTGATCATTTTATGTGCAACACATTTTCTTTTTTATTTCTTATTTATTTCGAGTGTTTTGATAGTTATTCTGTTTTTCCGTATTATTTTCGTGTAATTAGTGCATTATGTCAACTTTCAAGAAAGTCGTAATGAAGGATGACGAAATTTTCGCTATGCTTGAGGAATTACCTTTGGACAATGGTGACAATACCGACCTCGAATCCAAGGACGAACTGGATTTAATTACAATTCGTGAACCAATCAAAGCTGCTCCTGAAATGGAGGAGGAGAAGGAGCCGAATGATGTTGTGCTTCAAGAGGAGCTTGAAGAATTGTTGGGCAATGGCGAATATTCGGAAAATCGTCCGGGATGTAGTCATTCGAAGCAAAATATGCCCGAGAAACGTATACAAACTGAGGACGAACCAAATCGCCAATGGAAAGCTAAGAGTTGTGAATCGGAAATTCCTGAATACTGTTTGCCCGAGGGTCCTGTTGATGGATTATTTGAGAACTGCGTCAGCCCAACTGATTTTTTTGTATCCTTTCTGGAAGGTGTACTGGATAATATTGTTCAGCAATCCAATCTCTACGCCGTTCAGAAAAGCAAGATACTTGATTTGAAGAAGGGTGAACTGTTGTCATTCATAGGGATAAACTTTCTCATGGGATACCATAAACTTCCTAGCTGGAAGCACTTTTGATGTGAAAGTGAGGACTTGGGAGTTTCTTTGGTGGGCAAAACGATGAGCCGGAATAGATTTGATGCTATTCTTAGTAATTTGCATGTGAACGACAACAGCCTTATTCCAAAAAATAATAAAGATCGACCTTTTTAAGCTTCGTCCAATGATCGATTCCTTAAACGAAAAGTTTGGCAGTGCTTACCATGGGACAAGACAGCTTTCTGTTGACGAGTCTATGATTCTTTTCAAGGGCAGAAACTGTATGAAACAGTATAATCCCATGAAACCTATCAAAAGGGGGTATAAATTATGGTGCTTAGCTGACCAACATGGCTATGTTAAGAAGTTTACTGTTTACCAAGGAAAGGACGAGCAGCTTGAAAGTAAATACGAGAACTACGGTCTTGGAGAAAGAGTTGTCTTGTCCATGACAGAAAAAGAGTGGGGAAATGATAAAATCATCTTTTTCGACAACTACTTCACATCGGTGAGATTGCTAGAGAAACTGAAAACGGAAAAAACTCTAGCTTGCGGCACAATTCGGGCAAACAGAAAAGGCAATCCAAAAAATTTGAGAGACGATAAAAAAATGAAAAGAGGAGATTTCGACTATCGTTCTTCGAAAGATAAGATCAGTTTTTAGAAATGGAAAAACAATAAAACGGTACTGTTAGCTTCAAACCATCACGGTAAAGAGCTTTCAACTGTAGCCAGAAGGGATAAATCGGGAGCGCAGCACTATGTAAGTTGCCCTAAAGTTGTAAAAGACTATAATACGTTCATGGGAGTAGTTGACCATGCTGACCAACTTCGATCCGCATACGGCCTTGACCGGAGATCCAAGAAGTGGTGGCATCGTATTTTCTGGGGAATTTTAGAAATAGGTTTCGTAAATTCGTTCATTGTTTACTGCCAAGTAAACGAAAAAATGCCTCTGCTCGAATTTAAAAGATGTGTAACACTTGGGCTTATATCGAAGAAACACTTAGCTGTTGATAAACGTGGTTTGAAAAGAAGATCGTTAAATGATGAATCGCCAAAAAGCAGCAAGAAACGAAGAGGCAAAACAGAATCCGTTTCAAAGGACGTGCGACTGGGTAATCTGGGGGTTCACTGGCCAAAGTTTGTTGAAGTTCGGGGAAGGTGCGAGGTTTGTAGCATCAACAAAATACAATCAAAGCCATACTCAAAGTGCCGTCATTGCAACGTATACCTTTGCTGCAACGACAAAAAAAACTGCTTTGCGTTGTACCATGGCATACATATTTAATATAAAAAATTTATGCTTACATAGTTTCTTTCAAACATTATAATAATCAAATAAAAAAAATGTAAATATTAATTTTTTTTTATAACTTTTTGTTATTCCATAGCCCAACGGTACTTTTGAGTACCACCTTCAAATTTCGTCCTTAGGAGTCCTTGAAAAATCTAAAAATCAGTTTGCCGCCTTAAAATACTCTCAACTCAAAAATTATAACCAAAAAATATATTATTCTTTTTTTTTTAATAGCTTGGTCGACAAAGGGTTAAGGCGGTTATTGATTTTTTTGTTTGAATGTTGTCGAAGAAAAGGACACAGCACCTGTGAAGGTGTATTGACATTTTAAATCAAAAATACAATAATTAACAAGCCCATCTTTCACTTAATGAGGCTTACATGTTATGCCAACGTCATTGCCAACTCTAATTACAATACACTCCCCACAATATTCATCTTGTCAATGCAATCAGTACCACCCTTCGTGTAGATGTACTATACATTAATATACCTACATACAATGTAGCAATGTATACTCATAGCAACCCTCAATCACTGCATTCAACTTTGTAGGTCACACTTTAGCTTGCCGCCTGGTGCTTGTAGGCTCGTTCGCCGCCGTTTTGTGCTTGCGTGCACCTTATCGCATCAGTTTTATCAGCAGAACATTTAAAGCGTAAATTTCTTGTCGATGGCTATTTAAAGAGCACAGCCAACCGCGATCCCTGGAATGCCCATGTGAGCAATTCGTTTTGTTTTACTTTTCCTTCCTAAAGGGCATGTTTGGTTTTAGTTAAAAAAAAATTTCAAAAATTTGTAACAAGTCCGTACCTCTACAGGCTGAGCAGGTCATACTTTTTCCTTTTTCATAAACTAAACTACCCACATCTGTATATACGAGAGCAAGTGCGTGCGACACGGTCGTGTCATTTCTTCTTTTTTTTTTTTGCTTCCTGTTTTGGTTAATATTTTGTTAACATCTATCCAAGGTAAATGCCGCCTGCTTACCACTAGTATTACTCATCGTACAAAGTACACATTTTACTACCTGTATATTGGACACGGAGCTGCTGTGTGGCTTCGACTTGGACTTCTACTTTGGCTCTCCGATCTGAGTCTGAATTTAAAGTTCGACTTCGGCATGGACTCCAAGTTGGCTGATACTGCCTCTGCTTGCCATCATGCATTTCATAATAATTATGACGTGCTAACTCACGTGTTTTACAAATCGGCACGTCGAGTGGGGGCAAAGAAACAAAGTTTAATGAGACCGACTGTTGAATGGTAACGAAAACATTTTGATATGAGATCTGCATGCGAGCTTCGGATTGCGTGAGTCGCACGCCATATGCCATACGCCAACGGCCACTCTTGTGACCAGAACAAAATATTAAGTATATGCCATTGTCAGCCTGCGCAGAAGGATGTATTATACGAGAGACCAATGTTCGTGTTGTTTAAATGTGACGATGAATTCAATTTAAACCGCTCTGGGATGGCATCATAAAGGTAATTTGTTGTTGCATCGATTTTGGCCTTGTAAATTGTATTTAGGTGTTGGTTTCTGCTGGTGAAATCCAAAAAAACTCGATACGAAATAGAAAATTAAGTGGAATCAGCTGGCATTGGTAATCTGTTTTCTAGGATTTTTTTTTTTTGCAATTTTCAACTAATGCGGAAGTGACACGAAATTACATGTTGGTACTATGTAGTGCAAACTGAGGCAACAAGAAACCTATCTACTTACGTGAAACCATAACAACATTCACGGTTATGTGAATTGTTATCTTGTAGACGTATTTAGTAAGTTCCTTGAAGAATTTCTTTTGCCTACGACACCATCAAGGGTGTAAGGATTCACCCACACGAAAAAAAAAAATTGTCATTTGAGTAGTTCGATTTATAATCGTATGTGGCGGACAAAGTCACTTCATCACCTCCTTGAAGTGCCTATTGTATGGCTTCGGTTGTAATATTCATCTCAGTAGTAAGAAGTGCAGGGAATACCTTGTAACTCATTGTTAGGTATAGCCAGATGTCCCAGATCCTTTAAAAGATCACCGAAACCTTCCAAAGCAGCCATCACAACGGAAACCTCTTCGTCATCTCGAATAATTTGTCCCAATTTTGGAATTCAAATGATAACAACATTCGAAAACAGCCTGAACATCATTCTGCTTGAATAGTGCCAAAATCGACAAGTCCCCTTGTGGATGATCAATCATTTTGTAGACATTTTGATATGATTGCTCAAGATATGGAATAAAAGCCGCACCAGTATGCTAAGCGAATTCTTTCAAAGCCAAAAATAGCTTCTTCTTTCTCCTCCAAATGGGAATTCTCAACACTGTAGCCAGCAATGTTATCGAGGTCATCATATTCTCCATCAGAAGTTTCAATGTCGATTTTCTCATTCTTATCATTCTCAACAGTTGGCACTGGTAGATCGTCATCCTTGAAATTGGGAACTACTTCTCTCCATAATCTTGGGATAAACTGTACTCATTTCCTCGTGAACAACTTCAGCAAGTGAAGCAATTAAATTGTATAAAGCACGACGTACGAGTACATCTGGATCATCAGCTTCGGCGAGTAGAGTCAAAGAAAAATTCATTGTGTCAGTGGCCAATGGCATAAAGTTCTCTTAGTCGTTTTCTGTTTTTACTAAGTACATTTGGACGGTTTGAATGAGTTGACTAAAGAATGGCAACATATGCTCATTGGCTTGGAAATCCTCCTTCATAACCCCGATCCACAAGAAAGGATCAAAGAATGAAATAACCAACTATCGTCCCATCGCTAAACTCTCTCATATACCCAAACTCTTCGAAAGTATTTTGTATGAAGCTCTAAGCTTCCAATGCAAATCACTTATTTCTCCTAGACAACATGGCTTCCTAAAGGGTAGGTCAACCACCACAAATCTCGTTGAATTCGTATCCTTTGCCCTCTCTGCCCTAGAGAATGGCAATGAAGTCGATGTAGTTGCAACCGATTTTAGCAAAGCCTTCGATAAAATCTCTCATCGGTTAATCATCTTTAAATTGTCTGCCCTCGGCTTTGAACCCATATTGTTGAAATTGATATCCTCTTACCTCGAAAACCGTTTTTACAGTGTTCGTTTTAGGTCAGCCCACTCCGCTCCATTTTTGGCCACCTCTGGAGTTCCACAAGGCAGCCATCTCGGTCCACTTCTTTTTATATTAACCATAAATGATCTCGATATGATCATCAAACACTCGTCTGTCTCCCTTTACGCCGACGATACCAAAACGATAGTTTTTCGATCTGGTGCCTCAAAAATTCTTTGGAACTTAACATCGCCAAATGCCAATCCATCACCTTCTCACATAAGCGGAACCAATCTCCTCCCCGACTCTATCTTCTCCATAACCAACCTATCTCCTCCGTACAATCTCTTCGTGACCTCGGCATTTTGTGTGATAGCGAGCTCAACTTCCGTTTACATATGGATGAGATAATCCTCAAAGCCAACTCTGCACTAGGTTTTGTAAAACGGTGGTCCAAAGAATTCAACAACCCATACGTGACCAGGTCCCTCTATATTACCTTTGTTCGCCCCCTCCTAGAGTACGCCAGTCAAGTATGGTCCCCATATCATCGTGTTCATATCTCGAGAATTGAAGGCATTCAGCGCCGTTTTCTTCGATTTGCTCTCCGAGGTATGCCCTGGGACGATCCTTTTAATCTGCCCCCCTATCAAAACCGTCTCAACCTTATCAACTTAAACACCCTTGAAGATCGCAGAGATGCTGCAGACTTTCTCTTCATTCATCGACTCCTTTCAGGTCACGATGAATGCGCGTCCCTTCACAACTCCATTTTCCTCAACACTAACCCTCGTAATCTACGTACCCCTCGACTCTTCTATCTACCAACCCACCACACCTCCTATGGCGCGAACGAACCAATCTCCCGTATGCTACTCGTACGTCAAATCAACTCAAACCCTACCGTCTTTGATTTCCACCGCACCACTCCCTACCCCAAGTCCGTTCTCCTTCACCACTCCAACCAACCTTAGTTTTAAGTTTTAGTTTAAGTTTAATTTGTAAATTATAGCTTACGCGAATAAATGGGGCCGAATTAGCTGCAGCAGATATGGCGCTAAGAGCCAATTCACGTAGACGAACTGAATTATTAGGGTCCAAAGCTTGGAAGTCCATCTTCGAGATTCTCACAGAAAGTTTCCAATGCATAGTTCGGTACCACCGCTCCGCAATTCGTTGCACAATTGCTGCAAGAATTCAAATAAAATTGGTAAAATCTCGGGAGTGAATTTCGTAATATCTGGCTGTAAATGCTGCATTGCGTACAAACTTTAACAATGCTAAGCATAGTCTCTAAGTATTTATTGCAAATGGCCTCGGAGCATCCCTCGGCAATAACAGCCATGCTAAGGTAAGCTGGTTTGCGTGGTAATGGATCTGAGCCATGCAGAGCAGGCTCGAACAATTGCTCCTAATACAATCGGATATGTAGTGGACAGTCCACCTATTGGAGACAATTGTCTTTAAAAAAGCAAGACGCGACTTAAAAAAGGCAATCAGGGAGAGCAAGACAAGATGTTTTAAAAAACTTTGTGAAGAAGCCGACATAAACCCTTGGGGTACAGCATACAGGATCGTCATGACAAAGATAAAGGGCAGCAGGTCGCCGCAAATAACATGTCCAGCAATCCTAAGCTCCATAGTAGAACACCTTTTCCCCCGAAGTTAGGGAGTCCAACACGGAGGACATTCCAATAGTCACAGCGGATGAACTCATGAACGCATGCAGGAAGATAAGCGACAATAAAGCGCCGGGACCTGATGGCATACCAAATAAGGCACTAAAAGCAGCTATCCATAAGCGCCCAGACATGTTTATGGAAACAATTCAAAAATGTCTTGAAGAAGGAGTTTTCCCGGATGCTTGGAAACTACAACACCTAGTCTTGCTTCCAAAGGGAAACAAGCCACCTGGGGAACCGTCCTCGTATCGTCCAATATGCCTTCTAGACACAATGGGAAAGATATTGGAACGGATAATATATGCTAGACTGCTCGCGGTAGCAGAAGAGAGAGGAGCACTATCAGACTTACAATTTGGGTTTAGAAAATCGCGGTCTACTGTTCAAGCCATAAAAACTGTGGTCGACATTGCGGCCGAAGCGATACAAGGAGAAAGATGGCGGTATGGTACAAAGAAATATTGCTTAGTGGTGACTCTAGACATCAAAAATGCCTTTAACTCGGCAAACTGGGCGTTCATCAGAAAATCACTAGCCAGTATGAATACGCCATACTACTTACTGAGGATAATAGAAAACTACTTTACCAACAGAAAACTGAGGTATGAAACTGACGAAGGGTTGAAATACTACAGCGTTTCAGCTGGGGTTCCACAAGGATCAGTACTCGGTCCACTCCTATGGAACATTATGTATGACGGAGTGCTAAGGCTTATGTTGCCGAGAGGAGTTCAAGTAATCGGATTTGCAGACGACATTGCCGTCGTTACGGTGGCAAAAGAAATAAAGGAGATAGAGGCTGCCACAAATGTAGCGATTATTCGCATCAAAGACTGGCTTGTATCCGCCGGTCTAGAATTAGCGGACCATAAAACGGAAGCCGTCTTAATTACCAGTAGAAGAATTGTGGAATACACCAATATACGGGTGGGACATCAAATAATCCGATCGAAAGAATCAATCAAATACCTGGGAGTAATACTTGATAACAGATTACAGTAGGCTTTACTGCTGCAAGGAGCTCTCTCTAGAATACTACCAAACATTGGTGGACCTGGATATGCCAGGAGGATTCTCCTATCTAGAGTAGTCAGCTCAGTCCTCTTATACGCTGCTCCGGTCTGGGCGGGAGCACTCGCCATAAAAGCAAACAAGAGAAATCTGTTGTCCGCATACAGGCTCAGTGCATTAAGAGCGATCTGTGGATTTCGAACAATCTCAGATGAAGCCGCCTTCGTGATAGCAGGAATGATTCCGATCGACATTCTCGCGGACGAGATGTTGAGAATTTATAATAGAAGAACCCCAGGGCGACAAGATGCAGGTGAAATTGCAAGAATAAAAGGAGAAGAGCGAGCGGTCTCCGCAGCCCTCTGGCAAGCCAGGTGGGATAATAGTACAAAAGGCAGATGGACCTACAAGTTGATCCCGGACATCGAGACCTGGACAAAACGAGCACATGGGGATAACAACTACCACCTTACGCAGTTCCTATCTGGTCACGGCGGCTATCGTAAATACTTGCACCGATTCGGACACGATAGCTCCCCTTTGTGCCCAGAATGCTCAAACGAGGAGGAAGATACGGAGCACGCCATATTTCATTGCCGACGTTTTTCGCAGTGGAGAATTAATCTGCCCAGTCCAATACTACTCATAGACCAAATGTTGCAGTCGGAGGAAAATTGGATGGAAATCGGCACATTTGTGACAATTGTGCAAAATGAGCTAAGAAGAATTGAAAAAATTAGAAGAGCTGAAGAAGCAAATACAAGAAGAATAGCATGATCTGCTAACCAGCCCTGCGAAGTAATACCTAACGGCAGTCCCACAGGGAGAGTGGTTGAAGGACGTAGTGGTGTGGATTAGTACGTAGGCGCACTCCTGGCATCGAACATTCGGGTGTTGCGATCGTGCATGTTGGTGGCACGGGCTACCGCATCTATGAAGATTACCACATCCATTGGCGCAACCAAGAAAAAAAAAAAAAAAAAAACCTATTGGAGACACTGGACGCTTATAGAGCTGATTTATGTACATATGTATATTTGGGTGACGATTTTTCCTTGAAACAGGATTAAAAATAAAGTGATGTGGTTTAGACGTGAAAGTAGCGGCCCACTAGTAGTACCGTGAATGATACTACTACTTAGTGAGTACATGGAACATCGGCGCAATATTCTAGGATCCGCAAGGGCACATTTGATTTAACTTCCAATATTCTAACACAAAAACCACGAAAACGTAGTATCTATAGCTATATCCAAGCTCAAATTTAACAAACAAGAGAACGCACCAAGTCATCTATGAAATCTCAGCATGAAATCTCCTTTAACTGCTCCTACAACAGGACATACGCCTCCTAAACATTTAGAGCGTACTGAGATTGATGGTCGCCTTGCGTAACTGGATTTAGTTAAAGACAGATTAAACAACCTGTCAGGACCTGTCCCAGGACCACCAACTAAGTTAGGTTCCATCAACAAATATGATCACAAATTTACGTCAATTTCATAAATTATGTGTGGGAGAAGGATATGACAATCAAATAAAACAATTCATAGTTAAATGGAGGAAAAGAATTCCCTATAATCGCAAGCCTTTGAGACACATGTACGAGTGGGTATATGTCATAGATACGTTCATCCATCCATATAATACGAATACAATAGTTCAACGTGAGTAATTGGAGTTTAAAAATATTTTGTTCGCTTGAATGTTTCTTGTATCCGTCAGTTTACCTTTGTCTCAATTTGAAATCAACGTGAATAGGTAACATTCGATACCTCTGTTCTCTTCATCGTCCCACTTTATTATCTGCATATTGCTACTGTTCTGCCATTTGCAGATATTCCAGATTTCAACCGCAGTCTTCTTGACGTACTCGTATACCATATTCCTAGGAATAAGAAGAATAAGAAAAAAAAAATACTATTCTTCTCCAGGACATGTCGTTTGTGAGTGACTGACATAAAGGTCATACTCGTATATATAAAAAAAGAAAAGAAAAAAAAATACCTGTTTGAATGAAACATGTGTAGATGCATTTATAAAAATTTCAATATCATCTACTATCCAACTTTAAACTGATAACATGTGTATTTTCAAAGAGGTCCTGATTATTTCAGTTCAATCAGATGGACAGAATAGGTTATTGAACGCCAATGTCCACTTTACCGCCGGCAAATTACGAGTCTCGTTAGCTCTGAGTTGTTGATTGTTGTTTGCGCTGTTCTTCTCCAAATTGTGGTGTAGAAAGGCAAACAATAAAAAAAATATATAAAAATAAAAATAATCCTCTCAAGTCACATTCTCGTATTTCTGTGTAACCTTGTGCTACTGAAGCTTTTTTTTTTTTTTTTTATGATTTTATAAATCGATGGCCAAACGATGGCTACCCACTAGCACTGCCATCACCACCCCGTATGGCCATTTGAAAGAAATAAAAAAAAAAAAAAAAAAATCGATTCTCACGTGAGTACTTAAGAAAAACCTCCCAGAAGGACATTTGTGCCCGTATGTAGGTTATTCGGGGTGCAAAACTGACCCACATTTCAGTTTAGTCGTCGTCGTCGTCGTCGTTTTTGTTGTCGTCGTCGTTTTTGTTGTCGTCCCCCCTGTAAACCCCCCTTATTCTGTGATCTGTATAGTCTACGAGCGAGTGTTATTTCAAAAAGAGAACAACACACGCACTGAATGGCATGCTATGACCCTTAACCTTTCCTTACCCTGTACTTCGAATTCAAAAAAAAAAAATTTATATCGAACGTCAAAAAGGACATCGAACTTTCGACCGTACCAAGAGTTATAGAACATAGGAGGCGGTTAGCTTTTCACAGGCGCGGTGGTGGGTTTGAGATACACAGAGAGAGGTGATGAAGGCAAATAGGCTTCGATTTTTCCTTCTTTCAATACTGGATGGACGTCGTCACATACACATTACATCACATGCTTTGTATAATATATATAATATATACCGAGCTACCGAGCGACCGAGAGTATCCGTATCCGTACATGTTGGTGGAGAACTTTAACTTTCGGACGAAGGTTAGTTTCCGGTGTAGGTACATGTACTCGTATTGTATATGCATTCTACATTTGGCCTTTGCAGGCTTTTTCCACTTTCGATTTGGTGGTTGTGTTGTTTGGGTCTTGCCTTTGTCGTCATCGTCATCGTCATCGTCATCGTCATCGTCTGTCTGCTGTCTAGGAAATCGTTGGTCTCTCGCACGATGTGATGTCGTATATGTGGTAGCTGGTATCTTATATCTGCTGTCCGTATCATGTGAATTGTGAATGAACGATAGAACGAAACACACTAGTTTCCTCTATATAACCCTTGAGCAGACATGGCTTTGACCGGTTAAAAGTTTTATTTCCTTTTCTTGTCCCCCAATTTCGTGCCTATTTCTTGAATTC
The DNA here is from genome assembly GCA_949129095.1 of Volucella bombylans. NCBI lineage: Eukaryota > Metazoa > Arthropoda > Insecta > Diptera > Syrphidae > Volucella > Volucella bombylans. Next base: position 29,017,381 of record OX422145.1, read on the forward strand.
TTTTAAATGAATCCCTTTGAGGCTGGAAAGCGTTAAATGTTAACAAGTTTGCTTTTCATGGCTTCCATCTAACAGACCATACCAGAGATTTAAATGCTCCAATCCTACTCAGCGTCAAGGAAACACTACGAAATGATACACTACAATATGATATCAACATTTGTATGGATTCTTACTCAATGTGAAGAATAACACATGTTGTCGATTTGTCAAGGAGACTAAGAAATAAATCCTTCCAACCAACTATTGTAGGTACATTCATGTCTATTTGTACGAGTAGCTAAGCACAATTCATGTCAAGGACGAGTGCTCAGTGATACCTGAAGGATTAATCTACTTGTTTCTTTATCTCACCTGCTAAGTGGGTACAAGAAGACGCTATTGTCTGAGCCTTATCCGACAAATTTTCTCAAATAACTCGGTGGTCGCTTTTTGGCGATTCTCTTTCTCAATGCAAAGCAGATCGACAATCTTGCGGCTTTCGAATATCTACTGCAGTGTGAATATCTAACCTAAAGTAGACTTTACTGCCCTAAATCCACTCTAATTGAATCTATGAGGTACGCCCCTTTAATAAGTCATCCTCAAATACTGAAGCGTCATTACCGGTAGCTTTAATTGACTTCAGTTTTCTAATTACCATTCTTAATTTATCGATGTGGATATCCTTGATTCAGTCCAACAGTCCAACAGTCCACAAAGCGCATCTCTGGCTTTCTTTTCTTCTTCCTAAAAAGCTGGTGTGCATTCGTATTTCTGATCTATTTCCTTGATAATCATCGAATTGATAGATATTTTCAATAAATAAATACAACAAATTTAATTTGCTAATTTGTTTATGTAGAAACGGAAGCTGCCTAATTGGATTAAGCGGTAAGTGACAGCGAAACCAAATTGATGCTGTCAAGAAGGAACACGCAATATTGACGTATTGGACAGGACGTCACAGTAAACAGCTGTAACCTTGAGGTAGCTATGCTATCAATTCTGCCAACAACACTTCAGTAGAAATGAAACGAAGATTCACAAAAAGGCAAGGCACTATGCCGAAAAACTAAGGATAGAGTTTGTGATCATTCCAGTCCAGTATGGACTTTATCGGAAGCGGATGAAGATATCTTCAGTCGTTGCGAGAGCAAGATCCTTTGAAAAATATTCGGCTCTGGAGGAGAAGATTCAACAACGAACTATATGAGCTGTACAGCAACGATCTAGTCAGAGAACTGCGCATTAGTCACCTGAGATGGCCACGACATGTAGAACGAATGGACACTAATACTACTGCAGACTCTTCAAGTCTAATCCACAGTAAAAGAATACGTCGCGTAAGTATAGGGGTGGACGTGGAGTAGTGATACTAGCAATCGCTTCTCACTCGGAGGGTCTGGGTTCGAGTCATGCCCATGGCAAGTCAGTTTTTCATTTGTAATTGGAACTCAGACAGAAAAATTCTGCGTGTGAAGGCATTACACTGACACGTAGATATTTGGCTGTTGTAGTGTTTCAAGCACAGAAAAAAATACTGTGAATTATAGCTCGAATCACTCTGAATGAAGCAAAATCTCTCCGTCCTATTCGGACTCCCACCCCCTGGAGAGCGAATATCGAAACCAAACGCACCTGAGTTTCAAACCACTAAAAAAAAAAAAAAAAACAATTTTCCTTTATCTTTCTTCTACCTTTTCGCCCGCGCCCTGGCAACAGTAAAAGGGTATCTAACCCCTTAGGCGCGCGTAAATTATAAAAAAAAAAAAAAAGTATTGTACAAGTGGACCTTAACCGATTTAAAGTTCACAGCTGGAAGGAGTTAGCTAAGGATCGGGCTAACTACAGAGGCTTATTAATTGAGGCCTAGATTTACTCCGAACTATGACGTTTGTGAATGATATAGCCCAAATTCTACGACTAAATCCAAGTTTCTGTAACTTTTTGAATGTAAGCCAGTTTTTGCTGCAGAAAACGTATATAGTGTCTTTTGAGCTCAGTACACTTTGTCCAATATTTATCAAAATTTCGTGATCCTGTCGAAATAATAAGACTTGTTTCCAAACATGAAATTGTTGCTGAAGGCTTCGCCATGGCGACTATTATGTTACACCCTTACATTGTAATGTCAAATCTGACTTTTTTGCTGATGTTTTGATTTCGTTTACTAGGTATTTTTTCTATTGCAGAATTTCTTGTTGTTTTGTCGGTTAATTTCTTTTGTTGTTGGTCTTTTGTTGTGGAGCTGTCTTGCTGTTTATTTTCGTAAAAATCTGGATGGAGGTGTGCTGGTTTTAGTCGATCTACGGAGACGTTTATTCTTCTCCCGTCAGCATTGATGGTGAAAAGTCGATCGGTGATTCGGTGAAGTATTGGATGTGGCCCAGTATATGGTTGCTCTAATGGTTTTTAAACAGCATCACAACGCAGGAATACATGGGAGCACTTGTACAGGTCTGGTGGCACAAATTGTTTGGTGTTTGCGTGGTTCGCAGTCGCTGTTGGACGAAACTTGCGCATAGCCTCTCTGTGTTTCTCGACAAAAATCTGTGGTTCAAGAACAGAGTTATTATTTTCAAAAAACTCACCTGGAACTCTGAGATAAGTTCCGTATAGCATCTCTGCTGCGGAGGATTTGATATCTTCTTTGTACGCTGTTCTCAATCCCAGCAAAACAGTCGGAAGTGCATCAACCCAGTTTGTTTTTTCGTGGCACATCAATGCAGCTTTTAACGAACGATGCCAACGTTCAATCAGCCCATTCGATGCTGGATGGTATGGTGACGTGCGAATCCTTACCGTTCCAAGCATATTGATCAGCGCGTTAAATAATGCTGACTCGAATTGCATACCTTGGTCGGTGGTGATTGAAGTCGGTGAACCAAAACGAGCTACCCAGTGAATGTAGAAAGCTGCTGCAACAGTTTCTGCTCGCATGTCTGGTAGAGGAACTGCTTCCGGCCATCTGCTGAAACGATCTATAATTGTTAGGCAATATCTGTTACCTCTGCAGAGTGGTAAGACGATCAGGTCGACGTGGACGTGCTGGAAACGGTGTTCCGGAACTGTAATCGATTCCGCCTGTAGCCTGGCGTGCTGATGAACCTTTGAACGTTGGCATTGGATGCAAGTTCGTGACCACTCCAATGCGTTCTTTCTGATGTTTGGCCAGATGTATTTTGCTCTAAGCTGACGACTGGTTGTTCTTCCACTGGGATGGGAAAGACCATGGATGGATTCAAAGGCCTTTCGACGTAGCGAAGATGGTATGTACGGACGGATTGTGTTGTCCGAAACGTCGCAGTAAATTTGAATATCAGGTTCCAAAGTGAGCTTTTTAAGTTTTAAGGTCGATTCCTTCTGCTTCAGGATCTGTTGCAATTCTTCGTCCAATAATTGCGAAAGGTGTAGTTCTCGCAATGTCGAATTTCTGTGGCAGAGTAATGGCGTTAAGACGAGAAAGAGCATCTGCTACCGAGTTTTGTTCACCGTGCAAGTAGATTATCTCTGTAGTGTATTGTGAGATATAGTCCAGATGTCTTAATCGTCGTTGTGGCGCTTTGTCCGAGTGTTGTTGAAAGGCGTAAATCAATGGCTTGTGGTCAGTCTGCACAACGAAGTGTCGACCGTCAAGGATATGCTTGAAGAACTTCACTGCGAGGTAAATTGCAAGTAGTTCTCGGTCGTATGTGCTGTAGCGGCTTTGTGCAGGTGATAACTTTGCCGAAAATAAACCGATTGGTTGGACTTTGTTGTTTTTTAGTTGTTCCAACTTAGCACCGACTGCTATATCCGATGCATCTGTTGTGAGAATAAGGTATGCTTTCGGATCGATGTGGTTCAGTAGTGTTGCTTGTCGTATGCTGCTTTTACAGGCACTGAACGCCTCTTCCGCTTGGGGATTCCATATAACAGGTCGTCTATCGTTTTTTTTGGAATCTTTGATGAACGTATTCAAGGATGCTTGAATGTGAGCACAGTTGGGTATGTATCGTCTGTAGTAGTTGACGACTCCGAGGAAGCGACGTAGTTCCATGATAGTAGTTGGCTTCGAATAGTTGACGATAGCTTCGACTCTGGCTTCTGGCGGTCGGCAACCCGCCTTGCTGATGGTGTGACCCAGGTAAGTGATTTCGGCCTTCCCAAAGACACATTTCTTAATGTTTATTATAAGATGATGTTCGTGGAGACGTTGAAGGGTTTGGCGGACGTGTTGTCGATGTTCCTCTTCAGTTTCTGATGCTATGAGAATGTCATCTACATAGCAAAAGACAAAATCCAGTCCACGTAGCACCATGTCCATGTGTCTTTGGGAAGTTTGAGTTGCGTTCTTGAGTCCGAATGGCATGACTACGAACTCAAATAACCCAAAAGGTGTGGTCACTGCAGTTTTTTCGATGTCATCTGGGTTCATGGGGATCTGGTGGTAAGCCTTGTCGAGGTCAAGTATGGAGAAGTAGCCTTTGTTGTTCAACTGCTCCGTGAAGTCCATGATGTGAGGAATCGGATAACTATCTGGTTGAGTCTTGGCATTCAGACGTCTGTAGTCGCCGCAGCATCTCCAACCACCAGTGTTCTTCTCGATGAGATGAATTGGACTTGCCCAAGGACTACTTGATGGGCGGCAGTATCCTTTCTTGATAAAATCATCAAAATGTGCTTTGGCCAGTTTAAGTTTATCGCCGGTGAGACGTCGCGGTCGTTCTGCTGTTGGCTGACCAGTGGTGATGATGCAATGTTGGACGGTTTTAGTGATTGACTTGTTAGTTTTGTCGTTGGCCAGTATGAATTCGTTGACGAGGGTAGTATATGGTTCAGGGCCACTGACAGTCATTAGTTTTGATAACTCAGTGGCAAGAACCTCGCCGGGAACGGTTAAAGATGTCGTCTTGTCGATGGCACGTCTGGCTTTCAGGTCAATCACTAATCCAAAGTGAGCAAGCAAGTCTGCGCCGATTATAGCTGTCTTCACGTCGGCAATGATGAAAGGCCAAGTGATGGCTCGCCGGAGGCCAAGGTTGAGGGTCAGAGTCTTCTCGCCGTAGGTGGGTATAGGTGTGTTGTTAGCAGCTAACAGTGTAATCTCTCCCCTGTTGAATTTCCAGCCACTTGGCCGAGGCAAAACGCTTATTGTTGAACCTGAATCAAGCAAGAATTTTTGGTTAGTTTCCTTATCAAAAACGTAAAGGCGGTATTCTTTTTTGATTCCATAACTGTTGCTAACCGCCTTAGTGAACAACAGCTCCTCTAGTTTTTTTGCTGGTAATTGCAAGGTTGTCTGTCGCCCAGCTCAAGTGATGTCATGAGCCTATTGAGCTGTCTCTCCTTAGACTCCGTGAAGCTATTTAAAATTTGTTTTTTAAATTCTATGTACATGTCCTTACTTGGAGGTCTTTGCACAAGGTCCGATACTTCATTAATGATCTCAGGGTTCAATGCTGCTATGATGACGTTGTAGCGACTGTTGTCTGAGGTGATGCGGTTGATTTGGAATTGTGCCTCAACTTGCACAAACCACAGAGCTGGATTAGCCTTCCAGAATGCAGGAATCCTCAGATTTTTCACGGCTAATACTTCTGCTTCTGATGGAGCAGCAGATGAACTACCCGATGCATTCTCTGCGTTTATTGCCTCCTGGTGTTGCATCATCAATTTCTTGAAGAACTAAGAAATTTTTTTTTTGGTTTGATCACGTCGGGGTCACCACTTATAGGCTCTATTGGCACTATTTTCTAAACTTTATTTATCTATCTAACAAAATACAAAAACTTATCGCCTTTGACGGTTGTACCAGGAAAGACAAAGAACAAATTTTTTCACACAAAAGAAAGTAAGAATGGAATTGAAACACCTCTCTCTCTTTAGCGACGGATGCGAAGCGTGGTGGCGATTGCTGGAACTTGTCTTTAACAACCCTGGTTCTATTGTTCACCAGTAGAGGTCGCCACACATTGTCCTTCTTCTAGGCATATTATTCGTCGGTGATTATTCTTCCTCGTTGGCCGACAGACAAACAGCGTCGGAATTTATGAAGTCACGGACTTATTGAGCCACCCTCGGGCTCGATAGTCTATCTATCTTTCAATGGTAAACCCTACTCCAAATTGAACCGCGCATTGCCCCAAAAAAAAAGCAATTTTACTTTGAAAAGATTCGAAATATTGCAAAATCAAATTCTTACTTACTTACAGCATCGCTGGTGTCTTGACTAATTTCACATAAGAGGTGTAAGTTCGAAATCAGATGGTATACTGGAAAATAGAAAATTCATTTCTGATTTTATTGCCTTTTCGGAATACAATCATTCATTCGGCTGCTGCTTGGAGTCTGCAAAAACCGTAGGTCCCTCTCAACTGTGGACAAAATAATGAGAAATATAATACTGTGATAACCACTCAAATGTGAGCAGCGACATCTAGCAGAAAATGTCGAAACTCGAAGACTAGAAGATTTCGATACTGGATTAGCAAAGTCTCGACTGGAGAGTGGAATCGAATTTTCTAGCAAATTGGAAATTGTATGGGACGCTGGATGGCGAGGATTCGAAAAAAAGTGTTTTCTGACTATTTGAAAAAGCTAGAATGGGTCGAAAACTATTGCAGTTGACCCTCGTCCAACTCAAATCCGAGTTGAACAAGAGAAGCCTCAGCGCCAGTGGAGGAAAAAGTGACCTGGTGCTCAGACTTCAGGAGGCTTTGAACAACGAGGGTCATGATCCTGATGCATATTCCTTTGATGTTGATGAGGATGAACAGACAAGTACCGGCAGTGACATGTCTGCGATGATGCAACTCCTCTTGTTAAAAATGGACGAACAGAAGAAAAATTTGGACGGTCTTCAACAGAAAATGGATGAACAAAAGAATAATCTGGACGAGCAGAAGAGCAGCATTGAACAAAAATTCGACGAACAAAAGAATAGTCTAGAACAAAAACTGGAAGAACAAAATAACACTCTCCAGCAAAAATTCGAAGAAATCGATGACAAATTTGAAAGAATAGAGAAGAACGTTGATGACAAATTTGATACAATAGAGAAGAATGTTGGCGAAAAATTCGAAGAAATGGACAGCAAAGTTCACCAACTGGCAAAAGAGCTCGACACAGTACGAAAACAAAAACTGCGAGATTGTTCTTTAAGCGGTCCAAGGAGAAAAGATTTGAAGCCTCCCTCATTCGATGGCCAGACCTCATGGTCTACTTATAAGAAGCAGTTTGAAATGGCTGCCTGTGCAAATGACTGGGACAATGAGGAAAAGTGCTTTGCCCTAACAATGGCCTTGTACGGTCCTGCAGCAGAATTGCTGCAAACAGTAGACATCGAAAAGCATAAAGATTATGTGACTTTAGTACAGGCTATCGAGAAACGGTTTGGAGATAGCCACATGCAGGAGGTCTACAAGGTCCAATTGCAAAGCCGAACGCAGCAACGAGGAGAAACACTGCAGCAGCTCCAAGCAGACGTGAGTAGACTGGCACATCTGTCATACCCCACCGCAGGACAGGAAATTATCGACGAAATGGCAAAAGATGCATTTATCAGGGGAATTGCAGACTCGAAGCTACAGTCAGCAGTAAGGATGGCCGGGAAAAGAACCCTTGCTGAAGCACTTGCCTTCGCTCTGGCGATGGAAGCAGCCAATCAGGCTTCCAGGGGAACACATTTCGTCAGGGAAGTAACATCTATCAAATGCTCCTGCACAAGAATTAGTGCCGAGGAACGAGATACTCGACGGGATAGACGGATAATGCGCTGCTGGAATTGCAATAAAATAGGACACCTTCAAAGGCAGTGTAAAGAACCGGTGCGACGAAAAGACTGCCCTCACTGTGGTGGCAAGCCAATAGAGGAAGAAACCAGCAGAAACAGCTATCAAGAAGCCGGTCAACCTTCCCGAAGCGATCAGTCGGGAAATGCTTAAGCACCAACTTCGCGGGGCAGAAGTTGGTAGCAGGAGTCGACGGCCCCAGGACCATCATCCAAGTCTCGCTGGCAAAACGATGCAACGAAAGCCTTCTAGTAGAAGTAGTCAGTGGAAAAAAAAATGGATGGCAACAATAGACACCGGTGCCACGGCCTCAATCATCAGGAGGAATCTTGTGCAGAAGTCTTGCAGAAGTCAGTGGAAGCGGAGTTTGTTGTTCGGAGTTTGGAGTTCGGAGTCTGTGGAGTAAGTGGCAATCACATGATTTTGACTGTTTAATTGATGTCATTTGGAGCTGTCGCAGAAATGTTTCATTTGAAATTCTTTCTGTGCTAACTGGACACTCGATTGTGATTGAAGGTATTTTCCCAATTTTTATCTATAATGTGAAAATGTGCATCTTTTATAGAGACTCTGTGATTTGTGTCACAAATTTGCTACATCTTTGAAAGGATACATTCGCAAAAGCAGGTAGTTATTGGGTGCTTCAATTAAAAACATGAAGTTCTCCGTCTCAGTGCGGGAATATATGTACGTGTATGTGCATATGCATGTATTAGTGATTCGACAGTGTCATTCAGTATTCTTTGATTGTGATGTCCTTTAAAAGAAACGGATGTAAACCAGTTTAATCAAAATAATGTATGACTATGGTCTTTTAAAAAGCTATATACGTACGCTCCTTGAAAAGAAATAAAACAATGTGTCTGAAGAAACATTGAATTATTGGACCGGACTTGCGAAGACACAAGAAAAGGGTTCTTTTCAGAAAAATAAAAAAAAACAAAAAAACCCATTCACGAGCATTCTCGTAATAGCGCACCCATAAACTTTAGGGCAAATATTTTATTAGATAGGTTGCCTGTACGAGTGTCTCTTTCGCAGTTTTATTTTTTTTATTTTTTATTTAGTAAGTCGCTACGGTGATTGACACTTGAATGGTCGACGAATACATATATTCATTTGTATAATGTACGCAGATACGAGCACTGAAGTACTCATACATGCAGATTATCGCTGTCGTTGCTTTGCTGTTGCGTCAATTAGTAAGGCCAGAGCTAGCGAAATAGCTGCGGGTTTCCTCTCATAATCTGCTTACACATTTTTTGGAACAATGTTTCCGATAGGCAGTTTAATTGTTGCTCAGTGAGAGAGATTTTTCAAGTCCTGAATGGTGTGTATATGTCTAGTAATGGTACCGTACCGGGTGTGCAATAAACACTAAACACATTGTGTTACAAATGAATTTAAATAAAATTACCTGAAAATCCACAGAGCGCTACTGAATTTTGTTTTGCAGAGATCAATAGCACTCTATTCAACGAAAAAAAAAAAAAACTGATAAATCAGCTCGATGATGTTGAAATGAATTTCCAGTGGCAAGTACCAAAACGATTTTACCCTATGATGAGCAGTAAAAATAATAATAATAATAATAAAAAAAAAAAGTAATTGAAAATTTAGTCTGCCTACGACCCTCCCTTGCTCTTATTGTTTGGAATAATTTAATAGTGGGCAATACAGGCACAGGTACACACACACATGTGCATGTTGTACACAACAAAACAATTCTATAATGATTATAATCATTTTGCAAGATGAAACACTGACTCAACACACAAGACCGAAGAACAATAGAAATTCGGGTGTATAGCGACCAAGCAAATGGGAGAATACTCGTTTATTGTAGCTAGAGAACCTTTGGTAAAAATAAAGGGACTCATTTGTTAAAAATGTGACACCTGGATGGGAAGAACGCATAGAAAAAAAAACTCTACTTATTCATGCAGTCGGGTGTGTGTACGAGTACGAGTATATATAGGGATTCAAGGATATTGTTCCTATTTGAATGTCAGACACAGATTGTTTTGTAATTATAATTTTAATTTACACACACTAACACACACGGACTGTAGGTTTGGATGAAAGGTATGAATTATATACTTTTGTAAAAGCGAGAAGGGATAAAGGATCATAGATATGAAGTTTTATGCTTGACATGAATGATGGATATGTGCGAACGATTTTTCGGTTTAGTTTAAATGCAAGGATATGCACATTTTGGTTTGATACATTCATATGTATGTATTGTTTATTCCTTGAAATAGCCGTAGTACAATATATTGGAGAAAGAAAACTTAAAGTCGAAATTGTGTCGTTCATAGTTCATCGTTCATATTCGAAAAAGGATATATTCAAAGCCCAAGGTTGTAGCACAACAAAGACTATTTATTTATTTATTTATTTATTTAACAAAAAGCTATCTTGTGCGCTTCTTGTGCGCTTTAGGTGATTTCAATATTGGTGATCTAACTTGGTCTTGGTCTGATGACGATAAAATGCTTATACCATGCAATGTTAAAAAAGATTATGAAATAGCTCTTATCGATTCAATGTTTTCATTTAATTTATGTCAAATTAATTCTATTTCGAATTCGCAAAACAGATTATTAGATCTTGTTTTTATTAACGTTAATGATGTCAAAACTAATGTTTCGGAAGCTCCATTTTCTCTTCTCAATAATTCTATTTACCATAATCAAATGTTAATCGAGATTGATTTATACTCTTATGTAAAATTAGAAAAGACTTCCGTTAGTTCTCTAAATTTTTTAAAATGTAACTTTCAAGGTTTAAATGAGTATTTTCTTTCGCTTAACTGGCATAAGGAATTTGAAAATCTATGTCTTTTTGATATGTATATTCATTTTGTTTCTGTAGTTAATGTTGGTTTGTCCATGTTTGTTCTTCGCTCCACAAAAAAGTTGAAATCCAAGCCTCCTTGGTATAACAGGCGTCTATTGCACTTAAAAAATTTAAAGAACAAATCTCACAAACGCTTCAAAAATACAGGAAGCAATACAGATAAGCAAATTTTTTGGAAATTGAGGAAAGATTTTTCTAGTCTGAGTACATTTTTGTATAACATTTATATAATGAACATCGAAAACAGTCTTAAAAGTGATTCCAAATCCTTTTGGCACTTTATAAATCAAAAAAGATGTTCTAGTGGTTTGCCTAATCAATTGTTTTATAAAAACGAAGTGTCTAATGGTCATAGTGACTCTGTCGAACTATTTGCAAAATTTTTTGAATCTGTCTACTCTCTTTCTGCTACTCCTACTGTGCCTGAAACTTACTCGATGTCGAAAATTGATTTTGGTCAATTGGTTTTGGACCTTGAGGATATTGAGTCTACTATTCGTACCATCAAGTCAAATCCCAAGCCTGGTGCCGACGGCATTCCTGCTATAATTTTAAAAAAAAACTGTTGTAACACCATTAGCCAACCTTTGCTCATGATATTTAACTATTCGCTGGCGTCAGGTTTGTTCCTAGACGATTGGAAAGTATCCTTTCTGGTACCCATCTTTAAATCTGGTTCCAAAAATGACGTCGAGAACTATAGGGGTATCTGCAAACTTTCGGCTATACCAAAGCTTTTTGAATGTATTGTGAAAAGAAAGATTGATTTTCATATTAAAGAACATATTTCCGAGTTTCAACATGGTTTTATCTCAGGTCGTTCGACAACGTCTAATCTGGTCTACTTTACTTCTTTTGTAACTAATGCAATCGATAGTGGGTGTCAGGTTGATGCTGTTTATACGGACTTTAGCAAAGCTTTTGATTCAGTGAACCATGGGCTACTTATAAGAAAGCTGAAGAGATTTGGTTTCCATTCGACAATGTTGAAATGGATTTCTTCATTTTTAATTGGAAGGTCTCAGTAAGTCTGTATTGAAAATAATTATTCAAGATTAATATCTTGCACTTCTGGTGTTCCTCAAGGTAGTCACCTTGGCCCTCTCCTTTTTATTATATTTATTGATGACATTGTTCAACAGCTAAAATTTTGTCACTGCTTAATGTATGCAGATGACCTCAAAAGATTTTTAAAAATTAAGAGTTCAAATGATTGCTTAAAGATCCAGATGGACCTTATTAATTTATGGATTTGGTGCGTTAATAATTGTTTAACTTTAAATGTTAATAAATGCTTTGCAATCTCTTTTTCTAGATCTAACGTTCTGCATTTGTTCAATTATTACGTCAATAATCTGCCCTTAAAAAGAGTATCCAAAATAAAAGATCTTGGTTTATTTATTGACACAAAATTAGTATTTGCTTCTCATGTAGAATACATAGTTGCGAAGGCCAATTCACTAGTTGGTTTTATTAAGAGAAACACGAAACATTTTTCTGATCCTTTTACTTTGCTATCTCTTTTTTATTGGCCTTGTCAGATCTGTTCTTGAATATGCCGATGTTGTTTGGAATCCAAATTATTCGACGTATTCAGACCGCATAGAAAGGGTGCAAAGGAAATTTACAAAATATATTTTCTTCAACATGCGCTGGAACTTTCAGCCGACATATAATGCTAGGTGTAAGCTGTTAGGTATAATGCCACTTAGTGAGAGAAGGCATGCACATGATATCATGTTTGTGAGAGATGTCCTTTGTTCACGTGTAAATAGTCCTATTTTGTTATCTATGTTTCCAATTTATGCCCCAGAGAGAGTGCTGCGGGATCGTCAACTATGGACAAAATGAGCCTATTTTTAGATCCCTTAAGTCATTTAATAGAATATGTAGAGACATAGATCTTCATATTTCAAGAGAATCTTTTAAAATAATTTTATATAGCATACTTTCTGGCTAGTTATTGTTTTATTGTAAATTTTACTTAATTATTATTATTTTTTATATTTTAAATTATTTTTTCTCATACAATTGTGTTTGTTTTTCGTAATCTGTAAGCTAAGCTTGTTGATCAAATAAATAAATAAATAAAAATAAATAAAAATAATTTACAAAAATAAATTTATAAAATTATTTAACAGGTAAGACATCAGGGCAACAGGACCATAGATGTCGTATAGATATCGTAAAGCGCTTAAGATTTAATTAGCTATTTGTGTAAATTTATTTATTTATTACTAAGTAAATATTGCTTACACGGTAAGATAATGGAATCTTTTAAATGTGGAAGCCTTAAATTTTTCAAATATCAGATACAAGTGTGTGGAAGTATATATAACAATAAGAATTCAGGAAGTGATAACAAAATAAAATAAAATAAGGTAAGTAAGATAAAGTAAAAGAGAGAAAAGGATAGAAAAGAGCAATTGGCTTTACAATCAAATTGAACATTTTAAGCGTTTAAAATTCGAAATCTAATTAGTTTCATTGGCCAGGTGTTTTAAGAGAGAGGTTTTAAATTGTTTTATGCTTCTAATTTTCCTAATATTTATGGGCAAAGAATTCCACAGCCGTACGGAGTTTACGAAGAATTGGCGTTCAGACGTCAAGCAGGCATAGCTCGTTTGAAAAAGCATACATGATCTACCTGACTGAAGGAAGCGTAGCCTATTGAATAGGTATGCTGGTTGCTTAGTTTGAATTATGCCATGCAAGAGACTTAGCGTCTCGCTGATTTGCTTTGAGTAAAAGGAAATATGGTCATATCGTTTTAGGTGAAATACAAATCGGGCAATATTATTATATACGATATTGAGCTTTCGTCTGGAGTCGTAGTCGGGGCAGCAAAAGATTTCAGAACAATATAGCAGAATCGGTATTAGGAGGGATGTGCAGTCCAGAGAGCACGTAATCGACCATATATCTTACCTATAGTGGCGTTTATGTGGGTAGACCAAGAAAGGGTCAGGCCCAGGTTGTTGGCGCAGTCGACGTACTCTATTGGACTTTGGGCTAGTTGGATTGGTGGAAAGTGAGTAAGGTCCAGTTTTCTTTTATGGATCACAAGTGCTTTTGTTTTCTGGGCATTAAGACGCAGTTCGTTCTTAGCTGACCAACCAAGTATACGCTGGAGATCTTCATTCACCTGCGCAGTGGCTTCGTGAACCAAATTCATGGGAGAACTTAAGTGGATCTGGGCATCATCGGCGAACATATGAATTGCACAATGCACAACAACCTTTGGCAGTTCATTTACGTAGAGCGAAAAAAGCAATGGTCCAAGAATGGAGCCTTGTGGTACTCCCCTCTTTATAGGCAAATAGCATGAACATCGGTTTCCCCCTACAACCTGTTGTCGTCTTCCTTCTAAGTAAGAAAATATAAGTTTTGTAGAGGGCAATGAAAATTTAAACTCTTTTCTGAGCTTTAAGCAAAGTATAGTGTGATTAACGGTGTCGAATGCTATCGAAAAGTCAAGTAACGTTAGTATTGTAGCATGGTTGTCATCAATAGCTTTCCCAATTTCGTCAATTACCAATAATAACGCAGTCTTGCAACTTCGTTTTTGACGGAAGCCAGATTGATTCTGACAAAGCAGTTCTTTACACTGTAGATAGATTTGAATCTGTTTGAGAATACATTTCTCAAAAACTTTTGAAAGGAATGGCAGAATTGAGATAGGAATAATTTTAGCGTCTTTCCAATGAGTGGGATGGGAAAGACTGACGTCGTTAAAATTGAGTTGAAGATATGTGTTATAAAAGGCAGTAAATATGGAAGCAGAAGCTTAACAAATTTTGGATGAATTTCATCGATCCCCATAGCATTTGATTTGATCGATAGTACCGCTTCTGCAACGTCTTCCTCGCGTAATCTGTAGAATTCAAAGTATGATTCTCTACAATCATCCGGTGGCTGGTCGAAAGTAGTTAAGCTTACTGAGGGTGGATCACTTGACAATAAAAAAGTTGAGTTAAGGTGGTTTTAGGCCTTTTTTTTCCTAACCCAAGTTCACGGATATGTTTCCAAACCTCTCTGCCTGAGGAGCAGCTACCGAACTTCCGATAGTAGAAGACACGCTTGACGTTTCTTATTTTAGAAACCGCGCTTCATTACGTAATTTGCGATATATATTTAAGAACTCAGGCATTCTGTATTTTTTCCAGCTTTTATAGGCATCATCACGCTTTTTCATAAGCTGTAGGATATTAGGGGTAAACCATTGAAGGTGAGGGGGCCTATCAGGTTTTGTTTTTAACGGCACATGTTTGTTAAAGAGGAAAGCAATTTTTTCCTGCAGAAAGTTAGTTTGATCATTGACAAGGGGCATCCGATAAATACGCTCCCAACTTGTGCCTATAGTATCAGCTTGCAATTGAGCATAATTTAAGTTTGGAAATCTCTAAACATGACTTTAGATTCAACAATGTCATTTTTAGCTTGGTAAGTTATCGGATATATATCGGATATATATCGGATACAAAAATTGAATCGATCAGAGTTGAAGCAGTGGTCGTAAAATGGGTAGAGGTAGACGTGTTAACTGGGTTTAGATCAAGCGATTTCATTTGTTCTAAAAAGCCTATGGAGCCGGATGTATCTAACAGATTACAATTAAAGTCGCCGCATATAATGATGTTAGTGGCAATGTAGCCTTTCTCCTCAAGGATGGTAAAGAGTGGAGCAAAAGAGATGGAGTTATTTGGTCTGTAGACTACACCAATCAATATTTTCTCATGACTACATTTGATGTTTATGAAATAGTATTTGAGAAGACAGTCCTGGCTTGATTTGCGCACTCTTCAGAAGAGAGTTTTTCCTACTCTGATCCGAAAAATTGTTATGTATTCTTCTCTAGTAAGATCTTTGTTGTATGGGATCCGGATATGTGATGGGTGATGTTGTTGACGAAAGGTCTGTTGACTAAGCCATGAACTTTCTTCTTTTTCATTAGGTATAACAACTTTTCGGATTGGGCTGTGAGAGATGTTTGGCAGTTCTTTTAAGTACGGGTAACGTGTCGCTTCTTTTGCTGCATTAATGGCAGCCTCATTTCCTTTAATGCCAGCATGGGCTGGTATCCATGCTAGAGTTATGTTGGCGTTATTATGAAGGATGTTGTTGAGTGTGGATCAGCTATTTGTTGCGCTTTTAATTCCAGTTAGGATACTCAAACTGTCAGTTAGAATTAATGTCTTAACTACCTATGTTTTCGCAATAAAAAGGGCTTTTAACAGTGCTGTACGAGTAACTTCTGCTATATAACTACCAGCTGCATCTGGAAGGATAAATTGGGAAATGATGATCTCTTCGTCGTTTACATTTAACTTTGTCTCTATAGGATCCGTCAGTGTAAAGTGTTTTCAGAGGCCTAATAGTTATAAGAAAGTGTAGGTTGGACGTGTGTTCTTTTTTGTGGCTGGAGAGGCTGGTGCCGATGGTCAGTAAGTGTCTTTTCCATGAGGTGTGCAGGTTTCCTGGTGTTTCTAAAGGAATACATCCATGAGCAGAAATCAGGGTCAGTATTTTGCTTAGGGAAGAAGATATTGAATTTTTCCTGTTTTGTATTTTTCTGCGTAAAGTTTCTTGTGAGGCTGGTGGACGGCCTTGGAAAATGCAGTCAACCGCATTAAATTAAGCAGAGTCCAAAGAACAGCATGTCTATGCACAAGCGGAGCCTTGCGGTCTACCCCCTCTGCGGCATTAGATATTCTGCTTCACTTGACACCCCTCGACATTTTTAGCAAGCAAGTAGCTGCGACTGCAGCTATTCGCCTTAAAGCGATTAAACAGTGGACAAATAATTGATGTGGCCACGCCAACATTCTTAATACATTAGGAATCCTCACAGAGAACACCGATTACACCATACCTGAACTTTGGTTTGACAAAAACTTCCATGTAAGCTTCCCCTCTAGATCATTCTGGGAGGAGGATGCTTTCATGGAGGACAAGTCAATCCATCTCTACACAGATGGATCTAAAACCGACAGCGGAGTTGGTGGCGGTGTTTTCTCAGATAAGCTTAATCTAAGCCTCTCTTTCCGCCTTCCAAATCACTGTAGCGTGTTCCAGGCGGAAATTTTGGCGATTAAAGAAGCTCTGTCCTGGCTGAAGAAAAACGTGATATCTGCAAAGGATATCCGCATATTTTCGGATAGTCAGGCCGCCATCAAGTCCCTGGACTCGGTCTCATTGTGTTCTAAAACTGCCCTTGAATGCCGATCATCTCTCATGGAGATGGCAGAGCAGTTCAACATTCACCTCTGTTGGGTGCCGGGCCACAGAGACATTTCAGGGAACTGCAGAGCCGATGAACTCGCCAAAATTGGAACCACTCTACCTATCCTACCAGACAAAGGTAGTATAGGTATACCAATCGCTACGTGCAAACTAACACTAAAGCTAGATGCCAATAAAAGAACGGACCTTAGGTGGACTGCTGGACAAACATGTCTAGCGACCAAACAGATCTGGCCAAGGCTGGATTTGAGTCGATCTAAGTGTCTGATCCTTTTAGATAGGAAACATCTCAGCGCCATAATAGGTGTCATTACCGGACACTGCCTCATAGGCAAGCACGCAAGAAGGCTTGGCGCTTTTACTAACGATTTCTGTAGAAGCTGCATGGACGAGGAATAGGAGGAGACAATCCCCCACTTACTCTGCACATGCCCAGCTCTCTCTCAGAGAAGGAAGCTTCACCTAGGAGCTTTCTTCTACAACGACCTAAACGATCTAGAAAAAATAGACGTTAACAGTCTCCTACGCTTTATTAAAAGCTCAAACTGGTTCCAGTAGTAAGAAGATCATAGATCCACGTGGCATCACAATGGGCCAATAGGCCTAAGTGGGTTGGTATTTCCAACAGCCACTCTTACCTAATCTAACCTTCTTGTGAGGCTATGTGAAGAGGATGAGAGAAATCAGTTAGGGCTTTGCTTATTTATAAATTTACTGCTCTCTTTTGACCAAGTCTGTTGATTGGTTTAAAACCAGCTTCTATTCTAAGAGCTTCAATTGGTGTTGTCCTTAGTGATCCTGTAGATGTTCGGTAGCATTCGTTTCTTTGAGGTCCACATGCATTGGGTTGAGGGTGCCCTCGACGAAAGCCTTGGTTATTTTGAGAGCGGTTTCTAGATGTGGTCCTTTTCGACGAGAACATATCATTTTCAGAGCGTTGTTTCGATTCTTCAGTTGGTTAATGGTGTTTTTAATGTGAAGATTCCGAGGACTCTTAGTTCTTTTTTTAGGTTGACATTGGGTTGACAAGGTGTAGTGCCTCAATTTTTGAAGGTGGAAGAATTGCACCAGTTTTTTGGGTCCAAACATGGATTTCAATGTCTGCAGATTTCAAGACTGTGTTTACCTTAGATGGATCTGTCTACATATACACCTACGAAATCGAGATTATTTATAAGTGCTTCGAAGTATGCATTGTAAAGATATACTGACAACGGAGAGCCTTGACATTAACACAAAAAGTTCTTCCGGATAAAGGGACTCCCCATTTATGTAACTGTTCTATTATAGGAAAAGTTGTGACACGGTCGAAAGCCTTCTCTAAGTCAGATGACAAAACAACGCTGTGTTTACAGGACGAGAGATTATCTGCAAGTTTGTGTTCCAGGAGGTGAATAAGAGACTGAACTCCTCTGTTTGGTCTAAAAGCATGTTGTTCGTGGCTAATTGAGTTTTCCATCAACCAGCCTATTCTACGTCCCATCTATTTTGGGCCAATAAGCAGTCATGGTCGCATGAAACCATGGTCAATTTCGTTGGTTCAGACTGAAAAATGCTCGTCGGTTGACAAAAGAACGAAGAAGTTCATGCAATATTGTGGAGACAGTGTAACTATTTTTGGGATCTGGGATTCAAATACTGGGGCTGGACCAATGGACTCTTGGTCCATTGTTTTCCTGTTCCCCGATTTTACCGATAAAATACCTGAGGGGCATTCAGAGACTGAAGAATATGCGTGGCATTCCATTCCAGTTAATTCATTACATACGAGGAAGGGTGTAAAGCTGTCATTGATATGATTTTGAGTGCTAAGTATGTATATATGTATGTAGTGGGCATGGTTTTCCTCACAAATGAGTTTTTCTCCATTCTTTTGGAAAAAAGGGTAATTTGTCGCCCTACACTGAAGAAAAATTTGATTTGCAGGGCCACAATGCCTCGAGGCATTTTTCTTAACTGACTCAACTTGTAAATAAGCCGGCTGAAGTGTCATATAGATATGAAAAACTATTAATATTTGGTTCCTAGGAACGATCGCTGACCAGTATTATTACACGCACACGCGCTACAAAATTCTAAATAATTCAATCGCACATGCTTATGATGTGGCGTTTCTATTCCTATGACCTTAAGTTGCATTGCCTTTATATCGAATTACCTACGTCTGTAATTAGGTTATAAATAGATGGTAGGAATAATATCATATTGTTAAGTGATAGTCTGATTTCATTATTAGACGAAGCTATGACATGCAATCATTGCGAATTTGCATTCAACGAACGAACCGTGACATTGTAAATTATTTAGTATCAGACCCTGGACAGCCTCGAGAGTGGCTGTTATTAACGAACAAATGATTTCCACCAAAGCAAGACGCCCTTTAAAACTATATACGCAATCCAGCCACACCACCATAAATGGGGATACAAGTTCTAAGTGGTGATTCCGGATTGAAGGCGTCTCAGACCTCGGTGTAAGTGGAAATATGTTTTTTTTTTCGATAAAACTAAGAGCCTATCTCTTTGAAAACGGCTTATTACCTTCAGGAACTGTAAGCTATAATCTGTGCAGTTCGGCTGAGTTTCATTTCGTGGTGTGACAAGACAGTGTTAAGCATGCTATCGGCTTTCGTCGGTAGTGTACCTATTACGTCGAAAAAAAGTCAAATAGTGCCGGAGAGAGTGAACATTCGACAAGCTTGAAGAGGCGATGTAAAAATTCTCCTCTGCATGCAGAAATTATAGATCAAATTGGTGCTGTTTTTATTGACATCCAACAGCATAAGAAAGCGGAATAATCATTCATTTATCATTCAACAAAAACCAACTAAAGGAAGTTGAAGTTGCCCTCACATAATTCAACGTAATGGAGAATTTACTGTCCATACTCGTACTTCAAGTAGATCGAATAAGGCGTTTCTGGAAGAGTGGAACCAGCAACTTGAATATCCTACAAAGTATTGGGAATCCTTCTGGTAAAAAAAAAATGAATTGACATTGAAAATTCTTAACTAAGTTTGCGAGTATATATATTTTTTATTTTTTTTATTTCTTGGTTTTTAAAGTTGACTGCAGACTGCCCTCTGTATATGTATGTATACATCATATACATGATTTTGTTTGCCAAAACATTATGCATGCAGGTACTCTGTTTTAGTCTTTCTATTCTCATGAACTATAGGCTCACAAAGGTACGAATCTATGAACGCAAAGGACTAGGAAAAGACAACAGAAACTTCAACAAACTGGTGATTAGGTTCTCTTTATTTTCCATTATATTTGAACGTGCATTGTTATTACAAAATCTTCCCAAACACTGTTCTTCGACAAGTTAAATAAATAAATTATATGAGAACACTAAATAAAAAAAAAAAAAAGGACGATTTACATAAACATTTTCAAGGATACACCTTTTATATTTATCACAATCATTGCCACCAGGTGAGTGCGGCACCTTACTCACCAGGTACTTGGACTTTTGTTTATGATTTTAACATAACCCAAACACATGTGATGTATGTGCGTGCGTGTGAATATTTGTACATTCAAAACAACTGTTCAGTTCGCCATTAATTTGATTCATAAAAAATATATGGGCCCGACAAACAACTCCAAACAATTATTCATACATACATATTTAATTTCATCAATTTTAAAATAAAAATCGAGTACGTGTGTATGCATAGATATGTACGAGTATGTATAACCAAAGGACGACGATTTAATTTGAACCAAATCGACCTTCGGTGAATACCACATTTAACGCTATTTAGCGCTTTATTAATCAGGAGTGGACAACTTAAATTGCATGCTACCAATTCTTCTCTGAATTTTTTGCCATTTTTGAAGTTCGCCTTCTTTTGGCATATTTTCAAGTCCAGCGTAAATGACTGGAGTCGACATTTGACACCTCATTTCTGAAATTATAAAGAAATTTCCTAACCAAATTCAATTGGAAGTAGTGTGGTGTGGTCCACTGCCAAAGATTTAATGAGATCATTAAATGTAAAAGCCGATGCTGACCAACATTTAGAAACTTCACATCGTCGTCGCGGCTTGCATCCGATTTCCCATACAAGAAATGGCTCAAAAATGATTGCCACGGCTCAAAACAAGCAAAATATCCTGGGATTATGACCGACGAAACTCGGTATTGGGGTCACTCAAGAACCGGCGTATCATCTGAAAGAGTCGAATACGGTAATGGCGAGACGACTACGATCAACGAAGTGCGACATAGTGCCATATAAGCGTTTTTCCAGTAACTGACATGGAGAATTACTGACTTCAGCCGGATGGCGTAAATATTCCCTAATCCATTGATTCTCCAAAAATGCTGATTTCAAAGTAACCGATTGTATGTTTCTCGTAGGTCCTTAAATGATGTAAAAATCGACAAGACTGGATTAGCTTGAAATGCGTTGAAAACACTACGAGTACAATAGGGATTACAAATAGAAGCAACTTACATAAGTGAATAAGACAAAGAACCTTTTGGCCATAAAGAGACGATGACATATGTAACCTTTTCCATTTCTGATAGGGAAGCTCTCACATTCACCTCAAAAATGGAAATTTGGTGATATCTTTACGATTTATAATGTTTTCAGACAGTTTTTGAGAAAGAATTCGTGAACGAATAGTACTATCGATTTGAATTTTTGTCAAATGGACTCAGAACAGGATCAACAAACTTTTGTGACACCGCATTTTGCTTCTCGAAAACAGGGAAATATTATAGTAGTTGGGAAGTACAAAGATTATTCATAGAGTTTGGATAGTCCAGTCACCAGGCATGTATTCGTGTCTATCCCAGCAAACTCTGTTTCATACTTGGCCCTTTAATGGAACCAACAATTTGATATCGAAAAAGTTATTTTGAACATAGAGGCCTGCAGAACCATTCAATCTATTTCAATAATATATAAAAATAAAAAATTGTTAATTTTACGAAAGAAAAGCGTCTTGTCTTGAGCTTCATAAAACGCATATGCTGTCCAGATCTTGCCAACCCGGAAGAAAGAAATTTTGCTTCTTCTGCCGAATTTAGCAGCTAGGCTCCCAGACAATGCAGTAGCTGTCTATCTCTACTCTGTTTGGAGTTTTCTGCCAAAACCCAAAAAATAGAATTGGCTTCCAAATAGTGAGGAGTGGCGGCATCTAGTGGGAGCACTGCCGTCTGGCTAAATACTGGCAAACATTTCGTAGGAGAAGTGATATTTTATTCTCTATCTGAATGCGTTTCCGCATACAACCAAGTTCAAGTATAAGAGGATGTGTGTAGAACCAGAGGTTTGGCGTGTCTTTTCTCTTCTCATTGCTGTCTTTCGATCCACAATGGATCGTATTGATAGAACGAGAAACCAGGTGAGAGTCTCAATCACATTATTGTTAGTGGAGTACTAGAGTCATTTTAAATGATGAGTTTATTGGTCATCACGGGGGCGCGCGGTAAATGGCGCCACAGTCCACATTAAGTGGTTTGTGAGAAAACGTCAAAGTGGGAATAACAGCTACATTGTTTGGGCGCCTAGTTGCCAAATTCGGCTTTTTGCTCGCTCCGTCGGTCGCCTCGACATGAAGAAGCAAAATTTCGTCTTGATCCGATCTCCTCCGACTGACCACGGGATCTCTGTGGGACAGCACTGATTTCTCTATGTTGTGGCAGTCTTTTGGTTTCATGACTTCTGTGCATCTACTTCCATAGATTCCAATTAACCGCCTGCAGCCCACCCCACTCAAGTTCGATATTCCTAGGCAATATTTTTTTTTTTACATCGCCCACTCGATGTTCACCCACCCAAGGGTGCTGATGAAAAGAACTTTTTCGTTATCTTACCGGCATGGCATGTTTGGGGTCGTTTTCTTGTTGGAATTTCCACAAAACTAGCATACGAGTACTGTCATCTAATTTTTCAAAATATCGGTGTAATTTTCAGCTATCCGGTGTATTGAGACAACTCCATTCCACGAGAAACAATCCCAGATATTGAGCGGCAACCAACTTCGTACGCAATGCTGCACCCTTTAGTCGTCGTATCATATTGTCCGAGCACCTTTTAGGTCCATGCGATCGACTATTGTTTTATCGCTCCATACTATGTAATTCCTCTGGTTTATCGTCCAATTCCGGTGGGACTTTGCAAGAGCCATTCTATATTTTCTTTGCTTTAGTATGCCAAGCGATTTCTTGCGCACAACTAGTCCATTTAATCCCGATTCGGTGAATCCTCTTCTTGTAGCGAGTACCATTTTCATCCACAATACTCGTATATATCATATGTCGTTGAATTTCCGCAAGACTTTTTTTTTGACTGGATTTTGCCAGTCGTAGAATTTGGGTTTTCAAGCCTCACGGGTGTTTTGAGGTACATTTTCAAAGTCTTGAAATCCGAGCCATTTAATTGAGTTGTGATCGATCGGTATGCACGATAAGCTGCCGAGTCGATCAACACTTCTGGATTTACCTTTTCATAAAATGTTGTAAAAGTTAGGCAGAGTGGTAGGAAGGAGAGAGTGGCTGTTGGAAGTACCAACCTACTTAGGCCTATTGGCCCATTGTGATGCCATGTGGATCTATGATCCTCTTACTAATGGAACCAGTTTGAGATTGTTTACGTCGTTGTAGAAGAAAGTTCCTAGAGTTCATCGGCTCTACAGTTCCCTGGCATGTCTCGGCATTCAAGGGCGGTTTGTAAAAGTTAAAAAGCACCACTCGTATTAGGATTGAAGTTTTAGTCTCTAAGTAATTAGGATGTGCAAATGAGCTCTTCTTTAAAATATAGTGGCACTTCGATGTGCACAGCAGAGGCAGAATAAATTTTCCAAGTAGACGAGCTCCATCCATGCACTTACGAGGGGCGTTCAACATATTCTCGGTATCGGGGTGAAGCTGTGGTTGTATATATAAATTGACTTATTTATCAAGTAATACTATTATTTTAGTGCATACATGTAAAATTTCATATAAATGTGATTATTAATTCGCGTTTTATCTCTAGTTAAACAGAATCATAATGGCAACTGAGACGATGATGGTGAAAATTGAGCATCGCGCTGTAATTAAATTTCTCACTAAGCAAGGAAAAAGTCAAAAAACTATTCATAAAGAGATGGTGGCTGTTTACCAGGGTTCCGCACCTTCATTATCAACTGTGCAAAAGTGGTCAAGTGAGTTCCAGAGAGGCAGAGAGAGCGAGCATACAAGCTATTGCTTGTACGGGAGAAAGCATCAAAGAAGTCGAAAAACTTGTTCTTGAGGATGCCCGAATAAAGGTGAAAATGATGGCAGAGATCACCAAGCTTTCAATTGGTACCATTCACACCATTCTTCATGACCATCTTAACCTTTCAAAGGTCAATGCAAGGTGGGTGCCACGAATGCTCACAGCGCCTCAGAAAAAAGTGAGAATCGCATGCTGTAGAGAGCTTTTGGAGATGTGTAGCGAGAACGCGGACGGTGTTATGGATCGAATTGTTACTGGGGACGAAACATGGGTCCACCACTATGACCCTGAAAGCAAACAAGAGTCCATGCAGTGGCATAAAAAAGGAACAGACCCCCCGAAGAAGTTCAAAGTCACTCCGTCTGCCGGGAAGTTCATGGCCACAGTTTTTTGGGACTCAAAGGGAATCTTGCTCATTGAGTACAAAAAAAAAGATGAAACCATCAACGCCACATCCTACGCTTCCACTTTGCATAATTTGCGGGAGGAAATTAAAAAGAAAAGACGGGGTAAACTCGCAGCGGGTGTGTTGCTTCTTCATGACAACGCTCCTGTTCACACGACGCGAGTTTCCAAGGCTGCTGCGCGAGATTGTGGTTTCGTAGAAATCCAACACCCACCCTATAGTCCAGACCTTGCCCCTTGTGATTATTTCCTGTTTCCGGATTTGAAAAAATGTCTTCGTGGAAAAAGATTTTCGGATGATGAAGAACTCAAGTCGGTTTAAAAAACCTTATCTCAAGATGTAACAAATGCATTGATGTTAGGGGAGATTATATTGAAAAATAAAAACAATTTAAATTGAATTCGCATTTTTCCTTCATATCGATACCGAGAATATATTGAACGCCCCTCGTAGGTAGATGCCTCAGAAATGTGTATGACCCCGCGTGTCCTTGTCGAAAATAGGGAAATAGTAATTGGAAAATACAAAGTATATGCAGTCGACAAGTACGCATTCGTCTTCACAGCAAACCATCGACACACGTCTTTAAAAAAAGCCCTGAGCGAAATTGGCCTTGTTGCTTTCATCTTGGTATGGCAGCCCTTTGGTTTTCGACGTTTTCTTTCATATCGAAGAAGGTATTTTGAACATAGAGGGCTGCAGAACCATTCAATCCATTTCAATAATATATAAAAATAAAAAATTGTTAATTTTACGAAAGAAGAACATAAAGTGTCTTCATAACACGCATATGCTGTCCAGATCTTGCAACCCAACCCGGAAGAAAGAAATTTTGCTTCTTCTTCCAGGTTGACGCGACGGAAATAATTTGCCGAATTGGGCAACTAGGCGCCCAGAAAATGCAGTAGCTGTATATCTCTACTCTGTTTGGAGTTTTCTGCCAAAACCCAAAAATAGAATTGGCTTCTAAATAGTGAGGAGTGGCGGCATCTAGTGGGAGCACTGCTGTCTGGCTAAATACTGGCAAACATTTCGTAGGAGAAGCGACATTTTATTCCCTATCTGCATGCATTTCCGCATACAACCCAGTTCACGTATACGAGTATGGGTGTACAATCAGAGATTTGGCGTGTCTTTTCTCTTGTCATCGCTGTCTTTCGATCCACAATGGATCGTATTGATAGAACGAGAAACCAGGTGAGAGACTCAATCACATTATTGTTAGTGGAGTACTAGAGTCATTTTAAATGATGAGCGGTTAAAGGGCGCCAGTGTCCACAATAAGAGTTTTGTGAGAAAACGTCAAGCAGAGTGGATATAGTTAGTTACTACATTGCCTGGGCGCTTAGTTGCTAAAATCGGCTTTTTGCTCGTCGCCTCCCACTTGAAGAAGAAAAACTTCTTCGTCTTAACTGACCGCGGGGGATCTCTGTGACTCTGGAGTTTTTCGTATTTTTTTTATTTATTATTTATTCTAATAAAATAAACACTAATGTTAATCTCTAAATGTTTGCTTGGGTTCTACGTTATAACAAAGAGCGTTGCCAATTTTTTTTATTTTTGTATAGCACTGTAAATAGATTGAATGTTTTCCTGTGGCCGTCGGATATGGACGAATTTTTTGCGAAAATCGAGATTTGTTAGCATAGTACAACATTTGAGGAGAAAAGTATCATAACAATTTAGAACCGCGAATGCAGTACAACCTAGAATTTCATTAATATCTACAAAATATCCCAGACCTCAACAAAATGGATTATTTTATTTTTTTATAAATAGAACAAGAACTGTATGCTTCATAGAAGGAGAAGGTTCTTTTATTTAAAAGGCTCAAACCTTACAATCTCCCATACAATTTTTTGTATCAAAAGAAGACTGAAAAAAAGCTTAAATCGAAATCACTTCAAGTATGTTATGTACTCTCATATTCAACTCTTTCTTCTCGGTGGAAAGGGGAGACAAACGCATCTGCCACAAACCGTTAGAGGAAGTTTTTGGTCATCGTTCTGGTTTCGGCTAGTTAATTTTTTAGATGGCCCATTATTTTTCAATGCACTAATGGACCTGATAGCCAATGAGGGTGTCAAACACTTATAAAATCAAACTCACCACTGGTTTCTCATAAGCCCCTAATGCTGCATCCATCACTAGGGGGTGTTTTCTTTCGAAACATTCTTCTCAGCGGAAGCCTCTGTCAACACTTCAAAGTTACACATCAAAACATCTTTTCGCGAAGAAAAGAAAAACGACAATGTACGAGTATCTATGTATCTATTACGAGTATTTCAATTACGACGATCTACGAGTAAGGTTGCTGCGACATTAAAATCAAATAATTCAAACACATCCCGTTTCATACCTGGTGTCGTTGGAAAACAATAAAATTCCTTTGAAATGTTTGTATGGGAACTTTATGTTATTGTATTTTTTTTGCCGAGTAGTACATAAATAAAGAGTTATTATCACAGAACGCCTATATGTCTATTGTATAACATATGTTCGAGTGGCACGATCCAAAACGTGAGAGCGAGGAACCAACTTGCGAATATCTACGTTTAGCCTACTACAACAAAAAATGAGGCATTAAGCAAAAGGCAATCCATAGATGCTGGCTGCACACACATGAGTCGAAAACCTACTATTTTTATAAATATTTCAGAGATACGAGGCAAGCACAGTTATTCGTACCACTGACTACATGCGCCACATAAGGTAGGGGCAGCGCATAAAAAACCCTTCAGCCAGCAAATTACCTATGTATGTAGAGATTCGTCAAGGAATCCCATAGTATGCGAATAACCTACCCGTACTCATCATCCCCCTCCCAAATAAAGATGCTGAAATGAAACGCGAATGCCAAAAAAAAACAAAAAAAAAACCGAAAACGAAAAAAAACAAAACAAAAATGTTGCGCTCGTCGCGGTTGCCGACCAATCAACTTAGGCTAACCCATGTGATTGCTGAATTGGGAAAAGGGGGCAACAACTGAGAAAAATTTTCACCCACACCTCACATTTTGGATTTTTCCTTTTTTTGTTTTTTTTTTGTTTCCTTTTTTATGACAATTTGGGGGTTTTTTTTTTTGGAAATTTAATTTTGACTTAGATGCGTTTCTTACTTCGTTCGGGTGCAAAATTTCATAACAGAAATAGAAAAACAATCACGAATTTGTGGAAAAAAAGAAATAAAAATTAACGACCAACATATACACAACGCACTCCCCTCGAATGTTACCCGAATACTGTTTACTATGTTGACATTCGTGCTTTTTCTTGGTTTACTACAATATATTGCTTGCATATTGGATTGCTTGCTTGGCTGTTGCTGTTGCTGTTGATTTTTCAGCTGTTGTCGGCTGCTTCGGTTTGGGGCGGGTAGGCCACAAAAAAAAAAGAGTAAATCTGCATCGCTTTTGGGGGTGATATAAATCAAAAATAAAAAATTTGTTTATCAAATTGTAAGGAACAGTAACGAAAACTAGTTTGCAAATTATTTCAACAAATTCATCGCACAAGAGAACTAATATTCAAAGAGACCGACTCTTCGAAATTACCTTTCAGTCAGTTCGATGGCTCGCATCCTACAGTACAAAATGCAACCCGAGCCACCCACAAAACACGATTCTGTCTATTGTATTGAAAAGAGGCACAATTCTCTTAAGCCCTCGCATCGAAGAGCTGTTGTGTCTCTCTGGGTTTTGGTATCGACTATCGACCATCGAGTCGGGGGTCCTTAAGAGCTGATGAAGAGAAACGAAATCTTTTAATTCTCATTGCAGATGGTATTCGCATATGTTTGTATGGATGTGTGCAAGTTTGATAATTTTTTTTTCGAATCTGGTGGTTTCTAATCACAAAAATGTACGAGTATGAGTACTGTTCTCAAGATAGATTCAGAAACACAGGAAATTCAGAACTATGGGAAATGCCCACAAGAATGGAAACACTCTATGACTGCAAATAGCACTATTGCCTCGTTCAAGCAGGATCCCCTTAATGCGGTTTACAATATTATACGTGTGCCTCCAGAAAGAGCAATACATCAACCAACTAAACTGATCCAAGAAAGCCGAGGGACATGGTCTATTTACCAATTCCACAACAAATCAAAATGAAATCGCAAACAAAGTTTGGTCTGGTTTTTGGAGAAAAATCCAGAACTATCCAAACCTTCACATTCGTACTTCACAAGCGGAAGATGACAAGGAAGACAGACATCATTCTTAGGACATCTGGAGACTGATCGAAGAACGGAAAGTTCTAAGAGCTCATCTTACAGGAAAGAACTATTAGAACTATGATGAGATATATGAGAGATGTGGGAAACGCAACCACCAAAGTGACTGAAGAAAATAATATTCCATCGAAGCTTAAACAGACGCTTCACAGCTCCGGCCAGCACTCGTAGAGAACGCCTGGGAAAGTCTTATAGAGTGGCAAGCAGACCTTTCGTCGGGATCCTTCTATTTCGACAACGATCTGTGAATATGTAGAATATGGAGTACCATATGGAGTACAACGGATCCAAATGGCATGTTCTGCATTAAGGGATGCTTTTCAAAGGATTTCAAAGTCCAGATCCGACGAGCGGTCAAGGATGTATTTTATTTTTTCCCAATGAAAAGGAAAACAAGCATCGGTGAGCTGAAGATTCAACTTAAAAACCAGTCTGTTACGCACAAATTTTTTGAACTTTGTACCTCTTGCAATACAAAAACAAAGGTGACAGTGAATCGGACATATGCTCTTTTCAAAAAGCCAAGTCATGACGCAGAAGGAGAAAATACATCCAGAAACCGAACGTGATAGCGAAAAGGTGTTGTGGAAGCCCTAAGGATACATACGTAGTAGATGGAAGAAGAATTATGGGGTACGTAGAAATTGTAAAAAATTCGTCCTCGATCAGCTGCAATTTGCATTTCAATAAGGGGTTTCCTTTGGAACTATAATAATAATGAATTCATACATAACCACCATTAGGAACGCTTGCTATTATAAGACAAACACGTAAAACACTTCTCCCACATCATGTTGTATCAATTCAGTGTCAGTTTTCCAATCAAATTGCCAAGTTTGCTATGTCCTTACGATAATTTTGGTCAGCCCTCTATGCACACAGTAAATCTAACATAATTTACTCTTTTCTTCTTTTTATTTTTAAACACTCGCACTATTTATTTCAGTGCTCATTTCAGTGTTCAGTGTTCATTTAAAAAAATTCTCTGACAAATGTGACATAAAAGGTACTTTACAACCGATAAGCATCTGGTAAGCAGTAGAAGAAGTGCAACGTTAGGACATGAGTAAACGACCTGACATTCTTAAGATCGTAAACCTCGCAAGAGATTCCAATCGAAATATCCGAAATATAATTTATTGATGACAAGCAGGGATTTCTACCAACGGAGGTTAGTGTTACGAATGTTAGAGGGTATAATGTCGTTTGGCTTAGGAAAGAATCAAAATATCTCAGAGTATGTCCGAAAGTGGGCTTGAGGATGAACTGATGATCGGTGATACGATTGAAGGTGGTTGTGAAAATAGCACTAAAACAAGGTGAGACAGGAGGCATTACGTCGGTGCTCAAGCGGCGTCAATTGACAGTGCAATATTGGTGTAACCTATGGGGGTTTTGAACCCTATCTAACAGACGTAGAGAGGTTTTAGGAGCCCCTAACCAGATGTGGCCATTGTACTTCAATTTTGACGTCTCCGCATAAAGAAACTGACAGTAGAGAAACTCCAAGCCGATCAAATCAGCTGGCTTTGACATTTTCAACGAAAAAGAAGACTCGGAAAGAAGGTGCAAACGAGGTGTTCCAAAATAGAGTAGCCTGTAAAATGTTTCTACGGTCCACAGAGTAGCCAGTCTCAGTGTACTCTGCCAAAATTTAAGCACGAAGGACGGCGAAAGATGATTTGGGGCAATTTCTCGGGAAATGCCGCTTTAGAGGATATCTATTGGAGGATAACGATGCAAAGTGAACTGCAAATGTGGTACAAAATACGTGACAGGCTATCCCACTGCTGCTATAAAATATTGTGACAACAGAATCTTGGAGTCAGTCACATGATTTCTGCTATTTCACCGAACACTTAAAAAGTGACTTTCCCTGTGGGATGGCCACAGCTAGTTCAATGAATGAACATGGGAATGTGCGTGTATTTAAACTTTATTTTAATCTAAGCCTTTGACGTTGGGTTTCACATAAAAAGCGCTTTTCCTGCGATAGCATTTTTACTGAATGTTTATCTGTATGTATGCGCATGATGCGCATCTATTCTGTGATTGGACTAATTAAGGACATCCTTTGAATGTACAAGAAAGGCAAAAAGCGTCAATGGTGGTAGTGATAATTAATGCTTTTTTTGTTTTTTGTGCTTTCTTGTTCTGCTGTGTATCGGCGCAGTGTAGGAAACGACCTACCACTTGGAGGATGGATACTAAAAAAAAAACAAAAAAAAAAAACCTTTACTCGAATCCTTGATTCTCATTTGTGGGATGCTTTTGTTTGACAAGGGTTTAATTATCATTGCTTGGATGTAAGTACATAGCTTCAACGCAAAAAGGGATGCGACACAAGTAAATAGTTAGGAAACAGTCACTGCTAATGGTTCAAGGTACTGACTAATTAGACAGCAAGTCCTGCTGATTGGCCAAGTGCTCTGGTAGGTACAATTCTTTGTCGTAGCTTATTTAAAATCCGTGTGAATGAAGAAGAAACAGCGGTCGCAATCATATAAATAATGTTGGTACATTCGCGTACAAGTACACGTATGTACATGCCTACATATGTACATATATATACTTGATCGTATGAATTTAAATCGCACACAAGTCCTGCCTCCTTGTAGGCATCGTATGTCGGTTTTTTTGTTTATCGCAGCTTGTTTTCTTTTTGCCACCGTTTCTCTCTTCTTATGACGATCGACCATCTTTGTTGTCGCATGATCATTGCAGATGATGGTTACTTTGTTTTGTTTGTTTTTTTTTGCAAAGAAAATCAGTTTAAGGAGGAAAAAACAGAGACGAATGGTAGTATGCACAATCTTTGATTGTGGCCCGGGTCAGTCCGGGGCATAAAAACTCAAATTTTAAACTTGAGTCTATTGGTTTGTTTTATTTATTAAATGTACGTAATGAACATTAATCAGTGACATTTTGCCATCTCTCGGGCAAATTAACATAATACCGCGTTCATGAAACTTCCTATCTTTCTCTGCAGGGAGCTGGTCGAGCTGCTGTTTGAGGGAAACGTTCTATATTTCAAGTAGTTTTGCAAGAAGCGAAGTAAGTGTGCCAAATCTGATGGCACACCACACTCAACTAGGGACGTTTCTGTGCGATGGCATCATTTAATTTCTGTAGACATCAGAACTAGTCTGGTCCCTTGCAATCCCACCGAATTGACAGCATCACCTTCTTTTGGTGGATGTCCGCCTTTGCTTGCCTTTC
Organism: Volucella bombylans; assembly: GCA_949129095.1. Classification (NCBI taxonomy): domain Eukaryota; kingdom Metazoa; phylum Arthropoda; class Insecta; order Diptera; family Syrphidae; genus Volucella; species Volucella bombylans. Next base: position 29,049,326 of record OX422145.1, read on the forward strand.
CGATGCTTTGTCGCCCGTGGTCGCTTTTGATGAGTTCTTTGCGAAGCGATTTCGGAAGGCTTACCGGAACGCTTTCAACTGGAAAACCACCAGAACTCCCTGGCTAAGGGCGCAGTGCCTGCTATTCATACCTATTAGACACTATCTAAAGTGAACCAAAGCAATTTCCAGTACTACTCCTCTCCCTTAGTCGTATGTATGACCGACTCATGCCATAGACCCACCGGCTAAGACACTACGTTGTGGCCTCAAATTTTCTTCGCACGCATATGAATATGGCATACGCAAATAAGTGTCCTTCTGCTATTGTACAGATTTATTGATGCATTTGAAATCGAAGAATGCGTTCGAGGTAATTTTATTTGACCACTGTACGTGTAATTCCATAAATTTTTAATGAGTTTTGTGCCGGCATATTGCAAGTTCCCAGTGCAAAAAAAAAATTCTAAATTACTAAATTATCCTTAAAAGAACAATGTCTTTGATGTTGAATAGTCAAATCATTTATGCAGCGTTCGTGAGTGTTGCTGGACTGTGCGGTTTGATTATGCCACTGCCTTGCAATTTCATTTGTAAGCCATATCAATAAATAATCAGTTGTTGGTCTGCACCTAGATATTTCGCATTGTGTTAATATAATATCAATACGGTGCTTCGTGTGTGTAATGTGACCCATAACCTATTCATTTTGCCATATTAAATAAGTGTAATTAGTTTAATGAAAGCGTTTAAGTGGTATCACTGGGGTGGATTTGTAGATACTTTGACCTGGAGGACTATCTGCAAAACGGCCGTATGACCTACAATGATCCGATTGCTAGGAAAAGAAACATATGCCTTCTTTCCGCCTGCAAAATGACTCAAACCAAATCAGTTCTACACCAGAATGGCAAGGATAACAAATATTTAATATACAACCGGCATAGTTTCTTGTGGTACTTTTTCTGATATACTCCCTGAACGCAAACGAGGCCGAAGATAACACGGAAGAACTTTCCTTCAGAGGAGGTTATGAGAACTGTTATCCGTTCTTGAGAGTACCTGCATGATACGTGAGTAGGCGAAAGAAACTGAACTACAATCGGAACTCTGGGGCTGGACCATTCCGCAAGGTGATTTCTACGCCATTCAATGAGATATTCGAATATACCTCTAAATGAATGCGGTTTCGAAAGAAGAGCCTGATGCAAAACTCTGTTATATGCCCTTGATCAGGGGAGCCATTAATATAAAAAGAAGGGGAGCGAGATGGCTGCCTTGTAGAACACCACAGAGGTGGACAAAAGGTGGTAATTGATGAGAGATTGTAACTACACCGACTTCGTTGTCATTCTCTAGCGCAAAGAGAGCCATGTTGTCTAGGAGAAATAAGTGGAAAGGGTTAGACAAAACAGATTAGAAACGGCAAGGGAAAGAGACGAAGAACATTTTTTTTTTTAAGAAACATTGCAGGGAGGACATCTGTGTGAATTCGTCATTAAGTTGATGTAACTTGTATTCGATACAAGTGAGAGAGATGTGGATCTGGTACAAATGAGTCGTTGGTGAAGGATTGTTTAAAAAATGTGGCAAATAGGTTGACAATGCTGAGTGGCAATTTTTTATAAATTATTTTATGTTCTCACTAGAAGGAATTTTTCACAATTTTTAGTTAACAATATTTCAATGCCAATAAGGGTGCACATTTCCCATGTGGACCGCCATCCAAGTACTAACCGATGGAACCGTAAATCGATGCTTTGACGAGGCCGTTCTGGCCCCCATTTCTACTAAATTCCAAATGGCATCGAAATTGTATTCTTAAGCATTAAACTGTCTCAGAAGAAATCCTTTCAGACTTGCGGCAATGACTCTAAATTTGTTCGGTTCAAGACCTCGGTTAGTGCTTCGTGCAGAGCACCAGAGAAGCCACCAGCGAATAGAACTTCTACGTTGATTGAGTTTTGGAAACCGTGTTATGTTGAAATTTTGCCCCGCCGAATAGTCGATTAGAGTAAGTACGTTTCTGGAGCCGTTTTCTATTTATGCCACCAACCTTAAAACTCTTTTTGGCATTGCTGATTCTCAGTGACAATGATGGATAGGTCATGTCAGGCTTGTTTTGATGGTAAATTTCGCAGATGTTTCATTCTTCATAAGATATGGTGATCGGGCCCCACATCACATCACCAAAGCAGATCTCTACTCAATGGATAGTCATGGTAGCCTACCATATAATTCATACACAAGTATGTCGTTCCCTTGGATACGGTCATATCCGAATTTTTAGAACTGCAGACTTGAATACTCGGTATGGTGTCCCAACAATGACCTGTCCTTATTATATATTGTATTACGCGCAACATAATTTCGATAATTAATGTAATCACACACTGTCACAGTAGCATTCTAATTGGAGGCATAAAAACAACAAAACTCTCCTCATGCTGCTTGTGCGCGCGTACGTCAATGAAATTTATTAGGCAATCAGACAGTGCCGTCTTGCAACTTAAACACTTTTGTATACGAGTATGTATGTATTGTATGCATGAAAACTTTGCTACATTTATCGAATGCCATTGTCACCAATTTAGCGGCCATTTTCACTGAGATGAAGCTTCGGCTTCCTCATTTCTTTGAGTAGCAACATCCTCGAATATCTTACAATTACTCTCATTTTCAATTAAGTCGGAAATAAATATCTGCGCGTTATGCCCAGATTTATTTTGCCCAAGGATAAAGAGCACATAAAAATTAAAACATCACCAGTGGCGGGAATGAATCTCAACACATGTCACATTATACCAGTATTACAGCTATCAGTGTAGTTGATCTTATTAGTGTTATGCGATCATTATACGAGTGTGTACTCGTATATTTTGATATTTACCATTATGGTGGCAACGACCAATCTATGCGCTTGTATCGCATCCCTAGTGCGACTACATCGAATGGTACGGCACAATGGTGAAGGTGATGGTAGCAGCGGTGGTGATATGGTGGAAATTAACTCGAGCAACTTAAATCACTGAAAACTGAGCACACTGTGGGCAATGAGAACTCAAGTCGGCCATAGATTGGAGCCCCCATTAATTGCAATAGCAATAGCAATAGCCGCATGAGGGTAGGTACGTTTGGGTGACACTCATGAGTAGCATCAAATCGTTTTTAATTCTTAAATTGGTTTAAATTGTATTTAATTATGGCGAAAGCGAGTGGGACCCAGAGAGCGAAATCACCCGATTGACCGGTCGAACGGGCAGTCGGACCGGTGGTTAGGCGGTCGGTCAAGCGGCAGCCTTATTGAAATGATACTATTCCGCTATTCATTATGTTCTTTAAATCACGTTCACCAAATCTGAATACGAAGTACGAGTACGAGTCCGAGTACGTATTCGTATTACTCGCAACAGATACGACCCAGCAGGCATTCGTAGACTTACAAGAGCCATTTATTATGGTACGTATGCATGTGGATACGGATTAGTTATCACTGCATTAGAGCCAGAGGAGGAGGATGGAGAAAAAAAAATTAAATAATTTCCACAACAATAATAAAAAGGGTCCCAAGATCGGATGACACTTTGTGGTACGACGTTGTGATGGATACACTTCCGCCCGCCTTTCGTTCTTCTATTGCCATAGTGATGATGAGATGCTCCTGACACAGCCTGACTATGAGGAGATGCTCTATATTAGTCGTTTAACATGCTTGCATCTTTGCCTCGTAATTGAATTGAAGTGATTCTTTCTTTGTTTTTTCTGTGAGACGACGGACGGGTGGGATTGTTGCCAGTGTCGAGTGGCGGCCTCTAATTAATATAAATGAACGAGAATAGCTTAATACAATTCAATAGCATTTGTACGGCTTTAATTTAGTGGAGAGTTTAATTCGGCATTTAGGACAGTTTAGATGGGTATTGGTCTTAAGTATGAGATTTCGAGAAGTAAGGCTGCATTTGAGTCGCGATACTGGTTCCTGGAAAACGCCTTCAATTGGTGTAATGATTTTATTAGGTCACGTTGGCTATGTCGATGTCAGTCGAACATTTCGCAACATGGAACTCATGGCAGCTGAGATTATCGCTGCAGAATGTCGGGAAAATTTAGATTTTTTCGCTTTATCAGTACTTTCGGAAAGGATAGCCTGCATGAAACCGGGGAGAACGTGATATTCAACCGCCAGCCAGATTGACCACATTGCGATCGTACGGTTGCGGATATCCCGAACATCACAAAGACATCCCGGACGGCTACAGTTGCAAGAGATCGACAAATCTTTTTGTAGTCGAGTCTCCCTTAATCTATTAAGAGGCAACATTGCCAAAAAGCCATCAGAGATTCCGTCTCTGGTGTATTGGATTTCAATCCAACGAAATTTCTGGTGCAGCTAGGCAAGATGCATACAAAGCGGTTCTGCATAGAAGGACTAGAATTGTTCGCGAGCTTATCAGGAGGAAAACAGGAGGATACAAACCTCGAATCAAAGCCTGTAGAGACCAACAAGGGAACATAGCACCCTTGTGGAACGTCTAGATGAGAAATTCGAACCTTTTTTTAAAGATGATACCCATTCTCTATGTGCCACTGTGGTACTTCATTACATTGCTCTCCCACTGCATACACAATATACGGCTGAGTCGTGATCGCTAAAAACATTAAACTTCCCACAGCCTCTCTATAGGGGATTTTTTGCGTCCATTGAGGAGCACTAGCAAAGGTACTGTTTCGTTTTATCAGCTCTAGATCCGCCGCAATCAGCAGTTGATTCCTCCAAGCTTTTGCTCCACTGCATATCCATTTTTCTTGATGGCGGAATCCAAATCTTACACCATGAAGATATCCTTTTCAGGTTTATGATTCCATTTCCTGTGGTTTTGTTTCAAAAAAACACCCTTAGGTCGTCGTATCTAGAGCATTTGCCACACCAGAGTTCGATTGGGTTTCCGCCTATGATCAGTCCGGGCCAGAGATGAGCAGGAAAACTTCGAAGTAGAGTCATGATGTTGTTGAAGATATAGATATCTGCCTTTTCTAGGATGACATAGATTTCATTGTCAGACAAACTGAACTTTGATGAAAGCCTTGACCTTAAGTAGACTCGACCAAAATGAACCAGTGATAGAAGAATCTAAACTTAAGTGCATCCTAGATTGCTAGACGGGAGACACTTACCTTTCAAATGATTTTAGGGATCTGTAGAGGGATCGGTTGAGAACATATCTATATACACTCCTCATTTCTAAGATTTGGATGAAAGGATGATGGAGATGAATGGAACGTCAGCGTGGTTTAAACCGCTCGATGTCAGAAAGTCTGTGTAACAATATAGATAAAACGTAAGGAGCTGTCACTGGTGCGTTCACAGGAATTTTAACCGGAAAAATGGATTTATTAATATTAATAAGAGCGCGAACGATTGAAAGGGGCATTTCAGCTAACTTAGAGTGCCACTGAGTTTATCTAACTATCGGAAAAGGTAAAATTTATCTCACCTGTTACACCATTTGGAAGTCATATTATCCCATTTTTACGAAGCCAAACTAAGCACGTTTGTCTATCTACAATATTCATGGCGATTATGACATATCATCGCCATCAGTAGTATTTCCATTCACAACGGTATCAATTCGCTGTACTAGGATTTGTGAAGACTACTTTTTCAACCCGATATATGACTACCCTAAACATTACACACGCTACACACATATGTACATATGTACGTATAGGAATGTGTGTTCGTATGCGTATACATTTGTACTACAAACCGACATGAGTATCCTCATGCTGGACAGGTATTTTGGAGAAAATTTAAAATGATTTTCTATTTCTATCCTTCGTGCGTGCAGAAGAGGCCAGAACGAAAGAAATAAAAATAAAAAACACTTTGGAAGAAGACCAACCACCAGATGACTTCCTGGTAACACAAGAGGGTGGCTACCTTGGTTTCTACGCAAAAAAAAAAAATGAAAAGCACTTTTTTGAGGGTCAGGGTCATGCCAAATGAAATGCCCTTAAAGAGCCAGACACTATACTCCGGTTTTAGTCGTAGACTTGGATACACTTGCACAGAGGCGAAAATAGGACACACGATGGACGACGAAGATGATGACTATGACGATAACTACAATATAACGATGACGATGACGATGACGATGACGATGACGATGACGATGACGATGACGAAGACGATACTACGGATATGGACACGGACGAAAAGTGAATATCAGTGAGGGAACGAGTTCATAAAAAAAAACACACACATCGAAGTAAAAAAAACATATATATATATATAACCCTCTGTATGGTGTTTCCTACTTGAATCTTCTATTCGTTTCTTGTTATTGATTTTCCATTGTCGTGGCCAAGATGTGCAAATTGAGGATTGAGGAGTTTGGCATTAGATAAGGTCAACAAACCCATTCACATCGGAGGGATACTGGACTCGTCCAAAAACCTGCTACCCTCACCAAAGAAAAGTCTTTAAAGAAAAATATTTCCAGGATTCAACAGAAGCATCACACTTGGTTCATAAAATATTTACATTATAGTCGGCGGCGGTACACCAGTGTACGTACGTCATATGTTGCATTCTAAGCATCGATAACCGATATTCAATTTGAATGTGCGGTATTACCATAATTTGAGGCGATCTTAGAGGCAGAAGACTGCGATGTGATCATGGTTATGTGAGAGGGATTTGCAGATGCCTCAGTGATAATAAAAAAAATTATAACAGCAGCAGTTCTGTTGTGTGGCTTTGCCTCGAAAATCGAATTACAGACCAAATCCTCACATTGTGCCAAATCCTATAAAGGGCTAACGAATTTGAGGTCGATACCCACTATTTCTTCATCGCCCTCAATGACAGCATTCATTGTGCAGCTAAATCTATAAAGCTAAATCGGAATCTCAGCAAAACTGATCCAGTTCTATCGAATCAAAAAGATTTGGAAAAAGTCTTTCAAACGCCCTTTCGTCAGAGTTCAAGCATTTATGGCAATGCTGCCTCCAGCTGCGCACTCCAAGTTGAAAACTCCGAGTTGGAATGGAACCATGCCAATGTCACTGTACAGCTAGTAGACCCGATGAGGGTCTTGACTAGGCTTTATTATTCGTTTGCCTTGTTAGGCCGAAGAAAAAACGTTTGGCAGGAATAATCCTTCGTTTGATTTCTGAGATGATGTCATTATCACCAGTGACATGTCGTAATGTATGCATGTAGTTGTACAGACTTTGGGGTTGACTTGCAAGTTTCGCACTAAATCCTTTTTTGACATCAAAAGTGTTTGAACGATTGTTTCTGATCTGTATGGACCCACGAGCGTTCTCCTCTTTGGACTTCTTTTGGTTTTTTCAGGATCTGCCGTAGTGTGAACATTTGGTGGAATGTTAGGGTCCAATCAGATCGTGTAGAAATGGCTTCAAGATCGGGCAAATGGTGGTAAGGTTCAATTTATCAGGCGTGCTTTCTGTCAACCAAACCATGGAAATGAACTCGTGCTTGCTCTCTTCAAAGTTATCTGCGGCTGCTTTAAATAGCTCGGTAGGGAGGCTGTCTGCTCCAGCAACCTTGTTGTTTTTAAGTTTGGAAATTGTTATTGGTCTGGTGGACGGATCACTTGATTTTCACCATTGAATGGTTCATGCAGCCTGAGAGCCTGCGGAAGTGGTTTCTCTGTATCCTCTCCTGGCCTCTACTCGGATCTTGTTGCATTGACACGATCTTTTTGCCCTTTGGTGTAACTTCTTCTCTTTTGCTCGGAAAGCTCGCGAACGGCTCTCGTTCTTCCACAAAGTACCACATCGTAGACAAATTGTTTTCCTACGTGTGCTTGTCTGCATTTTGCATCAAGCCCGCTTCAATACTACGAAAGATGTGCCCTCTTACTAGCTTTGCACTAAAATCGCCGATGACAATTTTAATGTCATAGCTGGGGTACTGCTCGTAGGTCTTGTCCAAGAGAGATAGAAACTATCTTTGATGACAGTACTACCAAAGATGGCCTTTCTTAATACATTTACGTTAAAATTTTCCTGGGATACTGCTCGTAGGCCTTGTCCAAGAGCTCGTAGAAGCTATCTTTAAGGCGTTTCTGAGGGCTTCTTGTCATCGATGATTGTGCTGTTTGAGATATCTGTAGGCGCACCATGGCTGCATTTTCGCCGCTCGGAAAGCCCGGGTCTATACTATAATTCTGGAGAAGTGTCTTGTGTCTATAGCAACATGATCAATTTGGCTGGCGTTTTGATGATCAGGTGACAGCCATGTCTCCTTGTGAATATTAATTTAATTTAATTTTGGTGGGGGCGAATGCCCCCATTTATTCGGCTTAATACGAGCTATAACTTAAAAAATAAACTTAAACTAAAACTTAAAACTAAGGTTGGTTGGAGTGGTGAAGGAGAACGGATTTGAGGTAGGGAGTGGTGCGGTGAAAGTCAAAGACGGGACGGTTTGAGTTGATTTGACGTAGCATACGGGAGATTGGTTCGTTCGCGCCATAGGAGGTGTGGTGGGTTGGTAGATAGAAGAGTCGAGGGGTACGTAGATTACGAGGGTTAGTGTTGAGGAAAATGGAGTTGTGAAGGGACTCGCATTCAACGTGACCTGAAAGGAGTCGATGAATGAAGAGAAAGTCTGCTGCATCTCTGCGATCTTCAAGGGTGTTTAAGTTGATAAGGTTGAGAAGGTTTTGATAGGGGGGGCAGATTAAAAGGATCGTCCCAGGGCATACCTCGGAGAGTAAATCGAAGAAAACGGCGCTGAATGCCTTCAATTCTCGAGATATGAACACGATGATATGGGGACCATACTTGACTGGCGTACTCTAGGAGGGGGCGAACAAAGGTAATATAGAGGGACCTGGTCACGTATGGGTTGTTGAATTCTTTGGACCACCGTTTTACAAAACCTAGTGCAGAGTTGGCTTTGAGGATTATCTCATCCATATGTAAACGGAAGTTGAGCTCGCTATCACACAAAATGCCGAGGTCACGAAGAGATTGTACGGAGGAGATAGGTTGGTTATGGAGAAGATAGAGTCGGGGAGGAGATTGGTTCCGCTTATGTGAGAAGGTGATGGATTGGCATTTGGCGATGTTAAGTTCCAAAGAATTTCTGAGGCACCAGATCGAGAAACTATCAAGATCTTGTTGAAGGAGGAAAGAGTCATGGGGAGAGGAAATGGTTTTGAAAAATTTGGTATCGTCGGCGTAAAGGGAGACAGACGAGTGTTTGATGATCATATCGAGATCATTTATGGTTAATATAAAAAGAAGGGGACCGAGATGGCTGCCTTGTGGAACTCCAGAGGTGGCCAAAAATGGAGCGGAGTGGGCTGACCTAAAACGAACACTGTAAAAACGGTTTTTGAGGTAAGAGGATATCCATTTCAACAATATGGGTTCAAAGCCGAGGGCAGACAATTTAAAGATGATTAACCGATGAGAGATTTTATCGAAGGCTTTGCTAAAATCGGTTGCAACTACATCGACTTCATTGCCATTCTCTAGGGCAGAGAGGGCAAAGGATACGAATTCAACGAGATTTGTGGTGGTTGACCTACCCTTTAAAAAGCCATGTTGTCTAGGGGAAATAAGTGATTTGCATTGGAAGCTTAGAGCTTCATACAAAATACTTTCGAAGAGTTTGGGTATATGGGAGAGTTTAGCGATGGGACGATAGTTGGTTATTTCATTCTTTGATACTTTCTTGTGGATCGGGGTTATGAAGGAGGTTTTCCAAACCTGAGGAAATTCTCCTTGTGAAAGGGATAGATGGAAGAGATTAGAAAGGGCAAGGGAAAGGGAGGAAGAACATTTTTTAAAAAATATGGCAGGGAGGCCATCTGGGCCGGGTGTGAATTCGTCATTGAGTTGGTGTAATTTATGTTCGATATAAGACGGATCAAAAATATGAGAGAGAAGTGGGCCATTAGAGAAGTTCAGTAGGTAACTAAAATAGGATGGATCTGGTACAAAGGAGTCGTTGGTGAAGGATTGCTTAAAAAAGGTGGCAAATAGGTTGGCAATGGTGAGTGGATCGGTTGATGACCTGTTGTTGAAAGAGAGGGAAGGAGGGTAACCATCGGACTTTCTTTTGTAGTTAACAAATTGGAAAAAGGACTTAGGGTGGTTTATAAGGTTGACTTGCGCATTGTTAAGGTAGCGCTGGTAAAGGGAATCGTACAGTTCGGTGAAATGAAGATAAGCACCAAGATAGTTGGAATAGTCGGTAAAGGATCTGGTACGCAGGAAAACAGCCCATAATTTATTTCTCTTATTTCGTAAGGAACGAAACTTGCGATTATACCAGGGAGGACTAGTAGATGATGTTTTAAGGCGGGAAAACGGAACGTAAAGGGAAAAAGAATTAAATATTTCTTTATAAAAAATGGATAAGGCATCATTTATACTTAAGTTGTGAAATTTAAAGTGGGATCTGCTGAGATATTCACTGACAGTCGTGGGATGAGAGAGTTGTGGGGGGAGTGGACTGGAATGAAGAGTTATGAAAAAATGAAAGTAGAAGGGGGGGATGGTAGTTATCGATTGTTGAGAGAGATAGGGGACAAAGTGAGACTGAGGAGTTAATTGGATCTGTTGTGAAAATAAGGTCTAATTGCCTGCCCATATAATTGGGTATACCACTGACTTGGCATAGACTTGAGACTGTTAAGCGATCTAAGAAGAGACAATCCTTAGCTGAGATGGCATTTGAAGCGATGAAAAACGATTGATCATCTGATGGAGTCCACTGTAGCTGAGGAAGATTAAAGTCGCCGAAAATAAGGATATCATCAGTAGGGTCTGACAGGTCAATTAAATGATCGATCGCATCAATAACAAATTGGTAAGATTCGATAGGTTGAGCTGGTAGGATGTAGCAACATATAACGTAAAGGGACTTGAGAGGCAGTGATATTTTTATTGCGACAAAGTCGGCTTTAGAGGATGAAGAAATTGTAATGGGAGAAGAGTTAAGGCTGTTGTCCATTGCCAGTAGGACGCCTCGCCAGGGGGAATCTTTATTTGTGCGGTTAGGATCGTCGTCGCGGAAAACATTAAAAGTAGGAGGGAACAATTCCTGGTTCTTTATGTCGGGAATCAAATTGGTTTCGGTCAAGGCGTAAATATCAAAGGGAAGAGCATGCGATTGACGTAGGACAGCATTGGTTTTAGAGCGAAGACCTCTTACATTCTGGTAGTAAAATGTAAGAGGGATGTTGTGGGGTGGAGGTGTGAGGCAGGATGGTTTAAGCGCTGGCAAGGGAGGCACGTTATGGACGAACAAATTTGTCGTGGTCGGCTCGGCTTTGCTGTAGGTGTGATACTCGTTTAGAGTGAACATAGTTGCCGAATGCAGCAAGGTCGTCTGCTACTTTCTGAGGGGACATGTTAAATATCTCATGGTACCTGACATAAAGGTTCCTGAGACTGATAGGGTCGGTAGGGAGGCCTTCCTGCTGGATGGAAACCATGACGCTGGTTTTGGTTTTCCCTTCGTAGCAGACCGAGTCAGATTTGTCATGTAAATAGGCAAGAAAGAGACGAATGTTTTCATATATCTTTCGTTCTCTGAGACTAGAGAGAGCATATCGATTTTCTGTAGTGCCATTGGTTTGCTGTGTTAGTTTAACAGTGGGGGGAAAAAGGAGATCAAGAATAGGAGCATTGGAGGAGGGAGATAGATTGGATATGGAGTTGGACGAGGGATGAGATGTGGGGTTTAAGGTATGGGAGTTAATGAAGTTAGGGTACTTAGCTCCAGTTTTAAGGTCGAAACCGTGTGCTTAGCTTAGTGATGTTCTGACCTCATTGATGCGTATTGTTAAAAGGTGTTCGCTTGCTTATCGAAAGCTCACAATACCATGACTATGCCTTTGTCGGCAGAACTGTAATAACATTGCAACAAGCGAATCAAAATCAGCATCGAATGTTTCAAATTTATTTCCAACATGAAAAGCCGATGAAAACCGTATGAAGCGGAACACATTATCCGAACCATTATACTCTAAATGAATGTATTTGATATTTATGCAAAAAGATGCAAGCTATCGGCATCAATTTTTCGACATAAAATTGCACCTGCTCACTTAAAAGTTTACAGCATTCCTTAACTTCGTGATATACCTGCAATTATAATCACATTGATCCGCTGCCCAGCCCAATCCAGTCCGGATTAGTACCTTTCCGTCCATACCTCTGGAGTCATTTTTGCCTTCCTTCAACTCGATTTCTATTAATTGTGATTGATTTAAACTCAGCTTCTTTGTTCAATAAAGTGTCAGAATATTCATAAACAAGCGAAAAGGAGGCCACAAAAAAATTACAATCGAAATCAAGGAACAAAAACAGTGCGAAGTGGCGAAGTGGAGAAGTGGGGAAATTCTAAAAAAAATAACGAAAAACGACAAAATTGTTGATGGTCGTTTTGAAGACCAGATTATTGCAACATTTTCCATATTGCACGAGGAGAGAAATATTATTCAATGATATGCAATCGTAAGTTTCTTGGTCTTTCTGTTCAAACTGAAACCGCAGACGCAACCATAGATACTCGTATAGCCTGCCGTATCCACTTTTTGAAAGGTACAATACTGAATACTGAATAATGCCCCCAAGGCGTGATTTGATGGTCACTGGTCTTTTTGTGGTCATAAATATACTCTTTCGGGTTTGGGGTTTATGCAGGAGGCAACCTAAGATCCTCTGCTTACAAAGAGTACTGATCGGAGGGGGGGGGAATGCTATGCCTATGCCTTCTATCCCCGGCGATAATTGTTTTACATATCCAGGCCAACACAAGATGCAATGCAACCCAAACGCAAAGCAGATGAGAAGAAAGAGAAAAATAAAAGAGCAGCAACAACACAAACGGCTAAGGAAATCGAACTAAAAATGAGCTAAAAGGAATCGACGGCTATAACGAATGGCGACGTCGTCGACCAAGGCGATCAATATGACGACCACTACGACTTGTTGGGCTCCGTTCTTTGTGGTGGATCGTACGTACCCGTACATCTCTTATAGGAGAAGGAAATTGCCCTGCCACAAGCAGAATGGAATCAGAAATTCACGCAGAACTGCAAAATTGTTACGTAGACTTATTCCATCTTTTTCTTTTTATTTTTATTTTTCTTTTTTCCACCAAGATGTTTTTACTCACCTTTTTGTTTCTTTGTTACCTTGGCTACGTTTAGTTTTGACTTTAGTTATGTATATGTATGTACGAGTAGATGCATATGATCGTAGCTTTAGCTATGCCTTTCGTTGTCCTGCCTGCTCCTCTTTAGTCAATTTGCGTTTAGAACAAGCGTACAGTACAGCACAGTACGTTTGATAGTACAATACGTAGACGATGACCCTTAATTTGCTTTGTTCTTGTTTTGCCATATGATGGCTTTGCAAATCTTATAATTGTCCTGCGCGCAAAAATGTATTCCTTCACTACCACCATGTGTGTGCTGCGGCCGCACCATACCATACGTATGTAACCTATGGGTACCTACTCGTACCATTCACATTCACTAAGTGCGAGTCGAGGAACCTGTATGTGTGGATGCACGTCTAAAATTTAACATCGAAGAGCAGACTCGAATTAAAGAAGATGTTGATTTTGATGACGATGATTAGCGAGGGAGAGGGAGCCAGCAAACCAAACTCAGAATACGAAATAAGTGAGGCACATCAAGTGTAGGCTAGGAGAGGGGACAGAACGAGCCAACTATGCGGATATACTGGTAGTAGGACTGATACTCGAATGGCCGTCTTCGTACTGACTGTATTAAGTATCTTTTGCTTTTATCCCTAGCCAGCCCCATATGAAATTAGGTTTAATAGCAATTATCGCCGGGGGCTAGATGGTGCGATGCCGCTCGATGAGAGCCAAATATGGTTGGCTACACCTATGGTCAGCTAAGGGGATCATGATTTTAGATCTGCACTTGATTATAGGATTAGACTTTTGTTGCCGTTCTGTTTTCGGCTCGAACTATTAAATGCTAGGAAATGATAATAACATCGCGCTTGGCATACTGTACGGGTATAGCAAAATAATTGAGAATCTTCATTCCTCTTGGTTTAAAAAAAAAAAACAAAAAAAAACCGATCGTCTGTCTCAGCGCACTCAACAAGCCGGATAAAGATTAGTGGAATGGAACTTATTTACGGGTTTTTGCACTCTTACGATATTTGAACTTGAATGCTTGAAAACACTGTTGCACAAACTGACCGGCTATGAAGACGCTGAAGGTCATACACGACCTTTGCCCGATAACTAAGACATTTGGCTAGATTCTTGAATAGACAATCCGTTCGTTCTTGTTTGGACTTTTATTCATAATAAGAAATCGAGCAAATTATTTGAAATTTACATTGTTACATTAATTTGGTTGCGTGTAAGCACCTTCAGATTTACGGGGCTTACCACCCCACTAATTAATTTCACAGGACTTTGCGCTTACCTGCATTGAGAAAGGGCAGATTAGTGATGCGACACATATACCTTCCACAACGCTAGAACAGCTGCAAATAGGCCGTCCATTACGGAAAGGGAATGTTGGCACCACGAATTTTGGGGGCTTACAGAGGAAGAATTACCTCCGTGACCTGGTTGCATACGAGTAGTTTAGGCAAATTATGGAAGATTTAGGTAGCATTAAGGTTGTCTTGGACCTGGGGGCTGTGATTCGAAGATCCTCTTTGCTAGAGCACTGTTTTCCGAGTCAGTGTAGTCGTGTTTTGTGTATCGAGTTTCGAGTTAGAAGTTTTGATCTTAGCTTGGTTGAATCATCTCCACTAGAGTATCCATAATTGTTTATTTCATCAGCGATTCATCACACTATCTGTTCCAGTGACACATCTCCTTGCCGAAATCCGGTGTACGTTTGGAAAATGTCGGAGGAACTAAACAGCTTGATCACTTTTGCGGGGATGCCGTAATCAGCTACTTTGTTAGAATCAAGATCAATCAAGTGACTCACGACTTGGTATTCATATCAGTATATATAAAGGGTCCGCCATCTAACGGTTAATGGAAAATAATTTCATTCAAATGGCTGCCTCGGCTGGCCATGCAGTAGCCTACACGATCGGCCCAATTTTTAAGCAAATTATCGATTGTGTGCAGCTGTATTTCACCAATGGCTTCACGAATATTGTCCTTTAAAGCGTCAATTGTCTCTGGCTTGTCGGCGTAACACTTATCTTTTACGGCACCCCACAAATAATAGTCCAACGGTGTCAAATCGCAGTTCCGAGGTGGCCAAACGACATCAGCTCTACGGCTGATAATGCGATCTTCAAAAACAGGGCGCAAAACATCGAGTGTAGCTTCGGCTGTGTGGCACGTAGCGCCGTCCTGTTGAAACCAAATGGCCCGATAACGATCGCCATTGACTGTAACGGCCACTCCTTGCTAATTTTCGAAGAAAAATGGCCCAATTATGCCTCTGGACCAAAATCCGCACCAAACAGTGACTCGTTTTGGGTGTATCGGCTTTTCAATGTATGCGTGCGGGTTTTCTCTGCCCCAAATGCGACAATTTTGCTTGTTTACATACCCGCCAAGATCAAAATGAGCTTCATCTGAAAAGATGATTTTTTTTTTGGCAAAATCGGCATCTTCTCTAAGTCGATCGCAGGCCCACTTAGCGAAGCGAAAACGCATTGGATGGTCAGTTGGCTTCAACTCCTGAACCAATTGGACTTTATGCAAAATTCGTCTCAACGATGTCTCCGAAATGTTCAATTGTTGAGAACGACGGTGAATTGATGTTGATGGCGCTTCACGCACACTTTCTGCCACAGCAGCAATATTCTCGGGTGTACGCACTGTTTTTGGCTTTTCACGCTTTGGTTTATCGATGAGGATGCCAGTTTCTTTCACTTTTTTCACAAGATAACGAACATACGGAGCTGACTGACGGTGCTTCTCTTCTTCCAAAATCCGTACGCAATTTTCGCACACATTCTGCAACATTACCATGATTTTCAAAGTAATGTCGCAATATTTCCCAGCGTTGTTCAAGCGTATAGACAACCATATTCGTTCAGCGGAAGGATAAAACTAATTATCTGTGAAATCAGACATGAGATAGGTGTTACCGTTCACGAAATAAGCACTAGTTGAAAAAAAAAACGTTAGATGGCGGACCCTTTAGTAATGCGTTGCAGACGTTCACACATAGGATCTATGCGATTTTAACGAGGTATAGGCGTCGATAGTTCTTACAAGGCACAGGATCGCCTTTCTTAAAGATGGGGCATATACCATAGAGCTGATAGTCTAGTTTATGGTTTGGCCAATACACCCTACCAAAACATTGCCACTATGTTTGAAAAGCTCCAGCGATTTTGGGATTAGGAATAACTTCTTCATATTCTGAAGGCACCTTCTCCTTTGGCCTATCACTCTCTCTACCTGATGCAAAATTAAGTAGCTGCTTAAAGCCATCGTCAAACGCCCTGAGCCCTTTCGATATCCTTTGGATGGGAGGCTGCGTAAGCCCTTTTCATTTTGAGTAGAATCTTCTTTTCCAACTTTCTACTGTGTCATTGCTCTCTGGCTCTGGCTGTGCCAGCGGTTGGAAACTTTTCTCATTGGATAGTGGAGCTCTGTCCATACCAGAATTAGTTTTGAATAGATACTGGAGACGCATCTGTTAGCAGGTGGTCACTTTGGTTGGTTGTTGACCATCTGGACAGCACCACGATTACGAACTGCTGCAAAATACATAAGCCAGTGTCCGTTATCTGTTTTCTAGACTAATTCGCCGAAAATGTTTTCTTCACATCATACTCTGGAAAGAGTCCTTAGGGTCACAGGTTAGCATCGATTACTTGGTAATGTAGGCTTCGAGATCACTTCTAAAGATCGATATTGCATGGATGTAGTTCAGTTTACTATAAATTTGAGAGATTATCTTGCCGGTTCTGGGATAGATAGATAGATCAGCCCAAGTCGTACTCTCCATCTGTTTTTTGGTTTTTTTTCAAAAATATCTTTTTGAGCATATGCGAATCGTTCCCATCAAATCAAACGTATGCGGAAAGCTTTAGGTTTTGAAATGAAATTTAAGCCCTAAATTACAGACTATTATCATAATAAGCAGTCACGTTCATTGCACATACATTGTACAGAGGACATACATAGATATTAGTACTCATTTACACAACCTGTAGATTCATATTAACATTTGGCGTACTTTTCTCCCCTCGTGTTGATTCATTTAACCCAATTTGATGCTTAAGCTATCGTGAAGACATCAGCCAGAGCGCCGCTACCATTATCACAGATGATGATGTTTGATGGTCATCCCAAGCACACATAATTATGTTTACTTATCTAAGGGAATCAAAGCACATGTACACACAAATAAACTTGTACACTTGCTCATCGTATAAATCCCAATTATGAAATCAGTGTTTTCCCCCAGCTGCAAACACCATCACCATGTCAACTTTTGCCACCCTGTTGCTATTTGCTGGTCATATAATGCAGTTTATTCTGTTTGGCTGGCTGACCACTGTCCAAACAACCCCTTTCGCTGAGCCCAGATACTCGTCCTCGTAATCGTATTTCGTAGCCGTAACCGTAACCGTATCGGTAGCCGTAGTCGTAGTCGTAGTCGTAGTCATAGTCATAGCCATTGTCGTATTCGAAATCTTTTGTGACGATGTCCATTTGGCGGAGTGGTCACTTTAAGCGTTTTTTTTTTTTTTCTTAGTTATTCCCTTTACGTTTTGTGACTGTGTTGTCTTGTATTGGTTCGTAAATAAAGGTCAAGGGCGTGCGATTGAAAATACATACATACTGCACAATAAAAGGAAGAAGAACGTATTAGAAGGGAGAAGCAATTAATTCGAGGTAGAAATCGCCAACATCTGTTTTGTGGCACGCGTAATGGGCACCCAAAACAAATTTCCTGTCTGCAATTAATAAGACAACAGTACGAGTAGACCCATCACATAGTTTGGAAAACGTCAGAAAATTATTGTTTAAACTTGGTTAACTTAGTTTGCTCGACAGGTACCCGACCTATGCACAAGGAGTATTTGACTCGTTATTCGCACCAATTTTCGGCAATTAATGCCACAGTACAAAGGTTTGGACGTGACAACAGTTCACGTATATGGAAATCTTTTGGGGTGGTACTATGTGAGACACAAGACAGTTCTTGCATGGGTGACAGTCTAGTCATCGATTCTGTTTCGAGGTCAGTAAAGCGAATATTGTTATTGTTTTCAACACGCGCTACGCATCTTCCTCACTACGAGCCTAACTTTCCTGTGCCCGACTCATGGAGAATGATCACAGTTGCATTGGTAGTCTTCTAAATCTCTTTGAAAACGTGAAATAGCTATTATTGCGGCTGCGGACCCAAAGGCTCATTTATTTGGTTCACACTTTGTAGTCAATTGAGCGACGAAATGACATTTACCAATATGTATTGTATGTCAGGCAAGACAACATGCCATAGTCCGTGATTTTTTTTAATTTCCTACGTAACAACTTAAAAAGCAACACTGTACCATCGGTCAATAGGGTACTGTTAAATGGAGTAAGGTGCTTGAATGTCAACGAAAATGTTAATAACCACAGTATACCGGAGACCAAGCAGCAGTCGAATAAGTGAGTTTCTCATGGGGAATCGGCCCCGAAGAAGTCCAGGTAAAATCCACATTAGTTACCGATCTTCAAGACGAAAAGACAATACCAATTTAAGGTAGCCCTAAACGACGAGCATGCTCGCCGAACACGACGAACACATTTGGCGAGCATTCATTTCATGTTGATTCCTCATACTGTGAACATGTGCGATAAAGACGCGCAAGTGGTTGCCATTATGTTTAATCCACGATATTCAGTCGGCGGCGTTCACAGCAAAAATGAGGTTTGCTCACGAACATGGCCCTACACGGTGAGCATCAAAGCCAACGAGCACGAAAAGATCGAAATTTTTCGCCAACAGTGAGCGGCTCGCGAACCAGCCCCTACACGAGAAAATATAGCGAGCACGAGCGTGTTCGGCGAGCATGCTCGTCGTTTAGGGCCACCTTTACTGGAATAGTTTAACGGCGATTTCATAGAAAACAGAGAGTATTTGACCCAGAAGAAAGTGCTCATCCAAAAATTAAGGAGGAAGAAAAGAGAGGTACCGATGTACCTTGTTTTTAAATGTTTGCAAGTTATAACGACCAGGAAATACAGAGATTGGCAGGGCATTCCATAAGTGAGTTGTACGGCTTAGGAACGAATCGCGATATTTTAGAGTACGTCCGAAAATGGGCTTGAGGGTATACTGATGAGCATTCATAGCGAGACGGGTGTTACGGTTGAAAGTTTGCATGGGCGGAATGCTACTGGCGATTTCGGTGGAGCACTGGTGGTGGAAATAGCGATAAAACAAAGTGAGAGAGGAGACATTTCGTCGGTGTTCGAGGGTGTCCATTGATTGACTGATATTAGTATCATCAATGAGCTTTATCGCACGGTTTTGAATCCTATCTAGCAGGTGCAGAGATGTTTTAGGATCACCTGACCAGATGTGGGAGTTGTACTCCAATTTTGAACGGATGAATGCCTTATATACATATTGAGGCCAGATCAGAGGGGGTGAAATATTTCTTACATCGCTTGAGGAAACCTAGACATTTCGCAGCATTTTTGGCGACATCAAATATGTGGTCATTCCAACGTAAGTTGTCATTGACACACATACCGAGAATGGAAAGTTTTTCAGTTTTGCTAATGGCTGGGTGTTTAAATTTCGCTTTAACGACAGCAGACAGTATTGTGTTTTGGAAGCATTAAATTGCACTCTGTTGATAGTCCCCCAATATCGGAATTTAATGAGCTTAGCATACGCTGCCGTTCTCGATGTACACCCGAAGAGCAGGGCCGTGAGTCCGGGAACGAATATGAAAAGCAGAGAGTACTGTCATCAGCAAAGGAATATGATTGGATTAGAAGTAGCAGACAAGAGATCGTTAATGAAAATTAAAAAGAGTGTCGGTGACAGAACAGAGCCCTGGGGCACACCAGCATTTATTTTGTGAATATCAGACTTGAAACCGTCCAAGACAACTTGAATTGAACGTTCCGAAAGGTAATTTCTAATCCATCCCGAACGCATTTTCGACAAAAGAGCCTGATGCCAAACTCTGTCAAACGCCAGATTGATGTACGATTTGGTTCCACTTTTCGGTGAGGCATGCCATCAAATCACCAGTGGACCTGTTGCTACGAAAACCGTACTGCCGGTCATTGAGAAGTTTTCGTGTTTCGAGATATTTCATGAGCTGACGATTTATCAGTGTTTCCATGACCTTGGAAAGAAGGGACGTAAGTGCAATGGGTCTGTAGGAGGAGAGAGAAGATGGTTCGCCTTTTTTAGGGACAGGCTGGACAAATGCTGTTTTCCATCTGCTCGGGAAGAGTCCTAAAGTGTAGGATTGATGAAAAAGCTTACGCAGTGGTTTTGCCAGCGTGGAAGAACACCTCTTCAGAAGAAGGGGAGATATACCATCAGTAGATTGGTACCGAATCTACCGAAAGTAGATTCGTCCCATTGAAGATTCGACGCACTTAAGTGTAGGCGGAGACAAAGCACAATCTGGGAGTGTTGAGCTGGCCGCAAAGTGTGCAGCAAGCAGATTGGCCTTATCCAAAGAGCTGACAGCTGGAATGTCATTGAAAATGAGCGTTGGGATGGAGGATGAATTTCGGAATTTCTAATGTTTTTGACGAAAGACCAAAAATGTTTACTGCCTTTGGGACATTGCAGTATTTTTTGCCTCAGTTTTTGGTCGTATTGGAATTTCGCACGGTTAACAAAGGCGTTGCAGTCATTTCTGGCTCGTTTGAACTTTTTTCGGTTTTCCTCTGTCGGGTTGGTCTTGTAGGCCTCTTTACAGCTCGAGTCATACCATGCCTTTTCCCTTGGTTTGATACTCTTCATCCGATGAGGAATAAAGGATCTCATTCCAAAGAGAATGGTGTCTGTAATCATATCAGCAGCGGCATCCACGTCGTTATCGAGGAAGCATAATGACCAGTTAAAATTCCTAAAGAAGCTGTTAAGACCGCTCCAGTTGGATTTCTCGTTTTGCAATACGGTTCTTTTAGGAATCTTTTCTCTAACTGTGTCTAACACAGTGGTCTGACGAGCCTAGAGGGGAGAGCACATCAATGGTGTGCTTATCAGGGTGAGAAGTTAAAAACAAGGCCAGGGTGTTGGCGGTATGACTATCAACGTCTGGTATTCGCGTGGGCTCATTTACAAGCTTCGTTAGGTTTTCCGCAGCGAAGATCTCAACACACCGTCCTTCGGGTGCTGTCTGTCCACAATGTCGAAGCCGCCCGTAATAACGATTTCAGTATCAGGATACAGGGATGCAATTCTTTGAATGGAGTCAGACAGCGCATCAAACTCGTTAAAGTCGAATTGCTGTCCAGTTTGGGGCTTAGGAATTTTAACCACATGAAGTTGAATTCCGGATTGGAACATGGATCACATTGTGGTGGAGTTTGGTAAGCTACATCACTACGCACATAAATGGCGAGACCGCTGTGAGAGAACAATAATGGCACTAGTTCGTAGCCAGGTAGCTTCAGATCAGAATTATGTGAGAGGTGTGGGCGGGGATCTATCTGTGTTTCACTAAGTGCCAAAATAGCTGGTCTGTACTTACAGACGTGAACGTACGCAGAAAAGTGATTGCTTTTTAGCCCGCGTATATTGGCTACGTCTACCCTGAATTCCCTAGTCATAATCACAGACAAACACAGAAAACGCAAACACCGACGATACTAATTACTGCTCACGTAAATACCATCACAAAAGTGGACCTTGTCCAAGCTACTCGTAAATCATCTCTTCATCAACCCAGACTTCATTCACATACTAGACTTTACCCTAGTAAGCAACACTATGAAGTTAGTAGATCCTAAAGGGATGGCACAAATAATCCTATGAGATCGAAGTGCTTCTCGCGTAACCTTTCTACCCTGTAACCTTGCAAGAAGTACCTTGACCCACTACTAAATTCAGTTTGAATTTGTTTGCTTTTTGTGCGTATTTATTGTACTTGAAAGTACGACCTACGTAGCTGCAAAATGAAAATTCACGCGAAAAAAAAACAATAACATCCTTTATTTGCTCATTTTAGATGCAATGTATCTTTCATATAGTCGCTGCCGTACATGTTCGTTTTCTTGTTATACGAAAAATGACAGAATAACGATTTCATTTCTCAATATCCATCTTCGATTCGATGAAAGTGGTATGCTACGAGTACGAGCCAGAACTCCCACCACCCGTCAAATAAGAATGGTTGCTTGGGTGTGCGATGTGGGTGGTGGGGTGGGTGAGGGGGGGGGGACAAAATGCCACATAGACAATGACAGCAAGTACTAAGGCATTTTATTTACATATTTTTCTTGTTGGCCTTATTCACACGTTCCCCGGCGGACGAACTGCTGCCTCACTTCCATTGTTTATACGAAGTGTTCCTCGAATTCAATCACATTAAAAAAAAAAAAAAAATAAAAAAAATAAACGAAATTGCCAATACCGATGACTTACGAATGAAAGAAGGAAAATTTTAATATACCAACACATACGTATGTACATATGTAGGTACATGTCCGTATCTATTAGACAAGAGTCTAATTTTGCCAGCAACACACATGTGATTGAAAAGTATCTAAAATGAACTACGACTACTAGTACATACATTCATCTCATGGATATATGGAAAAGGGGTTGGTTGCTTGACAAAAAAAATCACAAAAAAAAAAAAATAAAATAAAGTCCTTTAAAGTGTTTGCCACATTGAACCTTTTTGGAGACCCTTTTTTTTCCCCCTAACACTAAGCGAGGGGTGAACAAGGTGGTCTGGAAAATGACAATTTCGTCGTTTAAACTCCAAGAAAAATTGCACACTGACAGAGAGGAGGCGAAAAGAGGGCGAACAAAAAAAAAAAAAAACAAAAAAAAAATGAAAATGAAAATGAAAATGAAAAAAGAATGTTTGTTTGTTTTGTCGGTTGGCAAGGGTGGTGTGGCACACTGCTGATCAAACCTACCTAACTATGTATTCCATTCCAATTCATCTATCGACCGAGTGAGACCGAAAGGCAGGCAGCATTAAAATGGAAATGAAATTCAATCTATATCCTTGACAGGATTTCGCATGTAGCGTTTTTTTGCTTTCCATTTTTTTGTATTTTGTTTTTTTTTTTTTTTAATTCCAACTTCAGCGGGCGCAGTGAATATTGCGGGTGCGGATGTGGCGAGTGCGACGGGATGTAAGAGGTGGCATGAGGATGAGGAAATGAGTATTAGTACAAGGAAGAATTCTACGGCACGTACATACATATACATATAATCTCGTTATTTTTTTTTTTTCCGCTAACTCGTACCATCAGCGTATTTGTGGCCTCTTTTGCAACCTCTTACCCTTATGATAGGGAAATGTTCAAAGTTGAAAAAGGGGTAGTCGTACTTCATATTCAAGTCGATCCTTGGGAGAACGACAGCGCCAACGACAACGGCTAGGACATCGACAACTACGACAACGACGACGACGACGACGACGACGACGCTCGTGGATATTTGGAGTGTATTTTTTACGGTCTTTATCTATTTTATGCTTTCTTCGATTTTTCGGGTGTCTTATGCTCTAGCCATACACACTCACTTACACACACACATACACAATAGATGTATGCACGCGCGAAAACAAAAAGGGTGAGTAAATGGATATTGATCAGAGTTCGACAGCTTTTGGGTTGGAAAATGAGATAGGGTTTCTATTACAATACTAACGAAATGATTTTTTTCTACTACCCTTCTACCGTCCCATGACAGTTTCCCGGTCTATTCTTCCTATTCTAATTGATTGAACATTTTTTTTGCTTCATCTGATTAAGACTGGGAGTTTTGTTTTGTTTGTTTTGAATCTCTCAGAAGACTGATCTAAATTAAGTAACTAACCAGCTCTGTGCATAAAAGTGCATAGTTTGCACAGTTGCCGAGCGATTCCAAGAATTCTTTCAGCAACAACTCATTCATTCAATACTTACTCGTACACGGATATTGATTTGAACTGCTCGTAAGTTGTTGGAAGAATTTGAGATCGTAGAACACAGGTCCTTGCATGGACTAACCCATATACATTTATGCACGCTAAAAACAGACTAAAACAAATCTCAAAGTTGATCCATCCTATACTCATCTCACCCTATGAGTTTGGATCAGACATTGTTTTGTCTGATCATGTCTTTCGGGCTAAGACGGGATTCAGACACTGAACTTTCCAATTTGGAAGCTCTTATATTACATTGAGGACCCTGTTGACAAGGTGGCTTTTGATGTCACGTGTAACTCGGTTTCGACTTTGTTGTCTACACGATGCAGAAGACTTATGGATAAGTTCAATTCTGGTGGCCAATATGTGTTGCCAGGAGAAAACACAAGTATCTACTGTTGCATCTTCGTCGACTCTAACGTCTTTAAACCTTATCGATGATTGGTGTACTAGAAATGGGCATTCATCCTTTCAAAATTGGTGTTGTTCCCCTTGTCATCCTGGATAACAAACTTCTTAGGGCTAAACAGGTCATGTCGAAAGCCGAAAAGGCGCTGCCGGCTTTCTGGGTGAATAAGGGAGCTGAGGTTTCATGAAAATGTGTTATTGCTGTTTTGACAAGACTTGTGCCCTCATCTTGTGCCCTGCTCTCGACGCTTTAGTACAACACGGACTTAAAATTTGACGATCTTGCTCGATGAGGGTCTGTGGATTCTGGTTTGACCTTCCCTGTGCCCAGAGATTCTAGATTCTGGAGCAGGAGAGTAAAGTCAGGTCACTGGTATCTTTCTGTAGGACAATGTAATTTCAAGGAAACTTGAGTCCGCTTTCCAAGCGCCGATATAACCATTGCTGATAGCAATGACTTATGTTATGAAAAATCGATGAAAAAAGCGAAGAATCAAAATTTGTGGAAGGCTTCTCTGAAGGCTGAATTTACTAAGCCTTGCTTGTGATCTTTCAGGACTGTCTACGGTCTACGGTCTCAGTTTCAGCTTTCAGTGACAGTTGCTATTACAAAATGCAATTACTAATTGGTAAGAGTTGAGCTTAAAGAATGAGGATGTGGATGGATGTCAAGTTATGGCGTAGGTTGATAATAATATTGAATAGTGTTTCCTAGTCTGACAAGTAGGTGCTGGGACCTCTGCCACATTAAATCACCCTCCTTGTTCGTTAGAAACTCTTCCTGATCTCGTTGTGGCGGTTGATGGTGTCTGCTTTGTTGAGGATGATGGGGTACCTGATGAAACATTAGGAACATTAGTTAAGTCTGTGGATTTGTTGGTAGTATGTAAAGCTTGGTTTGAGGAATTGTGCGAAGGACTTGTGGGGATCAGTTGTGAATTCGATTTATCGGCATTGAAACTTGGAGTAGAGTTTGATGGAGTTTGTATGACGGCTTTTGTTGGTTTGATGTGGCTAGAGTTTCGACGATATTTGTTGATTCGTTGACCTGTAGTGAGTTGTGGGGAGTCTCCCATTGACGTTCCCATTGGCAACTTCTTACTGATGTCGTGTTGAGGTTCTTGAGTATAGACGTTGAGCTGGGCTTCCGACGTCTCCTCTGGGGGTGTTTATAAAATTTTGGATACCTAATTGGTAGTCTGAATTGTCGTAGGTGCCTGTTCCGCTAATCCATTTCCTCTGGGATGATAGGGAGAACGAGCACGGTTGAGCTGGCATCAGGTTGTAGCTTCGTCGCTATTGACAGTTTTAACACGGGAGTGGTACATATGGCGGATTTTAGTTCCGTGTAAGCCTTCTCTTGGGAGTCGTTCGTTGTTAATGAAGAAAAATTTGGGATGAACTTACTCAGATAGGTGAATTTACCGAGAACTCTCTGGAGTTCTTTTCTATTTTTTGGTGACTTTAGTCGTTGGATCGCCTTGGTCTTGTCTGGATCGACTGTCATTCATTGAACTTTTGCTGTTCGAACACGCATTTTGTTTTATTGAGTTTTAGGTCCTTCTCAGTCAGGATTTTGATCACTTCGGTTGTGGTTTTTCGGATCTGGAATGAATTGGAATGTCATCTATTGAAATTTTTACATTAGGTAGATGTGATAGATGCTTTGGAATACTTCAGTGGCGGCAGATATACCTAAAGGTAATCTCTTGCAGCAGTATCTGCCGCAAGGTGTGGAAAAAGTAAATATTTTATTGGTTCTGTTGGAGTCTCAGATTTGACAGAATCCTCGTTTGCAGTCTAGCAGGGTGAATAGCTTTGAACCGTTGAGTTGGGCTGTAATCTCTTTGATTGTTTGCATAGGATGGTGACGGCGTAAAATATTTTTATTAACGAATGTGAGATTATGGGTGACACGGATTGAGTAGCTTCCCTCATAGGCTCGATGACGTCCAGTTTAACCATTCTATCGAATTTTATGTGGAATTCGTCTCGGAGGTGTTATTACGAATGAAGGGTTCTCTACAAAGTCGATATCGTATTCGTAGTCTTTGAGACAACCTAGGTCTTCAAATATGATGTCATCTTTTTTTACCTGGTTAACTCTGGTGACGAGTCCAAGTTTTTCGCAAGCATTGGCATTTTGCACCATCGCCCTGCTATTGAGTATGGTATTAGTGCTTTGCCAAGTACTTGCATTCGATGATTACTGAACGAGACCAGGTGATTTACTCTACTAGGTTTTAGGTTAGAATTGGTGGATTCATGGGAACCTGTGTCTAGTTTTATTTTGTAGGACTTACCCTCAATGAAGAGTTTGGGGCTTTCGGATACTGTACCAACAAAAAGTGAATCGTCATCGTCATTGTCAGTTTCTTCACAAAGATTGATTTCCTTGGTCGATGTGTAACTACTTTTATGGCTATTCTTGCTAGTTTTAAATTTTTAACAAAATTTACTGTCTTTTTATCTTCATTGACGATTTGGGCTGATTGCTTTTGAGCCATTTCTGTAGCCTGACAGAGTTGAATTGCCTTTTCTAAGTCGATGTCGATTGAGACAACAGTTTGGTGGGAAGGTAATCGCGCTATGGATTCAGAGTATGAGTTGTCGTTGAGTCCTTCAAAGGCAAAGTTTTGCGCTTGTAATCGCAGTCTTCACACTAATTCGTCAATGGTTTCGCCATCTTTAGAGTTATTTTGTTGAATTTGCACCTCTTAAATGTGGTGTTAACTGTATGACTGAAGGGTTTACTCAGCTCTCTGACATTCGAAGCAGTGTTCGTATCCACATAATTCGGACACAAATCGTCCACAAATGCACAGTTTATTGGTGTCCTTTATATGCGTTTGCTGCACCCTTTGTTTTGTAGTCTTCTGCTGCTGTTGTTTTTTCTGCTGTTGTAAATGTTGTTCTGAGACATTTGCTGTTCCCTCCTTAGGAGTGGTGTAAACGAGATTGGAGATATGATTTGTTTCTGTTGATCAGTATCAGATTATTAGATGGAGACTTGGTCTTGGGAATGCAGGTAATACAATTCTACTTTGAAACTCAAGTTTGAGTCGAAATTAGATAGAAAATAACGTGTTGAGGAGGTATAGCATTGAAGTTTAGGGGAATTAACATGTAGTTTGTTGGAGCCGTGAAGCCTTGGTCTTACGTAATGTTTCGAGTCAACAAAGTTAGGATTGCTGTTACCCACTGTTCTACAGTTTAAAGCACAAATATATGTGCTTTCCTTGTTTACTAAAAGGTGTTCATATTGAATTTGATCGAATTTTTTTTTTTTAGATGTATGTACGTAGTATTTCTTTATATATGCAATGTGTAGGATATAAGGAATATTTTAACTTAAAAAAATATACAAACGTACCTTTATGAATTTATTTGTTAAGGACACATGGTTGTTTTGTTCGGTTTTATGTTTTTCTTTATTTTTTTGTTCTCTCTTTCTAGGAATCCAAAAGATCTGCCAAAGGATTACTGCTGGTAGCTGTTTGCTGTTGTGGCGTTAATGGAGACGATTTCGATGGTTCCAAATTTATTGTCGTTGCCGTTGTTGGTAGTGGTTTCGCTTTTGATTTTTCAGCTGCATCGGGTTTCTTTTTCGCCGTCCCGAACAAATCATCATCGTCGTCATCTGTTAAATCAGAAAATAAGTTTGATGGTGGTTTCACTTTAGCGGACTCGACCTTCTTTGGAATAGGTTTGGTTTTCGACTTTCCAAAAATATCATCACCAGATGCGTTATCCTCTTCGCTGGAGAATAATGTCGATGGGGCTTTCGTTGGTTTGCTCACTGGTTTTTGTTGTTTAGGTTTCGTTTCAATAGGTTTTTGTGGAGTTGGTTTATTTGAAACTGCTTCCTCCTTAAAAAGATCATAATCGTCATCAGACTCACTGAAAAGGGATGATGGTTTAGTTGATGGTTTAACCAGTGGTGGCAAAGACTTTTTGGTTTGTGGAGCAATTTCCGGTGTTCCCTTCGACTTAATGGATTTTGTTAGTGCTTTTGTTGATAAGGTGTTGCCCTCTTCATCATCAGAACCGAAGAGAGAACCGAGTCTTTTCGAGGTAGAAACCGTCGTCACTTCTTGTGGCTTAGGTTTTGTTGTGGTATTATCTGCCTCCGAGTCGGAATCCTTGAACAACGATGGAATTTTTTTTGTTGATTCGTTCACAACAGGGTTTGTTTCCTTAAAGATTTGTACCTGCTCTGATACTTTCTTCACAGTTGTGTTTGACTTAAATTCTTCTTTCGACGCTTCCTCTCCTAAAGCCGGTTTGGCTGCATTTACACTTTTCGAATCAAATGTACCAAAGTCTTCAAACAGTGATGCTGTCTTTTTTGGGTTTTCTTCAGCGACACGAACTTCTTCTTGTCCCTTTTGTTCAGTTGCTAGCTTTTCATCATCAATTATGGATTTTCTATAACTCTCCTGCCTTCCTTTCCGGGTAGATGGCCTTCGCTTCACTTGCACCTTGGCCCGATCTCGGTTTAGGTTTGGCAAAATATTTTCAGGCAAATCTCGCTTTGGTTGTATAGTACGAGGTGTTGGAGTATCCTTATCAGAGGAACCTATAGTTTCAGAGTCGAGATCTGATGAGCTAACAGGCTCAGAGATGGGCTCGACGGGGTCGACGAGTTCAGACTTTTTGAATGAAGGCACTTTCGCTGAAGGTAACAAAGCAGCTACATTGATCTGCAAATCAATTTTCTTTAATTTCGAGACCTTCGGCTTTGGTTTTTGTTCCTCAGCTGCTTTTACGTACTTTTCTCCAGACACTATCTTCGGACTTTGAAGATCATGATCTGGAGGTGGTTCATCGTTGAAGATGTATGAAGAGGGAGCGCGCATATCACGACTAGCTTCAATGGTCTCAGGGAAATCATCATAGAAAATGCTGTGAATGCGTTTTGTTTCCGGAGGTGGTGATGCTGGGAAGTCATCGTCAGGCGGAACATCGGTGAATAGATTGATGCCACCATACGAAGGCGCAGTTGGATTAGTGGCAACGTCATCCTCATCCACATTGTACTTTGGTGGTTCTGATTCCAGTTCTTCGAAAGTGGGGCCGTGTGGTACATTATCATCCGGCGGTGGCTCGTTGTCGAATAGAGCGGTGTAACTAGGTATTGCTGGTGGTTTTTTCTCTTCAAGGTGATCTTCTGTAGTTTCCGCCTTCTGTTTTTCTTCAGTTGAAAGGTCTTCATTCTCAAAAACTGCCGATAAAGTGGACATATTAGATGCATCGGATTGCTCCCGATTTGTAACAGAGATAGAAGTTTCTTTGCTTAAGCTATCTGTTCCGCCTACGTGGTTTTCAGCCGAATCAGAAATTCTAACTGGCTCTAGGTCTTTTTCCTCAGTATCCGGCTTTGGCATAATCTTGGATATTTTGTCAAGACTCGCTGAGCCTTCACTGTCTAAAAGTTTGTTCTTTTGAGAAACCTCTTCTACTAATTTACTCGGTGAAGGTTTAGGAATAAATTCTTCAAAGTCGTCTGTAAAATCATCAGCAAAGATATCTGCGATTTTCGAGTTTTTCTTGCCAACTGACGCTGCAAAGATATCATCATCCGGTGGTGGTTCGTCACGAAATACATCAGAGAAGAGATCATTCTTGAGTGCAGATGCCACATTAGATTTGCTCGGCTCATTTTTGTTAACCTCTTCTGCAAACTCATTTTGCTTCTTTCTCTGGTCTTCAGAACTTGATACCTGATTGAGGGATGCATTCTCTTCCTTATCTTCTTCAAACAAATCCTTCTTCGAGGGTTTCTTAGCAAAAATATCCTCTTCTTTCTGTAATGTATCCTCATCATTGTCAAAAAGACCCTTACTCAGAAAAGATACTTCTTTCACTGTAGATTCCTTCACTGAGGGATATTTTACGTCCTCATGAACAGCACCTTTTGCAGGGATAATATCTTCATTTCCACTCACAGTAGGTGTATCATCTATGTCATCGGAAAACAAATTCTTTGTCTTCTCGGCGAAACTTTTGCTTGATTTAGGCTTCGCTGCGAAAATACTTTCGAAATCGTCGTCCTCATCATCATCGAATAGATTTGTGGTTCTGATTTTGTCCACTAGCCTTGATACCGAAGGAGGCGAGAAAGTGTCATCTTCTAATTTCGATGAGATGTCCTGCTTATCATCATTATTCGTCTCAATAGCCTTTGAGGCAAAAGGATCTTCCGAATCGTGGAAAATATTTGTAACTACTTTTTTCAGAGGTTCCTTATTTTCTTCTAAAGTGACCTGTGGTGTGAAAATATCATCAGATTCGTCAAACAAATTCGGCACAACTGTTCGCTTTGGTGCTGCCATCTTTTCCTCTGAAGGTCCTTTGACATTTGGGGAGAAAATATCTTCAGAATCATCAAATAGATTGGTTTGAATACTTCGTTTTGTTTCTTTCGCGGTTTCTTGCAAAGGTTTTGCTACTTTCGGAGCGAACATATCATCGGAATCATCAAATAGATTAGGAATTTTGGGAGTCTCCTGCTTACCATCTTGTGAATTAGTGTTTTTTGTGCTTTTATTGGTTGCTGTCTGAACAATTTGATCCATGAATGAACTGAATTCATCATCATCGAATAAGTTTAAGGGTTTCTTGGCACCTATCCGACGATTGTTCTCACTTTCAACTGCTTGCGTATCTAGTGGAGGCTCATCATCTATCAAAGGCTCTTGGCTTATCTTCTTGCTTAAAGGAGCAATACTTTGCGGGGCTGCTTGTTGCTCAGAGCTAGTGAAAATGTCATCAAATAGATTCTCCTCCTTCTTCGGAACGTGTTGATAGTACCTCTGTTCCGCGATCGGCTGAATTGTTGACAAATTCTTTTGAGTACTTGCTGGCGAGTTGTTTTCCCCTTGATTAGAAGAATCTCCATCATTCGAGGGCGTTGGGATATCTTTTCTACCTACTAAATGATTTGTATTCAACCCCCAAGCTGTAGAGTCCCATTCAGACATAGTCGGTGCGGTACTCTCATACGAATCTTCTGCAGTCGATGATGACTCCGAGAATTGTTCAGAATTTTCATCACCAGAAAAATCATTATCAGAATCGCAGAGCCCAATATGCCACTTTTCCTTCCAAAGATTTGTGCCATATATGTGGGGTAACGGTCTTGCTTCGTAGGGATTCTTCGAACGATAGATAACATTCGAAGCAGGTTCATCGTCGTCGGAATCATCATAACTGATAGAGTACGCTTCATGGCATGAGTTCATCATTTCAAGGTTCTTCATAAGGAACGAGACAATGTTGTTGGTCGATGCTTTATCAGTTACATCGGAATCCGGATTTGGGACCTCAGAGATGTTCGCTAGCGATTCATCATCATCATGTACACGGTTTTCAACAAACTGCGAGTACTGCAGAGCGGCCAGGTTAACATGTAAGTTGAGTCAAAAGCTCTGTAGTCTGTACAATGTACATACGCATCTAATGACTAATTCCTTAAATATGGATTGAAACCCTGCACAGTCCTTTTTTCAATTACCCCCTCCTCCAAGTATAGTGTGAGGTGCATTCTTCAGCAACACTTAAGTGAAATTGAATTACGTGCGAAAATCTTTGGTTACATTTTCCCTAAAACATCAAATGAAGAAAGCGACATGTTTCGGTCGCAAACAGTTGCTCTTACAGAAAGTACGAGTATCGACTGGTGACAATTGGAAGGGGTGAGTTGTTTTCAAAAACTGTTAACTGAACAGAGAAAGGTTGGCGCCGTTGATTGTGTAGTAAAATTCTATTGGAATTACAATATTAAAATGAATATGCCCTTGAATAAGTTATTTCTAACATTTTTCTACAAAAGCAAAACTTACTGTTGAGTTATGTATGGTATACCACCAGTTGGGGCAAGCAAAACAGCAGGAACAAAGATACACCATGAAACGGAAACTGCGAATTAAAAATTAAATCTCAGTTGCTGTGCATTAGGAAGTGAAGATTTTAATTTATTCATGGCAATCACAGTTGGTAATCCACTTAAACGACCTAAGACAAATAAAAATCTCCGCCATTGTACAGAGTCCATTACCGCATTTATAATGCGATAAATGAGCCAACGTTAGGGGCCACTACATTCGTAATTAATTTTTTTTTTCTTTTATTTCCTGAGCCCGGTACTTGACGAGAAGGCGAGAACAAAATTAAAAAAAAAAAAAAAGAAAACAATCAAAACATCAACATTCGGGGTGCGACAGATTGTCCATAATAGAAGGGAAAAAACAGTGTCGGTCCTCGGTCCTCGGTCCTCGGTGCTGTCGCGGGATAATACGCCAAAATTACTGTTTTTCTTTCGAATGTACTCGTAACAGGAGGAGAAACCAAAACAAAAGAAAGTAAATTTCCCAACCGAAGAAAGGGGAAGACGGCCAACTTAGAGGAAAGAAGACGTTATGGTATTGCGGAACGAATTAATTACGGATTATGAGGTTAGTCGTGTGGATGAAAATACTTTCTTTTTTTGTTTCCCTCGAAGAAATCTCAACACCACCCCCTAAATGTGGGGTGGCAAAGCGGTTGGCAGCCAGAGAGAAATTTCTTTCGAATGCTGCCCGCTCAAGATAGGAAAACAACATTTTATTGACGTTTTCCGGAGTTAAGCTTTTCTGTTTTACTTTTTTTTTTGCGCCTGCTTTTGTTTTCTTTATTCTCTGGCGGAGTGTTGTAAAAATTTAATTTCCTTAAGGATCAGGCAGGCAGGCAGGCATTCCTTCAGCTTTGGAGAGTGACCTTTTTAAGATGGTTTTTCATTTCGCCTCGCATTATAATTAAACGGTTTTTTACTCTATATACATTTCTTCAATCTCGATATACCATAGATCTAAGGATTTTCATTATCGGGTTGAATTTCATTTGAGAAAGCTGATTTTGCGTTCGACAGGAGTGAAGTGAAGTGAAGTGGACTACGAGTGGAGTGGAAATGGTTTTTTTTGTTTTCTCATTAATTGACCTTCATTCAGGTTTATTGCTTTCGCAGCGATTAATTTCCAACTTGGATTTGAGTTTATCTGTTTTCATTCGAATTTAATTTTTCGAAAATTTACATGGGAACAACCTTTTTTATGAATTAAAATTATTTGGCAATGATTTTTATTTATCTGCTTATCAGAAGGGGGATAGCATTCAAAAAATGGAAAAACGCTTCCGTATTTTTCAAACTTATTTCGAAAATCGATCTTCAATTCGCGGAACCTATGAAAGATGATGTGATTTTGTTGGTCCTCATTATCGACTAGTTGAGCTCACTGTGTATGCACAGAAGAAACTATAGACGCTGTGGATGAAAAATGTGGTGAAAGGTGCCCTTCTTATGTGGTATATCGCACAGTCACATGCACCAGATGGTGTTGCTCCCATTTAAACAGAAAATGCTTCTTCTATTTAGTTGTGTCTTCCAGTCTTTTGTTCGACTTCTGCAGCATAGTCGCTGTTCTGCCTTACCTTGCTTTATCTCTATTTTCATCACCAGTGTTCCATCGAAATTGCCAGTAGTATTGCGCCCCTTCAAGTCTTCAACTGTATACCTCATCAGTATACCCTCAAGCTTACTTTCGGACGTACTCTAAAATATCGTGTGTTTCATTCCTAACCCGTACAACTCTCTTATGGAATGCCCTGCCGAGCTCTCTATTCCCTAGTCATTGTAACTTGCAAACATTTAAAACCAACGTGCATCGGTATCTCTCTTTTTTTCGCCCTAACTTTCCTTCGCCCGCACTGTTTTTTTTTTTTTTTTTTTTAATGAGCGCGCGTTCAAGGGGTTTGTGTACCCTTAAGGTGATTGGTCACAGCGCGGGCAAAGGAAATTTAGGGAAGAAGAAACGGGAGGTACCGATGTACATTGTTTTTAAATGTTTGCAAGTTATAACGACCAGGAAATACAGAGATCGGCAGGGCATTCCATAAGCGAGTTGTGCGGCTTAGGAACGAATCACGATATTTTAGATTACGTCCGAAAGTAAGCTTGAGGGTATACTGATGAGCATTCATAGCGAGACGGGTGTTACGGTTGAAAGTTTGAATGGGCGGAATGCTACTGGCGATTTCGGTGGAGCACTGGTGGTGGAAATAGCGATAAAACAAAGTGAGACACGAGACATTTCGTCGGTGTCGAGGTCAATCAGTCAATCAATGTGGGGGTTGTACTCCAATTTTGGGCGGATGAATGCCTTATATATTGAGGCCAGATCAGAGGGGGTAAAATATTTCTTACATCGCTTGAGGAAACCTAGACATTTCGCAGCATTTTTGGCGACATCAAATATGTGGTCATTCCAACGTAAGTTGTCATTGACACACATACCGAGAATGGAAAGTTTTTCAGTTTTGATAATGGCTGGGTGTTTAAATTTCGCTTTAACGACAGCAGACAGCATTGTGTTTTGGAAGCATTAAATTCCACTCTGTTGATAGTTCCCCAATTGGTTGTGCTGTTGATATTGGAATTTAATGAGCTTAGCATACGCTGCCGTTCTCGTTCTACAGCCGAAGAGCAGGGCCGTGAGTCCGGGAACGAATATGAAAAGCAGAGAGTATTGCCATCAGCAAAGGAATATATTGGATTAGAAGTAGCAGTCAAGAGATTGTTGATGAAAATTAAAAAGAGTGTCGGTGACAGAAGAGAGCCCTGGGGCACACCAGCTTTTATTTTGTGAATATCAGACTTGAAACCGTCCAAGACAACTTGAATTGAACGTTCCGAAAGGTAATTTCTAATCGATTGGAGAAGAGAGTCGTCGATCCCAAATGCACGCATTTTCGACAAAAGAGCCTGATGCCAAACTCTGTCAAATGCCTTAGAAATATCAAGTGCAACTATCTTGCTCTCGCCAGATTGATGTACGCTTTGGTTCCACTTTTCGGTAAGACATGCCATCAAATCACCAGTGGACCTGTTGCTACGAAAACCGTACTGCCGGTCATTGAGAAGTTTTCGTGTTTCGAGATATTTCATGAGCTGACGATTTATCAGCGTTTCCATGAAAGAAGGGACGTAAGTGCAATGGGTCTGTAGGAGGAGAGAGAAGATGATTCGCCTTTTTTTAAAGACGGGCTGGACAAATGCTGTTTTCCATGTACTCGGGAAGTGTCCTAAAGTGTAGGATTAATGAAAAAGCTTACGCAGTGGTTTTGCCAGCGAGGAAGAACACCTCTTCAGAAGAAGGGGAGATATACCATCAGTAGATTGGTACCGAATCAATCGAAAGTAGATTCGACGCACTCAAGTGTAGGCGGAGACAAAGCACAATCTGGGAGTGTTGAGCTGGCGGCAAAGTGTGCAGAAAGTAGATTGCCTCGTCCAAAGAGCTGACAACTGGAATGTCATTGTAAATGAGCGTTGGGATGGAGGATGAGGCGGAATTTCTAATGTTTTTGACGAACGACCAATAATTTTTAATGTCCCAAATTGCAGTATTTTTTGCCTCAGTTTTTGGTCGTATTGGAATTTCACACGCTTAAGAAGGGCAAACATGGATTGCGTACCCTTAATCCATTGAACGCGTATTCATTAGTTGAATAAAGCAGTCATAAAGGGGCAGTTCGAAGAGTTCTGGGTGATGATCTCCAGGAGCTTGACGCAAGTTTTTGGCATATCGTGTATATAGAGATTGAAGTTCCCTTCAATTCAATCTTCAAGATCGATCCTTGTGTCGTTGAGTTGTGTGGATTTGGAATACTTGGAAACAGCTGTTGCATTGTAACGTACCGTCTTCAAGAGTTTGCAGACGAATCCAGTACGTCAGACCATATCGTGTGCAGGAATAAACTGTACAGGCATGGATCAATTAAGGTTGGTTTGATCCTTCAAGCTTCTGTCTTTTCGTGCATTTTATTAATATCGTAAGAATTCGTCTACTATTTCGGTGTCACCACTCTACTGAAATTGTTGATATAGCCGGTCACTATCAGTACTCTTCTGGATAACCTCGTGGGATGTCCATTGAAGTCGAGATCTTTGGTGAAAACTTGCCGTGACAACTTCTGAAATTTCAACCTTGGCTGAGTTTACCAACGGATTTTCAAAGAAAATTCTGGTGTGCCCCAGGACTCCATTCTGTCTCCGAAACTCTTTTTCACATTCGTTCATGGACTCACATTTTTCAGCTGTAGAATGGGAATGACAGCGTCGGGGAGCAAACAAGCGAGTGAAACTAAATACTTTTAGATTGTGTCCTGTTGCCATTGAAAGGAAACCATTATCCATTCTCCATATGTGTGCCAATGACAAAGAACGAGGGAATAGCCAAATATCTAAGTTTCCTCAACCAATGTAAGGAATACTTACTTCAACCCCTCTGATCGGGCCTCAGAGTACATGGCCACATTTGTTCAAATATTTCGTGAATGTTGTGCTCAAGTCAAAATGTCATGAACCTATTCTGTTCAAATTCGATTCCTAGTTATTGTTTTAAAAAGAGCTCTATAGCTCTTGTAAAACTACCCTTTATTCATACACAGAAATGTGTGTATCTAAAACTAAACTCATCATGGATATAATTTTAAACACATTCATGCCAACGTGTCTACAACTTCAGACCCATCATTCCGTATCCCATCACATCCCACATCTCGATAGAACTACACCATGTAACCTGCAAAAGGTCGTTCGTCTAGGCGCAGCTATTTTTATGAATATCTCTTGTCACGTAACTTGAATACTGTCAATTGTTATTGCCTAACCAATAGCTATTTTACTACCTCGGTGCTTTGTTAAAAATTACGTAAACGAAAATATATTTTAAGGAGATGATTTGCCAGACTTTTTTTTTTTAGATAGTGTTGTCTCCGACAATGCAGAGTTCCTGAACTTTCAGCAAAGTGGGTATTACATGGTTACAATTACAGATGATATCCTTCAATAGCAGAGACTATATTCATCCCGAAAGTTACGTAATGGGGTCGTAGGATTTTAATGCACTGGAGCACAAGGAGCACACTCAAAGTAGGACTCACACTTTTTTTGGTTGTTCCTTAAATCGTTAGTCACATAGTTTATTCAAAGTTAAACCAAAGTTTATCATCTGGGGCAGACACCATCATCGGTAGGAAACTAAAAAAAGCCGTACAATTCTGAAAGCTCGGATTGTAGTGGTCTTAGAAGTAGAAGCAACCCGAGTTGGTAGTTAAATGTCCCATAAAACAGAAGGACGCGCAGTGTACGAGGGTTGTCTGAAAAGTTGCCGACCGAACAAGACATTTTTTTTTCTCCAAATTTTTTTTTATTTTCCTACATAGTCTCCTTGTAACTGTACAGACTTCTCTAACCCGTCCAAATAGTACTTGGCGTTTTTCTCTCCAAAATAATTGTTCTCGAAGGTCATTGCCTCCTCATTTGAAAAATGAGGGAACATAAAGAAGTCACTAGGGGCTAGATCTGGTGAATAAGGCGAATGGTCAAGCAGTTCAAACCGTAATTCATGGATTTTCGCCATGGTAACCGCTGAGGTGTGAGACGGCGTGTGTCATAGTGAAACAGGATTTTCTTTTTCTGCAAATGTGGCCGTTTTTCCTTCAGTTTGGCAAGTAATGATGCGTAGTATGCTCCTGTAATGGCTTTTCCTTTTTGAAGATAATCGATTAAGATAATTCCTTTACTATCCAAAAGAAAAAACAGTTTTTGCTTGTTTTGGGGGCCAGCTTGCTCTTTGCAGTCCACTGTTTTGATTGAATTTTTGTTTCGGGCGTATAATGGTGTATCCAAGTTTCATCTACGGTAATTAATCGGCGCCAAAGCTCGGATTTATTGCACCTAAACTGCGTGTTCATTCGAACACGTTGTTGGTCTAACGTAAGCAAACACGGCACCCAACGCGCGGACAGCTTTCTCACGCCTAAAACTTGATTTATTATGTAACAAACGCGTTCTTTAAACATTTTCATAACCTCTACTATCTCTCTCACTTTAATTCGGCGGTCGTCTAACAGTTGCAGTTTTTGGACGTCCCGAACGTTCATCATCTCCCAATCTCTTACGGCCACGTCGAAATTCAGACGCCCAAAATTTCACTGTGGTAAATGATGGTGCAGAGTCCCCATACACAGAGTCCAACTCAATTTTGATTTGCGTAGGCGTATTGCCTTTCAAGAACAAGAATTTAATAACAGCTCGATACTCAATTTTTTCCATTTTCACAAGAAAACACTCACATTGACTCACTCAAACGACTGTCAGCTAAAAACTACTCATCCAAAATGACTGAAACTTCAGTAGGTAACTGTCAAAAGATGCACAACTAGCATTCATTAGCTTTTATTGGCGAGTACCGCTATCTTTATGTTGCGGTCGGAAACATTTCAGACAACCCTCGTCGTGTTAAACGTGATAAGCGTAACTATATCAATGCCCTAGCTACCTGGGCAGAAGAAGCAATCAGTAGATGTGACAGTAGGACAGTCTACAAATATCAGAAAGGAACTTACAGGTGGTCAAATCTCATCTTGGATGGATCACTTTGCTGGCGTCCTACTGGCGATGGACAACAGACTTAACTCTTCTCCCATTACAATTTCTTCATCCTCTAAAGCCGACTTTGTCGCAATAAAAATATCACTGCCTCTCAAGTCCCTTTACGTTATATGTTGCTACATCCTACCAGCTCAACCTATCGAATCTTACCAATTTGTTATTGATGCGATCGATCATTTAATTGACCTGTCAGACCCCACTGATGATATCCTTATTTTCGGCAACTTTAATCTTCCTCAGCTACAGTGGACTCCATCAGATGATCAATCGTTTTTCATCGCTTCAAATGCCATCTCAGCTAAGGAATGTCTCTTCTTAGATCGCTTAACAGACTCAAGTCTATGCCAAGTCAGTGGTATATCCAATTATATGGGCAGCCAATTAGACCTTATTTTCACAACAGATCCAATTAACTCCTCAGTCTCACTTTGTCCCCTATCTCTCTCAACAATCGATAACTACCATCCCCCCCTTCTACTTTCATTTTTTCATAACTCTTCATTCCAGTCCACTCCCCCCACAACTCTCTCATCCCACGACTTTCATAAAGCAAACTTTCACAAAATCAGTGAATATCTCAGCAGATCCCTCTTTAACTTTCACAACCTAAGTATAAATGATGCCTTATCCATTTTTTATAAAGAAATATTTAATTCTTTTTCCCTTTACGTTCCGTTTTCCCGCCTTAAAACATCATCTACTAGTCCTCCCTGGTATAATCGCAAGTTTCGTTCCTTACGAAATAAGAGAAATAAATTATGGGCTGTTTTCCTGCGTACCAGATCCTTTACCGACTATTCCAACTATCTTGGTGCTTATCTTCATTTCACCGAACTGTACGATTCCCTTTACCAGCGCTACCTTAACAATGCGCAAGTCAACCTTATAAACCACCCTAAGTCCTTTTTCCAATTTGTTAACTACAAAAGAAAGTCCGATGGTTACCCTCCTTCCCTCTCTTTCAACAACAGGTCATCAACCGATCCACTCACCATTGCCAACCTATTTGCCACATTTTTTAAACAATCCTTCACCAACGACTCCTTTGTACCAGATCCATCCTATTTTAGTTACCTACTGAACTTCTCCAATGGCCCACTTCTTTCTCATATTTTGGACCCGTCTTATATCGAACATAAATTACACCAACTCAATGACGAATTCACACCCGGCCCAGATGGTCTCCCTGCCATATTTCTTAAAAAATGTTCTTCCTCTCTTTCCCTTGCCCATTCTAATCTCTTCCGTCTATCCCTTTCACAAGGAGAATTTCCTCAGGTTTGGAAAACCTCCTTCATAACCCCGATCCACAAGAAAGGATCAAAGAATGAAATAACCAACTATCGTCCCATCGCTAAACTCTCCCATATACCCAAACTCTTCGAAAGTATTTTGTATGAAGCTCTAAGCTTCCAATGCAAATCACTTATTTTCCCTAGACAACATGGCTTTTTTAAAGGGTAGGTCAACCACCACAAATCTCGTTGAATTCGTATCCTTTGCCCTCTCTGCCCTAGAGAATGGCAATGAAGTCGATGTAGTTGCAACCGATTTTAGCAAAGCCTTCGATAAAATCTCTCATCGGTTAATTATCTTTAAATTGTCTGCCCTCGGCTTTGAACCCATATTGTTAAAATGGATATCCTC
The DNA here is from genome assembly GCA_949129095.1 of Volucella bombylans. NCBI lineage: Eukaryota > Metazoa > Arthropoda > Insecta > Diptera > Syrphidae > Volucella > Volucella bombylans. The sequence goes on from OX422145.1 coordinate 29,089,953, forward strand.
TTACCTCGAAAACCGTTTTTACAGTGTTCGTTTTAGGTCAGCCCAGTCCGCTCCATTTTTGGCCACCTCTGGAGTTCTACAAGGCAGCCATCTCGGTCCCCTTCTTTTTATATTAACCATAAATGATCTCGATATGATCAGCAAACACTCATCTGTCTCCCTTTACGCCGACGATACCAAATTTTTCAAAACCATTTCCTCTCCCCATGACTCTTTCCTCCTTCAACAAGATCTTGATAGTTTCTCGATCTGGTGCCTCAAAAATTCTTTGGAACTTAACATCGCCAAATGCCAATCCATCACCTTCTCACATAAGCGGAACCAATCTCCATAACCAACCTATCTCCTCCGTACAGTCTCTTCGCGACCTCGGTATTTTGTGTGACAGCGAGCTCAACTTCCGTTTACATATGGATAAGATAATCCTCAAAGCCAACTCTGCATTAGGTTTTGTAAAACGGTGGTCCAAAGAATTCAACAACCCATACGTGACCAGATCCCTATATATTACCTTTGTTCGCCCCCTCCTAGAGTACGCCAGTCAAGTATGATCCCCATATCATCGTGTTCATATCTCGAGAATTGAAAGCATTCAGCGTCGTTTTCTTCGATTTGCTCTTCGAGGTATGCCCTGGTACGATCCTTTTAATCTGCCCCCCTATCAAAATCGTCTCAACCTTTTCAACTTAAACACCCTCGAAGATCGCAGGTCACGACTCCTTTCAGGTCACGTTGAATGCGCGTCCCTTCACAACTCCATTTTCCTCAACACTAACCCTCGTAATCTACGTACCCCTCGACTCTTCTATCTACCAACCCACCACACCTCCTATGGCGCGAACGAACCAATCTCCCGTATGCTACGTAAAATCAACTCAAACCCTACCGTCTTTGACTTTCACCGCACCACTTCCTACCTCAAATCTGTTCTCCTTCACCACTCCAACCAACCTTAGTTTTAAGTTTTAGTTTAAGTTTAATTTGTAAGTTATAGCTTGCATTAAGCCGAATAAATGGGGGCGTTCGCCCCCACCAAAATTAAATGAACCCTGTTTCTCTGAAACAAATTGCCGACTATCAACTCTGCTCTCAGTAGCCCTGAAATTATATCGGTTATGAGGGTCTAAGAGTAAAGCGGGCCAGTTGGCATAGATGTAATTCTAGTAGAAATGGATCAACTGAGCGTCATTTCTGAACAGCGCGTAGAGTATATGCAGATCTCTGCTACACTTGTTGTTCGTCGACTTCGAGAAAGCCTTCGATATTTTGAATCACGGGATGCTATGTGGGATGCCAGAAAAATTCGTAAGAAGGTGGTCGTCAAAGGCGTATATGGTAAGTGCAGCAACACTCTGGAGCAGGATCAGCAATGTTTTCTGCACTAAAACCAAGTTAAGACGTAAACTGCAAACCTCCATTGATAGATGGCTACGCAACATTCTAGAATCTTCTCGTCGAACCGTATATGAAACGATCAAATTGATACGGACCGGGAGCCCATTGATCACACCTTTGAATCTGTGATGACAAGTTGGCAGGTATAAGTAGAAATGGCAAGCAAACGTACAAATAAATGCGAAAGTTCATGGCACCCCAAAAACACAAGCGAACAAAATTATAAATTTTGCAAAAAGATACTTATTGCTTATTGCCGCTTCTAATCACATCTAATTGCCGCTTATGAATCGATTCGAAAAATTTCCCTGGAAATGCTTAAAAAAAAAGGTACCAGCAAACACGATACACCATCCATACTACCATGCCACCACAACATCACAACATCCCAAGATCACATCAGAGCAATTATTTTGTAAAGATTGCGCGCATGTGTAAGCTGAAGGGTCAGAGCCACATCCGGAGACTGGAGCAAATTTTAGCATTCAGGTCGGACCTGTACATAGAAATTAAACTGATGGCATTATAGTAATTAAGAAAATCACCACTACGGACATCACCACCGCCGCAGCAGCAGACGCTGCGCCACTGCCACCCGTTCCGGCTTGCTCCTCAAATCATTCATCCCATGACTACAACAATACTAATTTAAACCTTTCTTTACCAATTTTTCTCGAATTTTTTTTTTTCTTCTCTTTTTCTTGTTTAATTACATTGAAAAGAAGTGGTGGTACTACTATGAGAAGGGAACCCGGCTCTTGTTCTTCTTCATTGAATTAACCTATGATTCGCTGGATACCAGCTGGAGGCAATTTGAAAACGTTTTAATTACGAGCTTTGTGTATGTCTGTTCGTCGTCATCGTCATCGTCTTCTTTGTCGTCTTTCCTTGGGCTTGCTATTCTTCAGTTTGGAGGTTAAAGATTCTTATTCTGATTCTGAATCTGAATCTGACTTTTTGAGTTTGTAGCTTTATTTGGTAGAAAAGATGGATGCAGGTTTTTTTTCCCTCTGTCGAAACAGACGGATGGTTAAATCTAATTGATTGGAGGCATTGCGTGCAACGAAATACGTGGTGAGATTTCCAACAGAGGTTTCAATTTTAATTTGTTCGATTTTGCATGTCTTGCGATGCTTAGTCTTGGCTAAAATAGAAATTGGCAGGACTCAATGGGGCAGTAAAAACACACACGACGACTTTATGTTTAAGCTTATTAATTTAGGAGACAAAAGTTGGTAAGAGTCTTGGGGAAGGAATAGTATCAGACTATGTTGGCCTATCTATACTACGTCCATCGGATCCACCTGCATTGTTGGATTTTAGCTTAAAAATTGCAATCCTTACTTCATTTTGGTTCGGTGGACGGAAGTTATGGCTAACATTGGGCTTCTTCGCCGATATACAGTCTGCAGAAAATGTACTTTGATTCACAATTACAAGGATTCCTTCTTCATATCAACAGGCCGACACGTATTTTTTACCTTGAGTTCAACCTCTCGGTATCTTTTCTTTATTCTTCTGGAGATGTCGATATTCTTTCAGTCTCTTCTGCTAGTAGAGCTCATGGGCAGCTCTCATCTTTCATTGTAGGCTTCTTGTAGGCTTCTTGTTTAGCAAATACCTGCCAGCATTCTTCATCAACAAATAGATTTCGTGATGTACTGAGTTTCACTCGACCATCTGTTGCAGCGTCTGTTACGACACATTTTCAGTGTTGCCACTGGTTTTCTGTATTTAATGATGGCGGCATAGAACTTGTTGATTCTGACGGGCTCTTGCGATTGCTCTCCGTGTGCTCTCCATTTTGGCGAGATATTTGACCTCGTTCGCGTAAGGAATTCGTACTGCGTTGATAAACACCGGTGGATTCTCAATTTTCTTGAGAGTGAAGTTCACGTGCACAGACTTGTTTTCATTAAACACGATTCGCCAAGTCTTTGTCCAATTGTTAATTCGTGTTGCAACTTGGCAGTTGCTTCTTCAACTGTTTTTAGACGTTGCCAAAATGGTAGTGTCATCAGCAAATGTGGCTAGGACAGTGTCGTCCGTTTGCGGTATATCGCGGGTAAAAAGCAAATATAGCAGAGGGCCAAGTACACTTCCTTGCGGCATCCCCGCCTTTATTGTCTTAAAAGTGGAATATTCGTTTCCGTGTCTCACACGGAAGAGTCGGTCTTCCAGGTATGAATCTAAAATACGAGACAATTGCTGGGGTAGGGCTTGTCGAAGTTTATATTTAAGGCCTTCGTGCCATACCTTATCAAAGGCTTGCGAAACGCTGAACAGACTAACTTACACTCGATTGCTCGTTCAATTAAATCGGTTATTCGATGCACTTGGTCAACTGTAGAGTGTTGGCTTCTAAACCCACATTGATGATCAGGCAAGAGGGAATTTGTGTCGGTAATTGGCTTAAGATGATTAAGAAGGATTCGCTCGAAGACCTTCGATGTAATCGTGAGAAGCGATATTGGTCTATATGACTTGACTTCAGTCAGTGGATTACCGGGTTTCGTAACCATAATAACTTTGGCTACTTTCCACTGGTGCGGTGTATGCTCTAATCTAATGCTGTCATTTATAAGATAGAGCAGCTTTGGCAAACCTTTTTTCGGCAACGCTTTAAGTATCTCTCCCGTTATTAAGTCATATCCCGGGGCTTACTGGGCTTAAGCGTGTCTATAACTTGTCTAAATTCCCTAAGTGTAGCCTTTTCTACTGGAAAATTTGTCGTCACGTCTAGCGTATTGACATTCTCTGTAAGCACTTCCCCGTCGAATGGTTTAAACGTTTCTGCAAGATGTTATCTTCTTTCGCCCAGTCATCCTGGTTTCTTCTTATTGGCGCCACGTGTATTTGGGGCTTTCGAACACTTTTAACGACTTTTTGGAGTAGTACTTTTATGGAGTAGTTGGTATCTTTTGTCGCTGTGAGTCTTTCAATTTCAACAAGTTGCAGAGCCTATTGAAGGACGTTTTATCTTGTGGTGCCCGGGTTTCATGCGACTTTTTACGCGCTCTTCGTTTCTTCTTTATCATTTCTCTGATTTCCGGTGGGTATCTTATGCCGACTTTGGGAACTTTGTTCGATTCGTGGGGAGTGTTATTCCAGGCCGCTTGCTGTATGACTTCAACAAAACTACTTTCAACTCAGTATTGTCTACAACGTCTATTCGGAAATCTGAGTGGTCTTTGTGTCTTAACCAAGGATTCGCACAGTGAAAGTATAACTGGAGAATGATCGGAGGAAAGATCGAAGTTTTCTTCAACTTTGACGTAACTAGCGTTTACTGCTTTTCCGATAAAGAAATCTATTAGATCGGGTGTTTTGGGGACATCCGAGGGCCAGTAATAGCAACTACATTCCATACCAGCCCTGTAAAGAGTTTTGCCTTTTTGAGAGATACATCTTGAGCTCCAAAATGTGTGCTTCGCCTTAAAGTCGCCACCAATAATGAAGATTGGTCGAAGACAGTTGAATAGGTCAATACGGCAAATCCGTATCCGAATAAGCGCTGTTTCTTTTCCCCATAGCAATTATCATAGTATATCGCACAGTTTTTCATCTTCCTTATGACGGGTTTATCCTTCCTGGATGGCGGTGTTATCAGTCCATTTCCGAACAATCCATTCGTTGTCCATTTTTATCTGAGGTCAGCAGTTGATTCACGTCACGTCTCTTTACCGGGATGGTAAGGCCGGCCCAACCCAAGTTATAGGACAGTGCTCTTACTAAGCAGGCATATTTTTCCATTGACTAAACTACAAGTATATAATTTATCGAACACAGTTGCCTCGACCGTACCGTTGCCTCTATCGTTAAGGGCCATTTCTATAGACCTACTTCTGAGGTAGGCCCTAACTTTGAAGGCAATACTTTTGTCGATAATTTAGCAAGATTTGCAGCATACTAGACATAATAAAGGCTTTTCCAATAGGGACTCATCACTAATCATCAAACTGTCACTGTCAATTTATTCAGTGAACTCAACATCTTCATCATGGCAAAGTACACGAACGAGCAACGTCTGCAAATTATAAAAATTTTCTACCGAAATTCGGAGTCAGTGACTGCAACTTCAACTCCAATTTTCGGTCGTAATTCTCGCCCTAGTAGACAGGCAATAACAAGTTTAGTGCAAAAATTTGAGTCTACATATTCGTTGTGTGAAATTGCCGTGTCAGTGAGACAACGGGTTGGTCGAAGTGTCGAAAATATCGCTATAATTCAGGCGTCCGTAGCAAACGATCCAAATAGGTCAATTCCACGGCGTTCTCAAGAATTGGGCATCATTCAGACCACATTATGGCGCATTTTGCATAAGGAGCTGGGCTTCCAAGGTCTCCTCTGGGGGTGTTCATAAAATTTAGGATACCTAATTGGTAGTCTGAATTGTCGTATGTGCCTGTTCCGCTAGTCCATTTCCTCTGGGATGATAGGGAGAACGAGCACGGTTGAGCTGGCATCAGGTTGTAGCTTGACGTCGCTATTGACAGTTTTAACACGGGAGTGGTACATATGGCGGATTTTAGTTCCGTGTAAGCCTTCTCTTGCGAGTCGTTCGTTGTTAATGAAGAAAAATTTGGGATGAACTTACTCAGATAGGTGAATTTACCGAGAACTCTCTGGAGTGTTTTTTTTCTATTTTTTGGTGACTTCAGTCGTTGGATCGCCTTGGTCTTGTCTGGATCGACTGTCATTCATTGAACTTTCGCTGTTCGAACACGCATTTTGTTTTATTGAGTTTTAGGTCCTTCTCAGTCAGGATTTTGATCACTTCGGATCTGGAATGAATTGGAATGTCATCTATTGAAATTTTTACATTAGGTAGATGTGATAGATGCTTTGGAATATGCTTTGGAATATGAGGTGTGGAAAAGGTAAGTATTTTTATGGTTCTGTTGGAGACTCAGATTTGACAGAATCCTCGTTTGCAGTCTAGCAGGGTGAATAGCTTTGAACCGTTGAGTTGGGCTGTAATCTCTTTGATTGTTTGCATAGGATGGTGACGGCGTAAAATATTTTTATTAACGAATGTGGGATCATGGGCGACAAGGATTGAATAGCTTCCCTCATAGGCTCGATGACGTCCAGTTTAACCATTCTGTCGAATTTTATGTGGAATTCGTCTCGGAGGTGTTATTACGAATGAAGGGTTCTCAACTAAGTCGATATCGTATTCGTAGTCTTTGAGACAACCTAGGTCTTCAAATATGATGTCATCTTTTTTTACCTGGTTAACTCTGGTGACAAGTCCAAGTTTTTCGCAAGCATTGGCTCCGAGAATTGGTTTGATGTCTTCGGCTACTGCCTTAAATAACATTTTGCACCATCGCCCTGCTATTGAGTATGGTATTAGTGCTTTGCCGAGTACTTGGATCTTGGTTTACACCCATACAAGATCAAGCTGACTCAAGAATTGAAGCCGATGGACCATTTGAAGCGACGTACGTTCTCCGATTGGGTTCTGGATCGCAAAATCATCTTCAGTGACGAAGCTCATTTCTGGCTCAATGGGTTCGTCAATAAGCAAAATATGCGTCATTGGTCGGGTGAAAATCCACATGTGCTTCATGAATCACCACTTTGTCCACAAAAAATGCATGCCAGCGGCGTTATTGGGCGATCGTCACGTTACTGTGAATGGTCAGCGTTATCGCGCCATGATCTCCGATTATTTTTGGCCCGAATTGGAAGATATGGACGTGGACGACATGTGGTTTCAACATGATGATGCCCACAGCACACGCTACAATCGATTTATTGAAGAGCAAGTATGGTGAGCGTGTTATCTCCAGACATGAGCCAGTCGATTGGCCGCCTCTATTTTCTGTGGGGCTACGTTAAGTCATTGGTTTATGCCAACACGCCGATGACGTTGGAAGAGCTCAGACCCAACATTGAACGCGAAATAGCGGCCGAAATGTGTGGCCGAGTCATTGAAAATTGGGTCCAACGAATCGACCGCGGTGGCCATATGAACGAACTAGAGTTCCGATATGATATGGGCAGGGTGTTTTGAAGGGATAGATGCTATTGAAGGCACACCTAAAATATAGACGACAGATTAAATTATTTCTTCATGATTTTATAGGACGTACACACGTTTGTATCTCCATATGTACATACTCGTATACGAGTATTACATAATTATTGTATTTTCTTCGAATCCGAAATCATGTCACAATCATGGCTCATGTGTGCACGTACTCGTTCACACATACTCGTAATGTCTCTAAATTAATGAGATCCCTTGTTGGTTTTGCTTTAATCCAAAATATTAACTCAAATGTATTAGAAAGTGTGTTTACGCCATCCCTCTACCCTCAGCCTGTCGCCTTATGTCTGCTGTCTTGCGTTTTCTGTCTGCAATAACTATTAGCACCTAATAATAAGGAGGAATGAGAAAAGTACCAAAAACGACAAAAAGAATATAATACTCGTATGTACATTAACTCAACTCGCGGTGTATTCAGTTTGGTTCCGTTCCGAAAATAAGAAAAATATCACACTCTGTCAAACAAACAAACATAGTGCTAATGCTGTTTCCATTATAATTCCCATTACTAATCATTTTCTCATTTCGGAATGATATCATTGCCAACGCTGACAACCCTACCAACACCGCCACCGCCACCGCCACCGCCGCCGGCTCTTCTGTTGACAATGCTCGTCGTACAGAAGCAAAGAGGTATGTACATACAAAAAAGTAAAAAAAAAAAAATCTTTCATTACACGGCCAAGATATTTTTTATTTAACTGTGTCGATTCTATTAGCACCTAATTAATACCTCTGCCGGACCGCACCGGCGGCGCGGCCGCGCACTTTCTCGTCAACTAACCCTTTTTAAATTGTTGCCTGTTGCTTGTGTTTGTTTGTTTTTTTTATTTTTTTTTTATTTTTTTTAGACGAAGAACAGCTCATACTTAGCCCCAAGTAATTATCATCGTTCGAAATGCGGCAGATTCCTCGAAGAGATATCTGTACAATTATGAGTACTTGTACAGATACCAACCAACCAACACCATCTAGCCGGGGTCTGAGCCTAATAATGAATAATTAGCATTATTTCGTGAAAAAGGTTAAGTGGAAGGAAATCATCATCACCCGGATTGTTGATGAATATATGATTAAGCCAAAGATTTCCTTTTAATTAGATAGAAAATGGCTTCCAAAAAAAAAAACATACAAAATAAAGCAACGACAAACAAATGAGAACGCACAAGGTAGAGAAAGTAGATAGGGGAATACGAGTAGTAGAGGGTTTGTTGGCCACGCACATATGTAAGGCTGTACTTTACTTTTTTACTTTTAAATTCATTTTTATTGTATCTTTCATTATTAACTTACATTCTAGACAAAAATGATTAAATCTAATTTAACAACAACAGTTACTTAAAGTAGCTTACTGGCTAGTAAGGCCTTTCGGCCTTAAAAACTATCTTACGATTAATCTTATCTATCGATTAAACAATATATGAAATTTCTAAGAAAATAATTTTAGAAAAAACTTAGATACCATATCTTTTGTAGTTTTATGTAAAACTTAAAACTATGGCCCTATTCTACTTAACCTACCTAAACTACTTAACCTAACTTAACTATAATCGGGATGGTGAGCACTCGTAGCCTCTCGCACCGGGTGGTCACCATCCCAATTGCGATTTCGGGCGCCCGTCATTCGTCAACATCGTGCACACGCACCACCAAGATTTAACCAATGCGATAAACCACTGGTCACTTCTCAGAGGTGCGGCCTCATGTTAACAAACGCGGCCTTTCAACGAGATCCCCCTAACTATCCCTAATCTAACTTACAACTAAGAGGAATATGTTACCTTAGTAACGTACCGACCTAGGAGAGCGATCCAACCCTTTCTCCTTCTTGAAGCCACCAGAATTCGGTGTACTGTTTCTCGGCATCGATCCGATCCCTGTCCGCAATCGCGAGACTAAAACGGAGGAGCTCCTGAGCATTGGCAACATACCCGTCGTAGGTGAGCCGCTTGTCTCTCGCACCGCGGTGGCGGTGGTATATTACCGGGATACCATCCCTACTTTGTATTAACCCTTTAGCATCAATATGGAGAAAAGCCTCTGGCGGGATAAAGCCCGATAGAAGTGAGCTCTCGTGGTACATTTCATTGGGGTAATAAGCCCCAAAGATCAGGCCATTATCGTTGGTCATTGCCCGTGCAACGTGTCTTCGAACGTAAGGACTTTGTTGGGATAATATTTTTTGTACTCTGATTCTGGTGTTCTGTACAAGCCAAGACAAGTCCTAAGACACTGCCTTTCAAACACCCGAATCCTTTCCATCTGATTCTGATTAGGGCCACATAGCATATGACTTTCACCCTGGAGACTAGTTGACTGCTGTGAAACAGCCTTCTTGGCTCCAGCAAGACAAGCATCCATATGTTTGTCAAAATATAAATACTTATCGAGCCAAATACCAAGGTATCTAACCGCTAATGGCAGTCCGTGCTGTCCAAATTTCGCCAGTTATGTCTGGTATCCCTAGAAGCCCAACTCAATGGAGTCCTGAACAAGATTGTTTCCGAATTTTGAAAATTGATTTTCAATTTCCAATCATCGCAATACGCCTTAATATGATCGAAATCACGCTGCAGAAGAGTATTGATGACTTCGATTTTTGGACCTGATCTGTACGCCACTAAATCGTCTGCGTACGCTATGGCATGATTGAGGGAACCTACTAGATCACTTGTGTAAATGTTAAACAGTATCGGAGAAGTCACAGCCCCCTGTTGTAAGCCGTTTTTAATGTCAAAGATTTTGCTCGAAATAACATTGTTACATTTAAGAACGAACTTCTTTCCCATAAGCATGTCGTAAATCATATATAGCAGAGGTTTCGGCATACCCATTCTCGTCAACTTATAGAAAAGCCTCTCTAGCCATACGGTGTCGAAGGCCTTCTCAAAGTCAACGAGGCAGGCACCCGTACACTGGTTCTTGCATTTATTCCATTGTATGTCGGAGACCAGCTTAGACGCAGCATGAATAGTGTCATGCCTCGCCCTAAAACCAAACTCAACCCACATTAACAGCGCTCTATTAACCACTTTCTCAAGTACCTTGCTAATATTCGGAAGCAAACTAATTAACCGACGATTTGCAGGGTTAGTTCTAACTTTATCCCTTTTCGGGATGGGATGTACCACTGCTGTTTTCCAATGCGTCGGATAATATGCATTATTCAGCGCATTGTTAAACAGCGTAGTAAATATATCCACTGCTTCCAAGGGCAGGTGTCTTAATACGACGTTTGGAATACCGTCTACTCCCGACGACTTTTTGTTTTTCAGAGACCCGAAGATGCATAGGAGTTCATCTTTTCGCACGAACAAATGCGAGGAGGCTCGCTCATTGGATATGTAAGGCTGTTTGTACGAGTACATGACTATGTTCAAGGTGATCCTTTATTTGTCTTGTCCGTGTTGTCATTCTTTCTTTTGTCATCATCATCGTTATTTTCACATAGCCGGCTATTGGTTTAAAATATTGGAAGTTGCAATATGTAAGGCCACCTTGATCTGGGTCTAAGATATCCTCTGGTCGTACTGAAGGAAGAACTGTCCGCCTCAAAAATCAAATGAATTTTTAGTCTAGGAATCTGCATGGAACTTGCGAAGAAGTGAAATCGGTCGGCCTAAAGCAGGAGAGGGTCGTGAACTCATACAAATTCGCAACCGCTCTTCCAAAATTCCCGGAAACTTCAACATGCCTGTACGCCACCTTCAACTATTTCCTGTAACGTGGTTCCAACGTGGTTTCCCAACGCGGTCGAAGGGAGGGAAGAGAGATAGGTACCGATGTACGTTGGTTTTAAATGTCTGAATATTATAATGACTCGGAAATAGAGAGCTCGGCAGGGCGTTCCACAAGCGAGTTGTTCGGCTTAGGAATGAAATACACGATATTTCAGAGTACGTCCGAAAGTGGGCTTGAAGGTATACTGATGAGCATGCAGAGCGCGACAGGTGTTACGGTTAAAGGTTAGATAGATAGATGTTTTAGGCGCATCTGACCGGATGTGTGCAATGTACTCCAAATTTTGGCGGATGAATGCCTTAGGGGGAAAAGTATTTCTTACCTATCGCTGTCATTGACACACATACCGAGAATGGAAAGTTTTTCAGTTTTGATAATGGCTGGGTGTTTAAATTTCGCTTTAACGACAGCAGACAGCATTGTGTTTTGGGAGCATTAAATTCCACTCTGCTGATAGTTCCCCAATTGGTTGTGCTGTTAATATCGGAATTTAATGAGCTTAACATACACTGGCATTTCCGTTCTACAGCCGAAGAGCAGGGACGTAAGTCCGGATTAGAAGTAGCAGACAAGAGATCATTAATGAAAATTAAAAAGAGTGTCGGAGACAGAATGGAGCCCTGTGGCACAGGGTTGAAATCTCCTACTAGAACAATGCAATCTTCAGGTTGTGTATCATCAGTCAAAAAATCAACTGCGTGAACTACAGGTTGATAAGACTCAATGGGTTGAGAGCGTAATGTTGGCACATACTAACTCAAAGTTGTCAGTGGTGGGGAATATCGACAGGAGTTGCGTGAAAGCAGTTCCGGATTGCTAGTAAAACACCGCGTTGAAATTTGGAGGAAACAGCTCATGGTTTTTAATGTCTGGAATTAGATGTGTTTCAGTAAGAGCAATTAGGTCATAGGGAAACTTTTGAGAATTGAGATATACCGAGGGGAGTTTAGAGCGCAAACCTCTTACATTTTGGTAGTAAATGGACAGGCATTGTGGACTGGAGGATACAGATTTTTAGTTTGTTAGGAACTGTAATAGTTTTTTTTTAAATTTGAACGAGTTCTTTGCAAATGGGAACGACATTTGGAGCTGACATGCGAAGACAACGTAGAAAGATCATTATGAACTTTGTCGAAAGAGATGTCGAAACTCTCATGGTAGCGAACGAAAATTTACATTAATTCCGCTGGCTTAATAGGAAGATCTTCTCGTTGAATCGAAACCATTATTTTGGTTTTGGTTATGCCATCAATGCAAACGGAGTTGGGTTTGTCTCCAAATGTCATCTTCGTCATCATTCATATCAGCAAAATTTTTTAGTGAGTTTCACAGTTGGTGGAAGGAGTGGGTCAAGGTATACTTGGTTCCCCTTCCCAATTTGTTTCAGAACAAAGGACGAAAATAATGCAAGGTTTGTGAACCATGCTGTTCATCCGGCAGATACTCTTTAATAAGGAATTCAGTTTTAGTTTTAATAATGCTTTCAAATAACTTAGGGATTGCCGAAAGCTTACAAATTCCTCTGTAATTCTCAACATTGCCTTTGGTCCCAGACTTATGGATACACCTTCCGAGAGGGAACGGTTGAAAATTTGAAGCAGGGGAACGGAAAGCGAACCGACACATTTATTGAGTAGGATGGCAGGAATACCGTCTGCACCACTGCATTTGTTTTAAATTTAAAGATTTGAACCCAGGCTATCATCGTTTGGATGGTGACTTCACTGATTGGACGCTTCAACAGTTCGAAGGCGATGTTAAGTGATGAGGCTTTTTAAAACGAAAATCTAAAGGTATCACCGGTCCGTGGCTCTTCAAAAATCGATACAGTGTCTGAAGTTGAACTGGCAGAAGGAATCTTCGATTTCAAGGATTTATTAAAGCCGATGGAGATATGAGATACTCGTAATCCACCTCTGATCCGATGATGTGTAGGAGTTGAAACGGAATATAGAAGAACAAATTAGCCAAATTAGCCATAATTATCCAAAACGTTAGCATTGCTTTTGTGAAGTTTGAGTGTGTGAGTGATGTTTTGCAGATACCACAAATCGTTGTCTTAATTTGTAATTGGCACATGCAAATGGGAATCGTGCTGATGTTCACAAACCGGTATCAAACCAAAAAGAAAGAGAAATAATAATAAAATAATAGTAATAATGATAACAACGAAAAGAAGATGAGGAGAGGAGAAAATGTGAGAGGAAAATTAATTTGAAAATTCAAAGCAAGTTCTAGCACAATTGGTAGGTTGTTTGAATTGAACATGCTGGTGTGCGTATGCGCTTCGCTTGCATCGGATTGTGGCCGCTTGCTGCACATGACCTAAAATATGGTACTACCACCACAAAATTCGTTGCGTCGGTCGGTGCGCATATATGTACTATACTTTGCACGTTTTGTGTTGCAACACTGCACTGCACTTGGTTGCCCGCACTGGTATGCGAGTACGACTACGATTGGATAGTAAAAAGGTCCTCTCCTAGTGCCTACCATACCAATCTACCAATCTACCAAGCCCAAGATGCAGATGAATACGACGAAGAAGGAGGCTTGCTTATATTCATTTCTATTTGCAGACAGTTTCCTTTTTAGTCTTTAAAAAAAAAAAAAAAATTGGTGTCTGTCCATTAGGTGGACCGTGTACTGTGTACTGTGCACTCGTACTCGTACTCGTACTCGGTATCTATTTCCAACACAATGGCCAGAAAGAGGGAGTACTCGTACTCCATTCAGCAGCCACCACCTCTCATGTGAAATACGAAAATCTGCATCTGATTTCCTTTTGACTTGAAGGAAGTTCACATTTCCTTTCTCGGATATGGATTATTTTACAACGGGCAATGACTATACTTGTACTCGTAAGTCGTAATACAAGTAACACAGGCATTCTGCGTGCGACTACTGCAATGAGCAATATCAAATATTTGGAATATTACCTTCAATAGGTGTTATGTACATACTCGTACTTACTCGTATATCCTGGCCTTCTTCTGAGCCACTTACTCGTATTTGAATTCCTGTATTTCGCAGCAAAATTAAAGACCAATCCACAGATGTAAAGTGCGAATCTATCTAAGAATAAGAAAGACAACAAAACACAATATATCATATAAAAATGAAATAAAGAAATTGTGAGGAAAATACACATAATAAGGAGATTTGCTTGCTGATCTATTTTTATTTATTTGTATTTTTTTTGCCACCCTTTTATGCATCTGATGATGAGGAAGGACACGAATAAAACGAGACGAAAAAGAAAAACTTCCTTAATGCAAAAAAAAAACCAAAAAAAAAAAGAATAAAAGGAGAGATTATGTGGTGAGGGAGCTCTAGGCACCTTTGAATATCCGTAATGGTTAAAAATCGATTTTCATATCCATGGATTATGGCAACAATGACAGAGAAACTAGCAAGAGCAGCGTTTTTAGGGTGGTGATGGTGGTGCTGGATGATGGTAGGCGGTGGGTGTTGATAAGACGTAAGTTTACAAGGGGGTGACGACTACGACTACGACGACGACTACGACGACGACGACGACGACAAGGACGGTGTTAGCAGAAATGAGACTAGGAAAAGAAAAGAAATGAAATAAAAAAATAATAATGAAAAAGAAAAAAGGAGGCGAGCAGGAAAAAAATTCATTCACTGTCAAAGGACCGGGATGTACTCGTATTTATACGAGAATATGTACGTATGCATGTATAAATGCCTTTCTTAAAATGTGAGTAACAAACAACATTTCACTGAAGCAAAATATATGAATAGATGAAAACGGCCACTGGGGATATTTACTAACAACTTTGCTATAAAGCACCAGCGCAACGTCTCCTTGTTGTGCTCGGCTCTCGGTCTTGTTTTCATTTTTCATGCTCGCCATCGTTGTAGTCATCGTAGTCGTCGCAATCGCCTTCGTCCTCGACCATGGTCTCGTCCTCGTCGTCACTTTACATATTATAGTGGAATTTCAATTACATTCTATTTTATTAAGAGTTCTTTTTTTCGCCTTCTTCTTTCTGTACTCTCGACAAAAAAAAAAAAAAACAAGGAAGAAGCCTGAATCTATAGGTATTTACATACGTATCCACACGTATGTATGTATCTATATTAAAATGAATCAGATGATGAACAGGGATGCGAAGTAAGGATGCACAATTCGATTGAATGTAATTTGGGGGGAATGGTTAGGGATGATTAAAAAGTCATATCTACAATATGTACGTGTATATGTATGAGGAATAAATCGCTTTCCAAGGAATGATTTGCATCACTTTGCATCGATTTAATCACATTTTCTCTTACAACAGTGGAAAGACATTTAATTCAGTAAATGCTTAGTGTTGGCTGCATTTAGGAATGCACAGACTCTTTTCACAGCCCTATTTGAAGAAGGACATTATTCTATCATTTGCATATGTTCATCACATTAATGCCCTCCATAGAGAACCGTGGTCTCTACATCTCCAAGGGGATTTGAATTCCCCGTAAAACGGCGACAATTTTAGAGCTATAATAGTCGAACGTCGCGTCATCTTGGACAGCGATTGCAATGACAATCGGTTTGCGAGAAGAAAGTGTCGCCGTGTTGACCCACAGAAAATCAAAGATGATGTACTCCATCACTCCCAATGCATATATGCCACAAGAGCATCTAAGCATAAACATCCTGCAATTAATTAGGTAGAGTACGTGATTTTTGGTAGGAACCCGCAGACTGAAATGCGAAATCTCTCAAATCTCTCAATCTCGTGTCACTATAGCAATGGACTGCAACAGAGTAAAACAACTGAAGGCTTAGAGACTCAGACCTTTGTCTTTGACAAAATCACCTTAAAATCTGCATCCAAAAGATCCTGAGAGAAGAATTTATTGAATTGTCAAATGTGAGCAAATTTGTGACGACTGTGTGACGAGTAGAGTGTGAGAGAACGTCAGAATGCGCTGCTACTGCAAAAAAGGTTATGGTGCCTTGAAGTCCGTTCATATTTAGGCAGACATGCAAAATTTCAGTGCGATACTGTCTTTAGTTTTGTTTTGACAGCTGATTGTTGTTGACGTGTTTGGCATCATGTTGAGTATGGACAAAAACGATTTTCGTTCTCTCATAAAACATTATTTTTTGAAAGCAAAACGGCGAAGGAAACAAGAGAAAAGTTGAATAAATATTATGGGGCTAATGCTCCGTCAGATTACACCGTCAAATATTGGTTTCGAGAGTTTCGTCCGATGCGGTTACAGAGGACAATGTCAAAAAAAAATACATAAAATGGTGTTGGCTGACTGGAAAGTGAAGGTGCGCGAGCTAGCAGATACCACAAAGATTAGTACTGAACGCACACGCCATATTTTGGGCACCGCTGGGTGCCACTCCTGACCAAAAACACGAAAGCGAGAACACTTAGAAATCGGGCGGACTTTTAGCGTCGATTAGTAACTTTTTATGAAACTTGGATCCACTATTACACACCAGAGAACAGAATGAGTGCCCGGCAATGGACTGAAGCCGGATTGTCATGGCATGCTCTTCGTGGACTACCTCGAAAAAAGAAAAACCATCAAAAGCTAGTATTACTGTGCATTATTGGAGCGATTGAAGGCTGAAATCGCTGTAAAACGGCCTCACATGCAGCGAAACCAAAATGTTGTTTTTGCAAGACAATGCGCCGGCGCACAAGAGCATCGCAACCACGGCTAAAATCAATGACTTACGGCTCCAATTGCTGTCGCATCCACCGTAGTCGCCCGATTTGGTTCCCACGGACTATTATCTCTTCCCAAACCTCAAAAGATGGCTCATCAATAAAAAATTCAGCTCACGGAGGAGTATTTTGTAGACCTTCTGGAAAATTACTTTTCGGACAGTATCAAGAAGTTGGAAAATTCGTTTTAAACTAGTGAAACCCGACTTTGTACACATCACTACTCGAAGATGGAAATTGCTATCCATGTGGCATACACGAGTATTTCGATGAGACAACGCCTTCACATTTAACCATAGAAAACCTACTCATTGAGATGTGCGACTAAACAATCATGGTAAAAAGCGGGGTTAAGAAACACATCAGGGTATGGAACATTTCAACTCGTTCGGGATCATTCAAGAAAAGTGCTTCGAATACAAATCTCTGCTCTATCAATTTTTGTTTAGTTTCAAGAAGTCTTTAGCTCACTAGTGTCTGATTTTTAACGTAAACCACCTGTCATGTAGACTTATGGTTACGGGATGCCCATACACCCATGGGGGCAAGGACATTGCCATTGCTCTGCCGGCAAAAGTTTCACCCTTGGTATGAGTCGAGGCCGACCTAAAACCTCTTACTTATTGTAACTCTACATTGGGTCAACCAAAGGAAGACCCTTCGACTTTGAGTTTAAACCACAGCCACCATGATGCTTCCACAAGGGGGCTCTTGACTCCCATGGTACCGTGATTTAAGTCCTGGTAGGGACTACCGGTGGTCCAGACGCCAACAAGACCTATGACCGACTGATCAAATCGTAGCAACCTTCGGTAGCGTCATCTGAAGATGTTTACGATAAGACCAGTACTTTGTTCTGTCCCCGTTTATTATTAGACAACGTCATCACAACATTCAGACATCTATCTATGATGATATCTAACAATGCCCATATGGATAAATGCGTCCAAATAGTTATTGGCATACCTATCTTTAGGCCCAAAGTGCAAGCCAGAAGACTACTACTCGTATTTGTTCAATAATTTAAGGAACAATGTTTGTCTGTTTGCCGAATGAAATGTCTGCAGGCTATGCCACAAAAACAAACGTTTACAAGTGATACAACCAACTCAAAGAAGGCAGAGATAGCGTTAAAGATAAAGATCGCTCTGGACAGCCATCAACATAAACTGATGAACAACACAAGTCAAGGAAATCAAGGATTTGGTGGTCAAAGATCGTCAAAAATCAACATTTCATTTGGATAAGTCCAGACCATTTTGAAAGATGTTTTGTGACTAAAAAAAGCCTGAAAAAAGACCATCGCATTAGTATCTGTGAAGCAATGCTTCCATTGTTAGAGATGAAACTTGGATCCACTATTACACACAAATCTCATTTTAACGAACTCTAATCTTTCTATTTTCGCTCATGACATGAGAATTTCCAAAGTCATCTGACTCCCATTGCCTGCAAGATGACTTGAATAAGTTTTCGGAGCTTTTGGAGTTTAATGCCAACAAATGCCAAGCGATGACCTATTGCCGTAAACGTCTACCACCGCCCTATTCTTTCCTTCCACTACCCAAGTACGGGATCTAGGTAGAATTTGTGATAGAGAATTGAATTTCGACTCACACATTGACAGCACTCGGCCTTATCAAATGCTGGTCAAAAGAATTTACCAACCCTTACGTTACAAAGTCCCTGTACATTACTTTTGTAAGGCCTCTTCTCGAATATTGCAACCAAGTTTGGTCACAGGTTTATCCATTTTGCACTTCGTGGTCTACCTTGGGCCGATCCATATGGATTTCCCCCTTATGAAAATAGGCTAAAACTAATTAGCATGCATACCCTAAAAAAACGTCGTGAAGTCTGTTACTGACTGGAAATATCGACTGCTCGACAATAACGCAAAATATTGCATTCACTCCCAATTCCACTCCCACTCACCCCACCAACTACGGTCACTTTGAACCCATATCCAGAATGTTGCGTATAACGAACAACTACGCCGAAGTCTTTGACCTAAATAGCAGCAAACAAGAAATAAAAAAAGCCCTGCTCAATATGCCACTCCCTGAACATCTACCCCATCCACCATTTCTCCTCGCCCCATTAGGTTAAGCAGATCTTAATAAAGTTGTCCGGAGTAGACCCGGGCCAATAATAATAATAAAAAGTTGACACCATATATACACAGATTTCAGCAAAGCTTTTAACTCAGTCAATCTCATGATAGGCTAATCTATAAACTTGAATCTTTCGGATTTCATTCGCAATTGCTTCGTTGGTTGTCTTCCTTTCTTCTTGGTCGAACCCAACAGGTTAAAATCGGTAACCTTGTATCTAAAGAAATTAAATGCAGCTCTGGCGTTCCACAAGGGAGCCATTTGGGTCCGCTTCTCTTCATCAACCTCATTCGTGATATCGTGATAAATATTAAATATGGACAGTGTTTATTGTTTGCCGACGATCTAAAACTATTTAGAGCTGTTAAAAATATTGAGGATTGCTTGATTTACTGCAACTAGATTTAAACAGCACTACGGAATGGTGCAAAATCAATGCCCTAACGTTTTTTTTTTTTTTTTATAATGAGCGCGCGCTCAAGGGGTTTGTATACCCTTAAGGTGATTGTTCACAGCGCGGGCAAAGGAAATTTAGGGACGAAGAAAAGAGAGGTACCGATGTACATTGTTTTTAAATGTTTGCAAGTTATAACGACCAGGAAATACAGAGATCGGCAGGGCATTCCATAAGCGAGTTGTACGGCTTAGGAACGAATCACGATATTTTAGAGTACGTCCGAAAATGGGCTTGAGGGTATACTGATGAGCATTCATAGCGAGACGGGTGCTACGGTTGAAAGTTTGAATGGGCGGAATGCTACTGGCGATTTCGGTGGAGTACTGGTGGTGGAAATAGCGATAAAACAAAGTGAGACAGGAGATATTTCGTCGGTATTCGAGGGTGTCCATTGATTGACTGATATTAGTATCGTCAATAAGTTTTATCGCGCGATTTTGAATCCTATCTAGCAGGTGCAGAGATGTTTTAGGAGCACCTGACCAGATGTGGACATTGTAATCCAATTTTGGGCGGATGAATGCCTTATATATTGAGGCCAGATCAGAGGGGTAAAATATTTCTTACATCGCTTGAGGAAACCTAGACATTTCGCAGCATTTTTGGCGACATCAAATATGTGGTCATTCTAACGTAAGTTGTCATTGACACACATACCGAGAATGGAAAGTTTTTCAGTTTTGATAATGGCTGGGTGTTTAAATTTCGCTTTAACGACAGCAGACAGCATTGTGTTTTGGAAGCATTAAATTCCACTCTGTTGATAGTTCCCCAATTGGTTGTGCTGTTGATATTGGAATTTAATGAGCTTAGCATACGCTGCCGTTCTCGTTCTACAGCCGAAAAGCAGGGCCGTGAGTCCGGGAACGAATATGAAAAGCAGAGCGTACTGTCATCAGCAGAGGAATATATTGGATTAGAAGTAGCAGACAAGAGATAGTTAATGAAAATTAAAAAGAGTGCCGGTGACAGAACAGAGCCCTGGGGCACACCAGCATTTATTTTGTGAATATCAGACTTGAAACCGTCCAAGACAACTTGAATTGAACGTTCCGAAAGGTAATTTCTAATCCATCCCGAACGCATTTTCGACAAAAGAGCCTGATGCCAAACTCTGTCAAACGCCAGATTGATGTACGCTTTGGTTCCACTTTTCGGTGAGACATGCCATCAAATCACCAGTGAACCTGTTACTACGAAAACCATATTGCCGGTCATTGAAAAGTTTTCGTGTTTCGAGATATTTCATGAGCTGACGATTTATGAGCATTTCCATGACCTGGGAAAGAAGGGACGTAAGCGCAATGGGTCTGTATGAAGAGAGAGAAGATGATTCGCCTTTTTTAGCGACGGCGGGAAGGACGGAAGAACACAAGCAAGTGTAATTTCATTTCATTCTCCAAATCATCCTCTATAATTCAATTTGAATATTCGATTGTTTCCATATCCCTCTCCCGAATTAGTGAAGTCAACGATTTGGGAGTTATATTGGATACTACTTTTTCTTGTAAAGTACATTTGAATCGTACATTAAGAGGAATTCCAAAAGCTTTTCTGATCCTTTTTCTTTCCTGTCATTGTACTCCGCCCTTGTTAGACCTTATCTAGAATTGATTTGGAATCCCAATCTCTCTTCTGACTCCGACCGAATTGAACGTGTTCAAAAGCGTTTCACAAGATTCATTTTCTATAGAATGCATTGGTACTTTTGCCCCAATTATAAAGCTAGATGTTTACTCCTTGGCTTAAAATGTTTGTTAGAGACCTTCTCGGATATTATAAGATGCCCTATTCTATTGAATACCACATTCGAACTGTCAAAGCCTTCAACGAAGTCAGTAACCTCTTTGACGTTTGTTTAAATAGAATAGAGCTCAATTTAAAAATATAGTCAAAACCTTATACATTTTTTAAATTTAATTTATGTACGTATATATGTTAAATTTTGTTTTATAGTATCTGTTAACACTTAAGTGACTTGTAGATGTATGAATAAATAAATAAATAAATCTTGCAGCAGTTGAATCTTGCAAGCGTGTAAACCAAGAAGCTCGAGCAAACTATTCAATGTTCTTGCTTGAATTAGGATTTTCCTCATTTTATTTTCATTAGCTTGGAGCCCCAAGGAGGTTATGCTTTAGATTCAGATGGCTTTTTCATACTTATCTTCATGTGCGGGTTTATTCTATCTTTCATCAGTCTGTTACAGGTATATTTGCGTCTGGCTGCCTCTTTTTTGTCCTGAGTGTGACTTCTGCGAAGGAACAAATTTGACTCCAGATCTGATCGCTTTCTGGGTTGATTGGCTCGATGCTGGTTTCCAATTTCAGTAGTTGAGATTTTCACCTACTGTATAGTAAACGAGAGTCGCTGCTTGCTTTACAAATTCGTTGAAATATCCGTGCCGGGTGACGAAGTGGGTGGCGTAGTAGTAGTAGTAGCCATGTCCTTGGTCAGCTTCGCATTCATCATATCACTCAGTCAATTGACATCCTCGCTTTTAGCTTGGTCACTTTTTTTTTATTTCGTTGAAGTTCTTCTACCACAGCATTTAAGTTACTTTTGTGGTCTTGACGTGAACAACAACTATTAATTAAAAAGTCGTTTCTGCAGCTCCATGAGTTCGACTAAATATTGTAGTTGACTATTCTAAATCGCATTTGGATCAAAGCTTTGGAGTTTTAAAGTAGCATTTCGGCATTTTATTAATTTTTTTTTTTTCCTAAAACCCGCTCTGAATATTTACCAAACAGAAAGCCATTGTAAGGCACAAAAATCACCCAAATGCATGCGCATACGAATACCTATACCACATATGCACATACTCGTATCTATACAATTCTCACATAATTTTCTGTCTCAGCAAGTCCATTTAATTGCTTTTGTCATTATTTATTCTTCTTTTCGAAAACGAAAATTTCAACAGAGCCATTCATTTTAATGTGTGTTAAGTGGTGACGGATCCATGTTCGGTGCTCCGTACACCATGCTCCATGCTCCGTGCTCCGCCAATTATCATAACTAGGTGCTTATTTGATAAATGCTTGAGCGCATTTATTAACTAAACTACTTAGAGATACTAATCTTAGTCTCAGATAGAAGAAAGGCGACAACAATCAACACGCCTAAAATGGAATAGGAAACAAACCTTAACCACCCCACCTCACAAACGGTTACAAATATCTACGTACACTAGATACTCGTACATTTATATTTATGTGCATGTAACCGATGTCAGTTCAACAGTCTTCCAGACTGCTAATGGCTTTAAATTTGTGTTTAGCTTTAGTTTGATGGCCATCCCATCCACCACCGCCTTCAAATATCTGCTAAAAAAAAAAAAATAATTTTTTTTTTTTTTTTTAAAACTTTCAGCACCAATGCTTCCAGCTTATAGTTCATTCCACTTTTCTCAATATAATGCTTGGTAAAGTTGAGGTTTGTTTCACTGATGATGAAAATTCGATTTTAATTGGCGATGTACCTATACGAGTACCTTCCATACAAGTACGAGAGTATACTTATCAAGGGGGTCATCGAGGGAAAGGGAAAAGCGTATTTAATGCTCGCACCCAAAGACCAATTTTTTAATTGAACAACAGCAGCAATAGGTACGAGTACACCACAACATCGGCAGCAACAGCGATCAAAAAAGAGGTCGACAAGAACCTTAACGAAAAACAATAACAATTGCGACTGGTTCACTTCCCGTGTATCTGTATTTATAAACGGCATCAGGTTGTTGTTGTTGTTGGTTGGATTTTGTTTTTTTTTTTTTTTTAATTTTGGACACCTAATAACATATTAGCGCGTCCGACTGGCGGACAGGTCTACCGATACATTTTGGGTTCTGTCCGTCGTCGTCGTCGTCGTCGTCGTCGAATTTTTCGATCATTTTGTGGGATGTTTGATGGAAGTCGAGCAATTATAGTAGTTAACCGGCCAAATACATACAAACATACCTACATACATACATACACATGTATGCCTACTACTAATTATCTCCCTCTTCCTCTATCGGGTAAAATGACCAAATATTTGAGGATGTGACTGTGGTAATAGGTTTGCGCGTCTGGCTCCCGCTACCACTTTTTTAATTACATACTCGTACATATGTAGGTATATTCTTTCCCATCTTACATACATATATTTTAATGGGCAAGTACATAACGTGATATTGAGAAAAAAAAAAAAAAACAGAAGAGCGTTAATGATTTGCTTCCGGTTGAAATCTTTTTGTTCGACTTAAAAACCAAGTCGTCTTACGTTAAGTGTATCGGAGTTTACTTTGAACAGCAAATATTTTGCTGATGGCGACGAGGGCGATAGCGATGGCACTAATTAAATAAAGCAATTACCAGTACCAACTGCGATGTGCATAATTATTGTATCATCGGCTGAAAAAGAGCCGTGCTCGTGATGTGTTAATGAACCACTGTGATTAGGGCTTAAAGTCGGATATTGGCCAAATTAATTTGAAAAAAAAAAAAACACCCAACACATTGTCAATCTATGTAGTGAATTTGTAATGTTGAAAATCAGCCAACTTTGAGGCCCGATTTGTCAAATATGGCTCCTAGATGAGTTTTGACTCGTTGCGAGTTCATTCACCATTCTCTGGTCACTGTTCTGATAGCCGTTTCATCTAAAATTACTCTCAAATATGATATTTGTATCTTTTCCCGTTCAACATTAAGCAGTACTTTGTACAGGGTGAGGCAAAAATAATGCCAATTTTGAAACTCTACAACAATCGCTGAGTTGATGTTGATGTCTTCTTCAATGTTTCTTTTCAAGACTTGCAAGGTTTGTGGTCTACTGTCGTAAATGCGAGATTTCAAAAACCCCTAAAGCAAGAAGTCTGGCGCAGTCAGATCTGGCGATCTAGCCGGGTAGTTCAAATCGCCAAGACAGGAGATCACATGGCCTGGAAATTGGTGAGAGGTTAATCTGTTCTGCTGAAACCACCAATGCTCGAAACCCAATTTAGCATCTGCCTGTAACGCTCATCCATTATGGTTACAGTGGTCCCGTGGATGTCCTCAAAAAATTAGGCTCAATCACTTTTTCCCTGCAAAAAAAAAAAAACTCGAGGTCGTGCCTAAGGAAGACATTCGTAACAGACCTCGAACTCGAAAGTATTCTGGAAATCATCCGGCTCAGTAAGCCGACTCTTCCGACTCATGACTGGAAAGTCGCGAAACTGGAGGAATTAAGGGGCTCTTATAGATGCGCGTTAATAGTGATCAATAAGGAATGATTCGGTTTGGATTCGAGTCCATACATGCTGATAAGCAACCTCCTCCTCCTTTAATACCTGATAACATAACCTTGGATCTCGGAGCGTCGATATCCTTTCCAGAATGGGATAGCGACGACTCCAATCTGTCCGAGGTGACTATAAAGCCGTCGGTCTCCTCTTCTGACACCCTGTCGGAAATGGAAACCGATGACGAAACAAAGAGAGGTCCTACACGATCAGAGATAGAAGATGAGATTTTGGGCACATATTCAGAATCGGAGGACCTCAACAACACAGTGGTGGAGGCGACTCTGGAAATCCCGATTAATCTCCACTCATTTTGCGTCTTTCTAAGAACGCAGAAGACATAATCCTAATCCAGGAACTGTGGATTGTAGAAGGCGTGGTTCGTGCACTCAGGACACCCGCATACGCTCCGCTCTATACAAGAGACAAAGGTAAGATTAGAACTTGTATATTAGTGAAATGTAGCCTTAATGTAGACTAGAGACTGCCAAAGGCTCCTACTGGCTGGCATCGGCTTACCTTGGCCACGACCATGTGGGCCGTCTCCCTGGTGATAACCTAGAAAGGGTGGTACTGGAAGGCAAACAACTGGCCTCATAATCGAATGCGACGCTAACGCACATCACCCACATACCGGAAAACTGATTGGCCAAAATACAGAGGAATACTGTCAGAAACGCTATCAAGTCAAGTCCCCTGCGTGACACCAATGAGCATGACATGAAATTCTGGGAATTTACTCTGGCTCTCAACCAGGCTATGGCCACTTTCTGCCCTCTTATTCAACCAAGAGGCAAGAAAAAGCCACATAGGTGGACATCGGCACTTAGACTGCTCAGAAACTCCTGTAGAAAATTTTTCAACGCAGCAAAAAGCACAAGAAAAGTGACTGACTGGGACTCATATAAAGAATCCCTCAAATTATACAAAATATAACTGAGGAAGGCAAAGCGATAATCCTGGAGGTCATTCTGTGACAAAATCACAGAAACCTCTGAGGCATCGCGGCTAAGAAAAAAGGAAAAAAATGCCGCCTGGCTGTTTGAAAAAAAACCGATGGCTCTTGGCCAACCTCAAGTGATGAATCACTTAACCTGCTTCTGGACACCCACTTTCCCGGTAGCTCCCAACTCGCGGCCAGTAGCAGCCCAAACAGGCCTACTGCAACCGTGACCAAAATTCATGGTCTGAGTGCGAGAGACAAACTGCTCTGGGCGCTGAATAGCTTCAAACGATACAAGTCTGCTGGTCCGGATGGTATAATACCTGCCGAGCTACAGAGGTCCTAAGATATTATTCTGCCAGTATTAGAAAATATTGTGAGGAGCTGTGTAGAACTTATCCACATTCAACTGTTATGGAAAGCCGGAAAATGTTCTCATGTTGTCCCAAACGACCGCAGACCTATAAGTCTATCATCTTTCCTTCTGAAAACTCTAGAACGACTGATTGATATCCATATTCGCGCTAAAGTTGATCCAAGACTTCTGTCTACGGCTCAACATGCCTACTGTAAAGGAAAGTCGGTGGAAACGGCTTTGCACTCTCTGACTAGCCACATCGAACGATCCCTACAATATAAGGAGTACACAATGGTTGCTTTCCTAGACATAGAGGGCGCCTTTAACAACGTCAACACATCCGCAATCACGACTGCGCTGTCAACTCTGCAGGTAGACGGCTCACTTGGGGAGCTGATTAATCTAATGCTAACAAGCAGGATAATCAACTCCAAACTGGGTGAGACTTCTGCTAAAAGATATGTCAGTAGGGGTACGCCGCAAGGCGGTGTCCTCTCCCCCCTTCTCTGGAACTTAGTGGTTAACGAACTACTGATATACCTGGAAGCGGGTGGTAGCAGAGTGATTGCCTATGCGGATGACGTTGCCATAACCGTTTCAGGAAAACATTTAAATACCATTAAACAACTCCTCCAAGTAAATCTTAACAGATTAACCTGCTGGGCAGATCGCTGTGGATTGGGAATAAACCCCCATAAAACTGATCTTGTCCTCTTTTCTAGGAAATATAAAATTCCAATCATAGACCCTCCTTCAATAAATGGTACCAGTTTAGCTTTCTCCGATACAGCAAAATATCTGGGTCTCATTTTTGACAGGAAATTAAACTAGAAACCTAACATTCAAGAAAGAGTCAATAAAGTTACATTCTCTTTATTCTCTTGCAAATAAGCCATTGGGTACAAATGGGCCTTCAACCTCGCATAACCCACTGGCTATACATCTCGGTCATAAGACGGATACTCACCTACGGGGTTGTTGTCTGGTGGACGGCCTTGGAAAATGCAAAGAACAGCGGCATTACATATTCTATTTCCCTTGACACCCTTCGACACCCTCCATAGAGACATTCCAGGGAACTGCAGAGCCGATGAACTCGCCAAAATTGGAACCATAGCATAGGTATACCAATCGCTACGTGCAAACTAACAAACTAAAGCTGGATGCCAATAAAAGAACAGACCTTAGGTGGACTGCTGGGCAAACATGTCTAGCGACCAAACAGATCTGTTTGATTCTTTTAGATAGGAAACATCTCAGCGCCACTGGACACTGACTCATAGGCAAGCACGCAAGAAGGCTTGGCGCTTTTACAAATGATTTCTGTAGAAGCTGCATGGACGAGGAGGAGGAGGAGACAATCCTCCAGCTCTCTCCCAGAAAAGAAAGCTTCACATAGACGTAAACAGTCTTCTACGCTTCATCATAAGCTCAAACTGGTTCCATTAGTAAGAGGATCATAGATCCACGTGGCATCACAATGGGCCAATAGGCCTAAGTGGGTTGGTATTTCCAACGGCCACTCTTACCTAACCTTTTCCCTGCAAACGCCACACCAAATAGTCAATTTGACGGGGTGCAATGGCTCTTGGTGCATTTCATGTGGATTCCCCGTACCACTTAAGTGGACATGGGCTTGCTCATTACGATTTTGGATACAAAACCATCCTCTTCTGCTGACACTACAATAAATTTTGTGCATCGTTGTCTCGTCGAAGTTGGACTTGTTCTTGTATTAGAGGCAACCATTCGTCTTACGTGAATTAAGTTGCCTGAAACCTTCGGAACCTTGTAAACCGATACACTACCACTTGAGCCACGGCCACCATAATATAAGCCAAGCTGTAGCGGTTTTTTTTTCCTATCTGTCGGAACAGATCATTCAGACAAAGAACTAGTCCATTGTAAGTCTTAGCCTTTCGATGTCTTAGCATCGCAGGATGTTTGTTATATCCAGTCCTACTAGACTCTCTCAGTCGTTTCGGGTGGAAAGATCCTTCGAAAAATATTATATTGGAGGAGAAGATTCAACAACAAACTATACGAGCTGTACAGCGACATCAACCTAGTCAAGAAACTGTGCATCAGAAGATTAGATTCTTCAGCCCCTACACAACAGAGACATGGGTACATTGAAAGCTAATCCTTAGGCTAGATTGCTGTTATGATTCGGAGCCGAATAGCTTAGGCAAGTACTGAGAAAACAAGAGTCATTCTTGAGCTGTACCTCTTCTTTTACCTAAAGCCAATGGATGTGGTCTTTACCCACCTCCAGTTACTAGAGCAATTTTGCGGCAGTAATTGCGAAAAAAAAACCTCTTTACGTGCAATGTAATTTCCAAGACAATGCACATAACACACTCGTATTCGTATGTCTCGTGGCTTTCTCTCGACAAACACACATACATATGGTATGTACGAGTAATCCTAATAATTGTCATAATTACCTGAAATCAAATTTCCAGCAATTACTCACTATAATGCATGAGGGGTAAATCAAATTAGAAGAAAGATTTAAAAAAAAAAAAAAAAAAAATGAAACTAAATTCATACATACTCGTACTCGTACACTCGTAGTACAGATGTGGGAAATTGAGGCCAAAACGTGTGTGAATATGGTAGTCGCTCGTAACAATCTTCCATAATCATCCATAAGCAACAGAAAAGCAAAAAAAAAAACACATCAGTGAGGGCACACAAGCAGAAAAGTCACTTGCAAATAATGCTTAACAAACGGTGCGGTGTGTCATATTAGAGCATATCTAAACGGTTGGTATTAACGTGCACCTTACCCTTACCACCGGGCTTACAACCATATCACGACCTGATTTGCATTTGCTAAGCTTTTACTGCGAAGCCAGGAATTACAAAACAATTAAATCTCTGTTCGGTTCGCCCCACTTAGCATGGCAGCACGAGGGCGATTAATGGAGACATCATTGTTTCCCCATCCAAAAGAGCAAGTGTCATTAATATCATTAGCACACAGAAAATAATACAGAGGCGTGAAGATCACCTCAAGCGTCGTCGTCGCCATCATAGCCATCATAGCCATCATAGCCATCATCATCATCATCATCATCCTCGTCGTAGTCGTTGTCAGATGACGGCTGTTGGTTGGTTGTTTGGTTGTTTGGGGGGGGTTTTCTGCATTCTGCAACCCCTTTGCGAGTACTTGTATTATACGCAGATAAATAATACTAGAGCACATTAAAAGATCCGTTGATGATACTAATGATGATTAAACATTCAAATGAAGAGCAGTAATAAAAATTAACCCTTTGAATGGATAATTTTCAACCCTTTTTACGGCGGCCGCCTGCTTGTGTAATTATGCCTGCCCCCGCACATTCTGAAATCCTTTTTTTTTTCTATTTTTTTTGTTGTTTAGCTTTTCATTTAGTCCTTTCTAGCGGCTTTTACTTGTCGTCCCTAATGCTGATGATGATAAGGATATCGTCGCTTAGTCGCACGCAAATTGTTGCTCACTCTTTGGATTTGTGTGTATATATGTGTGTGTACATAATTTGCATCTGTAATTCATAAAAGATGATTTAAAATATTCCCCCTTCGCACAATCAAAGAAAAGGGGTTTGTTCTGAGCAATTAACACTATTGTTTAACCCTTTTGCCAGAGGCTTTTCTGACTGGTTAACTGGTTTTGTTGGTTGGTTGGATGCCTTGCACCACCTAGATGGTGTGGATTGACTACGAGTATTTGCCTGGTTTTTGGGGGTGGTGGCAGATTCTCATAATTAAGCCTTTAACATTGACGTAATTTTTTTGTTTGCCTCATGCTCGTACTTCTACTGGGATTTGTTGATGTTACTTAACATTAAGACGATGAAAACCAATTAAGAGGGAGAAATGTTTGTCAGACTGGTGTTATGTTGTAATTTGGGATCGACACCTGGAAGGGGGGATAATTTCCGAAACAATACCGATTAGGGGGAGAATTGTTTTGTTTGTCTTGACATAGGAATTCGCTTTCGAATTGAATGTAGGATTGGAGTGTTGGTTTGACTTTGGTTAAGTTTGGGGAAGTAGTGTTATTTATCTTTGTAATCGTTTAACTTCCACCCAGAGTAGAGAACTTAAAACACTTCCGGTATGTGATTTCGAAGAAGATGAGAAAGTTCAACAGGGTTTTTTTTTTTTTTTCACACCACTACGTCCTTCAACCACTCTCCCCGCGGGACTGCCGTTAGGTATTACTTCGCAGGGCTGGTTAGCAGATCATGCTATTCTTCTTGTATTTGCTTCTTCAGCTCTTCTAATTTTTTCAATTCTTCTTAGCTCATTTTGCACAATTGTCACAAATGTGCCGATTTCCATCCAATTTTCCTCCGACTGCAACATTTGGTCTATGAGTAGTATTGGACTGGGCAGATTAATTCTCCACTGCGAAAAACGTCGGCAATGAAATATGGCGTGCTCCGTATCTTCCTCCTCGTTTGAGCATTCTGGGCCGAATCGAACCGAATCGGTGCAAGTATTTACGATAGCCGCCGTGACCAGATAGGAACTGCGTAAGGTGGTAGTTGTTATACCCATGTGCTCGTTTTGTCCAGGTCTCGATGTCCGGGATTAACTTGTAGGTCCATCTGCCTTTTGTACTATTATCCCACCTGGCTTGCCAGAGGGCTGCTGAGACCGCTCGCTCTTCTCCTTTTATTCTTGCAATTTCACCTGCCACTTGTCGCCCTGGGGTTCTTCTATTATAAATTCTCAACATCTCGTCCGCGAGAATGTCGATCGGAATCATTCCTGCTATCACGAAGGCTGCTTCATCTGAGATTGTTCGAAATCCACAGATCGCTCTTAATGCACTGAGCCTGTATGCGGACAACAGATTTCTCTTGTTTGCTTTTATGGCGAGTGCTCCCGCCCAGACCGGAGCAGCGTATAAGAGGACTGAGCTGACTACTCTAGATAGGAGAATCCTCCTGGCATATCCAGGTCCACCAATGTTTGGTAGTATTCTAGAGAGAGCTCCTTGCAGCAGTAAAGCCTTGTTACTGGAGTACTCTATATGTGCTTTGAACTGTAATTTGTTATCAAGTATTACTCCCAGGTATTTGATTGATTCTTTCGATCGGATTATTTGATGTCCCACCCGTATATTGGTGTATTCCACAATTCTTCTACTGGTAATTAAGACGGCTTCCGTTTTATGGTCCGCTAATTCTAGACCGGCGGATACTAGCCAGTCTTTGATGCGAATAATCGCTACATTTGTGGCAGCCTCTATCTCCTTTATTTCTTTTGCCACCGTAACGACGGCAATGTCGTCTGCAAATCCGATTACTTGAACTCCTCTCGGCAACATAAGCCTTAGCACTCCGTCATACATAATGTTCCATAGGAGTGGACCGAGTACTGATCCTTGTGGAACCCCAACTGAAACGCTGTAGTATTTCAACCCTTCGTCAGTTTCATACCTCAGTTTTCTGTTGGTAAAGTAGTTTTCTATTATCCTCAGTAAGTAGTATGGCGTATTCATACTGGCTAATGATTTTCTGATGAACGCCCAGTTTGCCGAGTTAAAGGCATTTTTGATGTCTAGAGTCACCACTAAGCAATATTTCTTTGTACCATACCGCCATCTTTCTCCTTGTATCGCTTCGGCCGCAATGTCGACCACAGTTTTTATGGCTTGAACAGTAGACCGCGATTTTCTAAACCCAAATTGCAAGTCTGATAGTGCTCCTCTCTCTTCTGCTACCGCGAGCAGTCTAGCATATATTATCCGTTCCAATATCTTTCCCATTGTGTCTAAAAGGCATATTGGACGATACGAGGACGGTTCCCCAGGTGGCTTGTTTCCCTTTGGAAGCAAGTCTAGGTGTTGTAGTTTCCAAGCATCCGGGAAAACTCCTTCTTCAAGACATTTTTGAATTGTTTCCATAAACATGTCTGGGCGCTTATGGATAGCTGCTTTTAGTGCTGTATTTGGTGTGCCATCAGGTCCCGGCGCTTTATTGTCGCCTATCTTCCTGCATGCGTTCATGAGTTCATCCGCTGTGACTATTGGAATGTCCTCCGTGTTGGACTCCCTAACGATATGGTACATAGTAGATGTACTTCGGGGGAAAAGGTGTTCTACTATGGAGCTTAGGATTGCTGGACGATGTTATTTGCGGCGACCTGCTGCCCTTTATCTTTGTCATGACGATCCTGTATGCTGTACCCCAAGGGTTTATGTCGGCTTCTTCACAAAGTTTTTTAAAACATCTTGTCTTGCTCTCCCTGATTGCCTTTTTTAAGTCGCGTCTTGCTTTTTTAAAGACAATAAGGTGTTCTTCAAAGCGATCTCTTCCCCTAGATCTTTGGGCTTTTAAGCACTTTGCTCTAAGCTTTTTTATTTCCTCATTCCACCAGTATCATGGTGTTCCTCCTCTAGTACCCGTTCTTCTGGGCATTGATGCATCGCACGCAGTAGTGAGAATGCGGACGAGTTGTTGCATACAGGCTTCAGCTGTTCCGCTTTGAACTTTAACAGGGTCATGGTACGTACATGTACACACACGTACATCTTAGTCTCTATGATTTGGTCAAATATTCACATATATACATATGTGTGGACCATAGAGTATGATATAACCCAACCTTGGCCATCATTTAGGACATTGATTGTTTCATCTAGCTTCAGTACCTGTTGTCGGAAGAAATTTTGCCGGAATTCCTTAAGAATAGGGCAATCTTCTCGTTTTCTAAGAGAGAATACAGCGTCTGGTTGTTTGGTGTAATACCCGTTCTTAGCATTTCCCACTCTTGAACACATTTTTCTCGACTTCGTAGCATTTGCTGAAGCACTAACCTCGGTATTCTTTCAGGTTTCCAGAGTCCAAAAGTATCATATAGATGGGCGAACTACTTGGGTGTCTAAACTTTATAAAATAGCCGATGAACTTTTCCACAATTTTGAATGAGCAGAAATCCCAAACGAAAGTTGTTCATGGCACGAAATATTTATTTTGCCCAAATCGAGGTAAATTTGAAGATTCTTCTTCCACCCACTCTGTAATTCTACCGAAGAGTACACTAGTAAGCAATTTGGCGGATGTATTGGAGAAAGAAATTCCTCTATAGTTTTCTGGATCGTCGTAGTCTCCTTTCTTGCAGCTTTACACTTATGACACCGACCGACGTTAGGGTAGGCCATAATGTATGACCCTTTTGACCGGGAAGTATGCGCCGTTGCACCGTCCTGCTGAAATTGCATGTGCTCCAGTGACAATTCATCCAATTGAGAAATGATATCTTCATGGCATCCCAGCCACAGTAACCGTGTGATCTGCGCTGTTTCCAAAAAAAAACTTTAAGTGAATGTAATGGCTTTTCTAGGTTTACAGTACCCCTGAACCGTGGTGGACATTTTTTTTTTTTTTTTTTTTTTTCCCCGGTGAGGATCAGAAGCGCGTGCTCATAGTAGTGTGAGATTCTTACTCACTAAAAACACCTCCCTTCGTTGTTAATTTTTAATACCGCAACTAAGTAGAACTTATCAAGCAGTTTTTATTTCATAAGTTAATCACGATTGGTAGGACACTTCCCAATGGAAGACCCTACATATTCCGCTTTCTTAATGCGGTTTCAATTTATCGCGCAAGGTCCAACGGTTTAATTCGTTGAAGACGGCGTAGTATGTTTCGTTCGTCCAAGATTTCTAGGACTGTATTGTTGATATGGCCGCTTAACCGGACTCTATGTTTTCGTGCGCAGTTCCTGACTTCATCTTCCACGAAAGGAACTCCGAGGTCTCGATGCAGGTCATTATTTCTTATAAACCATGGGGCACGCACAAATTGTCGTAGCACTTTATTTTCAAAAGTTTGTATTATATTTATATTTGATTTCTTAGTACAACCCCAGAGTTGTATACCATAGGTCCACACCGGCTTTAGCACTTGCTTATAAAGAAGCAGCTTGTTTTCTAAGCCTAGCTTGGAATATTTACCAAGTAGCCAGTACATTTCTTTGTACTCGTATTTGGCCTCTAGTTCTTTTCGTTTCTTTTTAACATGCGTTTTCCATTTAATACTTAGCTTCGTTTGCAAAGGGGATACACACCGATTTTATAGAAATGGGCAAGTGATTTATCTTTCTGTAGGTGAAGTCAACATGTACAGATTTTGTCTCATTAAGGGTAATTCGCCAGATCTTTGTCCACTCGTAGACTTTATTTAAAGCAGTCTGAAGTTTCGCCGTTGAGTCTTCTATTGATTCTCCAACCGCTAAGATAGCGGTGTCGTCAGCAAAAGTAGCGAGAACAGTATCCTCGACGTGTGTTATATCTCTTGTATATAAAAGGTACAAAAGTGGGCCCAGTACGCTTCCCTGCGGTACTCCGGCTAGGATATCTTTAAATTTCGAAACATCATTTCCGTATCGAACGCGAAAAATTCTATTTTCAAAATAGCTTGTCAATATATTATAGAGCTTTAATGGCAAAATTCGTCGCAGTTTGAACTTCAAACCTTCATGCCATACTTTGTCAAAAGCTTGTGATACGTCAAGATTCCAGGGATTTTTCAATTACATCAGTAATTCTATGCACCTGATCAATTGTTGAATGCTTAGTCCGAAATCCAAATTGATGGTCGGGAATAAGATTTTGGTTTTCGATAATTGGGAGAAGACGTTTTAGCAAAATCCTCTCAAAGATTTTCGACAGAATCGGTAGAAGAGAAATGGGTCTGTATGATTTTTTATCGTTTGGAGGTTTTCCTGGTTTGAGTACCATAATGACTTCAGCAACTTTCCACTGACTTGGCACGTATTCAAGCCTCAGAGCCGCGTTAATAATGTGTAAGAGCTTTATAAGTGCTTTTTGAGGTAGCATTTTCAGAACTTCTCCGGTAATAAGGTCATACCCCGGAGCCTTCTTTGGTTTTAATTTCAGCAAGAGTTGCATTTGTCATTACAAAATTACTATATGCTATTTCTAAAGAACTGGTGCCGGGTACCAGTGTTGGGCCGTCGGAGGGCTTGAAAATTTCTTCAAGATACTCGTAGTCGGCAAAAACCTCCGCTTTTTCCTTATCCCCCTTAGCCCATTCGTTATTGCCGACCTTGATTGGTGGCGCGGGGATTTTGGGCCTTTTTAAGCATTTTAAAGCTTTCCAAAGCGAGTAATTTGTTTCTTTTCCTGCCGTCAGGTTTTGAACATATGTATTTACTTCGGAATTTCTGTAACTTTTAAGAGTCTCCTTGAGCAGATTACAGAGCCTGTTTAAGCGTGTTTTATCCTGCGGCGCTCGAGTTGTTTGCCATCTTTTGCGAGCTTTTCTTTTTTCTCTTATCATATCTTTTACCTCAGGCGGGTAGTTTAAGTTACGTTTAGCCGTGTTCGCCAATAAGTCGGCTTGCCCGTTGAATAGAAGTCACAATTGTGTTCCATACATGCTTTATAGAGTATTTTACCCTTTTGGGAGACACATCTTGATCCCCAAAAGGTGTGTTTGGCATTGAAATCACCGCCAATCATAAAAGCCGATCCAAGAGAATTGAATTAATTTTTAAATATATGTTTTGAAGGCGTAAATCGTGGAGGACAGTAAGATGGCTGAAATAGTAAAGGAGTTCCGTACCAATTTTACGCGCACCGCAATTATTTGTACAGACTCGAGCTCTACTTTTATATCTTCGTTGTGCTCAAGAGACTCTTTAATGTATACAGAGGATCCGCCTCTCGCGTTTCCCGAAGGGTGATACGCGTAGTAATCTTTAAAACCTCTAATTTTTGCAGATGACCCATTTTTCAAGTGGGTTTCGGAAATCAAACAAATCGTGGTGGAAATGGGCCTCGTCGATGCACCAAAATCACCGACGAACTGTGCCTCCGTCAGGTATAAATTCTAAATTCTAATTCCGTTTGCTTCACAAATGTCCAAACCGAATGCTGACAGAAGAATAGAGTGGCACAAGATAGCACAGCTCTGCAATAAATCCTATAACGACCACAACTATATCGAGCCCAAGATCATATTCTCCACCTTGATGTGAGGCTTTTCAGGCAATGGAAAGATGGTGAGTTGTCTCGAAATTTGTTAGTCTCCTCCGAATTTAAGTTGTTTAAAATCACAGGATGGGCATAAGATAGCGCACAAAGGGCTTAAACTTATTCTTATTATGCTTGGAGTTGCTTAAAAATATCAACTATTCCATGGCCATTTCTTTCATTCCAACGAATAGAGCGGGATTTTAAGATTTTAATTGAAACCAATGTTGCTTTCTTGTAGAAAATCTGAAATGAAATGCATAAGCACTTCGATCTAGACAGTGATCAGACGGCAATCTTAGGACTTTGCGCCATGCCCATTGAGCCAGTTCATGTTTTACAAGGACACCACGTTCGTTTTTGTGTCAACACTTCTTCTAGTTGTTTCTTGAATAATAGTAGAGTTGTTCATACCAATGACGGAGGTGGGTTTAAGATGGATCAAGACTTTCTCAAACCACTTTTCATACACTACGGCATATCCTCGTGGTAATCGGCAATTTCAACCTGGTGACAGGGGATGTTGCGAATTACTACAGCTATTACAACAAAAATTCCAATGTAAACCAATGGTACTGCAATTTCGAGACTCAAACAGTCTGTACTGCAGATTTTTATTGCATAGACTATGGTTTCCATGTTTGCTTGGGTCCTTCTAATCTGATAGTGGTTCATGCCACTTTTAATTTGAAACTACTCACAAAAAATCTCCTTCCCATGGGGGAGACTTTAAAACGGCTGTGTGTAACTAAATTTTGCATATCTGAAGCTGAATTATCTTGATAGAAGTAATTTTTAATCAAAATGCAAATGACCGATTTCCATTGCCACCATCGACTAACAGCGTTTCTATTGAAATCCAAAATACGTATTGGTGCACACATCAGAACACTTCAAATGTAAATTAGTAGAACATGTAATCACATCAGCAACCCTCATCACGTAAGCTCCGTGAGAGAACAGCGTAGGACAACCCCTCTGGTCATTTGGCAAAACTATGCTCTGTTCAGTTCGGTTTGGTTTGGTTCAGTTCGGTTCGGTTCTATTCTATTGTGGATCCATTTACCATTTACCATCCACCTCCACCTCCACCTTTGCCTTCTTGTCATTCATCACTCACCATAAATTCGTAATAAATTCTATTTTATTGTATTAATTCTGTATAAGCATGTATCCGTATGAGCGATTGTGAAAGTACGCTACTGCGTGCAATAACTCTAATTACTTCTCATCATAATAATGGCGAGCTGACGCTGCTGATGCCGTTGATGAGACTGATGAGGCTGATGATGCTAAATCATATACCCAGAGCAAAATGGGGAGTGCAGTGCAACCGTGCAACCCCTTTTCAGCTTCATCCAAACATATACGAGTACACCTACATTTGGATTGTACGAGTACATCAAAAATCTACAATAATCATCAGGAGAATACGAGTACTATTGTAACTGGAACGACCGCGACCGACAGACGTCGACTCGACGAGGCAAAGCGTCGTTAGATGGTGTTTACAAATTTGAATACGCATATTAACTGACTTAATTAAATCGTGTATTTCGATTTT
Source organism: Volucella bombylans (assembly GCA_949129095.1). NCBI lineage: Eukaryota > Metazoa > Arthropoda > Insecta > Diptera > Syrphidae > Volucella > Volucella bombylans. The sequence continues at coordinate 29,127,554 of OX422145.1, forward strand.
AATTACAGATAAATCGTCGTGATGATGACATGTTAGCGAGGGTGAGAAAATCATTTTCGCTCGATTTAAATTTAATAGCCACCTCATATAGATACACATCCATATGCTACTTGCACAAGAAACTCGTAAATTCGTATTCATTTTCCTGGGCTTGGAGATGCTTCGGGCGTATCCAGAAATCGAGTTAATATCATTTAAAAAAGAAAGGACACAACGTCTGCAAAACAGATTTATCAATCAGTGAATTCTCTTTACGAATTCTGTTCAGGCTCCAGGCTTCAGACCAATAACTATACTGTCCTTCCTTTCAAAAGCCTTTGAACTACTTTTATCTATGCCTCCTTATCCTCCTTCCAATCGGGCTTCCCCTGTGACAAACGATGTAATACCTCTGACACTACTTGACATTTTTAAAGCCTTTAACACAGTTGGCCCTATAGTTTTGTGCAATAAACTTTAGTCTGTCTGACAGAGCAGCGAAATTTATCTTGTTGTGCCTATGGGATCGTCTGTAAGCTGCATTGTAAAGGTGTTTATAACTGATTTACCCAAATGTACGTAGACGATGTTCAACTCTGTTCAAAATTAGCGGCACCACTAGTCTATGCTGGATCAGCTCTGTTTTATCCAGACAGAGGAACGCTTCTGGAGGAACAAAGCCGTGCTACATATGATTAGGGTTATAAGCCCCGGAGATCAGGTTGTTTTGTCGAGTTCATTGCACTAATAATGACGAAATTGTCTACTTGCATTAGGTTCGCCCTATTGTACAGGACCTCATAGAGCTTGCCCTCTAAAACACCCGAATCATTTCCATTAAACTTCCTCTCACGTTGAACAACACGGGACATCAGCAATAAAGATAGGGCCTTGCTACTTAATTGCCATCTTAGCCCAAAAGAACAGCGTTTAGCAAGATTGTTTCTTCGTTTTATTTCTCAGCAGATCCCTCTTTAACTTTCACAACTTAAGTATAAATGATGCCTTATCCATTTTTTATAAAGAAATATTTAATTCTTTATCCCTTTACGTTCCGTTTTCCCGCCTTAAAACATCATCTACTAGTCTTCCCTGGTATAATCGCAAGCTTCGTTCCTTACGAAATAAGAGAAATAAGTTATGGGCTCTTTTCCTGCGTACCAGATCCTTTACCGACTATTCCAACTATCTTGGTGCTTATCTTCATTTCACCGAACTGTACGATTCCCTTTACCAGCGCTGCCTTAACAATGCGCAAGTCAACCTTATAAACCACCCTAAGTCCTTTTTCCAATTTGTTAACTACAAAAGAAAGTCCGATGGTTACCCTCCTTCCCTCTCTTTCAACAACAAGTCATCAACCGATCCACTCACCATTGCCAACCTATTTGCCACATTTTTTAAACAATCCTTCACCAACGAATCCTTTGTACCAGATCCATCCTATTTTAGTTACCTACTGAACTTCTCCAATGGCCCACTTCTTTCTCATATTTTGGACCCGTCTTATATCGAACATAAATTACACCAACTCAATGACGAATTCACACCCGGCCCGGATGGCCTCCCTGCCATATTTCTTAAAAAATGTTCTTCCTCTCTTTCCCTTGCCCATTCTAATCTCTTCCGTCTATCCCTTTCACAAGGAGAATTTCCTCAGGTTTGGAAAACCTCCTTCATAACCCCGATCCACAAGAAAGGATCAAAGAATGAAATAACCAACTATCGTCCCATCGCTAAACTCTCCCATATACCCAAACTCTTCGAAAGTATTTTGTATGAAGCTCTAAGCTTCCAATGCAAATCACTTATTTCTCCTAGACAACATGGCTTCCTAAAGGGTAGGTCAACCACCACAAATCTCGTTGAATTCGTATCCTTTGCCCTCTCTGCCCTAGAGAATGGCAATGAAGTCGATGTAGTTGCAACCGATTTTAGCAAAGCCTTCGATAAAATCTCTCATCGGTTAGTCATCTTTAAATTGTCTGCCCTCGGCTTTGAACCCATATTGTTGAAATTGATATCCTCTTACCTCAAAAACCGTTTTTACAGTGTTCGTTTTAGGTCAGCCCAGTCCGCTCCATTTTTGGCCACCTCTGGAGTTCCACAAGGCAGCCATCTCGGTCCCCTTCTTTTTATATTAACCATAAATGATCTCGATATGATCATCAAACACTCGTCTGTCTCCCTTTGACTCTTTCCTCCTTTAACAAGATCTTGATAGTTTCTCGATCTGGTGCCTCAAAAATTCTTTGGAACTTAACATCGCCAAATGCCAATCCATCACCTTCTCACATAAGCGGAACCAATCTCCTCCCCGACTCTATCTTCTCCATAACCAACCTATCTCCTCCGTACAATCTCTTCGTGACCTCGGCATTTTGTGTGATAGCGAGCTCAACTTCCGTTTACATATGGATGAGATAATCCTCAAAGCCAACTCTGCACTAGGTTTTGTAAAACGGTGGTCCAAAGAATTCAACAACCCATACGTGACCAGGTCCCTCTATATTACCTTTGTTCGCCCCCCCCTAGAGTACGCCAGTCAAGTATGGTCCCCATATCATCGTGTTCATATCTCGCCTTCAAGCATTCAGCGCCGTTTTCTTCGATTTGCTCTTCGAGGTATGACCTGGGACGATCCTTTTAATCTGCCCCCCTATCAAAATCGTCTCAACCTTTTCAACTTAAACACCCTCGAAGATCGCAGAGATGCAGCAGACTTTCTCTTCATTCATCGACTCCTTTCAGGTCACGTTGGATGCGCGTCCCTTCACAACTCCATTTTCCTCAACACTAACCCTCGTAATCTACGTACCCCTCGACTCTTCTACCTACCAACCCACCACACCTCCTATGGCGCGAACGAACCAATCTCCCGTATGCTACGTCAAATCAACTCAAACCCTACCGTCTTTGACTTTCACCGCACCACTCCCTACCTCAAATCCGTTCTCCTTCACCACTCCAACCAACCTTAGTTTTAAGTTTTAGTTTAAGTTTATTTTTTAAGTTATAGCTTGTATTAAGCCGAATAAATGGGGGCATTCGCCTCCACCAAATTAAGGTATTGTTGGCAGAATTTATAGCAGAGCCAAGGTAGACTGCCTCGAGATTGTACCTATCGACTGTGACTTATTGACAGTATACACCAATGGCCGCTAGTTGCAAAGGTCGAAAGTCATCACCGACTTTCACGTTATTCTGCACAGACGAACGAGCTTGGCGGGGATGATAATCGTAGAAATGGCTTTATATGCTCTCATATGCGGCCTTAAAATCAGTGACAAGATCGTGGGTATCAATTTGGACTTCTTGCGTTTGGTCGATTGTGGACTTTCCTGGTCTGAAACCACACTGATAGGGGGCAATGTTGACGAAGGGTTTCAGACGTTCATAGTACAATCAAAACATTTATGAATGGAACTCGACTTCGTTCATATGGCCACTGCGGCACGTTTGCAGCGGTCGATTCCTTGGACCCAATTTTTCAACGATTCGTCCGCTATTTCGCATTCAATGTTGGCTCTGAGCTCCTCCAACGTCGTCGGCGTGTTGGCATAAACCAATGACTTAACGTAGCCCCGCAGAAAATAGAGGCGGCCAATCGACTGGCCCATTTCTTAAGATAACACGCTCACCATATTTATTCTTCAATAAGTCGATTGTAGCGTGTGCTGTGTGGCTTGTGGCATCATCCTGTTGAAACCACATGTCGTCCAAGTCCATATCTTCCAATTCGGGCCAAAAATAATCGGAGATCATGGCGCGATAACGCTGACCATTCACAGTAACGTGACGATCGCCCAATAACGCCGCTGGCATGCAAACCGCACCAAACAGTTATTTTTTGTGGACAAAGTGGTGATTCATGAAGCACATGTGGATTTTCACCCGACCAATGGCGCATATTTTGCTTATTGACGAACCCATTGAGCCAGAAATGAGCTTCGTCACTGAAGATGATTTTGCGATGAAATTCATCATCTTGGCGCATCTTCTCCAGAACCCAATCGGAGAACGTACGTCGCTTCAAATGGTCCATCGGCTTCGATTCTTGAGTCAGCTTGATCTTGTATGGGTGTAAACCAAGATCGTTACGCAAAATACGCCATAATGTGGTCTAAGCGATGCCCAATTCTTGAGAACGATTTGGATCGTTTGCTACGAACGCCTGAACGACACTTCGACCAACCCGTTGTCTCACTGACACGGCAACATCACACAACGAATATGTAGACTCAAATTTTTGCACTAAACTTGTTATTGCCTGTCTAGGCGAGAATTACGGCCGAAAATTGGAGTTAACTCGGACTGCGACTCCGAATTTCGGTAGAAAATTTTTATAATTTGCAGACGTTGCTCGTTGGTGTACTTTACCATGATGAAAATATTGAGTTTACTGAATAAATTGACAGTGACAGTTTGATGATTAGTGAAAGAGTGCGTTCCCTATTGGAAAACCCTTTATAAAATAACTGCATAGTTGGCGAAGTTGAGAGTGTCTTCTTTTTTGTGGCATACAATCTACGGATCAGATCTGAGAAATGACTTGGTGTATGCTCCCCACAAAGTCATTTCCAGATATTGCTATCCTTGATTTTGATCAGGGATGGAAGTTTTGGCTACTATCGTCTAAGTCGGATGGTCTATTCTGCCTGACGGTCGGATGTTGGCCTTCCTCGCCGTTATACAGTCTGCAGAAAAAGTTTTCCCATATTCTCAGTGCCGACTGTGACATAACTATGATATGCTTTGTACACACTTTCCAGAATCTCCCAAAATCTTCGATTGGGCGCTTCTCGTGGTCCTTTTCTTCTTCTAGGGAAGCCGATGTACTTCCGTTTTTTGCATTTCATGGTTTCAATTCGTACTTTTATGGCGTTGTGTCCAACAAATATCCACTCGTTGAGATTCGAAGACTCTACTTAGAGTGTGGCGACATTTTTGTACCTCTATTGATTTGGTGGTTTCACGTGCCAAAACTAGACCTCTGTGCAGCTTTAAGAATGGCAAATATCCCTGCCTGAAAAATACTACATTCGTCCGGAATCCAGTACCACTCTCCATTTTTGGAGTTCTCTTCTAAATAGCGATGCGTCCATCGGCTTGTTTCTTTTAATTTGATCTAGCTTTTGGAAACCGTTTCGAAATGTCGATATCGGAATACAATGCTCCTAGATAGGATTCAAAACCTCAGGCAAAGGTGCTACTAATAGTCAAGTCCATTGACAAACAACATCAGACTAATGTTCATTACTATGTCCATGCATATCCTCTTCTTACAGTATAAAGGTTCATACAGCTTCATAATCCATTGTGTGCGCGCTAATTAAAAAAGAAAAACTCAGGATCTCCCAGTGAATAATTAAGACCATTCTCGTCAAAGTTATTCGTAATGCTCGTATTACAAATTTGATATTTGTAAAGTGTATGTAGATACGAGTATCCCATGCTTCTAGATGCCGAGAGCAACACATCTTTATTCACAAATCGTATTGCATTGTGACCTGTCCAACTGTATCGAAAGCAGAAGGAACTTTGCTTTCTGGTTAGGTAATACGGATTCCAGCAGTTGAAAGTTTGGGGCGTATTAACTACACCCATCGTTTGCGTTAATCGGTTAACAACACATCATTGGAATGCTACCACCGATATATAGCTACAGCCACAGCATCCACCACTGGTGCCATCTTCGCGACCGCCGTCGACCTCGGCATCTTCACACATTCATCCATGTTACAAAACAAATGATCGGTCTCTTTCAACGGCCGGGCCGATCGAAGTCGGCCACAACGGCTCGCCTGATGTCGGTCGGTTGGCGGTGGCAGCAGCAACATCAACAGCAGCAGCAGCAGCAGCAGCAGCAACAGCGACACCAGCAAAAGATACACTACAACAACAGGCCCAACTACAGTGGCGGCAAAGTAGTTGATAGTAGGTAGGTAAGTAGGCAGACGGAGGTGTAGTTTTTCACTCACCTGAATGGATGTGAGAGTGTGTTATGAATGACGGATGATCTACAACGACCGATGAATGACGACCGGTCTCGAGATTTCGTTCCATCGTTAGTTCATATTTCATTATGAGATGAGAGCTAAAGATAAATATTAAGTTGCACGTTGAAGTTCAACCTTTAACGGACGCGGCAGCAATTAAAACGAGGATGGTATTATTTGTTTGCCCAGATAATTTCCCTCCGATTTGAGGGCGTAAATAGCTTTAAGATGATGTCAATGGTTTGGTCAGTATATGAGTATGTAGCAAGCAAGAGTAAAGGAAGAAGGTCAATCAAGGGACATTACCTGTTTCTGTTTCACGTATGTACTCGTAGTTGTTAATGTTGGCAAATCTTTATCACACATACTCACAGTGATCCAAAATGTTTTGGAAAATAGAAAGGTTTTGATGAATTTGAAAACATTTAGGTGACCCAGATGATTTTCTCAGCCTAAAGCCTATCCAGTACGTGTATCTGTGCAGCTGAAAAGAGAAAACTAAAATTAGAAAAATCCAAACAGTCCCAAATAAGGCGTTCAAATGTATTGCTAATGAGCATTGGTATGCAATAGAGACTTAAACGAAGCATAGATCCATTGGGCCTAAAGTACTATCTATGAACAAGCTGAAGATAGAGGATATCTACGAATAAGAGGTTTCATTTTGATTTATCAAGTCGACAGAAGAGGTGTTGCTATTCGAAAAAAAAAAACCAATGACAGCTGAATGACCTCCACGACCTCTGTCACTTTCTTTTCATGAAATGTTTCATCAAATTTTCAGATAATGCGGATCTACGAGTATATCGTCGAAAACAACACGGATGTGCTTGACAGGGTAGCGCTCTTCCACATGACATACAGTCTGTGAAGTCCATCATCCAGTTGACCAGTTGTTGGCAGTAGACCAGTCGTGGATTATGAAGATCAATGTAATATCCAGTATTCGGTATTTGGTATTCCTGCAATGCTTGTTCGACTTTCAGAAATGATACTGACTAACACCATACTCGCCGTAGCAGTTGGTAAGGATATTTCCGGGCCATTTGCAAGCAAAGCAATATTTACATGCATGTGACTCTTAAACTTGATGGTGGAGAAGGCAATCCATGTTGCAGAACGCATAATAAAATGTCCTACATGATATCCTTGAAATCTTACTGACGTCAGAGTAGAGGCGAATGGGAAGGACTGATCTTCATGTGTAGTGCCAGCACTTCTTTGCTGGAGTTGATGGAGGATAGAACCAGTGACAACCCGCTGAGTCCTCCAAATTATGTCAATATCATCGGCGCACGTTATTTTGACAGATAGCACCTCCAGTGTTGGCGTGTGAGTTCCACACAATCATTCAACGCGTTAGTTGTTTTTTTTTTTTTTTTTTTAATATTTTTCGACATCAAAGGTCTCGGTTAAGTCGTTACTATTTTTCTTATTTTGTTTTTCCGTGGTAGAGTAGCTACTTTGACGCACAACAACCAACCTGGAGGGCCAGAACCTTGTTTTCAGCCCCTGAGACAAGGGGCCGGATATTCTGATGCCAGTAACTCATTTCGGGGATGCGAGCATTGCCATCGGTCCATCAAGAGCATGTCTGTCACCGTCAGTCTTAAAAGTTCTGTCTGTCTGTTTGTGGACGTCAACGTCAACATAACCTACACAGTAACTCATCTCAATCGTTGTTTATTTGTTAGAAATAATTCACCAATCGTAGACATGTGGACATATGTACATTTCCACACGCACGCTAAAAGCAAAATCCTGGAGCTATCATCATAAACTATCCCCCTGTCCCACAACGAATAGCGATCACATTAATCCAAAAAAAAAAAAAACAACAATCATCACGTGTATGTTAATTGCTCTGCAATAGCCATAAAATGTCGAATTTCTAAAAACAAAAGGCAAAATTGGAAACTTCCATTGAATTACTAAGCAATTAAAACCCAAACGACGTTACACTTTTTCAGTTCAAGACACCAAGCAACGAAGCTTATTAATATTTTACACTGATCGTCTTGTCACGATCATTATGAGTGTCTTGCAACATGATCACATCATTGTCGGAGCTAATAATTTGGTTTGGCCGTTTTTTTGGTCAACCAATCGTTCGGTATGGCACTCGTATACTCCGTACTTCGACTCCAGTCGAATCTAAGGAGAAGAAGAACAGGAGAAACAAAAAAAAAAAAACAAAAACCCCAATTGCACGATCATTCCAATCACATAATCCTATTTTTAAATATGAAAATTTGCGCCACAAAAATATTGAGAACGAGCGTATTCGCATTTGAACTGGCAAAAATAACCACGACCACGATGAAGAGCCAAGACTAAGCCTAAGAGAGGGTAGACGATCATCATGACACACAAAAAAAAAAACCATAATAATAATAGTCATTAATATTCGTCCAAATCGTAAGGCACGTACGATCAGCTACACACGCTGAGCACATTTTCATTTTATATCAAAGGCCGGAGGAGACGAAGAGTTGACCATTGAACGCAAGCAAGAACAGCCATAAAGGACTTGCACATACCATTCAGCATTCAACATTCAGCATTCAGCGTTTAGTAGTCAGCATTCAGTGTTTGGCCCTCAAAGTGTGAGAAAAATTCCTTTAACCATATCCTACTTCGACCAGTACCCCACACTCACACTCTGACCAACACGCTACTAAAAATGATCGAGTAACAACATTCTGACACCAAAATCATTCCTATATTCGTAGCTTGTAACCTATGGTCCCTTAATTTAAGCCCCCGTCGAAATCCTCAACATCAACATCAACATCATCATCATCATCATAAACAACACCACTACCACCACCACCACCACCAACAACAACAACAACAACAGCAGCAGCAACAATTGCCCGCAATTGCCCGAGTCAATGATTCAAAGTGGAATGGACTAAGACACGGCTCAGATAAGGTGTACCGCAATTGGTCTAGTTTCCTCCCGCCCGCCTTTATTCGTTGATCTGCAACCAAAGAAGCCTTTCCCTACCTCGTACTCGTACAACAACAACAACAACAAAAAAAACCCATCAACCACGTTTGACATGTAAGAATTTTGACGATGGTACTTGTCACTCCTAAGTCGTCTTTATAAGATGTGTACATGCATATAATATGCAAAAGCAAAAGCAAAATTAAGACCAAGTACCTTCAGGCTTAACAGTGCTCAGTCCACAGTCTTAGGCTGAAAGCGGCCAAAACGACTCTTGTAGGGAGAAATTAGTATGCGCTGCATATCTGAGAATGTTAATTGTGAACGTGCATGAAATAAGCTCAAATTTTATTGGCCCAGTGTGTGAGCTGACAAAACTTCCAGCAATTGCCCATTGCTTATTTTATTTTTCTCATACCGCAACGGGTGTATGGGTATGGGTATGGGTATGGGTATGGGCATGGGTTTTTTTTTACTCGTCTTACCTTTAGCTTCTTTGGCCATAAGTTTTATCGTGCATTTCAATTAAAATGTGCCCGGTAATTGATGTAGTTGTAATTGATAAAGGCGTTCGACTTTGTGCATGGTGGTGTGGTGACCTAGTTTCATCGCCGTGATGATGTCTGAATCTAAAGAGAAAAATCGCATCCGAACTGGTAGGAACTGTAATAAAGGAAACTTTTGATAGAGCTATCACTCTGTCCATCAGTTATATTTAAGGTCCTGAACGTTACAGAATTAAGAATTATTTGGGTACTATTGGAAGGAATAAGAGTTGATTTTGAATGTATGCAAGTTATAACGACTGAGACAAATGCCATTCCATAAACAAGTTCTACGTCTTAGGAAGGGGACACGATATTTCAGAGACCAGTTTTACGGTTCCACGTTTGAAGGGGCTGAAGACTGCCGGCAATTAAAATACATTGGATCACTTGTGGTAAAAATAGTGCGATTTTGAATCCGATCAGACGAAAAAACTTTTTTATATCGCTTCGAAGCACCTAAACATTTTGAAGCATTCTTGGCAATATCCAGTATCGTGTCACATACCAATATACATATACTGAGGATGAAAAGCTTTTCGATTTCGCCTTAGAGGCAGCAGAAAACATACAAATAATAGAAATAGATTCAGTAAGAAGCAGCAAACACAAGATCGTTTATGACAAATGAAAAAAGTGTCGGAGATAGAACGCAGCCCTGAGGCACACCAGCATTTACCAAACTTGAAACCGTTCCAGGAAGTAATTTCTAAAGAAACTGCGCCGTTTCGACTAAGAGCCAAACTCTACCAAATGCCTTGAGACACCAAGCTTATTTACGAAATAAGATGTTGGCTTTAGTTTCACTTCTTTGTAAGATATGCCATCAAACGATCGGTGGACCTGTTGCTGCGAAAACGGTATGTGTCGTCTCTTGTGTATCCAGATGTTTCATAAGCTGACGTTTCCATGACGTCGGAAGGAAGGGAAAATAAGAAAATTTATCGTTTTTAGGATGCAGTTTTCCATCTGATGTCACCACATTTGCTCCTAAAGAGAATACGTTAGCAGTGAGAAGAACAAGGTGGACAAGTCCAAGCAATTGTGAATAAGCTGCTTATGATGAGGCTATCAAATATGGTGTTCCCGGCACTTTAGGCATATACTCAGTTATGTATAGACCAAACATACCGACACCCTGTCGAACAGTGAGAGTAGACCTTATGCCAAGAGCTTCATACCCGTAAGTTTGAATGCCCATCAGTGTCGTTCGTTCCTAAGCCGTGCAACTCGCTTATGGAATGACCTGTCGACCTCTTTATTCCCTAGTCATTATAATTTGGAAATACTTAAAACTAACGTGCATCGGTATCTCTCTTTCTTTCGCTTGAGCGCGTGCCAATTATAAAGGGTTTTCCAATAGGGACTTGACAACTTTGAATTTTATTTGTGAACGCACTCTTTCACTAATCATCAAACTGTCACTGTCAATTTATTCAGTGAACTCAATATTTTCATCATGGTAAAGTACACCAACGAGCAACGTCTGCAAATTATAAAAATTTTCTACCGAAATTCGGAGTCAGTGACTGCAACTTCAACTCCAATTTTCGGTCGTAATTCTCGCCCTAGTAGACAGGCAATAACAAGTTTAGTGCAAAAATTTGAGTCTACATATTCGTTGTGTGATATTGCCGTGTCAGTGAGACAACGGATTGGTCGAAGTGTCGAAAATATCGCTGCCGTTCAGGTGTCCGTAGCAAACGATCCAAATCGATCAATTCCACGGCGTTCTCAAGAATTGGGCATCACTCAGACCACATTATGGCGTATTTTGCATAAGGAGCTGGGCTTCCAAATTCTCCTCTGGGGGTGTTCATTAAATTTAGGATACCTAATTGGTAGTCTGAATTGTCGTATGTGCCTGTTCCGCTAATCCATTTCCTCTGGGATGATAGGGAGAACGAGCACGGTTGAGCTGGCATCAGGTTGTAGCTTGACGTCGCTATTGACAGTTTTAACACGGGAGTGGTACATATGGCGGATTTTAGTTCCGTGTAAGCCTTCTCTTGGGAGTCGTTCTTAGATAGGTGAATTTACCGAGAACTCTCTGTAGTGTTCTTTTCTATTTTTTGGTGACTTTAGTCGTTGGATCGCCTTGGTCTTGTCTGGATCGACTGTCATTCATTGAACTTTCGCTGTTCGAACACGCATTTTGTTTTATTGAGTTTTAGGTCCTTCTCAGTCAGGATTTTGATCACTTCGGTTGTGGTTTTTCGGATCTGGAATGAATTGGAATGTCATCTATTGAAATTTTTACATTAGGTAGATGTGATAAATGCTTTGGAATATGAGGTGTGGAAAAGGTAAGTATTTTCTTGGTTCTGTTGGAGACTCAGATTTGACAGAATCCTCGTTTGCAGTCTAGCAGGGTGAATAGCTTTGAACCGTTGAGTTGGGCTGTAATCTCTTTGATTGTTTGCATAGGATGGTGACGACGCAACATATTTTTATTAACGAATGTGGGATCATGGGTGACACGGATTGAGTAGCTTCCCTCATAGGCTCGATGACGTCCAATTTAACCATTCTGTCGAATTTTATGTGGAATTCGTCTCGGAGGTGTTATTACGAATGAAGGGTTCTCTACAAAGTCAGTATCGTATTCGTAGTCTTTGAGACAACCTAGGTCTTCAAATATGATGTCATCTTTTTTTACCTGGTTAACTCTGGTGACAAGTCCAAGTTTTTCGCAAGCATTGGCTCCGAGAATTGGTTTGATGTCTTCGGCTACTGCCTTAAATAACATTTTACACCATCGCCCTGCTATTGAGTATGGTATTAGTGCTTTGCCGAGTACTTGGATCTTGGTTTACACCCATACAAGATCAAGCTGACTCAAGAATTGAAGCCGATGGACCATTTGAAGCGACGTACGTTCTTCGATTGGGTTCTGGAGAAGATGCGCCAAGATGACGAATTTCATCGCAAGATCATCTTCAGTGACGAAGCTCATTTCTGGCTCAATGGGTTCGTCAATAAGCAAAATATGCGTCATTGGTCGGGTGAAAATCCACATGTGCTTCATGAATCACCACTTCGTCCACAAAAAATAACTGTTTGGTGCGGTTTGTATGCCGATTATTTTTGGCCCGAATTGGAAGATATGGACTTGGACGACATGTGGTTTCAACAGGATGATGCCACAAGCCACACAGCACACGCTACAATCGACTTATTGAAGAGTAAGTATGGTGAGCGTGTTATCTTAAGAAATGGGCCAGTCGATTGGCCGCCTCTATTTTCTGTTTGGCTACGTTAAGTCATTGGTTTATGCCAACACGCCGACGACTTTGGAAGAGCTCAGAGCCAACATTGAACGCGAAATAGCGGCCGAAATGTGTGGCCGAGTCGTTGAAAATTAGGTCCGACGACTTCCTTCATGTCGAAAAGCATGGAAAGATTGGTCTAACTTCATGTGCGCAAAACTTCCTTGCAAATGCGTTCTCTGTTTAAGATCTAGTTGGCAGAATTGAAGGTGCACCTCGACATTGAGGGGGATGCTTTCGACAATGCAACTTTTGACGTCATGTGTAACTCGCTGGATGGCTATTGTGATGATGGTGGGAGTAAACAGGGGTTTTCAAGTTTTCAAGGCGCTGAGTTTGTTTTTTTTTTACAAGATGGAAGAGGCTGGACTGGCCTGGATATCCATAGAATCTGACACCCAAATCATCCAGAACAACAAACTTCTATAGACTAAACATGTTACATCGAAACCCTCTAAGGCGCTGTCGGCAAGACATGCTATGGATCTATGATAAAGCCAATAATATCCTGGTGCTTGCTACTTTTACCAGACTCCATAGAACGGTCTGTCTCTGCTGCATAGGAGCTTTTTCCAGTACGTCTGGCTCAATCGCCTTGATATTCATATCATCGGCTGTATTCTCAAAGCCATCTGCCGTTTAAAAAGAAGTGGTTTTGGGTACAACACGCACTGGAACCAGAACTCGACTTTCCTTGCGTCTGGGATTGATTTTGGCCAGAATCTGAGCCAGCAAAAGAGTGAAGTCGGGATGGTTCCAACACCGATTTAAGATGTCTTCCAGTCGGAGATGTACGCAATCATGATGGCAAAGAACTACACATGTGTTGGAGAAGCGGAAGGCTTTGCATCTATAGCAACATAGTCGCTGATATGTTGTTCTCACCAACAAACAAATATGAGTTGCCGCTACAACCTTGAAAGTGTAATTTTCTCAATTGAATGCATTAAATTTCTTGCATTCAGGAAAAGTACGTCAAGTAGCTGAGTACAACATTTAGATAAAAATCACATTTCTCGTCCTTCGAATTCAATGTGCGAGTAACTCTCTTCAAACTTTGTAGAGTATATGGTATCTGCTATGCCGACCAGCACCAGCACACTTCAAAGAGTAACAACCCCTAAAACACGATTTAGAAAGAAAGAAAGAAAAAAAAATTCGATAAAATCTATCGTTGAAATAATCAATTGCAATTACTCTTACTGTAGCAGAAGAAAGCTTCGGATCTTGATGTTGGCTCTTACCTTGAAATTTTCAGGCACTACCCCATGCATAGACGTTCGGTTAATTGTAACCCTTTTATCTTCGACGGTATTTTAGGCAATCGCCTTCAAGTGGTACACACAGCTCTTTGTTGTGTTAACAGTCAATACACGTAGAAGGGCTAACGCTACTGATTGACCATTTTGTAAAGTCCTTTGACCTAACTTCAAGTAGAGGGGGGGAACAGCACAAACAAAAGAACAAGAGTTTAATTCTTTGTCTGATATCAAGAACCGTCTTTGCGAAAATACGAGTATGTGTGTACCCCATACCAATTCTTGTGTTTGTACTCCCTCTCATACTCCTTTTCGTAATCATAGTCATAGTCGCATACAATTGTTTGACTGCCAACAACCCTTTTTTGTGCTCAAACGGTTACGTCATACGTACCGTACATATGTATATCTAGAGAAAGGCAATCCTCTAACAGATTTTACCCTATGCACTGTTCTAATTTGTGGCAATTCAGACATCAAACAATAAACCGAAATTACTGCGCATACTGCCGCAGGTGTGTCTATAGTAAAACCCCATTCGGCTTGAATACAATTAGTATACACTTACCACTTACCACTTACCACTTTCCACATTCCCATCACCGCCAAGAGTCAGCCAGTCCTTGCTGACGAAGACAAATTACGTTGTCACTCCAATTAAACCCCAAAAGCTGCCACTAATTAGACAATTAAATTCATTACAGCAATCCCACAACACAAAGAGCTTTCTCATTCCCATTCCCATTCCCGCTCCCATTCCCATTCGCATTAAGTGACAAATTAAAAAAAGATTTACCAAAAACACAAAAACCTTTCCGTCATCATTTTGGCCAAAGATCCAAAACCATCAAGTTGGAATTTTTGTCGTGTAATTAAATCTAAAGGAGAAGCAGTAAGGGCCTAAAAGAACTTTGCACCGCCGCCGAACAAATTATATACGAAAAGAAAATGAAATTAAAACAAGAGAAACCGGAAGGTTTGCCAGAGATTGTGTGCGTGTGTACAAGTCGTCCTTGTGTGTGTGTGTCCTTGTCGAAAGATCAAGTAGAAAATCCGATTTAATCCTGATGACAAACAAGCACAGCAAGTTAAAAAGCCCCACTGTCGGTCGACCCCTCCAAAGGTTGTAATTATTTTGGTTTTGTTTTAAAACCGAGTGCCCACCCACAGATTCGCCTTCGAATTTCGAAACAGCCCCCGATTACGAAGGAGGGCAAGGACAAAAGGGGACTAGGACCAATGCTAGGGTCGACCGAGTTTCATCTGACTGTTTAAAATGCGCCGCCGGAAGACTTATTTCAAGAAGTTCATTTCTGTTGATGCTGATGCTACTTGCTACTTGCTACTGTTGCTGGTTTACCCTTAATTAAGCACAAGGATTCGGTTTCACACAGTTGTTAGACAGTCCCCTCTTGTTTTAAGTAAATTACCCCACAATGAGCAATGTAATTAAAATCAAAAGAAAACAGAAAAAAAAAAAAACAGAAAACAGAAAACAGGAAGAAGGACATTGTAAACGATGGCCAATTAGCCACTTTGGTGGTTAAGTAGATTGGGCTGTAGTTGGTTTACTTTTATTCTTGTTAGGGGTTGGTTGACTTGAGTGTCATGTTTTAGTAAAATTAATTACTGGTGGACATCAATTTGCCTTGTCTTTGCTTCAGATGGACCTGGAGCTGGGAGCTGAAGTTGGTGTTGGTGTTGGGAGTATTGGGCAGTAGGTTAATTGTAATTGTCACACAAATGATATTTAACACTGTTGTTATGACAAAATTAAATGAATAACTTTTCAGTTGGCATTAAATGATGCACGCATCCCTAATGAGTAGTTTGGGAATTATTTCGCCAAAGGAAACTTGGAAAATTGTTAGAGCCTACAACCCAGTGTAGTTTGTAGTGAGCATTTAGAAAAATAAATATTTTAAAGCAATGAGCCAGTTATCGGTGCAGATTCAAACGGAAACGCCAAAGAATCGAACAACGAATACGATTTTCGACTTTATTCAACAACAACAACAACAATGATTTTTCCAACACTTCATTGGAGTCATATCTCTCTTACAAACAGGTAATAGGATCCATGTTTCAATTGGTTTGATTTTCCGTAATCAATCCAACGAGGATGCTCAGTATGCCCGAGAAACCAGAGCATCCCATCCTTTAGCCGAAGCTAATTCTGCTATCTATTCAAGGGTGGATCCAAGGATGGATCACTTTTTATGAGTAGTGTAATATATTTGGACCTCGGGCGAGAAGAGTTTTTTGCTGGATGCCATTTTGGTCGAGTAATGACTGCTTCTACATCGTCATTCATTCATATAAAAGTCATCGAGTATCTTTGTAGGTAGATCCTTGTTTCTCCCCACTAAACTCAGTTCTCACTAAATAGAGATCTTCGCTGCGGAAAACAACCTAACGCAGCTTGTAAATGAGCCCACGCGAATACCAGACGTTGATAGTCATAGTCGCCAACACCCTGGACTTGTTTTTAACTTCTCACCCTGATAAGTACACCATTGATGTGCTGTCCCCTCTAGGCTCGTCGGACCATTGTGTCGTATCAGCTAATTTATCGTACACCGACCACACAGTTAGAGAAAAAATTCCTAAAAGAACCGTATGGCAATACGAGAACAGCTTCTTTAGGAATTTTAACTGGTCGTTATGCTTCCTCGATAACGACGTGGATGCCGCTGCTGATATGATTACAGACACCATTCTCTTTGGAATGAGATCCTTTATTCCTCATCGGATGAAGAGTATCAAACCAAGGGAAAAGGCATGGTACGACTCGAGCTGTAAAGATGCCTACAAGACCAACCCGACAGAGGAAAACCGAAAAAAGTTCAAACGAGCCAGAAATGACTGCAACGACTTTCTTAAGCGTGTGAAATTCCTATACGACCAAAAACTGAGGCAAAAAATACTGCAATGTCCCAAAGGCAGTAAAAATTGTTGGTCGTTCGTCAAAAACATTAGAAATTCCGCCTCATCCTCCATCCCAACGCTCATTTACAATGCCATTCCAGCTGTCAGCTCTTTGGATAAGGCCAATCTGTTCGCTGCACACTTTGCGGCTAGCTCAACACTCCCAGATTGTGCTTTGTCTCCGCCTACACTTGAGTGCGTCGAATCTACTTTCGATTGATTCGGTACCAATCTACTGATGGTATATCTCCCCTTCTTCTGAAGAGGTGTTCTTCCTCGCTGGCAAAACCACTGCGTAAGCTTTTTCATCAATCCTACTCTTCCCGAGCAGATGGAAAACAGCATTTGTCCAGCCCGTCCCTAAAAAAGGCGAATCATCTTCTCTCTCCTCCTACAGACCCTTCTTTCTAAGGTCATGGAAACGCTGATAAATCGTCAGCTCATGAAATATCTCGAAACACGAAAACTTTTCAATGACCGGCAATATGGTTTTCGTAGCAACAGGTCTACTGGTGATTTGATGGCATGTCTCACCGAAAAGTGGAACCAAAGCGTATATCAATCTGGCGTTTGACAGAGTTTGGCATCAGGCTCTTTTGTCGAAAATGCGTTCGGGATGGATTAGAAATTACCTTTCGGAACGTTCAACTCAAGTTGTCTTGGACGGTTTCAAGTCTGATATTCACAAAATAAATGCTGGTGTGCCCCAGGGCTCTGTTCTATCTCCGACACTCTTTTTAATTTTCATGTGGGTACGGACATGGTGGAGCAAACTTTGAAGGTCCTTGCGGTGAATGTTAATTCACTGATTAGGTTCGAACGAAGAGCCGCGATGTTTAAATTGCTACAAGACCAAACTCCTGATGTGCTTTTCGCTGGCGAAACCAAGCTAACCGATAAGCACAAACTGGAGTACAATAATTATATTGTTAGAAGAAGAAACCGGCCCAGATCCAAATGTGGAAACGGTGTCGCCATCTTCATTAAACGAGTTATAAAATTTCACAAAGTTTACAAGGGAGTGTTGCGCAGGTGTTGGAGGCAGTCGTCATTTACGTACCGATCCGTAGTGGAAAGCGGCTGTACTTGGCCTCAGCTTATGCACCTGAGGCCTCACAATCCACTACAGAGCTCGACACGCTTTTTCGACTTCTGAGGCTGGAATCGGGGGAGAATTATTTTGGGGAAATAATATGCCAAATACTAGAGGGAACCTACTCGTACTACTCGATTGGTTGGGTCATCACGATATCATGTACAGATTCGGTCTTAAAGCAACGGATAATCCGTAGTTTCCCAGAGGCGGGACTTATTTGGAACTATTGCTGTACAACGAACATATACGACTGATAGGTACGAACTTTCAAACGCTAAACAATCTGCGCGCATTCGTGTATGATACTGACCATTGCGGTTTTAGCACCGAAATTACAGTTCCAAACGAATTTGCGGAATTGGAGGAGTTTGTCCAAATATATTCTTACAACTACAGTAAGATAGCGTACAGAACAGGTCCAAAACTCGAGGTCATTAATACTCTCTTGCAGCATGACAGAAAAAATTGGCGATCATTGGACAGCACGGACAACCTCTTGCCTATCGAAATGTAGTCAGATACCTCAGATACCTCAGATACCGGGTATTTGAGAGTGCTTGCCTTCGTTTGTACCGAACACCAAGGTCGGAGTACAAATTTTTTTATCCTAATGAGGTCTTATACAATAGAGCGAACCTAATACGAGTGGACAACTTCGTAATTAAGCTGAGTTGTCAATTACGGACATTACGGTGAGAGTTAATGATTAAGAAATAGCATGCATGAATAGGAGAACAAATGTTTCGACTGCACGTGGGCTTTCCCTAGCGCGGATGGTTCTAGATGCATTGTTCAATTTCCTTCTCCTTGATATTCATATCATCGGCTGCACTCTCAAGGCTACTTTCCGTTTAAAAAGAAGTGGTTTTTGGTACAACATTCACTGAAGCATTGTTGACAACCTTTGACTCTGGTCTTGCGCACATGCTGTCTGATGCAATACTAAATCCACTTTTCCCGTGCCGTGGCCTGGTTTCGGCCAGAAACTGAGCAAGGAAAGGAATATAGTACGATGGCTCCAAAACCGATTTAGGATGCAGTGCTGGTTAGGATAGGTACTCGCGTTTGTCCTTACAAGCAGAGATATACGCAATACTGACGGTAACGAACTATATACTCGTATATCGTGAATAATCGGCGAAGGAGGATGCTTGTACTGAAGGCGCTTACTCATCGGAAGGCTGAGATGTTACATTAAATGGAACCTGCCACGTAATTGCCCCTCATTTTTGCTGTAAGTCCCCCAAAGGTAAAAATGGAAAATGCATTGCAAACCTAAAACACCTGACATGCATATACGCATGTGATCCAAACGTATGAAAATGCAAGCCTTGGTACAATCTTCTATGACAGTTGATTTCTGCAAGTTCTACTCTGAGTCGAAGGTTGTCGAAATTCAAAAAATAATATATACTTGTAAATCTACGCACATGTACCCAAATACATACATTTATGTATGTCAACATTGGCAATAAAAGAAACAAAATTCTCTACACCATGCAGATCGCATTTCAAATTAAACTATAATTCTTCCGAAATCCGTTCTTAAATCAATGGTTTCTCTTCTTGAAGATGGTCTCGAAGCACCCCTCCTCGGCATGTCTATTGTCATTTCTTAAGCAAATTCGCACAAATTACCGAAAAGAAATCAGGTGCGGCCGAAAGTATCTCTCCCACTCTTCGTCTTCTTCTATTATAGTTCAATGGCCATACAACGACTAAAAAATAAAAATAAAAATAAAAATAAAACTCAAACGCTAATTCATATGTAAACCCATTAGCAGCATTTTACTTCGCATAAACGTGCAGAGAATTAAAAACGTCCGCGTAATAGATACGTACCTAGATACAGGTACATCTAAACAGAAAAATAATTTCACCCATCATCAAACTCGTACATCGCCAAACGCAGAACATAAAAATTTGAAAAAAAAAAATCCAAATAGTACTAGAAATAAAGTATAAATAAATGCGTTCATTATTATGTTTCTGTTTCTGTTTCTGTTTCTGTTTCTGTTTCTGGTGTGGAAAGTATCCATAGATACTCCCAGAATTAACGAATCGAAATCTACGAGTACACATCCCATTCGTAGTCGAGTTTCATGAGTGGGGTGAGTCTGAATTGTAGTAGAATCCGTGTTCATCCCATAGTTCATAAATATTCATGAATTGGTCACAAAAACAAATTTTCCGTCACACGAAGCGCGCGCTTCGAATCCCTATGTAATTCCGCGAAAATAATCTCTGATTGTCTTTGGTTAGGACCAAGAGTCAGGAGTACGAGGTATGAGTATGAGTATGAGTACGATACGAGTGTACAGAATTGCGACTACGAGTAAGACTTCAAGAGTATTGACGAGATGGATTGTCGGATTGCTGTGGTATTGGGGGTGCAGGGTGCCGCCAGTGGTGAAAATTACAGAAGGAACGTGCATTCACGTAATATGCAAGAA
This sequence comes from Volucella bombylans, assembly GCA_949129095.1. Taxonomy (NCBI): domain Eukaryota; kingdom Metazoa; phylum Arthropoda; class Insecta; order Diptera; family Syrphidae; genus Volucella; species Volucella bombylans. Next base: position 29,148,035 of record OX422145.1, read on the forward strand.
ATAATCAATTCTCGCTGACTGGGGGCTGCTGACTCTGAATCTGACTTCTCGATGAAGAGATGAAAGGATTTTTCAGAATCATCATACCACGACGAGAAGGCTTTCGGTGGAATTCCTCCGACTCATTCTCAATTCAATTGATCTGCATGCCATCATCGAGAATAGCATCGCTTATTGCCATCAAAGTAGCCATTCGGTTGGTCGTCATCATCATCGTTGTTGTCGACGCTCTTGTCATCACCATCATCATCATCATCAACATCATCATCATCGTCATCATCATCATTGTCATCATTTGCAGTAGCAGCAGCAGCAGCATCAGCATCGGCGTCATCATTGGATCACACTGCTATGCTGTTGTGAAAGCGCTCCTGCTGCCTTAGTGATCTGTAAGTCTGCTAACGCTGATCTTTTGTGTCGTCTGCACTGGATGTAGTCGTATTCAATTTTAGGTGCTGTGTTGGTTAGTGGTGGGTTAATTACCACTTTTATGTGACACTGACTAAAGATGTGACAAGATATTTTGCGAGACAACCAAACGACAACAACCATTGTCGACAACTTAATGAAAAGCAATCGTGGGCAACCAAACCAACCCAAGTCCATCCCGCAAGCCATAGGAACCAAGAAAGGCAGAAAACAAATGAAAAAAAAGCAAAAAAAAAAAATTCATCTCGGATGGATATACGGATAGAAATGAAATGGAGCATGTTCCTGGTACAAACTCTGAGTAATGGAGATGAAAGGTGCGTTTTCCGAACGAGTGCTCTGTTTGCAATGAATCAGTCAATCCGCCTTCGCGTCGTTGTCGTAGTTGTCGTAGTCGTAGTCGTAGTCGTCGTAGTCGAACTCGTTGCCGTAGTGACAATTGTAGTTATAGTCCTACTGATGTTTTTCAAGATAAAAATAAAATGTACGAGTAAGAAGGCCACTCAACTTGGCCACAAAGATCTTGATGCACTAACCAAAAAGAATGGATCAATTAAAGTTTTGCAGAAATTTTTAACAAGTTCATCTTTGTTTAGGCCAAGAAATAGAAGTGTCAAATCAAATTCCAGAAAAATGTACCCGTGCTGCTCCTCCACGAATAATGGACTCGTTATGGAACTTTGTCACATTTCACATTGGTTTTACTGTGTATCTAGATGACTTTGTGTACCCTCTTTGGTACATTGCGGTTAAAACTACACATTGCAACTATTAGATCTAACTATGCCCTTGGATGTTAGCAGTAATGGAAAGTTCTGTATGGCACTAAATGCCTTTAATCGCAGGTGCGACTCTCTAGTCTAATTAGTTGAGGTCTTCGCCATCTAAGATTTTTTTTTTATAATATTGCCTGCCTACAATGCATTCGAGACTTTCTAGGAAGGAACGTTAGTGGTCAATTGTTCAATTCTATATCCCGGCTGTTGTAACTGATAAAGTTTGGCTTTTTTGATATAAACATAGCTCCCTTCGAATTTCGTTTATGTAAAAGAGACTGAATATCACTCGAAAGCAACTAAAGGCATTTTTACAGCTTTTGATTAAGTGCATGCTTCTGTGCCATACACTGCGCTGTGAGAGGTTCCTATGTTACAGAACGGCTTTGAGACTCAGACTCAGTGAACGGCACTGAGTAGGCATACACCTATTGCACCCATGCCTACTTGGTTATTGTCATCAAGAACGTATTACGGCTTGTGGTCCATTTGGTAGCAGGCCAACCTCGTCAAGCTGATTGAAGTTCGGAATGCTTCTTCGTCGATTAGACGTGAGCTTGAGGCCAGCTGTTCTTTCTTTTGCAATGAATCCATAACCCAAAATGTATAATCCTCTGCAACAGCTGTAATACACACATCCTAACAGGGGAATTTACTCCGTCAAGCAATATTCCCTTCTTAAAGGATTCACTTCAGACAGACTTGATTGTGCTTATCCAGTTACGAGCACGTCAAAATGCTCCATAAGTGTGTCGGATTATTTTCTTACAAGGCTCTGTTGCTTGCTCATGAATTAAATCGAATTTGGGCCTTAGAGCCGTTCAAAATTGACGTCATCTTCCGATAAGGCGTCTGCTACTGAAATTTTTCCCAAAACAAAGATGATGCTTGGTCATAGACATGATGCTTGGTGTCAGAAACTGATCGGTTAGGTTTGGACAAGCTTTAGTGAGTCAACCATTCGCTACACAATTGAACAATTTCGCACTCGTTTTACTCTTTTGGATGATTCTAATGCATCGATTCATGGATACATGGATACATGTCCGTATCCATTGATTTTGTGGAAGATCTTGGTTTGGAGGCTTAGAGGATTGGATTGGTGCAAGATTTGATCATCGTTTGAACAGTTCGAAGTCAATCCGCATTTTTACTGTGAAGGCCATAGGTGAAGGTTATAAATGCAAGTCTGCAGGACATTTAGTTTCAACATTATGGTACCACACTGTGGTCTGGCTTCCAAGTTAGTGTGATTTGACGCTGGTGGACTATTTTTTATGGGGGTACGGATACTACGGAACTTCGAGCCATAAAACTATCTATCGACACAATGTGTGTGTTTTATTTATTTCAATTTCAAATCTCAGTTTGTTTTTGTTTTTGGTGGGAATTCTGCCAGCCAACAAGCAATATTCCTTGAAAGACTGCTTTTCAAACGACCATCCGGGCACTTGCAGACTGACCGAATCTCGCAAACAATTATCCATAAGGCTCCAATCGGTGTGGTGATTTATTGGGAAAAGTTTTCTCCTCGAAATAATTAAAGAGTTGCTGGCCGGTAAGCTCAAGAATTTAATTCCCTCACTTTAGACACGAGCCAGGGTGGGGGGTGGGGGGGAATGTGTGTATGTATAAATGTGGCGAATCCGTGTGCTGCTTTAAGGAAGGTGCATTATAGTACAACAGACCCAGTGAGGAATAACCACGAAGATAAATTGACTACAAAATTACTGTTGTTGTGTGCGTACCCAAACAATTCATACTCGTGCATATGTACATACATTTACATGCCTATCATCCTCGGTAAAGGTCGACATTCGACAACAAAGCCGACGACGAAGACGACGACGAAGTAGACAACGTAGACGAAGGCGAAATGACGATCGAGACCGGAGACCGACACGATGCCATGCGATGATGAGTACGCGAAAATTTCGTGTATTTGCCTCCTTTCACCTATGTATGTGTAGACTTGGATTAAAAATAAAAATTAATCACTGGCTTAAAGGGGAATATGAGAAATAATTGCTTGAGAAACCAATTTCTCCTTATGCCCAGACTCAGTCTCAGTCTCAGTCTCAAACTCAGACTCAGACTCCAATTCAAGAGTCAAACTCAGAGTCAGATTCAGAGTTGTAGTCCGAATCAGAGGAAGGAGGGAATTACTAGGGCACTTTAGCACGCCTCGCTAGCCCCGCATCACCTCTCCGTCGTTTGTAATTATGTGAACAAAAAGTGAGAACGAATTAAAAAAAATTAAAAAAGGAAAAAGAAAGAAAAAAAAAACGACGCCTTGCTACGGGGGAAAAGAGATATAATAGATAGGTCTTAAGAGTCAGATGCGGTCGGATGTTTGAAAACCACATGAATTGCAAGCCTGTTCCTTAAGCAAAGATAATTGAACTACTTATGGCGATGGCGATGGCGATGGCGATGGCAATGGTGATGGTGATGGTGATGGTAATGGCTGGCGATGCCAAGCGAGATGGTACTGTGTTGCTGGTTGTTCCTGGTGTGTGTGGTTGCCGCGAAGGTAAAGACGTGCTGGTGGTGGTGGAGGTGGCGGTGGTGGCGATGGTGGTTTTCGTTTACTCGTTTGCATTCGGGATATGCGCAGCAAGCCCTATTAAACCCTTAAGGCAAAAATATTCATCGATACCAAAGGGTTAGCATAAAAGTAGATATATGGAAAAAAAACGAAAAAAAAATCACCAACAACTAAAAAGGATACAAAAAACAAAAACTGCACCGCACAGTAATTTCGCAAATCACACGTGAGTATTAATTACAAGCTGTACAGCACGAACTTTGCCTTGGCAACGCGAGTGTTTATAGTTTATATCGTATGCGAAAAAGTGCAGGTACTTTGATTCATGAGCTGTTGTGGCAGGGAAGAGTAATAGTGGGGCTCATGGCTCATGGCTTATGAATGATTTACACAACTACAAAGTATTGTATTTTGAATTGTTCGTTTCTATTTTTTATTGATTTATCTACAAATATTACCCCCCCTCTTTCGATTCCACTAGCCTGGATGTGAAATAAGTTGTAGATACAGTCAAGGGTGTGAGTGATTTTTACCTACTTAATTATTGACAGGATACAAAAAGCAGTTCTTAGCCTGGTGATTGCTTACATCCTAGTGTTGGTCTTCAGTAATAATCTGCTTAGTAACTGCTACCGTAACAGCTTCTATGGCTCGGACACAAATCGGTAACATGCCAACGACCTTGAAAGATTGATTTCTAGCATGTAAAGCGTCTCCTTGACCTCTACTCTACTCGGTTTTATTATCTGGCAGCCTGCTAGTGGCGGAATTTTAACGATCAAAGGTCTGATAAGAATAAGGAGGATCACCTTCATACAGTTCTACACATCAATAGGTATAGCAACCTAAACAATATTCATATACAATGCATGGGCACATTTGGAAAGATGATGGGCTATTTTTTCCATCACTAAGCGTAGTAATGAGACGTAGACCAGGGCTCTGCAAGCGGCGGCTTCATGGCAATCTTCTCATCAAGCTCTGAGGTTCGTTTGTCGTGGCACTTCTTGCAGGCATCAATATCATCCAGTATTTTGTATTTTTTTTATAATGAGCTCGCGCTCAAGGGGTTTGAGTACCCTTAAGGTGATTGTACACAACGCGGACAAAGGAGATTTAGGGAGGAAGAAAAGAGAGGTACCGATGTACATTGTTTTTAGATGTTTGCAAGTTATAACGACCAGGAAATACAGAGATCGGCAGGGCATTCCATAAGCGAGTTGTACGGCTTAGGAACGAATCACGATATTTTAGAGTTCGTCCGAAAATGGGCTTGAGGGTATACTGATGAGCATTCATAGCGAGACGGGTGTTACGGTTGAAAGTTTGAATGGGCGGAATGCTACTGGCGATTTCAGTAGAGCACTGGTGGTGGAAATAGCGATAAAACAAAGTGAGACAGGAGACATTTCGTCGGTGTTCGAGGGTATCAATTGACTGACTGATACTAATTATCATCAATAAGTTTTATCGCACGATTTTGAATCCTATCTAACAGGTGCAGAGATGTTTTAGAAGCACCTGACCAGATGTGGGAGTTGTACTCCAATTTTGAGCGGATGAATTCAGCTGAGCAACAATATGGCCAGTATGTTAGGTGCAGCTTCCGTTGTTCTCGGCATTGGCGCCGGAGAAGCAACAGTAGCTTGCTGTACCGTAGCCCCCCTACCTGATGCCATTTGGACGTAGGAAATTTGGGTCGTGACGGCTGGTGTTCACTTTCTGCTGCTCCACTTAGGACAAACCTGGCATTGTTGACCAAAAAATATTTATGCGTGCCAGCGACATTGGTGTCGTCTTTAAGGGAGATTGCATGGGAGTATCTCCAATGACAATAAGCCGACACCTTTCTCTCATAGGAAAGGTAAAGAAACTCGATAAGTGGGTACCCCATGAACTGAACGAATTCCAAAAACTAGAAAGTCTGCGCATTGCTTACATTAAGAAACCAAACTGTACTGAAGCGTTTTTGCACTGGATAGTCACCTGCGATGAAAAGTGGCCCGATCTTCACATTGAAAGGACCAATCCACTTTTCAATTCTTTAACCATGGGAAACGATACAGTCAAATATTGTGAGAAAATCTAGCAGTCTGCGTTGGCAAATAGGCATGGTCCGATTCTGTTGCATGACAACGCTAGACCTCATACCTCATAACTCACACGTAGCGGTGCAAAAGCTGCTACAGTTGGGATTCGAAATTCTTCCACATCCACCGTGCTCTCCTGATATTTTTCCAACGGATTATCACCATTTCCGCAGTCCGGAGTCATTTTATCGGCAAAAGATGTTCCGAAACCGAGCAGAGGTCATAGAAGCCTTTGAAAACTTTTTAGCGTCAAGAAATCAAGCTTTCTATAAAACAGGAATAGTGGACACACCCTAACAAAACAGGGTGGCGGAACGAATTAATAGAAATCTCATGGAAAAGATACGGTGCATGTTATTGGATGCAGATATCTTGCAACGTTTTTGGGTTGAAGCAGCAGAAACCGTATCATATGTGATAAATCGAATTCCTTGTAGAGGAAATCATCTGAAGAATTGTGATCAGGAATGAAGTCGGATCTTTCAATGCTACGCGTTTTTGGATGCAGAGCCATGGTTCACGTGACACGTGAAAAACGTCGAAAGCTCGATGCAAAGTCAATGGAGTGCATGCTATTGGGATACTCCAAACATACCAAGGACTACCGGTTGTGTGACGAAAATATGTTCGGATAACGTTGATGTTGCTGATGTTCCGACAGAATTGCAGAAGTGGAGGTGCGTCGGTCTGAGCGTATTGCTATTGAACCAGAAGTTGAATGGTTTGATTGCAAGCATCGAAGAAACGTCTGATCCTGAAACTGTGGCTGAGGCTATGTCACGTGATCATTCATACCATTGGAAGAAGGCGATGGACAGCGAATACATGTCACTACAAGAAAACGATACGTGCGATTTGGTCCATCTTCCCAAAGGTAAACGTGCAATTCAATCTAAATGGCTTTTTAAGACTAAGCGCAACGAGAATGGGTAAGTCATCAAGTACAAAGCAGAAGCCATTGACTACCAAGAGACCTTCTCCCCAGTAACACGATATGCTTCCATTAGATTTCTGATTGGGTTGGCTGTGAGATATAATCCTGAATGGGGAACTCAAGGAAGAAATCTATGTTGTTCAGCCGGACAAGTTCTCTGGTAGAATGTATAAGCCGCGAAGATCTCTGTATGGCCTTAAGCAACCCAGTCAGTCTTGTTTGGAACGAAAGGCTTAATGATGCAGACCAGTGCGTGCACTACAACGTTGATAAGTGCCAAATGATCTTTGTTGCTGTATAGGTAGACGATGTATGGATACTCTCCAGTGACAGTGACAAGTTGCGAAAGTTTCAGATGAAGGAATTAGGAGAGGCTTCTTCGATCCTTGGTATTCGCAATGCAGGGCCTTTTGCCAATCAGTGTGTCCCCGTCATGAAATGAAGGAAACTGATTTCATTCATTCATTTCCAATTCAACAAACAAATTTGCTGTACTCGTATTTAGGGTACTGTGATTGATTGATTCATCAGCGACACTGTCATAAGCCAAGCAACAACTGATGAGTTTCTAATTTGAATTATCTACAATTAAAGTTCAACAGGATCAATGTTAGATCTGAGGGTCTTACACTTTTCTTTAGATGCGAATTAGCATAATGGATCGATGATTACAATATACTCGTATGTATGCATGTTAAATTCACTTCGACGTGCCACTGCTCCGGCCAGAAACACTACCAATTCGAAGCACAAGTGAAACCAAAGTTATTACTTGAACCGCAGTCTTACGGAGTCAGGGAATACTCGTACAGACTTAATCAAGTATCCATTCCCATCACTGTTTTCAATGTTCGTTCTCTAAATCAAAATGCCGAAACGCGTAAGTTGAATTAGGCATTCAACTCCTCAAGGACTTCATTAATATAAAAATTTTTTTTTTCTCTACTACCCTTCTTTGTGGAAACGAACCCTCACGGAAGTATGAATACTCGCACTTGTACTCGTATTCGTATCTTTTCGCATCTTTTCGTTTCATGCAAAAGGGTCTCATCAAACATAACCTTTAAGTTAATCAAGACCGCAGTACGGAAAATATGAAGCGAACACAAAACCTTATTATATTCGTGGTAAGTTCTGATCCGTGAGGGTGGTGTTGAGCTGAGAGAAGTGGTACTCGTAGCAGCGCATCTATCGCTACCCACTTTCATCAATATTTAAGCATAACAAAAGTCGAATGTAATAAAATTATGCGCAATTGTTTTGTTATTTATGAAAGAAGGAATTAAATTTCTCCTTTTCCTTCGGCACCCAGTGTACTCGTATGAGAATAGGTTGGACCATAGAATGCTCCTTGTCTATTCAAAGATGAAATGACAAGAAATAAAGCAGACGCTGAAGGCGAAGAATATAGAATCGACTCTTGTACGAGTGTACGAATATTACCTGCCCGTAAGATATGATACCAATTGTTGTGTTTGATTGCAATTAAATGGGGAAAGATACGAGTACACACATAAAAGTATGAGTATGAATACGGGTGAGGATAAGAGACGGTACGTACGAGTATCATTGACAAACTCATACTACCAGTAGATATTTTGGTTCCCAAAGGACAATTGACAAGCATACTCTCGTAATACTCGTATTGTGGCAAATGATGGCACAGGAGCAATGTAGGTATGTGTGTGTACCCGTATTTGCGATGAGCTTGCAAAAACCTTTAATCAATTTTTATTCAAAACTAAAAGTCAGACAGCAGTTCATTAGATGATTCGTATGCGTATCGTACCCTCACATATAAATATTCGCTTACTTAGATGAGAAACGCAATTTTTATTTAATGAATTGAATTGAATGTCGACAGAGAGGGATGTGAGGATTACTATTGTCAGATGTGGAACTTGGATTGTAATTGTGTCGTAATTAATCGGCAACTGACGAATGTAGAACGATGAACAATGTAACGAAAGCGATTCATAAAACGGGGGACACTTTCATGAATTGAAGAGATTTCATTTGAATTACAGGATGTCTTACTAGGATCTCTTCCTAAATCCATGTGTTGTGAAAATGAGTTGTGAATAGGGGTGCCGAAGCATAGATTCACCCTAATATCTGATATTTTTGAAAAAATTCACGGTACCAAGGAAAGTTTTCATTGGAAGCACAGTAGCAATGAAAGACTTCAAAAACAGATTATGTACACAGGTTCATATGGTAAGGATAGAGCAGTGTTAAATGCAACATAAGACACCAATTCAGCGCTTATTAGCCGAAATTAATTTAATCACCTTACCTTCCTCGATGAACAGCCAGAATATTGAGCCTATAGTGCAGGTATTATACAATTCTTAACTGAGACTGACTGAGGTCCAAATCCATAAAGTGCGAGCAGGTCTACTTTAATTTGTTGGAGCCTCTGCTAGAGAGGGGTTTTTGTACCCTGAAGGTGATTGTTCACAGAGCGCGCAAAGGAAATTTAGGGAAGAAAAGAGAGGTACCAATGTACATTGTTTTTAAATGTTTGCAAGTTATAACGACCAGGAAATACAGAGATCGGAAGGGCATTCCATAAGCGAGTTGTACGGCTTAGGAACGAATCACGATATTTTAGAGTACGTCCGAAAATGGGCTTGAGGGTATACTGATGAGCATTCATAGCGAGACGGGTGTTGCGGTTGAAAGTTTGAATGGGCGGAATGCTACTGGCGATTTCAGTGGAGCACTGGTGGTGGAAATAGCGACAAAACAAAGTGAGACAGGAAACATTACGTCGGTGTTCGAGGGTGTCCATTGTTTGACTGATATTAGTATCATCAATGAGCTTTATCGCACGATTTTGAATCCTATCTAGCAGGTGCAGAGATGTTTTAGGAACACCTGACCAGATGTGGGCATTGTACTCCAATTTTGGGCGGATGAATGCCTTATATATTGAGGCCAGCTCAGATGGGGAAAAGTATTTCTTACCTAGAAATTTCGCAGCATTTTTGGCGACATCGTTGTCATTGACACACATACCGAGAATTTAAAGTTTTTCAGTTTTGATAATGGCTGGGTGTTTAAATTTCGCTTTAACGACAGCAGACAGCATTGTGTTTTGGAAGCATTAAATTCCACTCTGTTGATAGTTCCCCAATTGGTTATGCTGTTGATATCGGAATTTAATGAGCTTAGCATACGCTGCCGTTCTCGTTCTACAGCCGAAGAGCAGGGCCGTGAGTCCAGGAACGAATATGAAACGCAGAGAGTACTGTCATCAGCAAAGGAATATATTGGATTAGAAGTAGCAGACAAGAGATCATTAATGAAAATTAAAAAGAGTGTCGGAGATAAAACAGAGCCCTGGGGCACACCAGCATTTATTTTGTGAATATCAGACTTGAAACCGTCCAAGACAACTTGAATTGAACGTTCCGAAAGGTAATTTCTAATCCATCCCGAACGCATTTTCGACAAAAGAGCCTGATGCCAAACTCTGTCAAATGCCTTAGAAATATCAAGTGCAACTAGCTTGCTTTCGCCAGATTGATGTACGCTTTGGTTCCACTTTTCGGTGAGACATGCCATCAAATCACCAGTGGACCTGTTGCTACGAAAACCATATTGCCGGTCATTGAGAATTTTCCGTGTTTCGAGATATTTCATGATGTATCAGCGTTTCCATGATCTTGGAAAGATGGGATGGGGTTGTAGGACAGGTTGGACAAATGCTGTGTTCCACATGCGCGAAAAGGACCCTCAGGAGTAGGATTTGGGGAAAAGCTTACGCAGTGGTTTTGCCAGCGAGGAAGAATACCTTAGATTTATGAATGTTAAGATCTTTAAGTACTCGCCCATTGAAGATGCCACTCACTTAAGTGTAGGCGGAGATAAAACACAATTTGGTATAGTCCAAAGTGCTGTCAGCTGGCATGCCATTATACTATAAATGGAGATAAATGGGTTGGATGATGAGACAGGATTTCTAATATTCTTGACGAACAATCAAACATTTTTACAAGCTTTGGGACAATAAGAAGAAAGACGTTGCAGTTTCCGTTTCAGTTTTACTCTGCTGGATTGGCCTTGTAAGACTGAAAAATAACGTGTTTCTAACCTGGACAGCCTCTTTACAGTTTGGGTCGTATCACGACTTTGCTTTCGGTTTGATACTCTTTACTTAATGAGGTTTAAAGGATCTCATTCCTTCAATTGGCTATCTCGTATTACCAAACGTAAAAGCGATTTCAGTATGAGGATACAGGAGTCAGAGCGCTCATCAATCTCGTTAGAGGTCGAATTACTGCCCGGTTTAGAGCTTAAGTAAATAAAATAGTGTCGCGTGATAACATACATACATACGAGTACGTACCTTGGCAGCCAAGTGAAAAAATGCTTTGCCCATAGGATTCTCAAGTATCTTAGGGATGTGTTTCGGTATGCTGTACAGATTGAGAAGAATAAAATAAGCCGAGAAAGTTGTCATAGAATAGACGATCTATGTTAACAATGTAAGTGTAAGGACGATGATATCGCGAAGTAAAGAAGAAGAAACGTGGTAGGAGGTACATTTCTGGGTAACTGCAATACAATACAAATTTTTTTCCCTTGAATAGTAATGACATACATAGAACGACTGTACTCGCATTCGTTCGAAAATTCTCTTGTTAATAAACATAATCAGGCAAGTAGTACTCGACTACAGTCTGCAAGGCCCGTTGCCAATGATACGCTAACTCGTATCCTCTTCATGACCATGCTCTCACATCTACTCGTAAAACGGCCAGCTATGTTATATCAAAATAGGTGATCAAAATCACGTCTTAACATTAAAAGAGCCCAACAGCGAAAGAACTCGAAGAAAAAAAAAAAACAAAAAAAAAACCAAACGAAATATTTTTAATGTTCTAAATAAAAAATTAAAAAAAAAAAAAAACAATAGTAACAACAACAAAAAGGAAGCAGAACGTTTAAAGTTCGTTACGCAGCAGCAGCAGAAGCAGCAGCAGAAGCAGAAGCAACAGCAAGCAGCAGCTAGTAACATAACACTGTAGCAGATCGCTGGTATACTCGTACGTAGAAGAGAAGCCAGCACAGGAGGAGCACCAGAACTCATGCATTTTTAAGCCCAAGCACTTATGTGACCAAATCACGTCCTTCTTTCATTGAACCGAATGCGAATGCGAACACAGGCTCGTACACTAAACTCCCGCGAACAATAATTTCTCGAGGAATCCGAGCGCAAAGAATGTGAACGTGAAAGGTGATTAATTATTTCATTAACGTAGCTTAGGTATTTATTCGTTTTGCTTTTTAGTTTTTTTTGTTTTTTTTTTCGTTTTGGTTTTGGTTTTGGCTTTGTTTTTGTACTTTTATTATTTTATGCCACGAATAACATTGGTAATTGCCACATTATCTGGTGTTTCGTGGTGCTGCTGCTACTATGTTAGAAGTGCTGCGCCGGTGTCGCTGCCATCCAAAGATAGTTAAGAAACCAGCGCTTGACACTGGCACAAAAAAAAATAAAAAAAAATTAGAGTATATCCAAATTAGGCGGTGGTGGCGTATAGTTAGGGTGTGTAACCATGACAGCAGAGCTAAAGTGCTAAGCACACATCACTGATTTATTTATTTGATTTGATGTGGTTTTTTGGTTTTTTGGTTTTTGGGTTTTTCTGTACTCAATTTTTTGAAAAGTTTTTTTTGTTTTTTGTTTTTTGTTAATGACTTAAGAATCGTCAATCTTGGGGGAACTTGTCAACGTTGCGTGGTGTGTATTCGTACAAGCAAGTACTCCTTTCAATTTGGGCTCGAGGAGGAGTAAGTGTCCAGCAGAGCCTCAAAGAAGACCATTGATACTTTTATATGACGGGCGATTCTCATGACCGGAATACTGAAGAGAAGTGTGAATAAGCTAAACAAAAGCACACACTTTTGATTCGGTTATGGAATGGATCGCTGGATACCTGGATACATAGTTGGTCGTTTGGTCGGTTGGTCGGTTGGTCGGTTGGTCGGTTACTTGTTTGGTTGAATGGATGGATGGATGGATGGATGGCTGGCTGGCTGGCTGGCTGGCTGGATGGATGGATGGATACACGAAGTTTTAAAACGCAAGTAATTGGCTTTCGGTTAAATGCAGCGCGGCACTCTACTCTCTCGCAGGGAAGAACCAGTGACAAAGAAAGGTCCGGGTTTGGATATTGTTATACTCGTACACTGATGTGGAAGGGTAAGCAACCGTAAGCAGAACCGTAGTGTTTTAATTGATTTTCGCGGATCGGTCGAATTTTGTTTCTTTTTGCGGTATTCGCTTTACTGCTGAAGCTGGTGAGGGAGGTAGCTCCTGTTGTTGTCTTCTGGGTTAACCTTGTACATAAATGGATGTCAAAGCTGCTAAGAATTAATGACTTCTTGTTGAATTTTAAATTGTCTGTTTTGATATTTGGGCGACTGTTGGATGAAGACATGAATACGAGTACATACACATGAATACGAGTACTCGGCCTGCAACAATACTTGCCAAATTTATCAATACTCGTACACACAGCGACTAAGGAATAATATGAAACGAAAGAAAATAAACTCCAAATGAGTGATAGAAGTCGAGCGCATTTGAGGTGACTTGCTAATGAGCAAATGATTCATGACAATTTCGTATTTGTGTTTTTTTTTTTTTTTTTTTTGTATTTTTTTTGGCTTCTTCTCGACAACGCCCTTATTAGCAATGCTAAGAGAAAAGCGTTGTAAGAACGATTTATTCATTTATTTATTTTTTTTTCTATTTTTTTTAAACTGGTTTTGTCATCATCGACGTGTTAAACTGTTATGTGACTTTAGAAGGAGACCTACTTCTAGGCTTCTTCGATTTGTGTGGGAGTGGATTTTTATTTATTTATAAATTTTTCTTCAAAGTGACTGTAAAAAATTGGATTAGGCAACGGTGATCATTGAATATGCAATTCGTATTGATAGATGGAATGTGGTAGCTAGTTGCTGGTAGCTAATAGCTTTGGGAATGCAATATAACCTGACACTCTTAAATGGATATTTTTTGTTTATTTCTTCTTCTCATCTTCTGGTAATAGATTGTATTGTGAGAGTAGAAATCGGTAGTAATGAAGCCCACAAAAAAAAAAAAAAAACTATTAAGGAGCAACAGATCTAGATCTAGAAAATCGCTGACTAAAGACAAATAAGGAGAGTACGGCCAACTTTGCAAGTAGACTGCATGAAATTTGACAGATTGTGCAGTATTACGATGGGAAATGTCCGCTGTTCCGTAAAGGTGGGCGAGAAAATTGTGTGATAGTCAGAAACCAACATAAGAAGGACAATATTTTCCAATGATGACCAGGATATGATTGGTTTTATTGGCCCATTTGCAAGTGTCCAAACAGAAACAACAAAAATTGGTTTAACTGTCAAAAATAGGAAACCCAAATAAATACGACGACGAATTGGATAGAACGTCACATGAGACTCGTATAACTTTAAGGTACTCGTAGATAGGAAATTGGTCTGTTTCACTTGCCGGACTATTTTTAAAGACAGATGACGATTGAAACTAATAACTACCAGTGATTTGATGACAGGTTTTGGAGGAGAAGATAGAAGATATTCCTCTCCATCGGTGTAATTCTTACATTTCATCCACATACAGCAGTTTCCCTTCATATCGTCAACGTGCTCTGTACATCAGTAACTCGATAAAATTTCCGTCGCTTCTGGTAGGGACCTCAAATTTCTAAGCCATTACTGAGGCGTATTATTTGTTCAAAGAAAAGTCGTTGTTCGTCCTTCTTCTTTTCTCTGTATCGGTCCTAGGATCATGTGTTGATGTTGTGAGCTTATCACACCATTTCGGTAGCAGTTATCATAGAGCGGGAGATACATACGTGACCAGGAATGAAGGCCGAAAAGCGATGGTTTTCCACGTTGAGCTATCTCGATATCGGATTTTGAATATTTGTCGTCCAAAACACTGGAAGCATGCCTGCCGTCATTCTGGTTCAGGAGCACCCATGAGATTCTAGGTAGTCGTTATAGTAATTAGCCTCATTCTAGGAAATTGTACATGGAGGCTGTATTTCCCAACTTATCGCTAAGGTCATCTGGTACGATTAAGACCTTATGAATGCATTCTAGATCAATTCATCTTTCTTAACCATCTGATAGTGGACGCAACGCAAATAATCCTTATTTTGAAGTGCCGTTCATTCACCGCCGAGAATAGAGAGTAAATCGTGGGGCAAAGTGCCACAGTCTAGTGCCTATCCACATCGCTGTTATGTTAAATATTAAAGGATACCCTGTTGGAGTAATACCTATGCTAAAAATAAAAATTGTCTAAAATTGTCACATTGGTCACAGCTTGTGACGAAGCCTGAGTCTGGGACTTTTCTGGGACCACACAAGAGATCGAAAAAGTTCTGTGCTGTGAGAAGTAATTCGCTGGTGAACCAAATTGTGTCTGCTTGTAAGGAACAATTGCATGCAGTCCTGAAAATAGAAGAATTCTTCTTAAGCGTTCGCTGGAGAATTTACTACAATCTGTCATGGTGTCATTGTGGAAATTAGATAGACGAGGCTCCAGATCTGCAGGCATATGAACGCTTTTGCTCTTAACTGCAAAATAAGTAATAATCGTATCTAAATCTGGAACAGCATAAGACTCGAAATAAGGTAGGACATCGTCGTATAGTGTAATAAATTTGGGTTACTACGTGGATAGGCCGAATCTTCTGTTCCATTACCAAGCACTCTTATGGAAAATATACTGACTTGCTTGCTAACTTTGGAACCAATGATACTTAATTAAGGAGTAAGTAAAAACCAATTCGATTTCTTTTTTCGATTTTTCTCAAGTTCTAGGCTCATTACCGTTCATTTCGATTCACTTAACTTACTAAGCAGATTCCTCTAGAACTCAAAGAACGTGTACATTTCCATGGTGTTACATAATAATACCCCAGCGCCTACAAAATTACGAGTATCCCAAGGCAAGTGCAAAGATTCCCTCGTTTAAGTTGGCTTCGAATCTTGGACTCGTAACTCTTCACTGTCTTACTGGTACATCGTGCTCGCCATCGTATTCGCACTCGTACTCGTACTCGTACTCGATTGGTCACGCGTAATTATGAAATTCATTTCTTTCTTTTTTTATTGCGATTATTATTCTCTCTTCGTTTAGCTGGAAAGAAGTTTATTGCCAAATAAAGAATGTATTTATTTCAGTCGCGATCTGTTTGTGTTTTTAGGCAGCCACATCACATTGGCGCGCTTGTTTTTCTATTTCAGAGATTAATAGGTGAATGGAACCTAATTGAATAGGCGAGCTTCTTTGGTTTATAAGTAGGTTTGTTGAGTTCAGAGTGTTTAATTGCGGCACACCATGGAGTGGTGGAGCATTTTTAATCGAGAAGAGAAAACGGTTTTATCTGAATTCTGATTTCATATTGAGCAGACATGCGAGTACAGCTAATGGAAGAGCAAGAAAGGGGTTACACATCAACAGATCTTACCAATAAGACTCAGTGTGTCGACAGTACATGGTGGATCTACAGTGGATTGTGGAATGTGGATGGAGAAAGCATGCGAGAGAATCATTCACATTATTGTTAGTGGAGTGGTAGAATAATTTTAAAAGATGAGTTTGTTGGTCATCGAGGGGAAAGGGCGCTAGAGTCCACAATAAGATTTTTGTGACAAAATGTCAAACAGAGTGGAGATAGATAGTTAGCTAGTCTGGGCGCCTAGTTGCCAAATTCGGCTTTTTGCTCCGTCGATCGCCTCGACATGAAGAAGCAAAATTTCGTCTTGGATCCGATCTCCTCCGACTGACTACCTCTGTGGGACAGAGTATTTGACAGCACTGAGTTCTCTATGTTGTGGCAGTCTTTTTGTTTCATTTCTTCTACTTCCATAGATTCCAATTAACCGCATGCAGCCCTCCACACTCAAGTTCGATATTCCTAGGCAAAATTTTTTTTACATCGCCCAGGTGATGCGGGTTAAGCTCTGCCTGCACTCGATTCCACCCACCCAAGGGTTCTGATGGACTTGTCTTGAAAATAACTTTTTCGTTATCTTACCGGCATTGCAGGTTTGGGGTCGTTTTCTTGTTGGAATCTCCACATAACTAGCATATTGTCATCAGTTCAACATGTTAGTTAATTTTTCAATATATCGGTGCAATTTTCAGCTTTTTAAACCCCATCTATCCGGTGTATTGAGGCAACTCCATTCCAAGAGAACCATTCCCAGATATAGAGCGGCGACCAAGCGCCGTACCGTATTTCCCGAACACTTTTTTTATCCATGCGACTGACTATAGTTTCATCGCTCCATACTAAGTAATTCCTCTGGTTTGTTGTGAAATTCAGGTGGGACTTTGCAAGAGCCATTCCATATTTTCTTTGTTTTCATTTAATGCCGATTCGGCTAGTCGTCTTCTTATAGCGAGTGGAAATCGGAGTCCCATTTTCATATATATCATGTGTCGTTGAATTTCCACTAGACTTTTTTTTGGACTGGATATTGCCAGTCGTACAATTTTGTTTTTCACACCTCACGGGTGCTTTCCTTTGAGGTACATTTTCAAAGTCTTGAAATCCGAGCAATTTAATTGATTTGCGATCGGTATGCATTTCCAGCTTCCTTCCACATTTCGACAATTGGCTGCATCGACACTTCTGAATTTACCTTTTCATAAAATGTGGTAGACAGTCCTATTAGGATTGAAGTTTAAGTGTCTAGCTAAATGACTCGAACTAAACTGTTTATGTTTAATAGCACGTGAATATGAGCGCTTCTTTAAATATAGTGGCACTTCGATGTGCACAGCAGAGGCAGAATAAATTTTCCAAGTAGACGAGCTCCATCCATGCACTAGGTAGATGCCTCAGAAATGTGTATGACCCCGCGTGTCCTTGTCGAAAATAGGGAAATAGTAATTGGAAAATACAAAGAAAATGCAGTCGCCAAGTACGCATTCGTCTTCACCGCAAACCATCGACACACGTCTTAAAAACAAACCCTGACGGAAATTGGCCTTGGTATGGCAGGTATTTTGAACATAGAGGGCTGCAGAACCCATTCAATCCATTTAAATAATATATAAAAATAAAAATTGTTAATTTTACGAAAGCGTCTTGTCTTGAGCTTCATAACACGCATATGCTGTCCAGATCTTGCAACCCAACCCGGAAGAAAGAAATTTTGCTTTTTTCCAGGTTGACGCGACGGAAATAATTTACCGAATTGGGCAACTAGGCGCCCAGATAATGCAGTAGCTGTCTATCTCTACTTTGTTTGGAGTTTTCTGCCAAAACCCAAAAAATAGAATTGGCTTCCAAATAGTGAGGAGTGGCGGCATCTAGTGGGAGCACTGCCGTCTGGCTAAATACTGGCAAACATTTCGTAGGAGAAGCGACATTTTATTCCCTATCTGCATGCATTTCCGCATACAACCAAGTTCAAGTATACGAGTATGTGTGTAGAACCAGAGGTTTGGCGTGTCTTTTCTGTCTTTCGATCCACAATGGATCGTATTGATAGAACGAGAAACCAGGTGAGAGACTCAATCACATTATTGTTAGTGGAGTACTAGAGTCATTTTAAATGATGAGTTTATTAGTATTCGCGGGGGTGGAAGGCAAAGGGCGCCACAGTCCACATTAATTGGTTTGTGCGAAAACGTCAAAGTGGGAATAACAGCTACATTGCTTGGGCGCCTAGTTGCCAAATTCGGCTTTTTTCTCCATCGCTCCCCTCGACATGAAGAAGCAAAATTTCGTCTTGATCCGATCTCCTCCAACTGACCACGGGATCTCTGTGGGACAGCACTGAGTTCTCTATGTTGTGGCAGACTTTTTGTTTCATTTCTTCTGTGCATCTACTTCCATTGATTCCAATTAACCGCCTGCAGCCCACCCCACTCAAGTTCGATATTCCTAGGCAATATTTTTTTTTGCATCGCCCACTTGATGTCACCCACCCAAGGGTGCTGATGAAAAGAACTTTTTCGTTATCTTACCGGCATTGCAGGTTTGGGGTCGTTTTCTTGTTGGAATTTCCACAAAACTAGCATACGAGTACTGTCATCTAATTTTTCAAAATATCGGTGTAATTTTCAGCTATCCGGTGTATTGAGACAACTCCATTCCACGAGAAACAATCCCAGATATTGAGCGGCAACCAACTTCGTACGCAATGCTGCACCCTTTAGTCGTCGTACCATATTGTCCGAGCACCTTTTAGATCCATGCGATCGACTATTGCTTCATCGCTCCATACTATGTAATTCCTCTGGTTTACCGCCCAACTCAGGTGCGACTTGGCAAGAGCCATTCTATATTTTCTTTGCTTTAGTATTCCAAGCGGTTTCTTGCGTGCATCTAGTCCATTTAATCCCGATTCGGTGAATCCTCTTCTAATAGCGAGTGGAAATTGGAGTACCATTTTCATCCGCAATACTCGTGTATATCATATGTCGTTGAACTTGCACTGGACTTTTTTTGGACTGGATTTTGCCAGTCGTAGAATTTGGTTTTTCAAGCCTCACGGGTGTTTTGAGGTACATTTTCAAAGTCTTGAAATCCGAGCCATTTAATTGAGTTGTGATCGATCGGTATGCATTTCCAGCTTCCACATCTCGACAATAAGCTGCCGAGTCGATCAACACTTCTGGATTTACCTTTTCATAAAATGTTGTAAAAGTTAGGTAGAAGGAGATCCCATTGTGATGCCATGTGGATCTATGATCCTCTTACTAATGGAACCAGTTTGAGACTGTTTACGTCGTTGTAGAAGAAAGCTCCTAGAGTTCATCGGCTCTACAGTTCCCTGGCATGTCTCTGTGGCCCGGGCACCCAACAAAGCTGCCATCTCCATGAGAGATGATCGGCATTCAAGGGCGGTTTGTAAAAGTTAAAAAGCGCCACTCCTATTAGGATTGAAGTTCTAGTCTCTAAGTAATTAGGACGTTCTTTAAAATATAGTGGCACTTCGATATGCACAGCAGAAGCAGAATAAATTTTCCAAGTAGACGAGCTCCACTACATGACTCAGAACAGGATCAACAAACTTTTGTGACACCGCGTTTTGCTTATTGAAAATAGGGAAATATTATAGTAGTTGGGAAGTACATAGAGTTGATAGTCCAGTCACCTGGCAAGTCTGCTCTGGCCTGAAAGAAATTTTGCTTCTTCTTCCACGTCGACGCGACGGAGCAAAATGCCGAATTGGGCAACTAGGCGCCTAGACATTGTAGTAGCTATCTACATACTCGTATATCCACAAAACCCAAAAAATAGAATTGATTTCCAAATAGTGAGGAGTGGCGGCATCTATTGGGAGCACTGCCGTACTGTTAAATACAGGCAGACATTTTGTAGGAGAATCGACATTTTATTTTCTATCTATACACATTTACACATACAACCCAGTTCAAGTATACGAGTATGTGTGTACAATCAGCGGTTTGGCGTGTCTCTTTTCTTCTCAAAGCTGGCTTTCGATCCACAATGGATCGTGTTGAAAGAACGAGAAAGCATGTGAGAGAATCAATCACATTATTGCTAGTGGAGTGGTAGAGTCATTTTAAATGATGAGTTTATTGGTCATCGCGGGGGCGCGCGGTAAATGGCGCCACAGTCCACATTAAGTGGTTTGTGAGAAAACGTCAAACCGAGTGGAGATAGATAGTTAGCTAGTCTGGGCGCCTAGTTGCCAAATTCAGCATTTTGCTCCGTCTGGAGCAAAAAGGTTTCGTCCGACTGACCTCGGTAACTCTGGTGTTACCGGTAAGCATTTTCAGAAATTTATTTTACCTTCAGTGGTTAAAATTTTTTGCAAGCGTTTTGGAAGCTTCAGTTAGAAAATAAGTTCTCAATGTTGGCAGCCAGATCCAGAATAGGTGTTATCCGATGTGCAATGGTGTATATGGTGCTGCCCTTCTTGGTCTAAAAAATGGAGCTGAGTACAATAATGATCAGCGTTTGCCATTTTATTTTTTTTCGACCTGCTCATAGTATACCCTTATGGTTCCACCAGGAGCACAATATTTTCTGACTACTTACGGATTAAATTGTCCTAAATTTTAATAGGATGTGGAATATTAAAAAGCATTGAGTTTCTTGGAGTGGCCCATAGGTCTCAATCATTTTGGCAATCAACTTTCCCTGTGCCTAAGAGTGTGTCTTTCTGAAGGACGACAACGTTAGATTTCACTCCTCGTCTGACTTCTAAGAGGAGATATATGCCATCCTCATGGCCACGAACTCTACTGTGAAGAGCTGGTGGAGCTAAGTTATGCTTAGAGTCGTGTTGAACCCTCTCATAAATTCCAAGCTAGTTCGATAATGCTAGATATCTCTAGATGTCGGAAAGTAAATTCACTGAGTCACTCTCACCAGACTGAATTCTTTCTTTGTTTAAATTGTGTCAGTTTTCGTTGGTTGTAGTCTGGTTTCTTGACGAGCAAAGTCACCAAAAGTCTGTACAGATAAAATCTCTGTATTCTAGAGCAGTTCTTGCATAATAAGTAGGGAATTTAAAGTTAAAATCCGTTATCGAGGACACTCTAAAATATTTCCATTACGGATGTCTTACTGCCAAGTACCACTGCGCAGGTAAGCGCTATAAAAATTACAAGTTTCATGTCAGATTATCAGATTTATGACCAGGTGATGAAGGTATCTTCGTTCTTGATTTTTTCCGTTCTGAAGTAATACATTTTGTGCGCTTTTACGTACTATTACACAATATGTAAATTTTTCGTCGCCATAATACAGTTTGTAGTTCGAAACTTTTGCCCGTCATCGTATCAATGTTCCGGCTTGCGATACGCAGTTTATATCCGAAAAGCTCGGGAAGTTCTGACACGAATATTTTTATTCGCCCGGAATCACAACTTAACATAGTGCCTGCCATGATGCCATTCTTTCGTTAGAGTGCCTCAAATAGAGCTGCGTTCACAACAGTAGGGCTAAAACTGTAAATGTATTACCAAAGCATAAAAATTAATTCTCAAGAATCTCTGAAACAACTCCACTTTTGCGGTGGTCTTTCCTCACGTGAGTATTTGGCAATTTTTACCATTTATCAAATGATCAGATTGTTACGAGTATAAGTGTCGTGATGGCTCAATCTTTGCTACCTGTGGCTATTAACTATTTTTTTTTTCTTTAATTCTCTATCTACTACCGTCAGCTTGCTTTAGTAAGGTGTAACTTTCTCTTTAGATAAAATTGTAGGACATTCGAGTTCAGAGTCCCCCTTACTTGTAGTGCGCCATTCATCGCATGGTGCCGATTAACGAACTCGAACTAAACAAAAAATCCATATTCAACACTACCTACGCCTAGATTAAGAAGAAGAAAAAAAAAACACTCAATTAAATATAAAACTATAATCTTAGTAGTTTTCGAAGAATTTTTTTTTTTTTTAAATAAAATCATATTACCATTTTTTAAGGCTTGGTCCCATAATGGGTAGCATCACTATTTACATATGGATGTTTTTTCTGTTGGATTGGAATTGTACACGGAGATAAATGCTCATCACAGTGCAGAAAACTGTTATTAGATTTCAATGTAGGTACAACAGATGCAGCCTGGACTGGTTGTGATATCAGTGGAAGTCCTGGAATTTGTCAAGGGCGGCGATCTTCATAGAACTGATGCATATCTGCAGTTTGATGGGTGTCAGGGTGTTTACAACTGCTCTCTGTTGCCGCATTCACTATCACGGCATTGATTTTAATCACAATCTACGTGAATTGCTGTCTAAAGTTGCAAAACTTATGGCAAACCCTGTTCGTTTCGTAGCATATGATTGCAATCATAAAATTTTGATTCCTCCCAAATTCGGTTACTTTTAGAGGTGCTCAGCATTACTTTCTTAAAAATGTTCAAACATTTTTTGACAGTGTATGGATACATGTGTACGTAGGTATTTTAATGAATAAACTTCTCAATCTTTACTCGATGCATATTCATAAGGCTGCCACCAAACAGAACTCTTCTCGTCTATCTGAACACTTTGTCATCTACCCACACCCACCTCGTTTTTTTGGTTTTTTTTTTTTTTTCTTTTTGGACTTTGTCTTGATGTTGGACGGGCTTGAGCTGTGACTGCGTGCGTCTATGGCCCTGGCACTGGCTCTGACACTGACTCTGACTCTGACTCTGGCTCTGGTTCTGGCCCTGGTTCTGGCTGTAGCTGTGGCTCTGGTTCTGTGGTCGCAAACAGATATTTCTTAGTGTGTTGTGGTCATTTGTCTATTTTATTATAACTTAAATAATTAATTCATTTTGTGACCTTTTTTGTTGTGTTGCTGCCACTCTTATCTCTCTGTATTTCAACAAAAGTTAAAGATAACAATAAGGGAAGATGTGTGTGGGGGGGGGGAATAAATATACATGTGTGGCGTGACGATATATCGAAAGTTTCTTTTCCACTGTGGTCTTAAGTGCACAAAAGAGGATGGACAAAAAGAAGGCAGGGAGCGACAAGAACAAGAACCCTTTTTCCATCAAGCTCATTGCATATGATGTGGGGACTTTTTATGGGTGGCATGCGCGCATAATTATAGATATTTTCTCTCTATTATCATTCCCTGGCTCTCATGTTAATTTATGTTATTAACATTTTATTTATGCATCGATAGCGATTTATTTTTATCTCAAACTCGTTGGCGATCTCGGGGGGGATGAAGACGAAATCTCCTCTTAGCTGTAATTAGCACGTTAATTCGTTGATATTCCGCAGCTCCATACACAAATACGAATGCTCTTCAGATACATATTTTTGGTATCGAACTATTAGTCATACTGGGTGCGACTCATTAGCAAATCAAAGCATGTAAACGTTGTTTTATCTGAATGGGTACTCGGTCCTTAAAAAAACCCGAAGTGGACAACATTTTTACCGCATCAATGGTTGTGGGAAAGATTCAAATTAAATATTGTCAGATGTTGGCTATTTAGCAGCTCTACGAGGGTGTTGGCAGCACTTTTATCCACAAAATACCTATAAGTCCCCAAATTTCGAATCTGCTATTTTAAGATCTTAAGACAAACAATTACATCAACAATATTAGATCCATGGCGCTCAGAATGGGTACTTGAGACCACATATGACACAGAAATGTGAAATTATGCTCTGGGCAATTTTTCAGACAAAAAGAAAACCTTTTGAGGTCATCTTGAATGAGTGTCATGCCTTGCGGTGAGGAGATAGCTTCAAAAATATGATATCACCAGGAGAAGTAACATAGCCCTATTACTTTTTTTTTTTGTGTATGTTTAAGATAAAAAAAGAGGGCCTAGTTGGTTGCCATGTGGAACACCAAAGGATATGAGATGGCGAGGTGTACACCGAGTTTGAATCATCATCAAGGCGTGGTTGATGTTTTATGGAGAAAGAATCGAAGTTGGAATGATTGGAGCACTCTTAAAATTGTGAAAATTTCCTTTATGAAAGTTGTAAGAAATGGCAATTGCGGAAGGAGATGATAGAAAAGATATAGGATGGAATGATACGGAAGAATTAATGGAATCTGTTGTAAAAGTAATGAGAGACGCCACTTAATGTTGTTAGTCGATCCAATAAGAGACATTCCTTAGTAAAATGAGCATTTAAAGTGTTAAAAGTGTATTGATCATCTGATGGCAGATTAAGATCATCGTGAGCCGTGAAAATATATTTATGCTGTCGACTGGAAAGGCTGCGCAACACAATGAGATTTACCATGCTGGGACACGGAATAATTGTGAGAAATCGACTGCAGTCAATGAAAGAACAGACTCTCTCAATGATAGGCCATAGCCGGATTTTCTGCAAGAAGGCAAGGCCACTGACAGCCGGCTTCCAACCCAGACTGGAGGCTATTCACAAAAGTGAAGGGAATTTAATCAACGAACCACAGGTGATCCGTAAATGTTTATGGACAGCAGTTTTGAGCAGTTTTTCTGTGTTTTTCATGCACATATAACGCCAGCCATAAAGAGAATGTGATATTTCTCAAACCATAAACTGCATACTTCTATGTAAAATAGGAATAGGGCCACAGCCAGGGGTGGTCTTTAGTCAAGATGGGGTGAAATCGAAAAGTTTTCTGGCCGAAGCGTTGGTGTCATCTGCAATAATGCATATGGGACCAAAAACTTGTATTCTATAGCATTGACAAGGACCATCTTTCCAAGCAAAAACATCGATTTGAAATTGTATTGATTGAAATTCCTCTGACTAGCTTGTCAAATCAAATATCGATCTGAACTGTGTGTGAATAGTTGGTCAATTGTGAAATCAACAGACCTAAGATTGACCTCTTGAACCCTAATAAACATGTCTAACTCTACTCTAATCTATTTTGCCATATCTGATCGTATACTACAATAATCCTTGCTTGACACTACTGAAACTCAAAGCAAGAGACCAAAAACAAAACGCCCACATCCTCTACGAGACAAAAATGAGATAATTTCTGCGACATATGTATGTACATTCGTATGCATATACTTTTATAGATGTAACATATGTTTGGATGCATACGTGTCATGTGTAACACCTTGTCGGATCAACGTTTTAAGTAATATTGGACCACAAAAGCGGACACCAAACTCCGGTCATCGGACATCGGACATCGGACATCGGACACCGGACACTGGTCAAAATACGAACACGAATAAACATCGGTTCGAAATGAAACTGTTGCACACGTTTACCGGCAAGCAAGGCGCGCACGTTAATCGCACGAGGATACTAATTTAAATAAGAAATTAATTTGTTTGGAAATGTGTCCGCTACATAGAGAGCACCACAAAGCAAAAGTGAGAATTCAAGCCAGGCCCACAGACGAACCACTTAAAACTGAATCTTCAGCAAAGAGATGGCACAACGCAACGACGCACGGTGATCGCTCGGCTTACACGGCTCATCTGCGTTCATCTCTTTATTAATTATTTTTTTGCGTTTTCGTTTTTTTAGTTTTAGCATTTTTCGCGTCTTATTTCATTTGGTGAGTGAAGGTGGCATTCAATGGTAGGAGGCACTGGAATGAAGTGTGAGGATAAAACCTACCTTTGTTCCTGGCGAATTTGCGCCATAAGCGTATATCTTGTTTTTACGGTCCTTTTTATGATCACACAGGAGATTAGAAAAAAAAATTGTACGAGTGTATCGCTGCAGTGGACAGACGGGTGACGACCTAGCAGTAACTGCATGAAAAGACAAATGAAGCAACTAAAGCCGCAAAGTTTATCGATGTCATGCAACTTCTGATGATGACAACGACATGGATGCACAGTCGCATGGACAGACAGGGGCAGACGACGGCCGATGAACGTTGCAAAGGTGTGGCAACAATTACGCAATTTGAATTTAGGAATCCCTTCACAGCGCTATTTGTCGCATGCACATTTACAATGTATCTAAATACACATGTACGAGTATGCTGGGGGGGGGGGATATCTCTTAAAAGCATCGCTTTATCCATCAATGGAACTTAAGTATCAGATCGATCGTGTCATAGCCCCCAGATAAATTGCATCGGAATTTGAAATCATCTTGGGTGTGAGCAGACATTCTTTGTTTGCTGCTCTACGTGTTCTGTATCTAATGGCTGATTCCATGTACATATGTATGTATGTACTTGAGAAATGTATATATCGACGGATTAAACAGTCATAAACAGTGAACTAAGAATCTTTATAGTCTTCATTGAATACCTACTATAAATTCAGAATCTATTTTACTCTTTTCTTCCATTTTTTGTGTCATTCCTTTTTTGGGGTCCTTTACGCGCCAAGGACGTTTCTCTC
The DNA here is from genome assembly GCA_949129095.1 of Volucella bombylans. Classification (NCBI taxonomy): domain Eukaryota; kingdom Metazoa; phylum Arthropoda; class Insecta; order Diptera; family Syrphidae; genus Volucella; species Volucella bombylans. The sequence goes on from OX422145.1 coordinate 29,174,620, forward strand.
TCGGCTCTTATTGATCACCAATCACCCCGGTCTTCAGTGGTCATTTTAGTTTGCTTATACAATACTTCTTCTGGGTTTTTTTGTTTTTTTTTGTGTGCTCACTGTGGTTTTTGTTTAGTTTGTCGTCTCGTATAAATAACAGAAAAAAGAAGCTTAAATACCATCAGCACAAGAGTCGGTCATTATCTGCAAACTGTTGGTGGATTGGCCTCAATTTCCAAGAGCACAAAAGAACGTGAACAAGGCAAACATACACAGGTACACATTATTCAGTGGTATCCTTTGAAGAAATATCGCCTCTGACCATACAACAAAGTGCAAGTTGAGAGAAACGAAAAGACAACCGCAGAACTGTATCTCTATGGAACTAAAAGTGAGACTGTCAAATGGAACGGTATATTCCCTTATGTCGATAATTATTTATGGGTCTATTCACCAGAGGAAAAGACGGCACAGCAACCCTACACACGAAAACAAAAACCATCACACAGGATCAAGCAATTATCCGAAGATGGAAAACAAATTACAAAAGCTACTCAGAGACGCTATTAACCAGCACAGATGTGTGTTTCGATGCCCTATTATTGAGGTTTTATGTAATTCCAAAATTCAGTTCGGCGATACTACAATCGAAATGCTTATGCATGATGCTGCTCGTAGGTAGACACATCCCCACATCCCTCAAGCAACTTCATCATTCAAGAAGCGCATTTGACACTCGCCGATCACTTGAGGCATAGTCAAATTCCAAAGGCGATCTAAATTTAACCTCTGGTACTGGCCGCCCTACTAAAAGGTGTTCCATTAAGTCGGTCGGTCTAATGAAAACATTGCAGCAGTTTGTGAAAGTGTTGACCAGAATCCAGCAATTGAGACTTTTACGAAGGAGTTTACAGCGAATTTTAACTAAAGATGTGCATTTGCACGCTTACAAGATTCAGTGGACACAACATTTAGAGCCAGTAGACCATGAGCAGCGTCGAACGCATTTCAAATGGATGTGTCAACAAATAAAATCGTCACATTTAGGGAGCTGAGAATCCAAGACTGATCGATCAACGTACAATAGTAAGTAATTGGACCGTTCTTCTACGAAAATGCGTTCAACGATCTCGATCTCGAAGACATGTGGCTTCAATAGGACGGCGTAACCTGCCACACAATGATTGGAAGCAATAGAATTGCTGAAGACGAAGTTTGAAGGGATAATTCGATTTGACAGAACAATTCCTGAACTGAATGACAAGATTCGATGAGCCATTTTTTTTATAACCAGCGCGCGCTCAAGGGGTTATTACAACCCATAAAGTCTTTGCACACACGGCGGGCCGAAACTATGCTAAAATGTCATCGAAAATTTTGTCAAAAGGACGTGCTATCAGTCACAAGGCGGCTATATTAGGACATTATGTTCCATCCATAACTTCCATGTCTACATTCACTCAGAACTTCTCAATGGCACCCTTTATAAGCCCAGAAATAGTAGCCCTGTAAAATACATCTAAAGCTTGTTGAATATTTCGCGTTGTATTGTAACTGGAAAAGCAGTTACTGTCAAATCAGACAACCTTGTGAATTTTGACGAAAACGGAAAAAGCACTACAGTAATGGCGAAATTTCATAAATAGGGCCACCAATTGCTGCCTCAATATTCTATATATTCTCCGAATTTAGGGCCCAGTGACTACTTTCTGTTTTCAAATTTGAAGAAATATGGAATCATTGCACAATGGATCAACAAATCGAGGAAACATTGATCTGAAATGAATTGCTTACAACAATTTAATTCATCCACAAGAAGATCGTAGAAACTGCTCAAACCCAATCCGTGAGGTTTTAGAACCTGCAAGTCTACCAACGACCAGATTTTCCCATTCCACATCAAATCCTGAGAGAAATAGAGGTCGACATGTCAATTGTAGAGCTGCATGCGACAGCCTGATAAGAGAACAAAAGATCCTCGGTATCCCACAAATCTCACCTAATTTACGGGGTGGCCGTGGTGTAGTGGTACTAGCAATCGCTTCTCATTCGGAGGGTCAAGGTTCGAATCCTACCCATGACAAGTCTTGCAAGTTTTTCATTTGTGTAATTGGAAATCAGACGGAAAAATTCTGTTGTAGAGTTTCAAGCACAAAAAAAAAAACACAAGTGTGAATCATAACCTTCGAATCACTCTGAGTGAAGAAAAAACACACCGTCCTATTCGGACTCAGACCCCTGGAGAGCTAATATCGAAACCAAATACACCTGAGTTTCAAACCACTACAAAAAAAAAAAACAATTTTCCTTTCTCCTCCTTCTACCTGGCAACAGTAAAATGGTATCTCAAACTCCTTAAGGTGGCCCTAAACGACGAGCATGCTCGTGCTCGCTATATTTTTCTCGTGTATGGGACTGGTTCGCGAGCCGCTAGCTGTTGGCGAAAAATTTCGATTTTTTCGTGCTCGTTGGCTTCGATGTTCGCCGTGTAGGGCCATGTTCGTGAGCAAAACCTCATTTTTGCTGTGAACGGCACCGAGTGGATATCGTGGATTAAAACATAATGGCAACCACTTGCGCTTCTTTATCGCACATGTTCACAGTATGAGGAATCAACATGAAATGAATGCTCGCCAAATGTGTTCGTCGTGCTCGGCGAGCATGCTCGTCGTTTAGGGCTACCTTTGGAACATGTCATTGGGGTAACACAATCCGAATAGTGAGTATATTCCTAAGGATAACTTCGAGCCATTTAAAACAAAGCAATGGTGGCACGAGGTTTTTCCGTCTCTTTCTTTGTAAAGGGAGAACTATTGCTGTTGACAGTCAATGTGACATTCAATATATTTTAGCCCTGTTTCATCCTTTAGCTTAGGGTGGTGACACATTAGTGATGTGCTGTGGACCCTTCTTCTTATTCAATATGTAATTCGCCCAAACATAAATCTCTGGCTAGAAATAGAAGCTGAGGATGCTCCGCAAACTTTCTCGTTGCTATTTTTGCCACGATGATCAAATCGTTAGGAATTTTGTTTTGTATCATACACAGCTTCCTCTGTAAGTATGAGTGCTGCGGTGTAATCGGTTTCATCAGATTAGGGATGTTTACTCAAAAGGTTTATAGTTTTTTGGCAAATCTAAAAGGGATGTCTTCTAGGAATTTGTGATCCAATCACTCGAAGAATGTAAACTTCATTGTACGAGTAATGAAGGCACCAACAAATCTGCAATAAGTTCCACAGGAACAAAGAAATCTCAGCGAGCTCTCTGTCGTCTCACACAGTAAATGATCGTGGCAAGCATATTTGAGAGGATGAGCACCAAAATCCGGCTTTTCTGGATTGAAGAAACCAAGTTGGCACGACATGTAGAGCATAGAGGTGGATCAATTTCGTTCAAGTCATTTTGAGAGAAATGGGCTACAGATCCATTGCGAAAGAGTATGCTATTCAAAGTGGGCCTAGTGTAGTTGAAGCGGGTTTCACTTTTCCATAAGATTACGACCATAAAGAGCTTTCAATGTTGTGTTCAAGTTTACGAAATTAGTACATTTTTCAGTAGGAGTAGCATTCCAACTTAGTACAGGCCCAATAGCTCGAGCAGAATACGAGTACTTTCCCAACTTTATTGAAATACTTTTTTGAAGTACACAAGTACGAATATCGGCGTATCTATTTAGAAAACCTTCCTTTCATGAACTTTGCAAGCTCTAAATTAGGTGACCTTGTAGCCTCAGATGTATATTACATATCTTTATCTGTTTGATGCCAAGGTGTAAACCAACATACCCTATCAGGGATAGGGTACACAAAACTCACATTACGCCGCAAAAACAAAAAAGCCCATGTTTGCTCTTAAATGAGATAAATGAATAAAACTCTTTTTAATAAATGATTTACGAATGACTAGTAGAATTTATAATAGCTGTTTCATTGTACTGATGCTGAGACGGCTGGTTGTGGTTGTAGCTTTAGCTGTAGCTGTCGCAGTCGCAGTCGCAGTGGCTGTGGCTATTGGTTACTGGTTACTGGTTACTGGTTACTGGTAATGCTGCTGCTGTTGCTGCACAAAAATTCTTACCTCTGTTTATGTTGTGTTTGTTGAGTCTGATGATGCCTGCGGATTCTGGTGCTTTGTGTGCCGCACAACGGACCAGTGTCACTTGGTGGCACACACTTTTTTTCTTAATCTGATTAAGGGGGGGTACATATGATAATAATAATAAGACCAATGCGACATAAGAAATACTGTCGAGCGAAGTCATCAACGAGGTTTGGGAGTGCTTGTCCTTTTATTTAATATATATATATATATACATGTATTCGGTTGTTTTTTTTTTTTGCAATTTCGTTTGGTTTGTCTTTGCTCCTTTGGTGCCTTTGATGATTGTTGCAAAAAAGAAGTCGCGATCTCGAGTTTTTCCCTTGCTCTCATTTTCAATTCTTCAGCAGGAGACAATCATCATAATAATCTATCCTTCATCCGTTGTGCCATTTAGCATTTTATGTTGGTTTTGCTGCTGCGCTGCTTCTGCTGCTCCTCCTTCTGTTTCTTCAATTCTGGTGCTGATGCTGGTGCTGGTGCTGGTGTTGGTTACTGATGCTGGTGCTGCTGTTGTTTGTTGCTTGATCGATGTAAATGGGTATTCGCATTTTAAATTGTTAAAGAGTTTGTATCCACTATTCGATTAGGGCTGCGGATTTGCAGTCCGATTTAAATAAAAAGGGATCATGAGACAGGCATGCCGAGCCGAAAAAGAAACAAACAAAACACTTTGTGTTGAATTTAAATGATTCTTTTTCCACACAGAAAACCACGAGAGAAAGAACCAACAAATTCCGAAGAAAAAAATTAAGAATTCCATTGTTTTCGGTGAAAAGTAGGAATCATAAATTCCATTTGCCATGAATTAAAAGTTTTTTTTAATGATTTACCTCAGCGTTCCATGTGTGTTTCTTCGAAGGACATAATGTAGAGGCACATACAAAGAAATTCGTCGAATTTATGACACCAACACAGAAACTAGGCAAGGAATCACAATAAGCTATCCTTGACACTATGAGCTGAGAAGGTAATTCATTTAAAGATCTAAAGATCTATGAGCAGCACAAATAAAAAATAAACAGTCCTAAAGTGAGGAACGATAAGATAATTATCATGGTGCCAGCAAGCATTTCACCTTCAGAACCACCCTTCTCTTCTTCTCAAAGTAAACACTGAAGAACGAAGTAAAACGGTCTCCCGTTTTCTCAATAAAATTCTATTGGTTTTCTTAGATGCTTTTGAGAGAATTCTGAAGGTGTCAGAACGAGTGATAGTCAGAGGCGCTAAGTCTTGAATAGGCGGTGGGAGCATCAACACTTCCAAACCAATTTGCCCCAGTCGTTCATACACCTCCGCGGAGTTTAAACGTGTTCGGCTAGAAAGTGAGAAGTTGCCTTAATTCAGACATTTAACGAATTGGATTTAGGCTCCAATTAGCTGAGTGATAGTGTGTTCGCTTGAGACAGCAAAGGTTGTGGTTTCGACTCCGCGTCGTGGAAAAACTTTTTTTTTTTCTTCTTTTTTATTTGAAATTAGAAGATATATAATAAAAACAGTGAAAGTGTTACTAAGTGTTGTAGTAAACAGCACGCGATGGATTGTGGAGAGCGGTCCGCTATGCCAATAGCGGGACCTGCTGAATTGTCAGGTGAGGCTTCAAGCAGTGCAAGCCAAACACCAACAGCTAAGCGAAGGAGGAAGCTAAGGCCAACTTCCAACTTAGTCCAACGTCCTTCCCAACCAACTTCCACTGTAGAACTGCTTGGTGGAGCGAGGGAAGAGAATAGCTTCGCTTCATTGGCACCGAGCGAGTCAGAAGATGAAGAGGAAGAGATGATGGCCATAAGTAGCAGCATAAAAATGCTACAAGAAAGGGTACTGGCCATCAAAGAAAGGCAAATGCTTAGAAGGAAGAGGGATGAGGAAGAAAAATCCCAGCAACAACAGCAGACGCTGCTTGCTCCAAAGCAGAACCAACAACAACACCAACAAAAACATAAAAAACATCAAGAACAACAAAAAGAGCACATGCCACAACAACGGCATCAGCAAAAACAACAGCAGCCACAAAAACAGCAGCAGCAGCGACAACAACAACAACAACAACAACAAAAACAACAACAACAACAACAGCAGCAGCAGCAGCAGACGAAGAAGAAGGAGAAGGTGCCTCCTATCAACACCTATAAATTGGAGGTAAATGCAACCAAGGACCTGTGTAAGTTGGCCATTGGAAGTAATTTTAATATTAAGCGATTAGGGAACGATCGCCATGCCATCCACTGTAATACAGTGGAGGGCTACGCGAAAGTGAAAGAGCTTCTAAAGGAAACGATGACGGAGCACTACTCATACACACCGAAGTGTGAAAAGCGGCAATCGATGCTGCTGAAGGGGTTGGAACCGTCTTCTGATCCTGAGGAGATCCTAGCACTGCTCAAAGAGAAGGAGTGCGAAGGACTCAAGTTTGTGGGGGTAAAGCCGTTTACCACAGCCAGAGCTAGGCGGGAGAAACGGAGTCTGCCGTTCTTCTTGGTGCAGCTCAGTCCCGAAAGCCGTCTGGATAGTCTAAGGAGTATTAATGTCCTAGACTACCAGGTGGTTCACTGGGAAAAATTAAAAAGGAGCGAAGGCGTTATACAATGCGTTCGCTGCCAGAGGTTCGGGCACGCCGCGTCGAACTGCCAAATGCAGCCTCGATGCGTGAAGTGCGCAAAGAACCACAGTTCCGAGGAGTGTGCTCTGGGTAGGGACGGAGCATCCGATAGGACGCAGCTCTCGTGCGTGTTATGTGGGAACGTGGGACACACCGCAAACTATCGGGGTTGTCCTAAGTTCACCGACATTAAAAAAGCAAAATTGGCTCGGCAGCAGAAGGTGGAGGTCAAACGTTCACCTGTCAGGTTTCAAACACCAGCCGTCACGTCCCAAATTTCCTACGCCCAAATGGCGTCAGGTAGGGGGGCTACGGTACAGCAAGCGGCTGTTGCTTCTCCGGCGCCAATGCCGAGAACAGCGGAAGCTGCACCTAACATGCTGGCCATCTTGCTCGCAATCCAAGGGCAGATGGCTCAGCTGCAAAAGCAGGTGCAAGAACAGGCCAAGCGGGTGGACCAGATCTACGCGCTGCTGCCGGGCCTAACGCAACACTTGTCGTAATGGGTACGCACATGGTGGAGCAAACTTTGAAGGTCCTTGCGGTGAATGTTAATTCACTGATTAGGATCGAACGAAGAGCCGCGATGTTTAAATTGCTACAAGACCAAACTCCTGATGTGCTTTTCGCTAGCGAAACCAAGCTAACCGATAAGCACAAACTGGAGTACAATAATTATATTGTTAGAAGAAGAAATCGGCCCAGATCCAAACGTGGAGGCGGTGTCGCGATCTTCATTAAAGAAGGTATAAAATTTCACAGAGTGTACAAGGGAGTGTTGCGCAGGTTCCGGGTGTTGGAGGCAGTCGTCATTTACATACCAAACGTGGAGGCGGTGTCGCGATCTTCATTAAAGAAGGTATAAAATTTCACAGAGTGTACAAGGGAGTGTTGCGCAGGTTCCGGGTGTTGGAGGCAGTCGTCATTTACATACCGCTCCGCAGTGGAAAGCGGCTGTACTTGGCCTCTGTTTATGCACCTGAGGCTTCACAATCCACCCTATTCATTACAGAGCTCGACACGCTTTTTCGACTTCTGAGGCTGGAATCGGGGGAGAATTATTTTATAATCGGCGGGGATTTCAACGCTAGACATAGAGATTGGGGAAATAATTTGCCAAATACTAGAGGGAACCTACTACTCGATTGGTGGGGTCAACACGATGTCATGTACAGACTCGGTCTTAAAGCGACGGATAACCCGTCGTTTCCCAGAGGCGGGTCTTATTTGGATCTACTGCTGTACGACGAACGTATACGACTGACAGGTACGAATTTACAAACGCTAAACTGTCTGCGCACATTCGTGTATGACAGCGACCATTGCGGTTTTAGCACCGAAATTACGGTTCCCAACGAAATTGCGGAATTGGAGGAGTTTGTCCAAAGATATTCTTACAACTACAGTAAGACTCGATGGACGCGCTTCTCCGCAACCTTGAACAGAGCGCTCTCCTCGAACACGCTCCACCCACCGTCCAATAGGAATTTGTCAAACGAGGAGATCGACAATTACCTAAAACAGATGGACGAGACAATTAAGCAAACTATGGACACTACAATACCGCGGTATCGACGTACAACTAACGAAGACCTGTTCCGCAATCCTACTATTGACGCACTGCACCGACAGAAAAGTAGACTTCTGTCAAGACTCAAAAACTTGTATAGACAGTTAACTGATAGACAAGATCCGGAGATTAGGACACTGAAGTCGTCGATTAAAAATGTGCAAAAGTTAATAAAAGAGAATTACAGAATTTCTGTAAGCTCATATTGGAACAACAAGGTTCGGGCTGTAAACACCAGCAACCCGAACATGTTTCCGCAAATCAATAAACTATTTCGGAGAAAAAATCAAAACGACCTTCAGTGTCTTAAAATAGCCCGGACAACAGACAACGAACGGTTACTGACAATAGCAGGTATTGATCCAAATGAGGCCGCTGACGATGACGACTTCTTTGTGATCGAGGATCCACAGGAGAAGGTTGAGGCCATAGGGGCGACTTTCCAGGAAGTATACAAGGCCACTGATACCACTGGCCCTAATTACGACCTGGACGGTCGCGTCTTTGTGCACGACTTCTGCGTTCGAAATGAAATAGGGAACTGGCAATCCGAGGGCTCTGGTTTCACCCGGTTCACCGACGAAAATACGGCCAATAATGTCATTGCCAGAGAGGGTGGCCTACCCCCATTCATTTCGAAGGAAGGACTCCATGAGATCTTCGACACAATCAGGGCTAAGAAATCAGTGGGGACCGATGGTATTCCGAACATCGTGCTTCGACATCTTCCTCTAGAAGCGGTGGACATTTACACCACCCTGTTTAATAATGCAATGAATAATGCACATTATCCAGCGCATTGGAAAACAGCGGTGGTTCAACCTATCCCCAAAAAGGGAAAGGATATATCCAATCCGGCGAATCTCCGTTCGATAAGTCTCCTTCCGAATATCAGTAAGGTTTTTGAAAAGGTTGAGGACAAACATATAGTTCCGGATAATCAATTCGGTTTTAAAGCGGGACATGATATCTCACATGCCGCGTCTAAACTGGTTTCTGATATCCAATGGAACAAAGGCAAGAAACAGTGTACTGGTGCCTGCCTTGTTGACTTGGAGAAGGCCTTCGACACCGTATGGTTAGAGGGTATTTTCTATAAGCTGACTAGGCTGGGGATTAGCAAACCTCTCTTGTACATTCTTTATAATATGCTACACAACAGACAGTTCATCGTGAAGAATGGTGATGTGACTTCTGTTGGAATATTTCAAATTAAAAATGGTCTTCAGCAAGGCGCGGTCAATTCGCCGATCCTATTTAACATTTATACAAGCGACTTGATAGGTTCACTTCCCCATACTATTGCGTACGCAGACGATTTGATAGCGTACAGAACAGGTAAAAAAATCGAGGTCATTAATACTCTCTTGCAAAGTGACTTCGATATGATAAGACGATTTTGCGATGACTGGAAGTTGAAAATCAACTTTCAGAAGTCGGAAACCATTCTCTTTAGGACGCCGTTGTCTGGAGCCTCTAGGGATACCAGAAAAAATTGGCGAAAGTTCTCAATCATTCGACAGCACGGACAGCCTCTTGCCTGTCGAAATGCAGTCAGATACCTCGGGATCTGGCTAGATCAGTTTCTGTATTTTGGCAAAAATGTAGATGCTGCTCTGGCCAGAGCTAGAGGTGCTTTTGCCCTTACAAAGAGACTGTTTTATAGCAGCCAACTCGATGTGAGGGTAAAGGTAATCTGCTACATGGCCCTTATTAGGCCCATGCTGGTATTTGGTTGTCCCGTGTGGTTCAATGTACGAGCAAGCTTAATGGAAAAGATTCGGGTGTTTGAGAGTGCTTGCCTTCGTTTGTACCGAACACCAAAGTCGGAGTACAAGAAATTTTATCCTAACGAGGTCCTTTACAATAGGGCGAACCTATTACGAGTGGACAACTTCGTAATTAAGCTGACTCGAAGGCACATTGCAAGAGCAATGACCTCGATGAATAACCTGATATCTGGGGCTTACTACCCCAATTACCTTTACCACGAGAGTGTGCGCTCTGACGGTTTCGTTCCACCAGAAGCATTCCTCTACCTAGATCAGATAGGGTTGATCCAGGATAGATCAGCGGTGCCGTTAATCTTCCATGTCGCTCGGACAGCTGGGGACAGGCGACTCAACTACAGCAGAGACGTCGCACACGACAGTGTGGATCGCCTCAGGTTCAGTAGGGCGGTGGGGAATCGCGATAAGGGGATGTCGTTCGGCAGCACCAGCATTTCTGGTGGTTGAATGATGGGGAAGACGTTTCGTCGTCGTTTCCGTCGTGAACTTTGATATTCATACCATGGGCTGCACAATCAAAGCCATCTTCCATTAAAAAAAAAAAAAAAAATGTGGACCTTGGTATAAAACACACTGGAGCTTTGATGACTGTTTTTGACCCTGGTCTTATGCGCACGCAAGAATTCATGGATGGGTCCAAAACGACATCGACTTCATTCCTCGTTAGGAAAATTTAAGTCTGTCTTCCGCGTCTGTCTTCTCCGAATCTGCATTCGAAGCCTGAATTAATTGAATCTTACTGTGACTCCTGGTATTAAAGACACTTGCTCACTTAAAGCACACATTATCAAGTGGTCCATATAACACTGGAGAGTTCCATTTACCACTTTACAAATTCAAGAGAAACAATCAGAACACTTTCGTCAATATTACCTGGCATATGCTCTCTATAGCCACACTGCACCGAATTATGACGAAAGACTTATCTCCACGCAAGAACTGAAGCCGGCCAACCACCAGCAGCGCCGTATATTCTCGGATCGAGGTCTGAATAACACGCATACCGACATTGATTTAGGTCAAGAATTAGGCCCATTTCCACATTTACTATTGAAAAGTAAATCAGGAGATGCCAATGCCCCAAGAGTAGTAAGCGTTTGGTACGATTTATGGACCGGAGGTGTCATAGGGCCGTACTTTTTCGAAAATGAGACTGGAAAAGCCATGATACACAATTTTTTGTGGCCGGAGCTTGAGGATAGGGGTACAATCGACTTACTTACATTCAACAGGATGGTGCTATGTGCGATACAAGTCACGAAGATCGTGTAATATAACACCATGTGAAGGAGTGGTTAAAAAGTTCGAGAAAAGGATGCCGGTCAAAACACAGATCCTACACTTTTTGTTGAAACACCCGAAAGGATTTCCCGAAAAAGGACTAGTTCTTCATCTGAGTGCTCTGTTCAGACAATATAAAAAGTGGCATGTACCTGCCAAAACTGGGATATATTAGGAATCCTTCTTTAAACTACATATCTGGTGGATGTACGAGGATTTTAGATGTGTACACAACAAATTGCCTAGTCTAAGTCTAAGACAAAGAAAAATTCTTGTAATTTCTTGAATAAGTGGCTTCTGGAGATGTATACGCATCCTCACTGGCGACCCTTCAATTAAGGACAAAATACACAACTTGGATAAGTATCATTATCCAATGCTGATGACGGCCGAATGCCATTGAAATTAAATTTATGGCTAAGGGTTGCCAAGAGAAAATATTAACAAAAAGAAGGCAAAACACACAATCCACCTCCTGTACTCAATACCTGTACAAAATTTGTCTTAAAAAAAAAAAACAAATAATAATAATAATAAATAAAAATGTAATGTTTAGATTTTTTAGCAAACTTTTCTTCTGTTCACTGCACACGGCGGCATATTTTTTTTATTTTTTATTTTTTATAAACCAGAACTACTTCCTCTTATACTTGGGGTCTATTGCGTATTATTCGCACGCGTGTGTATGTGTCTATACTACCCTTATTATAGTCATTAATATTTTACTGCCTAGCACACAGCAGGGGTAGTGGCACGGTGTCAGAGAAAATATCATTAGATTTATGTAACTAAGTGGAAAGGACAAAGTTTATGCTTATGGGTGAGTGTGCAATGCTGGCGATCCTCTGTATCCACCCTCCTAAATGAATTCTTCAATATAGTACATCCATATGTATGTGTGTGTGTATACGTATATTTTTAAGGAAATTTTTACATTTTGCTATTTTCGTTTTTAATTCCCCATTTCTTACTCGTACCTCTGTTTTATTATTCCCAGATCATTGCACTTGTGCTTTGCATACATACTTATGTACATCTTATAGTGGCAGTGCAAAAGGAAATAACAAATGAGCAGTGGACGGAGAGCGAGTTGTTCATTTTGCCTTCGGTGGCATTTGTTCGATCTTCCACATATCCAAGGATATTCCGACTTTTCTCATTTCGTTAAATGTATCACTTTATCCTGCATTACGAGTACTTTCCCTTATTACAAAACTCACCCCATTGCCGGGGGAAAAAAAAGAAAAAACCTTTTTTAATAATTATCAGCGAATAGTCAAAGACATTCATTAACGAGATCAACTGTGATTATATCTCATGAGCTATTGCAAGGACAGATGTTTGCGAAAAAAAAAAAAAAAAATTAAAAATTGCTATCCCTTGCTCTTTCCCTTTTTAATATCTGCCTCCTCATTCTAACTCTCTACGAGTTCATGATATAATTTGCACATACACAAAGTAGCTATACGCGTATGAAAAAAACCAAACCGTGAAAATAAAAAAAACGTTAGGGTAGAAGTTATATACTTTTAAGCCAGCTTTCCCCTTATGGAATATTTCCTTTGGGGGTGAAGTTTTTTGTCAGATTTTACTTTTTTATAGTTTCGCTGCCGTTTTTTTTTTTTCCATACTTACCAAGTACATGGACGTTAGCAGCTACATGAGAGGTACAAGAGCAAAAAAAAAATGCACCCTTATTTTTTTCGACTTTTTCTGCACTCATTTCACCCTCGTAAAAAATGTGACTAAGCAAGAAACAACAAAAATTTTCGACTTTGGCACCCCTCTAAAGAAAAAAACAAGAAACGCCAACGTACGAAAGGATTTTTCATTTTTTTCATTTTTTTCTTTTACAGCGGTGCATGAGTGAAATAGATTTTGATGCTTCCTTCGTTAATCTACCATTTGAGTTATTAAACGTGTTCTAGATGGGACTATGGGGATGCTCGGGTGCTTACAAATGTACATACGAGGTTGTATGTATATTTTTAGTGAACAGGTACACACATAAGTGTCTGACTGGTGCGTTGGTAAAAACGTCGCCATCAAGATCTCTCTGAACGACACAATTAAATTGGAACTCAGGCTGCAAGAAACCAATGATTGTTAGGTAGTGCTACAGTTTGGAGTGATTCTGGGCCGAAACTAGCAAGCCTCTCCAGTTAGCCCGATCATTAACTAATTCCCTCCAAGTCGGTTGAGGTCAGCTTCTACTTTGGCGCGGCTCCTAAGGTGAGGTTCTCCTCTTCTGCGTTGTCCCACCTCTGAACATCCTGTCACATGACAGCATGTCACATAGTTTGCCAGGGATGTCAAAACTTCTCTATAAATGCTCTCTCATACGCGGCTTTGGAACCGATGAAAAGATAGTGGATATCGATTTGGACTTCTTGCCAGAATCTGCCGGAGCATGGCAGGTCTTTCCTGGTCTGAAACCGTAACGGGTTTGTATGCGATGTTGAGGAGATTTATACCTCTCTATAGGGGACGCAGTTGTGTAGGTCTCATTTTTTGTAGATCGGGCATACACCTTTCTGACCAGATCTGAGAAAAATGCTCTGCACATTTCCAGCAGCCGGTAAGCCGTCAGGTCTAGCTGATGGTCTATTGTGCCTGATGGCGGGATGTTAGGCTTTCATATTCTCAGCACCGATTGTGACTCCACTACAAGGTTTCCTTCTTCATCTCTACAGGCTTCTTTACGGGTTTTCTTGCCTTGACACATTCTTTTTACCTGTTTGTAAAGCTTCCGTATGTTATTCCTGAAGTACAAGCCTCTCAAAATCTTCGATCGGGCGCTTCTTGTGGTCCTTTTGTTCTTATGGAGAAGTCGATGTTCTTCCCGTCTCTTCATCTCGTAGGTTTCATAGGCAGCTCTCATCCTGATGGTACAGGAGTTGTTTGGAAGACTCTGGAGGTCTATTGCGATTGCAGCTTTTTTTCTTTATAATCTTCTCACAGTAGTTGTTCTCTATTGTGGCGCTTGGGAGATTCGTATTTCATTTATGGCAAGTGGCCAGTCGATCAGCATCTTGTCTGTATACCTTACTCTAATTTACCTACTCTGCAGTGGCATGTAACATACTTTGCTAAACTAACATAGGGAATACTGCATAAAACATTGTTCCAAATGGTTGGTGCAATTTGTTAGATCTTAAATAGACAATCAAGTGGAAAAGCGATTCTCACATCAAATCTAAGGCGACAAAATGAGCTATCTCCCCTGTAATTATAGCCACAATTGAGAAACGTTTTACGTTCTCGCACGCTTCACTTAACAAACAGATTCCATCAGAGAATTCCTGTCAATTGTGACCACAAGAAAAAGGACATCATGCAACCACGTCCACTATATCCTACCCATAATTGAGATCAAGTACATATGACACGAAAAAAAAAAAGAAAAAGAAGAAAAACACAAGCAGAAAACAACAACAGTAACCGACAGATAACCCTCCATCGAGAGACATGTGTTACCTTGCTTCAACACTTTTCCAAGCCAACATTAACAACACAAACACCGCCCTACAACGGCCAACATAACAATCTAACTTCTTTTTTTTTTTCTTTTTTTTTTCTGTTTTGTTTGGCTTTGGACGATTAGGAGGTGGAGGGTTCGCATGAACACGTCTGAGAACTTCCAAAATACTTCACTATCATCTAAACTATGAACTCACTGCCGCAGACAGCACCTTCATGTTCCATC
Source organism: Volucella bombylans (assembly GCA_949129095.1). Classification (NCBI taxonomy): domain Eukaryota; kingdom Metazoa; phylum Arthropoda; class Insecta; order Diptera; family Syrphidae; genus Volucella; species Volucella bombylans. The sequence continues at coordinate 29,189,649 of OX422145.1, forward strand.
CCTGACATATGTCTGCCACTGGTGGATGGTGGGTGGTGGTTGGGTGGTGATTTTCTTTCGTCGCCGATGGAGCGCAATGAGACATCACACATCGCCTTAAATATCCGTTGTCCAGTTGCCCCAAAAAATCAATGACCACAACCATCGTCACCACTGGCCTTTCCACCTATCTTTCACATGTGTACGTACTAGTATAGTATGTATCTTACAGATTCACCAACAAAAGAATCAAACAAAAAAAAAAAAAAAAACACTTTGGACACCAAACCATCAGGAGCTACACAACAACAACAACAACAACAACGACTGTCGAAAACAGCGGCAGTGGTGGTAGAAGAAAAAAAAAAGAAAGATGTTACAGTTCCGTTAAGCCAATTTTCACATGTGTTTCCCTCTTATCGAAGCAAATAAATACAAAACAGTGGAACTGCCACCTTATCTTGTACGGTGTGGTTAGTAAGACAGGACATGGTGCGGCCAGTAAATTACTGTAAAATAAACAAGTAGAAAGAAAAGCAGCAGAGCCATGCCACACTGCCTGCCAGAGGTGATGGTGATGGCAGTGGCAGTGGCAGTGGTGGTGGTGGTGGTGTAGTGGTATGTTGGGTTGCTCGAAGGTAGAATAGGGACGTAAGTGAGAAATTCTGAATTGTGCCCCAAGCAAGGACTACAACTACTTGAATGACCGCAACAGCAGAATGAGGTGAAGCAGTTCTTATCGACACCTCGTGCTTATGCTGGCCGTAAAAAAGCCGAACATTGGGGTTGTTGCGGTTTTTTTTTTTCTGTCCTTCGTCTTTTTGTTGTATTACTCGTACTTTTTGGTTTTATTGGAGTTTCCCTTCACTTCCGGAACTTTCATTCGTTTTGTTTGCTGAAATCAAGCAATCGGTAAATTTGTCTGCGAATGTTATAAACCTTTTAATTGCACTAAACTATGGGGCGATTAAATGTTTGAATCTTGTCCGCTTACCACATGGCCACAAGATGGGAAATGTTCTACCTCGAGATTGTTCAAAAAGACACTTCTTCTCACAGGCGAATGTATTGTCTGAATTTGTGTTAGGGGTAGCTTTTGGGGTTTTCAGATAGACGAATCTAACATGCCTACAAATTTATTGTATTATAATTTGTCAGGTTCTTGAGGATTTTCAATGCCAGAGTCTTTAAGATCTTTCACCCCTGTCCTACACAGCATGCATATATCTCCGAGTATGTACCCTTGCAAAAGTGGTAAAGTTAATTAAAAAGATTTTTAATTCACTTGCCCTCTAAGGATAATGACATGCACATGAATATGCAGCTGAAAAGATCTGTAATAGCATTCTTAAAGAAGCTAAAACTGAGGTTGAACACCAGAGATACTAAGTTCCAAGCCATAGACGAAGGAATATGACCAGTGGTTGTCCAATTTTGCCTGACAAATCTAAGGATATCAACCTCCAACGATTATCACTAACGAACTTCGACTTCACATACATATGTGGAGAAAAACAGGAATGAGAATAAGTGGACTACATGATCCTTCATCAACCAGTCGGCCACAGGTGCATGTATCGGAGTTTTGTTTAACAATAATCCGAAAGGTGTCTATCAAGAAAATTAAGTTCGGAAGCCTGCTTGTTCAATGTCGAGAGTAGGATTGCAAAACCGATAAATCTGCTAGACTATGGACGTTGCAAAAAAGAGGCGAAAGAAGTTGCAGCTAGAACAGAATAGGCATTGAATGAATGAGGTGACAAGCATTAGAAGAAGTGCACGTCTCAACGAGCAGACACATTCGAAGATTGCCCCACAACTAAGAAGATATTCAATGGACGAAATATATTGGAAATGAGCAAAAATACCTGGGTACTTCAACGCGTTATTGAAGGCAAAGTTCCCATGTAGTAACAGAGGCGATCGAATGACTAACCAATGGAGAAAGAGCTTTCATGTTCCACTGCATAAAGGCAAAGCCGAAATGAGAAATTGTTCTGAGAATTAATTCTCATGGAGTCAATGCTGCTCTGTGGGGACGCACTTCAAATGATGTCTATGTCTATGTAATGTCTCTTGTCCTGGTCGGTGACAATGTTACCATTCGGAAAGCTGCTAATGTCGATGTTGAACCCTATTGGCCAGGTCTATTCGACACGGCTTTATCACCAACATTGGATCAGGACCGAAGCTGCTGCCGCCTCAGCTGAAGCTAATAAGACAGAGAAGAAGATGAAGGAAGAACCAGAGAAGTCCAACGATGATAAGTTCGATCTCTTCCATTAAAAGACTTCTGCCAGCCGAGTTTCACCTCAAGCGCAAGAATTAAACAAATTTTTACAATGTGAACCAACAAAAACTATTGGTGATCTTAAATCAGACAGTTTTCTTGATTTTTCACATGCAGGCTGTATTTGGGATGAACGAAATGACGTATCGTTAGGGAACATCTGCCTAATAGTATTCAAAATTTGTCTATTTCTATTCGAAAATCATTTGAAAAACCTTTCTGCAGCGATCCTTTAAAGCTAACCGCAGTGTAAGGGAAAAATTTAAAATTCCCATCCACATCCTATGTACGAGTATATGTACTTTCATTCAGGACAGTGTAGAAATAATTTCCTTTTAAACATTGTAAAGCCTCTTTCTTTCCTTCATTTTCTTACCACATTTCTGACGGAAATAAGAAAGCCCTCGGCACTAAACACACTCGCATACATACAAAACGTCGTTTGTATCCTCAAGGCAGTGCTCTGAGTTCGTTGAAATTCAAATCCGCTTTATACACATGGAAATTCGAAAAGAAAGAAAAAAAAGAAATTTGTTTTCCCCTATTTATTAAGAAAAAGCATCCACATTAGCATCGGTATCGGTACAGAGTGCGGCAGCTCTCAACCCCTAACTCACCAGGCCCAAGCGAAAGCGAAGAAAAAAAAAATGAATAAAAATAATAATAAATAAATAAATAAATAAATAAAAAGAGCAGAATTCTAACCCGACAAGCAAATAAGGAGAATAAGAAATCGAAGAAAAGAATATTAAACGAGAGAAAAATGAAACGAAAATGCGGGGTAAAAATCTAAAATCCTTGAATCAAAACGAAAAAAAAATCGATCAGGCTGTAGGTGAGGGAGGTCTATTCTGGAAAAAAAAAATGAAAAAAATCTTGTACTACACCCTTCATACCATATATTCGTCACCGTCTTCATTATCATCACCATCCTCATCTTCATTGGCGTAGTCGTGTCGTTGCCTTGTTCCTGCCTCATGCTTCTCACCTCTCACCACCCACTCACTTATACACATCTAACGTCTTACAATCCACATCCTAAGACCTACATGCTCTCTACGTCTAAGGACGCGCTGCCTGTTAGCTGTATTGGGCGCGTAAACGTAACTCCCCGCTAACGACACTGGAATGACTATCACTAGATGGTATAGATGCGCTACCTTGTTCCTCATTCGCATAGTGGTGAATATATAATTATACACACACATATACTCCTACATACATACCAACAGATTTATATTTTCTACTTCCCCGCATTTTTTCGCTTTATAATTTCGTATTTCTTCTCTTTCTCTGCCAACCACTGTCGTGAGTTTTTGGTCTGTTTGTGTTTTTTTTTTTTTTCTTTTTTTTTGGCTACACAAAGGCACAAAAAAAGAAGTAACCAGAACGGCAGAGGAAGCCTTAAGAACACCGAAATCCCTTCATCTTTTTGCTGCGACTTTGCTAGCATCCTTAGGGGTTTTGCATTCAATACCACCGTCAACGTCAACCACCATCCACCCAGCCAGCCAGCCAGCCACCCAGCCACCAACTACCCAACCACCCAACTACCCAACCACCCAACCACCTACCCACCCACCTACCCGCCCTCGCCATTCGCTTCACTGGTGGATTTTTCATTAGAGTAGAAATGAAAAAGCACTTTTCTTTCCGTCGCCGTTATAGTCGTCCTTTCTGCGATTCCTTTTTTTTTTTTTTTTTAAGAATTTTATTTTTTATTTTTTTTTATTCTCCTCAATAGTATCATCATCAGTCTGCTTGCGTTGTAATGCTTTCTTCGTTACCGTTGTCGTCCTTTCTGCTGGGCTCTAGGGTTCAGCTGGGTATTGGGTTCCTTCGCCCCTTGCCATTCTTTGCTTTGTTGTTGCTACCGATTTTCTAAGATGTGGGAGAAAGTATGGTGAGTGGTGTGTATGGTCGTGTTTTTTTTTTTCTTTTTTTTTGTTCGTCCTTTTTTTGTTTTCTTTCATTTTTTTAAGTTTATTTTTGACGATTGTTTCGGTGGAAGTATGTGGTGGTGGTGATGGTGGCGACGGTGACGGTGACGGTAACGGGCAGAGGGTAGTGATGGGTGGGTGGGTTGTTTGAGTAGTGGTGTTACATAGGGTGGGATTGAGTGTACGAATTTTTACTTCGCCCTCTCGCTTTTTTTTTTGTTTTTGTTGTTGGGGGGGTTTTTTTTTGTTGCTTCTATCCTGTGACCAGAATATCAGCATAACACTCACTTCAGACGAAACAGAGAAGGGAGAGGAATGGAATTTCGTCGCTTGCTGTATGTTGTAAGTGCAGATTTTTTTTTTTTTTTGTATTTTAATTTTTCTTGGTGGATAAATTGGATGGTAATGCTTTCCATCTCACTCTTATTAGGTTTTTTTTTTTGTTTTGCGTTTGCTTGTATTTTTTTGAGAAAAATTTCTTTCCTTCCCTTTCTTTGGATCGCGTTTCTTATAGAACATGGGCATTGGTAAGGGAAAAGGACGAGAACGGGGGAGTGTTGAAAAAAATTGCTGCTGCCTCGAAACTCCCTGCATGTGAGAGAGTAATATGTATGTATATGTATGTTTGGGCCATGGCATTCTCGTATACCCTGAATGGGTGTAGTGTCATATGTAGATACATTAAAAAGGCAAAATACGATGTTGGGCGATATTTTTATCTTTTCCTCTTACTCGTTCTAATTTTTTATTTGTATTTTTCTTTTCTCGTTTTTTTTCTCTGTTTTTTTTTCCATTGTGAAGGAAATCGAAATATTTTCATCATTTTAGGTTTTTTTTTTTTTTTTTTTTTTTTATTCTTTTGCCTTGCCTTGGAAGTAAAAGGATATGCCATCATCATGCTTGAACCATCACCACACCACACCACACCACACCACCCCCATGTGTATGTTGTTAACGAAAATTTCTATATTCGTAGTCGTAGTCGTAGTCGTTATCGCTGGAGAACAAATAAAGGCAGTGGAACTCATCCCACTGCAATGCAAATACATTTCTCTAATTTTTGGGCGGTTAAATTAAAAATAAAAAAATAAAACGACAGAAAATATTGGTATGTGTGGTTGGGATGAAGGACATGTGTGACGCAAATTTGCTTTATGGCATGGCGCACCTTCAAATTTCACAAATTTCACTCTGGAGTCAATTTCATAGGATTGACCTAAGGAAAACAAAACAAAGTAAAGAGGAAACAAACGCTCTTCAATGTGATAGGAAGGCTGACTGAGCAAACAAAATCCGATCCTGAACTCATCCCTGTTGGCAGGTTTGTGTAGTGGAAGACATTTGATTAAGGACCAAAGTTTAAAGTCAATTTTATCTTTTATTCAAGTGTCCAACGATGCACTAACTTCTGTCACAAGTAACCAGGAAAAAACAAAGTTCCATGTGACATTCTAGAAACACATTGATCGAGCGCAACATATCTTCCTATTTTTGTCTTTAAAAAAGCAAGACGCGACTTAAAAAAGGCAATCAGGGAGAGCAAGACAAGATGTTTTAAAAAACTTTGTGAAGAAGCCGACATAAACCCTTGGGGTACAGCATACAGGATCGTTATGACAAAGATAAAGGGCAGCAGGTCGCCGCAAATAACATGTCCAGCAATCCTAAGCTCCATAGTAGAACACCTTTTCCCCCGAAGTACATCTACTATGTACCATATCGTTAGGGAGTCCAACACGGAGGACATTCCAATAGTCACAGCGGATGAACTCATGAACGCATGCAGGAAGATAGGCGACAATAAAGCGCCGGGACCTGATGGCATACCAAATAAGGCACTAAAAGCAGCTATCCATAAGCGCCCAGACATGTTTATGGAAACAATTCAAAAATGTCTTGAAGAAGGAGTTTTCCCGGATGCTTGGAAACTACAACACCTAGTCTTGCTTCCAAAGGGAAACAAGCCACCTGGGGAACCGTCCTCGTATCGTCCAATATGCCTTTTAGACACAATGGGAAAGATATTGGAACGGATAATATATGCTAGACTGCTCGCGGTAGCAGAAGAGAGAGGAGCACTATCAGACTTGCAGTTTGGGTTTAGAAAATCGCGGTCTACTGTTCAAGCCATAAAAACTGTGGTCGACATTGCGGCCGAAGCGATACAAGGAGAAAGATGGCGGTATGGTACAAAGAAATATTGCTTAGTGGTGACTCTAGACATCAAAAATGCCTTTAACTCGGCAAACTGGGCGTTCATCAGAAAATCACTAGCCAGTATGAATACGCCATACTACTTACTGAGGATAATAGAAAACTACTTTACCAACAGAAAACTGAGGTATGAAACTGACGAAGGGTTGAAATACTACAGCGTTTCAGCTGGGGTTCCACAAGGATCAGCACTCGGTCCACTCCTATGGAACATTATGTATGACGGAGTGCTAAGGCTTATGTTGCCGAGAGGAGTTCAAGTAATCGGATTTGCAGACGACATTGCCGTCGTTACGGTGGCAAAAGAAATAAAGGAGATAGAGGCTGCCACAAATGTAGCGATTATTCGCATCAAAGACTGGCTAGTATCCGCCGGTCTAGAATTGGCGGACCATAAAACGGAAGCCGTCTTAATTACCAGTAGAAGAATTGTGGAATACACCAATATACGGGTGGGACATCAAATAATCCGATCGAAAGAATCAATCAAATACCAGGGAGTAATACTTGATAACAGATTACAGTTCAAAGCACATATAGAGTACTCCAGTAACAAGGCTTTACTGCTGCAAGGAGCTCTCTCTAGAATACTACCAAACATTGGTGGACGTGGATATGCCAGGAGGATTCTCCTATCTAGAGTAGTCAGCTCAGTCCTCTTATACGCTGCTCCGGTCTGGGCGGGAGCACTCGCCATAAAAGCAAACAAGAGAAATCTGTTGTCCGCATACAGGCTCAGTGCATTAAGAGCGATCTGTGGATTTCGAACAATCTCAGATGAAGCAGCCTTCGTGATAGCAGGAATGATTCCGATCGACATTCTCGCGGACGAGATGTTGAGAATTTATAATAGAAGAACCCCAGGGCGACAAGATGCAGGTGAAATTGCAAGAATAAAAGGAGAAGAGCGAGCGGTCTCAGCAGCCCTCTGGCAAGCCAGGTGGGATAATAGTACAAAAGGCAGATGGACCTACAAGTTGATCCCGGACATTGAGACCTGGACAAAACGAGCACATGGGGATAACAACTACCACCTTACGCAGTTCCTATCTGGTCACGGCGGCTATCGTAAATACTTGCACCGATTCGGACACGATAGCTCCCCTTTATGCCCAGAATGCTCAAACGAGGAGGAAGATACGGAGCACGCCATATTTCATTGCCGACGTTTTTCGCAGTGGAGAATTAATCTGCCCAGTCCAATACTACTCCATAGACCAAATGTTGCAGTCGGAGGAAAATTGGATGGAAATCGGCACATTTGTGACAATTGTGCAAAATGAGCTAAGAAGAATTGAAAAAATTAGAAGAGCTGAAGAAGCAAATACAAGAAGAATAGCATGATCTGCTAACCAGCCCTGCGAAGTAATACCTAACGGCAGTCCCGCGGGGAGAGTGGTTGAAGGACGTAGTGGTGTGGATTAGTACGTGGGCGCACTCCTGGCATCGAACATTCGGGTGGTGCGAATCGTGCATGTTGGTGGCACGGGCTACCGCATCTATGAAGATTACCACATCCATTGGCGCAACAAAGAAAAAAAAAAAATATATATCTTCCTATTGAAGATGCATAGTTCGAGAAATGTGAACGATAGCAATTATGCCAGTCAGTGCCAAAGTAGTAACTACACATGTGCTGACCTTAGTGAGCCACTAGTCAATCCATTTGGGCTGCTAACTAGTACCGAGATGAGTAGGTATGTATTGTATATCTCGATAAAAGATCTCAGCAATCTTGACATGGAGGTGTCAATCCGTTCATCCCTAGTCCAAATGGTAGGTGTAGTACAACTAGAGCTGCAGACGCCAACGAACAGCCACAAAGGATTTCTGAAGCGTGTGAAATTCTAATTCGATCAAAAATTGAGCCAAAACATAGGTACTACGTTACAAAGACAATTCAGCTTTCATTTTGTCACTCTTACATTGCTCCATAATTGTTAATTCTTATTTCGCTTACTACGCCGACGACTCGAAAACTCTTTCTTTACCCGAATAGCATCATATCTCCAAATATCAATCTATGACTTTGGCATTTAAGTGCAATCAATGTCCTCCTCGACAGGCTCAATCCGTTCGCCACCTTGGAATATGGAACGATAGAGAGTTAAACTGACCAGGTCCTTTCTCCAGGCAATTCTCGAATATGCCAGGCGTGTGTGACCACAGAATGTTCAATTTGCTCTTCAAGAACTACCTAGCCTGGGATGATCTTTCTATTTTACCACCCGTTGCTGACATTTTCTTCATTGATTAACTGCTCTCTGGCTCGGTGGAGTGGGCCTACCTTCACAATTACATTTAGATCAACACTAACCCGATGTCTTCGTCTCTTCTATATACCAATTCCATTGCAACTCTTGTGGAAGGTCAACTTAAGACATCCTAAACACTCTTCGTCTCAAACTCGATCTCCTCCATTTGTACAGACCGTCCATACATTGGTTCCTTTCAAGATGGTGTGCCAGAGGGTTGCATTCTTTTTACGATACTTTTTTTAATTTACATAAATGATTTCTTGTCTGCTACTTCTAATCTAGTATATTCGTTTGCTGATATGATAGTATCCTCGTTCCTGCTGTACGTCTGTAGAACGATTTTGCCAAGAAAGATCCTACACAGTTGTTTCCAATTTCTTTAAGAAGGGCGAAAGTTATGGAAGAAACGAGAAGAAACGAAACGTAAGAGTTTGGGAAGCTGGCAAGGTGACATTATAGTTTCTTTCATTCTTCTGCAAGACAATGCTGCACAATTCATGTGTCGAAAGAGTTTTAGCAGTGCTTTTCTTCAAAAAGCATTCAGTTATTAAATTGACCGGACAATGGAAAACTTTTGAGGCATCCTGGCTTCCAAAGTGTATGAAAACGGAAGAGACAATGTATCAAAGCATGTTGGAATAAAATTGATGAAAATATTTTGAAGACTTTGTTTACTAAAAACAAAAGAAACCAACAAAGAAACATAACTGGCTTGAACAATGCGTTTAAACGAATATTTACAGTCCTCCTCCTACGACAGCAAACATACGGCTGGTGTTCGTTCAATAACCTGGCCGGAAGTTATCTTTTATGTATTTCAAAATTCGATTTTTATCGGAGGTATTCCCCAAAAGGGAGACTAGAAGCTCTCTTGCGACCTTGACTTGAGCAATGTCGCCAATTAAAAAAAAAATAAATAAAAAAAATGTACATCATGACAAAGTCTGAATTACTTTGCCCACCCTCCTTCTGTTCATAAATACGCGTGTACAATAATAAAATGGAATATCTTTTTCTCAAAAGAAAAAAAAAAAAAAAAGGTTGAATGACCCCACGCTGATCGAACGTAAAAAAGAATTATTGCACTGCATCTTACCCTCAGCCACCGTTCTAGTTGTTTTAGTCTCAGTGTCATGACAGTGCCCAAACTACCCTCTATGCGATTTCAGAGAGCCTGTGTTCCTTTTACGTGCTCGTATCTAATTTTATTTTATTTTTTTTTCGAATTTTCCCGACACACTTTCCAATAATTTTATCAAAAGGAAAATGCAAAAAACCGATACCGATACCGATACCCAGCAGTATCTGTAAAATGGCAAAAATAAAATATAGAAAAAAAAAATCCACGCTAAGGGTTGCGTTCAATAATGTGTCAGGATATAGCTCGTACTTATGTACTCGAACATACGCACGTACCAAATGTATGACTGTTTTTTATTATGCCCGTCGATCTACCCCACTAAAGTTGCTTTTTTATTAATTACCTTTTTTTCTTCACCCTAGATTAAATGGCATCCGGGAAAGGGATTCAGAAAGGGAATGGCAATGAGATTGCGATTGGGATTGGGATTTTCCTCCTTTTTTTTCCAATTTTTTTTTATTTTTGTGCTACGCTCCGAGTTGGATGGATCATAATTCGATTAGGATATTCGGGAAAATGGGACACATTAATATTTGCTCATTAATAACAGGGTAACACAAAGAACGAACGAATGAAGGATAGACTGAGGGGATGCTATGCTATCCCATGGTATTGCAGTCGTTGGTTTGATTTTTTTTTTTTTCCGATTAAACCGTGTTTTTTGTTGTTCTTTTTCGTATTCTTCGATTTTTTTTTTACTACTTTTGTCTCGTGTGTATCAAATTGACCGCTTGTGGGTAATGGTCGTCGTCCGATAAGAATAATGTATTTGATTTTGAGTTAAGTCCGATGTTTGGATCGAGAAAAAAACAAAAAACCCACCCCCGCTACTAGTATTTCACCCTGAATAAAGCGAAAATTTACTCGTTGTGCACTTGGGATTTAATCATGTGTAGGTTGTCATTAATAAAAAATTCAAAAAAAAATAAATAAAAAGGAAACATAAATGTAAAATGTCTACTGAGAAAAGTATCTCAACAAAAGTCACATCTGCCAGCGGCTGTGCTAGGACCAGTGAGATTGCAATCCGTATTTGTGCTTAGTAATTCAATTTAACAAACCTTTGGATTGATTCGCTTTCATTTTCCTGCTCAATTATGTTATTATGCACCTTTAAGACGCAATGGTGATGCTGCTACAAATAAACAAAAACAATAACAACAACATTTGTAAGGCTTGAGATGATAGCTTCCATATGTGTTCGTTCAAAGCATCTAGTGGGTATTCCAATAGTGGCGCTCGAACTTTGTCTTGTTGGAGAAGCTACTGCGGTCAAATTTTCAGGGTATACTAACTAGTGTTGCCAAATTACAGTGTTGAGCAAATTACAAATTTTTCTATAAAAATGAGTGATCAGTTCGAGCTACGTACCGGTACAAATTCGAGTCAACTGATTCAGTAATTCAAACAACAAACGTGCGTCGAAGTCTGCTGCAGAAAACGTTGCTGCAGTGAAAGAGAGTATGCAGAATAACCCAAGGCAGTTAATTCCTCGTTGCGCCCACAAACTAGGCCTTTCGGCGACCTCAACTTGGCGAATTTTGCTTCAAGTTCAAATGATATACTACTCGTATTATTCAAACAAAATAAGGATCATTCGTGCGAAGTTTTGGTTTTCTGTTTCAATTTGAAGAAAACCGCTGCTGAATCTCATCGAAGCTAATGGGGTACTTGCTCTATCGTTTTAACACGAATGATAATGAACGTCCAGGCTGACAAGCTGGCATTTCACAGCGCTTAAAATGTAAGGGAAATGTTTACAAGGAAGGAAGATAAAGGGTCCGCCATCTAACGTTTTTTTTTACAACTAGTGCTTATTTCGTGAGTGGTAACACTTAGCTCATGTCTGATTTGACAGATAATTAGTCTTATCCTTCCGCTGAACGAATATGGTTGTCTATACGCTTGAACAACGCTGGGAAATATTGCGACATTACTATGAAAATCATGGTAATGTTGCAGAATGTATGCGAAAATTGCGTACGGATTTTGGAAGAAGAGAAGCACCGTCAGCTCCGTATGTTCGTTATCTTGTGAAAAAAGTGAACGAAACTGGCATCCTCATCGATAAACCAAAGCGTGAAAAGCCAAAAACAGTGCATACACCCGAGAATATTGCTGCTGTGGCAGAAAGAGTGCCACATCAATTCACCGTCTTTCTCAACATGAACATTTCGGAGACATCATTGAGACGAATTTTGCACAAAGTCCAATTGGTTCAGGAGTTGAAGCCAACTGACCATCCAATGCGTTTTCGCTTCGCTAAGTGGGCCTGCGATCGACTTAGAGAAGATGCCGATTTTGCCAAAAAAAATCATCTTTTCAGATGAAGCTCATTTTGATCTTGGCGGGTATGTAAACAAGCAAAATTGTCGCATTTGGGGCATTGAAAAGCCGATACACCCAAAACGAGTCACTGTTTGGTGCGGATTGTGGTCCAGAGGCATAATTGGGCCATTTTTCTTCGAAAATGAGCAAGGAGTGGCCGTTACAGTCAATGGCGATCGTTATCGGGCCATTTGGTTTCAACAGGACGGCGCTACGTGCCACACAGCCGAAGCTACACTCGATGATTTGCGCCCTGTTTTTGAAGATCGCATTATCAGCCGCAGAGCTGATGTCGTTTGGCCACCTCGGAGCTGCGATTTGACACCGTTGGACTATTATTTGTGGGGTGCCGTAAAAGATAAGTGTTACGCCGACAAGCCAGAGACAATTGACGCTTTAAAGGACAATATTCGTGAAGCCATTGGTGAAATACAGCTGCACACAATCGATTAT